>OW386541.1:5771576-6971576 GCA_936435175.1 Glyphotaelius pellucidus
ATGTGATTAATGTTGTTTTTTTATGTCTTTATGTAGAATATATATGTAGTTGATTGTATTTTTTTTGGTGGCACGTATGATGCTCGAGGTTATGTTTTTAGTAAAAAAAAACATCTCAGTTCTCCTTTTGTATGGAAAACTGTAAAAAAGTAACTTTTTTCGAATTTTCTTTATATGTATTATTTTTATTTTATATATTATATTTATTTTTATAATGGGATAAATTGAGATGTGACTCACATTATCGCTCATGACATAACATTTATTTAAAAATAAGACTCAGTTGTGTTGGAGAATGAATAATTAACTAGGCTAATGCATAGTTTTCTATATATATCAGAAACAGGCAAGGAGATCAGGAATCAAAAGTGTGATTATTCTCAAACTCTGTGCTGGCAATAATTTAATCTATTAGTTTAATGTTTCTAATTATTTATTTATGACCTTTTTAGGGGCCCTTACAAACGAATAGTAATTATGCATTATACGTAGTTGCTTATGCGTACTTATTCTACAACTGAACTGCCTCAGTAATAATGTTTCGTATTTGTTTAGTGATCAGTAATGTAATGACAATGTCCTCCGACACGGTATAATTATTTCCCTTCATTAGTATTATGGACAGAGGGGAATAAATATGGTAGTAAATATTAGAATTTTTGCACTGAATTAAACCCGACTTCTAGCATTACGTTGTGGAATCAGATAAAGCTTATCAATGCAAGAAATTCTGGACTATCAAATGTATCATTTAGGATTTTACATAGAAATACCAAGTCAATGAAAATCCTTCTGTCTGACAATTTAAGCATTTTCATATCACTTAAAACAAATTTGGTGGAAAACCCTTTTTGAAACTTATAAAACTTAAGAATTTATTTTGTATTCTTTCAATAGCTTGTACTATTATTTGATATTATATTATTGATATTATAATATTATTGATATTATAAGGTGAGTTGCAGACGAGAGAATTGTATCCAAGTTTGGTTCTTAATAATTGCCTACTAAATTAAATCTTTTTTACTTTCTAATAATAATAATAATAATTTTAAATAATCTTAATTCTCATAAAGGCAAAGTCATGTACATAGAGGTGATATTTTTTTTAAAACGATGCTGTAAAAATCACCTATAATTATTACATGCATTTAAATTTTTAACTGTTCCTTTGAGGTAGGTAATTTTGTTCAGTGTTTTTCGTTGGACCGATTTTTATAAAGGTGACGGTTTTTTTCCTCGGTTTAAGGTTTGTATTTTATATTTCTTCAGAACTTTATTTTTTTAAAACACCCCAGGGCCCAGCTTTTACATACCATCGTAGTACATATTTTTCACATATGATAAATTACAATAAAATAATAACTGTATATAAAATAATAAATGCACAAAAATTAACAAAATACGTGAAACAGAGAATGTAACATTTTAATAAGTTAATATCTACCAAATCAACGTCAATTAATAAAAATTATCGTTAGCAAAAACATTCTGAAAATGCGAAATCATGATAAGTTTCAAATGTTTTAAAGAAATTTTTACCAATGTTATTCAACATTCAAATTACTTTTTCAAAAATAGGTTAATTGATTGCCTTTATGTGAAGGCTGTACCTTCCCACGTTTTTTATGTGCATTATCTGTAAGCATTATGCAATATTCTTATTACAAACCAATAATTACACGTCAATATTATTATTATTTAAACCTTATTGTAATAAGTCATATCTTTCACGAACAGATTAAAGTTGATTCATATAATATGAATTGTAATAAAATTACAAATAATTGTTCATTCGTTGAATCATCGACACGATATAAATACTATATAATCGACGAACGTGTCTTCTAGTCTCTGGTACACGTACCTTGGTTGTATTGGCCTGAGTATGATAAATAGAAATATGAATATTTTTTTGCTTGAAAGACGAGTAGGAACATGCATACACGTAAAATGATTTAAGAATAATTTTTATTTTATAATTAACGCAATCTGCTCACACATACGGAGACTTCTTTCTATTATCGTCAAGGTAATTTTAAATTTGATTGTCAGTCATATTTCCACATCCTAGTTGTATCTATGAGGTTATTTCGGATGGGTTTTGATTTTAATATTATTTTAATTGCTTTGGTCGTCGTTAGATCTGCAATCCATCCTGTAAAATCGTTCCATCATTGCATTAATATTTAAAACCATTTGAAAGTGCAGAGCTGTGTACTGCATATTTACTGTTTATCCTTGATAAGTCATGCGCAATGATTGCGGTAAAGCGGCCAGTGTGAATACAGCTTTATTACAACAGATATTGGAATATATATATGCTGTGTACACTCACCTTTACGTGCACAACTTGCAATACAAGCATATTAATGGTTTTCATTAGTATCGTATTGCAAGAATGTGCTGTCACGTTGATATCGCTCATGCTGTGCGATGCATTTTGTGAACTGATAATAATTATTATTATCTATGGCATTAATACTAGCTTTATTGATTCCCTTGGCACCGGTGCATCGGACGATCTGGTGATATAAAAGTCACCGGGACAAAAAAACCGCGACAGGCACATCGTCATACATGAAATTGGGTTAATTTTTTAATTATCAATTTTTGACGTGATAACGTCTTGTAAATCGATGAACGCCTGCTGCATGCACGAAAAAGCATAAACCGTTGTCACGTTTCGCCTGAGCCGAGCGTACAAGCAAGTTCGTCCTATGACGCATCTTTCTCTCTTCCACTCCATCGTTATATGACGTTATCACGTAAAATTATCGTCCGTTAACCGATTTTACAGACAACCAAATTTTTATTTTTGATTTTGGAAAACGTTATGTTTGGTTGATCATTTATCTTTGTGATTTTGTTATTTGAAATTTGGAAATTTTCCATGCTAGGACATTTTAATTTTTTGAGTGAAATTCTTTTGTGAACATCGAAAAAATAGACGAAAAATTAATCGTTAAAATTTTTCGAAGAAAATCTTTATGAAAAAGTATGTGAATTTTTAAAATTTAAAAAATGAAAATTCTTCCGGGAATATTGACAAATTGGTAAATTTTAGCTCGGTTAAGGTCGGGTCGGGTTATTTTTTATTAAAACATTTATCTTTTTGATATTGTTTTGCCAAACGTGGAAATTTGTCACGTTTTCATTTCATTTCAAAAATTTCTTCATGGAAATTTGAAATTTGAATAAAAATTGCTCGGAAATATGGTCGGAAAATGCGTCGGGAAGTTGTATTAATGTTTATGAAACATAGAAATTTCAGATAAGTTTTTAGATTTTCACGGCCAAAAGTATTTCCGTTAAGTATATGTTTTTGGGGTGTTGTGTGTGTTGCGCTACCTCCTTCTTTAGCCAACGTTTCAGACAGCGTTACAGTGTCCATCATCAGGGCAGATGCGTAATTGTTAATTACTCCTTCTTCAGCCAACGTTTTGAACAGCCCGAAACGCTGGCTAAAGAAGGAGGTAGCGCAACACGGCATAACACCCCAAAAACATATAAAGAAAATAGAAGTTCCAAGTTTTGTTAATTTTCTTATTGATATTTTCTCATCAGGGATGCTGTTTGAAACTTCGATGGTTATTTTTGAAAATAACAGAGAGTACCACTTCCGTTTACAACAATCCAAGCTGTACAGTTATTCAGATAATAATACTATTAGATAGACTAAATATACTTTATTATGTTCCTTAAAAAGAAACATTTCACAAATTCCATACATATTTCTCGTAATAAATATATATTTACAGCTGAGAAACTAAGCAAACAAAAAAAACATCAAAAAATATATGTGTAGGTATATTTGGAACAAAAACTATACCTTAATGGTCTGTAACATCTTTCTAGATTAATAAGGCCGCCGACCTGAATACATTTCAGTTAGGACAATTCTGTAAGGGTACTTAGGTGAAATATGGTTTTCTTTTACATTAAAAAAATATGTTTTAAAATTGTTGCCGATAATGCGAATTATGATAAAATGCAGTTTATCTATATTAAAATACATTGGACCCACCTAATGGCTAGGTGCATTTCGCTACTGTGTTATGGGAAGGTAGGTCTTGTGGAACAGATGATACTATCATTTATTATGTAGGCCGCCTTTGTAGTGAATGAGAATATATATCTACTACTAAGAACAGAGAAATCGTATTGATTAAATGCAACGGATACCTAAAGCATGATGATAATAAATAATATTGTAGTCAGGGGATAAAATTAACGTTAAAAATCTTTCTTAGAAAAATGTTATAATATAATTAGGTTCTTTTACTACCTATATCAAACCAGCATCGAAGTTCTTTGTTTGCAATTGCAAAATAACAATGATGTCACAACGATGATTAATTCTAATTAATTTTACTGATAAAATGCATAACGTAAATAAAATAATACTTACATAAACCCTCAGGTTAAATTGTTTGGTTTTCAAAACAACTCATACAAGCCTCATAGAAATCGTTGTGTTTCTTACTATAATGGTTAGAAATATCATCTAAACGGTGTTAAAAAGAGAAAACACCACGTTTTGTATACAAATCTAAAAGTTAACCGTAAAAAAATTAAAATGTTTACTTTATGAATCCGAAATCTCTGAACGCACTTTAAAAAAAATTAAACTTTAGAAATTTTTAATTAATTATTTTTACATGAAACCACAAAAAAGTTAGTTAAAGATAACGTTTATAATACATTTGCCTAATAAAACGTGTGGTTTTTTTTGTTCATTATCAGTAATTTTAGTTAGGAAAAATGCAGGGTGGGCCATTTTTGAAACTTTTTTATGTTTGCATTAAAAAAAATTGTATCAAAAAAATTACATATTTACTAGCTTTAACCTACGGCTTCGCTCGCATAGTATTAGGGGGAAATTACTGTAGCGCTTGCACTACAGTATGTGGGGGGGAAGAGGGGGGATTATTATCAATAATCCCCCCTCTTCCCCCCCCTCTCGGCCCGGCCCTCCCTCCCGCCTCCCACTCCCCCCTCCCACCTTCACCTCTACCCCCTGCCCTTCCCCCCTCCCCATCCCGCTTTCCATTCATTAATTCCCCGAAACAGCTCGCATGCCACCTAAATTTCATAATGCCAGAACTTACCAGTAGTAAAAAAAGAATTATCCAATTGGGTGCAATCGTTTGGAAGTTATGCGCGTACAAACATTTCGGAGATTCGTTTTTATTTATATAGATAGATAGATATTAACTACGATTTCCCGCAAATATATCAACATCGCTTCTACGACAACGATTTGTTTTCTGACGTCAGCAATAACTCGCTTTTGTTAGCGACAGAAAACGTATAATAAATAAAATATACTTATTAATATTTATAATTTCATTTCATAACGCCAAAACTTATTAGTATATACAGCCTATATTACTCGCATATAATGTAGCTTTCTATCGGTGAATTTAAAAAAAATCGGTTTATTGGTTTATGCGTGAAAGCGTAACAAACAAACACACGCAGTTTCGCATTAGTATGGATTTCGTTTAATAAAATTTGAACGTACTTTATCACCTTTCAAAAACAATTTTTAGTTTTCGAATGCGTTCCGAAATATTCCATTTATTTGAATTTTATTGCAAAGCGGAAATATTTTGACCTTCATCAAAATAGACCGAGGCCGAAGGGGCTAAGAACCTATATTAAACAAGCATCGGAATTCTTTTTCTGCGATAACAAGATACTTTTGGTCGTGAACATATGAACTTCGGAGGTGTTATCTAGAATTATTGATAAATGTTTTTGTTCTGTTCAGTTGGTAATGGAATGAGAGTGGGCGTTGTTTTTATCGTAACGCAAATAGCATCATGTAATTAATCATCGCTAATATTACACACGCTGACACACATATCCATTCATCCAAACATCAATACATTACACTTAATGTTTTGTTGCGTGATCATAAATCAGTTCTCTTCAAAATTAAAAAAAAATCAATTTTTGGACGTTTGTATAGAAACTCTATTTTTTTCTTTAGCTAGAGATAAAACATTTTTCCTCGGGGCCTGTGTCATCTTTGAGGATGCTGTGTGGAGGGTATTTTTAGGTAAAGGAAGGAGAGGAAGTTCTGGAAAGGAACAAGATGCGAGGGGTCAGGCTGGAGAAGTAAAAGAGGCGGCTTTTGGTTCGGCTTCGCCCAGTTAGTGTTTGTGACCACTTTATAAATCGGATAGGAACTGGCTCCAAAAATAGCCTGTTCCTCGGATCCACTGTCATCCGGGACAAAGTAACCAGACAGGACGCAATGACGAAACATGTAACGCGTACGGCGTGGCGTCAAGATGCACTCGAAACTGGGTTCTGAAATTCATCCACGCAGACGTTACTTTTTGTCCTGCACAGAAGCGAGATAACAAGAGCAGAATTCCCTTTCAAAGATTCAAAGATAATATCGGCACTTTGATTATGACGTTTTTCTGATGCTCATTTTTTTCAGAATTGAACAAGCCACCGGAATCAGTTATTTTTTCTTAAATCAATACGAACCTCTTCAAGACCGATTTTTACGAATTCCTTCCTACTCCCTCTTCTTCAACCTTCTTCACATCTTCGAGCACGAACTAGTTGCGCCATCATTTCATCCAATTTCAGATAAATGAGTGTGTGTGCGAATGTATGGGCGTGAGTGCCATCATAAGTTCATAGAATTCGTTGTCATCAACAACGAGTCTGTCTGCCAAGTTTCAGCTCGATCGAAAGTAAGGAAGTTGATTAATTTATACTTCCGAGATTTGCGTTCATTCATTCATTCACGAAAACAAAATCGAAATTATGAAAGATTTGCTTAACAACAAGCAGAATATTTCCACGCGCCCCATAAGTAAACACTGCATATTTTAATTTCACGCACTTCAGTTTCAGGCACGTGTTTTAGTTATTGTTACAAGTGTTTTAGTTGTTGTGATGATGATGAATTGATGACAACAAATAATGATAATAATTGCTGACAACAATGACTTTTTCTGGTGGGGAAAGTGCGATAAATGATCTAATGGCGTAATTCTGGTGTGGGATTGTTGGGGTGCTGTGAGGCGGGATTAACGACGTAATTATGTCTGCTTGTGCCTCGTGTCGGCTGGCGGACATTGCGGCCATTTGAGCACTAGAGCAAGACGAAATGAGATAATGTCATCATATTAGGTAGGACTTGGAACACACAATTGTTTGTGCTGGGAAAAGAATTCCTTTGAAACAAAGCAATATTTTTTCCGACACCATCTAAGAGCGATTTTTTTTTACAATTCAATTCGGCATTTCATTGTCGGCAATAGTGTTTTTTTCTTCTTTTGAATAACGTAATTTCCTTTTTGGAATCTAGATTAGAATATATATTAAAGTAGTAATTATTTAACATTTTCTAGCCCCCTACCTATCCCGGTCGATCTATAAGGATTGATCCAACTTACCGGGTTGCTACCTTTTCCTTCTTGTATTCATGAAAATAAATATAGTGTCAATTCTTAATAATAATAATACACGAAATATTATTAATTAATTAATAATGAATTATTAATTAATTAATTAATTGAGCGTGTTTTTAGACCATTTATTTACACAGATGGTTCCAAATCTCACTTATCAAACCATGTGGGAGCGGCATTCCATTGTCCATCAGATCAAGTCAATAAAAAAATTAAACTTCCAAAAGAGGCTTCCGTTTTCACTGCTGAATGTATAGCCATTTTTGAATCCCTCAAATACATTGACGATGATCACATAGGAAACTTCTTAATTCTCTCCGATTCCCTAAGTGCACTTCAAAAATTAAACTCTTCACCCTTCCATTACCCAGAAGACGATCTTTGTGTTGGAATCCGCACCTTAATTCATAAATTAACCGACTCTGGCAAAGAAACCGTGTTGGCTTGGATACCTAGTCACTGCGGTATCCCTGGAAATGAAAAGGCCGATTCATTGGCGAAAGATGCTATTATTTCCGGTGATATTTTATATAAATTTTTAAACCCCGATGACGTTCTCATAAAATTAAAAGAAAACATGATTTCCACATGGCAGAATCATTGGGTTGAATCTAGTAAAACAAAAGGGTACAACTTTTTCACAATACAGCCAACGATTCCTTCAAAACCGTGGTTTTCTAGACTCTCTTTAAACAAATTCTCTACATCCTCCATTTGCCGCATGCGGATAGGGCATTGCTGCCACAATGTTCACCTGACAAAAATTCATGTTAAGAATTCTGCGATGTGTGAATGTCGTCTTGGTGAAGAGGACCTCAATCATATTTTTTTCAGTTGCCCTTTAAATAATTCATACAAAAATTTCATCCCTCACCTAATCAGTTCAGGCATATTGCCCCCCTATAACATTGCATGTCTGTTATCTTCTGTAAATAAACGCGTTTAAAGTCTTGGCTAATTTCCTGAATATTAACAGCATCAATTTGTAACTGTAAGTTTAGTTCCATTTATTTATTTATTTAATTTTTTATCCATAATAAATTATATCAACATACTTATCAATTTCCTGTTGCTTCCTCGTTGTTAAATGTAATTATAATCATCTCGTATTGTAAGAATTTAGCGTATTATTATTATTTGTATAGTATTACTATATAATGTAGATAGTTTCTTGTTATTGAAACTAAATTTGTAAATATTAACCCAAAATTACACTCACAAAATTACACTCATAAAATTATTCACTTGACACTGGCCAGAACACTCCATTGGGGTGAAAAGCCATGAAAAAAAAAAAAAAAAAAAAGACCATTTTTTTACCTAACCACACCCTCAATATGCCATTCCAACGCCCCCTGGTTTTCCTCAACGCCCCCTAGTTTTCTCTGGGTCTTCTACCGCCCACCTGAAAGAGATCCACGTTGAGAACCTACGATATATATTGTATCAATGAGAGTGTCTGTGGCAGGCACTGGGCGTGTATTAGATTTATATAAAAACCACAATTTTATTCTCAGATTGACGAAATTTTGCACGATTGACCTTCATAACAAGGGGAAAGTCACCGTCTACATCGGATATCAAAAAACTTTGCGTAAAGCCCGGGTAAAACCGGGGACTTCAGATGGTCTGTCTATCTATTTATATAAAGGAGAGTGCCTGTGGCAGACGGGCGGTGTGGATTTGATTTTTGATACAAATCTACAGTTAAGTTATGGAATTGATGAAATTTCGCACACTTGATCTTCAAAACAAAAGGAACGCTTACATCTGATTTTGAAAAACTCGTGCAAAGCCCGGGAAACGCCAGGCACTTCAGCTAATAATTAATTAAAGCAACAATATTGGTAATAAGAATTAACAACGAATATTTATTAAATATAAGGGTAGTGTAAGAATTTACATTAAATCAAATTAAAAAAGAGTTTATACAATACGTATTAGACACAATAAAAATTATTTTTAGTAAAAAGGCGTTTTGAATACGAAAACAAAATATTATATATTACATCCATCATATGGATTTATCTAGCGGACACAAAGGTGAAGCCAGATGTATGCATAAATATTCAAAATTATGTAAATATCTAACCATAAAGTTAAACCTAACTAGTGAAAGGTCCCGGAGTTCATATTCAGGTCAAAATAACCATTTCGGTCGTGTTATTTTCTAAAACAATAAAAAATAATTATTTAAACAATTTATTCATAATTTTTAGAATATGATGGCTTTCAAAATCAAATTTATTATTTCTTTGAACTTCGCAAATTCACTTTGTGGCGTCATTATTAATTTAATGAAAACAAATAACTTTGTGTACACCACTATTTAATTAACAATATCAACATGTTTCGAAAACTATGTTTTCTTCGTCAGGATAATAAGTTAATAAAAAATAACAAAAGACAAACAAGTATAGACAAATTAGAACACAGACAAAATATTTATTTATTTATTTATTCATACACGCCTTGAAGGCTTTAACAGAATCACATTATAAAAGTTACACATGTTATTCAGGAGTATAATTGTAAGCATGAAGTATATAACATTATAAACTGTACTTTGAGGATACAAACAGGTTTAATATGTACATAGGTATGTAGTTTCGTTATCATTGAAATTGTACAAAGGAGTTAAAAAGTTTACATAGTGTAATAATGGTAAAACAGAAGAGTGCTTAAGATACTTTAAAAGTAGTTATTGAGGAACGTGTAGGTATTTACTATGTTGATTTTATTATTAACTTGATCATGAATAAATTGTTCGAAAGCAAGTTTTTCGAGAATTCAGCAAAATTAACGCAGCGATAAATAGTACCTACACGTAGAAAAAAATGAATAAAAAATACATGAGTTGTAATATCTTGAAAAGTTATACAGATGAGTTCAACAAGTGTATAGTGTGATAGTAAAAAAGTAAAAAATAGTACAAATTATGGTACAAAAAGTACAAGATAATATTAATACAAAAGAGAGAGAGGATAAAAAGGTAAGTACTAAGGTAATCTTTGTATACATAAGTATTAAATTTTGTTTTTATTGTGAGCATGAAGAACGGAGAGGTGATTAATTACTTAAAATATCATAAAAAACAATCATATAAAATAAAATATAAAAATTATTTTAGGATGGGTAAAAAATTACATTAACATAATAAAAAATCTTTTAAAAACAAAACAGGAAGTCTAAATAACAAAATAAATTATTATAAATATAAGTATTAATACGAAAATAAATTTAAAAGATTGCTTTTTAAAAAAAAAAACGTTTGGTTATTTATAATATTTAATTTACTATTAACACTTTTCCTAATTTCTAAATTATCTAATTGTATACCCGTTGTGTTAGTGTGTAAAATTTTTAAACCTTTATTAATATCAAAAGAATGATAGTGGTGTACACGAAGTTATTTGTTTTCATTAAATCAAATTTATTAATTTAAAAAAGGTAATAACTGTTTTCACTACCTATTTCACATGAATAAAATAAGTGTCCCTTTAGTTTTCATATCAGATTGAAAGAAGATTGAGAGATCTCCAAACCGCACCAAGGGTAACTTTGTGGCATTTCGGTACTGAACCCCAGTTCAAGAGGGTTCTGGACCCTGCGACCTGCGACCTATCTTTTAAAACTACAATAATTCTTAATCGTATCGCTGAAACACGGTGTCCGGAAATTCATAGTACTAGAATCTATATCATTTACAGCTTAGAGAACACTTTTTTTCGTTTTTTTCGGCTACTGATGGGTTAAAAAACTTTTGGAGCCAGGTCTACGCTTCGATGTATTTTAAAAGATGTTTAAACAGCTGATATTAACCCCCTGGCGATAGATCTTTTGCAAATTTGACTTTAAAAAATTCCAACTTCGGACTAGACTTACTAGAAAACAAAACTCAAATCAAAATTAATAGTTCTCTAATCCCATTATTTTTGCCTTTACCAATCTGATTTAACCATGTCAAAATTTTTGCTAGCAATTTAAAAAAAAATTGTAACTATCAAAATAGGCTCATCGAAAAATGTAATTATTGTTAAAATAAAAATAAATAAAAAATTGCAAACTTGCCTGACTCGACACAGGAAATCCCTCAAGTCCATCATGTCAGACAAGCACAATAAAAAATATGTGCCAACTTTATAAACCCCTCAGGCTAATTCGTTTCCTTTTCCGGACAACTCATGGTCGACGGCCTCCGTGGTCCCGAGGTAAGACTCTGTACTCACAATCCGAAGGTCGCGGGTTCGAACCCGACGTGCGCAAATATATTTTATTTGATTAATTTGTGTTATTTCACAATTTATTCATTTAAAATAATATATAGTATATTTACGCCACGTTCCAGAGTGGAAGATACTATCAGTATCGCCCTGGTGTAAGACCACCATTCAGAATTGAAACGTTGCTCGAAATGGCATTAGCCGTGTTTAGTGACCAGATCTGAATAGCCAGGTACTTCCCCACCTTCCTCTTCCCTGTCTCCTTCCCCTCCCCACTACCTTCAGCCACACAACATACCCCAATTGGGGATGCCATAGTCTCACTGGCTCCAGAGGGGAGCAGTTGGGACTCTTGTGCGGTATTTCATATAAAACAAAAAATTTAAAAAAACTCATGTAGATCCAAAGAAATTGAAATATATCTTTGTGTAGATCTCATAGAAATTATCATGTCTCCCTTACAATCACAGTCAGAAATATGATATAAACGGTTTTAGAGAGAGAAAACATCACAATTTAAAAATTAACCACAAACGACCAACTTTATGAATTTTGAATTAATCATTTTTATCTGAAACAACAAAAAAACGAGAAGACAATAACGGTTACAATATATGTAACCAAAAAACGAGAAGACAATAACGGTTACAATATATGTAACCAAAAAACGAGAAGACAATAACGATTACAATATATGTAACCAAAAAACGAGAAGACAATAACGGTTACAATATATGTAACCAAAAAACGAGAAGACAATAACGGTTACAATATATGTAACCAAAAAAACATCTTTGTGTTTTTTTTTTCGTTATCAATAATTTTTGTTAGGAAAACCGTAAGGTAAGCCTTTTTAAAACTTTTTTTATCTTTGCATGCAAAATTTTTCACTTCAAAAATAACGCATTTACTCCGATTTTAAAATTTGAATGCATATTTTATCACCGATTTTTAGCATTTTTTACCAACAGTTTTTAGTTTACGGAGAGGTTCAGAAATATTCCATTTATTTACGAAGGAAATATTTTGACCACTGACAAAATATGGTCGAGGCCTGAGGGGTTAACAGATGTATCTAATAATAATAATGTATTATTAGGTACACTACATGCTTTAATTATACAACAAATGCGTTATGGATACAACAGCTTCTCGCTTGTACTATGAGTTTCTGAACGCTGTGTATGCATATTGTAACCTCTCTTTTTGTCATTGTGCCCTTTACGAGAGAGTGGGTGAGGTAACAGCGGAGTTCTCTGCGGCATAGTTATATGGAACGCCTTTCAAAGTATTGGGAGCTGACTTTCGCAACAGGTGTAAGGCAACCTTTCGAAATACCCATTTAAGTTATTTCACTTCGTAATATTTCACCCAACAGTTTCCTTTTAACTCTTAAAGTTTCTGAAATTCACTGGATAGATAAGTAAAGGTCACCACAACTAAGAAGAATACCTACAACATGTTAGAATTCTGAATACCCGTTTTGTAAGATGAACCGACCGTGAACAGAAATCTCTTTAGTTTTAAGGTCACATTAGAAGAAACTGTTACGGTCGATTGACTTAATGAAGTTATAGATAGAATTCGTTGACAAATAATTTACTTTATTTAGTGAGTGTGAGTACCGCACAAGAAACTGCTCCAACCGTCTGGAGTGACACTATGGCACCTTCAATGGGATAGGTTGTGAGGCTGAAGGTGGTGGGAGGGTAAGGAGATGGGTAAAAGGTAAGGAGTGTGGAAGTACCTGGTTATTCAGATTTGGTCACCAAACAAGCCAATTTGAACGTTTCTTACTTATGAAATAATAAAAATAAAATTACATTTGATGAAAGTCATACAACAAGTCATATAAACACAGAAACAAAATTAGAAAAACACAGCTATTTTATAGATTTACAAGATGTGTTTAGTAATAATGTTGAAATAAATGTTTTAGATGATCCACAAAACTCTCCAAGTTGATATTGTACATGTCAACAAAGTCGTTGTACCGGAGAGTGGGCAATGTAGTTACGCTCATGAGTGCTGCTGTAGAATATTGTATTTTGTCGTGTTGTTACTGTGGGTGTTCGTAAGTTAATGAGTTGTAGGAGTTCACAACAGTCGAATTTAGAGTTAACTATTTTGAATTAAAATGTTAAATCGTTTATTTTACTTCTGTCTTCTGATGTATGTATTTTACGAGTAATTAATAGGAAATCGTATTTTAAGTTTTCTACTGGGATATTTAATTTAAAATTTATAAAACGCAAAATTTTTTTTTGTATTCCCTCAATGTTTTAGCATTTATTTATATTTTGGGACCCTTTCAGAAGAGCCATGAATTTCTCTAATTTTTCTTATCTTATCTTCTCTATTAGGCTATAATTTAGATTCACTTGCTCCAGGTAAATAAAACTCAATTACACATATAAAAAAGGTACCTCATTCAAGGCATACTACAAAAATATATTTGTCCCACCTTTTTTTTGTGTTACTAGAAAAATTTTGAGGTGGTGAGGTATTTGTGAATTGGCACTACAGTTCGTGTATGCGACATTTGAGCATCCACCCATGACATGATACGAAAATATTCTAGGATGTTTTTCCCTGAAATTACATAACCGTCACAATATGAAAAATTCTATGGAAAAATTATTTCGTCTGTAACAGATTTTGCTCCTTTTTGGCTCTTTCACAAGATACACCTCCCGCCTCATTTGAGGTGAGATGCCTTAACACCTCATTTAAGCATTTGAGTACTCCTTTCAAACTCATTCTGAAATTGTATCCAACATTGGCCGCAAAGAGCAATTTTGTAATTTTAGTGTTTTTAAAACCATCTACAAAATGGTTCGATCTCCTTCAAACCATTACTAGTAAAAAACTTTACAGATAAAATACCATTCATCATGACTCAATGTAATTAGTTACCTAATGATGAATTTCAGTAATCGTAACATTGATTGGATGCTCACAAAAAATAATAAACCATATTTGAATTGTGTGCCACAAAAAGCCCGCCAGCGTTTCGGAATGATGAAAGATGATAAATGATAATGAAAAATTAATTGGATGTGTTGTGTTATTTTGAAATGTATTGAAAATGACATTGACTTTATTCTATTTATGAATGTTGCCCAATTCGGTCACGGGTTTTGTGCTTTGATAATCAATCACGCTTTAGCACTATAAAAAATGTTAATAAAATTATTTTTAAGTTGTGTTTGACAGAACGTTATTGACCAATAGGAATCATGCCCACATTGGTTTTTAATTGCGTTAAAAGCGCACAAAAATTTAAAACAATCCGAACTTTGAAATGTATTACATACTAGCTGGTACCCGGCGTGCGTTGCTATGCCATTTAAAAAATAAATTGTTTCTCCCTGCGTGTCCTTTCCCATTCGTCCCGTTGCCCTTCCGCCTCCCCTTCGCCTCCCCTTCACCTCTCGCGTTCCCACTCCGCCTCCTCCACCTTCCCTCTCCCCACTCCACTCCCCACTCCACCTCCCGAGTTCCCCTCATCCCTCCCGCATTCCATACATTTAGTCCCGGTACATTCAGTTTTCAAACAGCTCGCGTGCCACCTGTTGAAAATTTCAACAAAATTGCAAAATTTCATAATACATAAGATAATAATAAATAACACTAGAAAATCATCACTTTTTTTGGTTTCATCGAAAAGGTACTCAAAATATCTACACTTAAGGTGATTTTTTTTCAGAAACGGCGCTGTACGAATTATCCAAATATATTTTAAAGGCTTTTGAATTTAATTTTGTTCATGTTTCAATTCTAAAAATTAGTTACGAAATATACTTAGGTAGTTAGGTACTTAAACCATAAAAACATACGTTTCTTCCCAAATTAAATACGACACAAATAGATACCCTCCACACAGCATAGATGATAAGTGTAACGAATATTAATTGCCTTTTTTGATGTGTGTTTAGCTTAGCAGAAATCAATAGGCTTTTAAACGGCAATTTTCATTGTTACCAGGCATTTATTGAGGTACTTCTTTAACGATTTCTTACGACAAAGGTACCTTCTAATTTTTTTTAATGTGATACCGTTAATTTTAGTAAATTCAAGTTTTTCGTAAGTAGGTCAAGGGCACCCCTGGAAAGAAGAAAGAATGCCGATAAAAATGATTTGTACCGATTACGAAATTAATTGTTATTATATAATTTAAGTTATTTGATTAATTATTGGTGTGATATTAAATGTAGATTAGCTCGCTAATGCTCTGCGTACTTACAGTGTTCAATTATTTTACTTAAAAGCTGGTTCACACAGAGCTATAAATCTGCGAGCAGATATCTGTTGAATCGCGAGCGCTTATCTTTTGTGCTTTCACACGAGGCTATCAAATATTTCTTCCTGTGGTATGAGAGGGGGTCAGTTGAATTAGGGAGCGGCAACGGAATGCACATTTTTTGCACTGAAATCTGTCAACTTGACATCTGTCATCCACGGGTCTAGGCAGCTCCGTAATTACAATGACCCGCTCTCCTGTTTTAGTCAGAGGGGGAGACTTATCTTCTGGGCATATCGCCTCTGGAGCGGTTACGTCCAAGATGTGTATTGTCTATGATTGATCTGCGCTTAAAACCGCTTAGGTGTGAACGGTCTGAAGGGATTGTATGGTGAGCGTTATTTGGCGTGCTATGATCTTTTATATTTGATAGCTGTGTGTGAACCAGCTTTAAAGAAATAACAAGGGTTACATAATATCTAGATTTTCCAAGACAGCTTCAATGACTTTTAATTCCTTAGGTTCGACCATATTTTATCAGAGGTTTAAAATATTTCTGCTTTACAATAAAATCCAAATAAATGGAACGTTTCTGAACGTATACGAAAACTAAAATCTGTTTTTGAAAGGTGATAAAATTCGGAAACGTTTTTAGATTTTCACAGCCAGAAGTATTTTCGTTATTTGTTTTTGGAGTGTTATGCCGTGTTGCGCGACCTCCTTATTTAGCCAACGTTTCGGACAGCTTTACAGTGTCCATTACGTCCAGTTTACGTTTCGGACACTGTAACGCTGTCCGAAACGTTAGCTAAAGAAGGAGGTAGCGCAACACAGCATAACACCCCAAAAACAAATAACGAAAATAAAAAGGGATAAAATTCGCTTTCAAATTTTATGTACCAAAATAAACATTTGATTTTTGAAATATAAAAACTTTGTATGCAAACATAAAAAGTTTTTAAAATAGATCACCTTACGTTTATTCTAATTAAAATTACCGATAAACGAAATAAAAATAAAAACACACATATTTTATTGGATATATGTATTATAAACGTTATTGTTTTTTATCATTCCATGTAAAAAAAAATTATCATTCCATGTAAAAAAGATTGCTATCTGATATTTTGATTTCATAAAAGTCTACATGTTCCTTCGTACAAACCAACTTCTTCATCTTTTTGAACGTTTACTATGGATCTTTACTTTTCTAACATTAACTCCACACAGGGGGCCCTGAGGAAAATAACTTCCCTCAGGGCCTATGTCATCTTTGAAGATGCTGTGTGGAGTGTTTTTGAGGAGAGGAAGGAGTGAACATGGGTTTTGAAGAGACCCATGTTGTAGGAGGGAGGAAAAACAGAGGCCGGCAAATCATTCCAAAGCCGAGTTGTTGAACTCAAGAACGAGTCGTAGTCTCGTGTGACTAATGTCAACCGTGTACAAATGTTGGGCGCGTGTTTGGCGTGTTTCCTGACTATGCACCGGCGCCGAGGAGATCAATGACGCTAGTTCCTCGGAGCATCTTCCATTGTAATACCGGTAGAACAAGGCTAGCATTCCCACCTGACGACGCCTGTGCTCTAAAGATTGCAATCCGTTTGTTAAGTTAGGAGGCCTATCAAACGGACCGCCCGATTCTGCACAGAGTCGAGGTTTTTTTGGTATTTTGGGGCTCCAGACCAGAGGTGGCTGCCAAATTCAACCGTGGGGCGCACTTGCGATTTGTACAGGGTTACTAATGTTGACCCAAGATAACCGCCTTATTTACGCTATGTTCGTGCAATTTTAATTGGTTGATAAGTAATTTTTTTCATAAATTTTCTTTGAAAGAAAGATAATTTCCGGATTACGAATAAAATGACAATAAATTTGAAAATCAGGCTTCCACCGCGGTTTATTGTTTGTGTCGGAATGGAGGACTTAGCTAGCCGAGGAATCGCCACTGTCCTTGATGTTTATTTTATTTAATCCTATTGTTACTGTCGCTTTACTGTTATAATGTTAAACACAAAGTAAACTTGAATGTTGACACACCACATTTAAGAAAATTAATATTGGTCATTGTGGTATATGATATAAAATATTTTTCTCTTGCGGTCATCGACCAATATCGATGCTTGTGGTCCATCATTTTGTAAGCGCCAAGTGTAGTTACAAACACGAGTCCCGTTACGTGTCCACTAAAGCAGTGTCCCCAACTCTCGGTCCGCGAACCGGTACCGGTCCGTGGATCAAATGGTAACGGGCCGCCCAACGCCCTGCTTAAAAATCAAAATTAAGAAAAAAAAATCGAACATCTCCAATAAAAAATTATATAATTATTGACAAAAAATAATTATGCTGAGAACCTCTTCTCGCCAAGTTACCGCAGACACAAAACCTTTGAAGTAAAAAACACGACTGGGCTTCCATCTTGCGCACTTACATATATAACGGAGCTTGAGTGAAACGAGTCACCGCTCTTATTTTCTGCTTGCCCAAATGCAAGTGGAATCGTTTTATTGAGAAAACATGACAAATTATTGACACGCGTTTGATTGTATTGGTGAAATTATTCCCGTTTTTTAACAAAATACTTTTATTGCGACCAACAAGAGCTTATTATTATCTTTATAATTTTTTTAATAAATTCGTAAATGTATAATGAAGGATTAGCCAAAATCTGAATCCCATATTAACTATATTTTAAGAGAAAATCTAAAATATAAACAATCCCCCAGCGGGGAGTGGTAAAATTATGAAACGTTGACTGTCGTCCGCAGCGATAAAAAGGTTGGGGACCACTGCACTAAAGAACCGGAATGCATTTGCACGCCAAACACGCTTTTGCCCACACATTCTTGGACCCACTGCCAAAGTATTACGTAGGTACACTATACCTTCAAGGAAATGGATTGAACAAAAAAGGCTTGAAAGAACGGTAGGACGGTAGAGCCTTTCGACTTGGTGGTCGAGCCTTTCGAACAGTTAGTACCTACCTGTTGCCTGCTGGAGGCAGTAAGTAGCGGTAGACCCCGTTAACAACTAAGCGAGGATAAAGAACAACGACTGATATAGATACTGTACTGATTGTATACTTTGTCTCATTACATCACATCCAAATGTTTCTCAGAAAACCTTCAGAACATTTGAAATCGATCAACCTCATTAGGCCAAAAAGTTGTTGGTTTCACCCATGTTAAGGTGAAAAAGTCGAAATCGGAATTCACACCCATTTCTGGGAGGAGTTTAAAAATTCTTGAGACAAAGCTTTTGGAAAGATTGGAAAAGGTATTTGAGAATTTTTTTTAAAGTTTGATTTCGTAAAGGCCTGTAAAAAACATTTACTCCTTTTTTACGCAATTTATTGTAATAGAGCCTATACGCCTATTCCCCGCTCCGGCCGGGGCCGAACTGATAGAACATGGGTGTGGCAAGCCAGTAGTCCTTGGGTGGACGACATAAGGTTCACTTTGAAAATCCAAATTCGTCGACTGCCGGCCGTATTGTGAAATAACAAAGCGAAAATGCGTATTTTATTTTATTTTGTGAATATCGGGCGTAAATATCAATTTTTTTGCGACTATCATAAAAAAAGTGTTTTTTTATAGACCTAATACTGTTTTTCTAGGCTTATTAAAAGGCTTAAAAAATGACCGATATTTACTAAGATACTTCCCCACCTTCCTCGTCCCTATCTCCTTCCCCTCCCCACTACCTTCAGCCTGACAACATACCCCGATTGGGGATGCCATAGTCTCACTGGCTCCAGACGGGAGCCGTTGGGACTCTTGTGCGGTATTAACTTAAAAATAAAAAAAAATGCACGCAGTATTTAATTGAAGCATCTTTAATACTTCTAGGCGATCAAATTTTCAAAAATAAAATACATGATTTTGTAAGATTTTGCATTATTTCGCATGGCTTCATCTTAATAATATTATATTGTTTCTTTAAATGATATTGGTTCCTAGCGAAACAACACCCATATAAATATGATTTTTACAAGTTGTGAGTTCCAAAGGTTCTTTAACATAATATAAGTTATATAATAACCATGTCCAAAAATATCCAGAATGGTTCGAAAGTTGCTCAAAATATTCTAGAGAACTGGTTCTTTGAACGGGTTCCGTTTCTAGGGTTTTTATTTCTGAAAACTCGTAACGGAAGAAAGCTTGCTGTTTCTTATCGTTTGGATATCCGGGTGCTACGGACGACATATATGGTTTCTATTTTATTTTATAAAATATGAAAGGGTATCGCGGTCGCGATAAACTTCAATGTCTGACTTCAATATTTTGAATCAGCCAGTCAAAATTATACAATTTTTAAAAATTTTTCATGAAAATTTCTGATTAATAAAAATCGACAGCATTTGCCTTTGACTTAACTTTGGAGTTGGCAAATTTATCAAATGCGGTACTTTTTTTGGCGCATTTTTTTTTTTTTTTTTTTTTTTATATTAACTCCACATAGGAGGCCCTGAGGGAAATAATTTCCCTCAGGGCCTATGTCATCTTTGAAGATGCTGTGTGGAGGGTGCTGTTGAGGAGAGGAAGGAGTGAACATGGGTCTTGAAGAGACCCATATTGTAGGAGGGAGGAAACACAGAAGCCGGCAAATCGTTCCACAGCCGGGCTGTTGAACTCAAGAACGAGTCGTAGAAACGACCCGTTCTCATGTGACTAATGTCAACCGTGTACAAATGTTGAGCGCGTGTTTGGCGTGTTTCCCGACTATGCACCGGTGCCGAGGGGATCAGTGACGCTAGTTCCTCGGAGCATCTTCCATTGTAATACCGGTAGAACAAGGACAGCATTCCCACCTGACGCCTGTGCTCTAAAGATTGCAGTCCATTTGTTAAGTTAGGAGAATCTATCAAACGGACCGCCCGTTTCTGCACAGAGTCGAGGGTTTTTTTCAGGTATTTTGGGACTCCAGACCAGAGGTGGCTGCCAAATTCAACCGTGGGGCGCACTTGCGATTTGTACAGGGTTAGCAGTTGTGTACTATTAAAGTATCTGCGGGCCCTGTACAGTACGCTCAGTTTCTGAGAGGCTAACTTAACTCTGGCCTCGATGGAGCCCCCGTACCTGAGCTGGTCACTTAGAGTTACACCAAGCATATCAATGGAAGGCCTGTTCGGGAGATTGCTTCCGTTGAAGGAGACTAGATTATCATTCCGATCCCTTTTAGACGTAATCAGACATGATTGGGTCTTTGAAACATTAAATTCGACGAGGTTATTCTTACCCCAAGAGAAAACACTCTCGAGGTAACCGTCCATTCTTTGTTTCAAAGCCCTCCGAGCCATTGGGATTTGTGAGCCCTTTGGAGGCTTGTCAAACAAAAAGCTATCATGGAAAAAGCTAGCATTGCTTTATTCAAGTGGTTATCGTTTTACAAAATACAAAAGTTACCCGACTCGATTTGTTTGAAAAAGGGCGCGGGAGAGTTCCTCTTAAGGCTCCGACATTCCAAATTTCTTCCGATTTATAACAGTTTTTTTAATTTATCTAGTTTCGGCATCAGTTTCGGTTTCGGCAGCGTCATTCGGGTAAGTTCGTGGCTTGTGTGTCACCCGCCACCATCAGCTGAGTTCGCCGGCCGGTTAAAATACTCAATTTATGAGGTCCTTCCTTTATAATGTAAGTGATGATTATTGACAAATTTATGTTCCAGGACAATATGTTAGTTAATTTTTGTTTGTTTTATAGCAGTAATATCGAAAAAATAAATAATTATTTTGTCACATACTTCAATTATTGTGTTTTTTTTTTTATTTCATTCAACACGGTAATAAGAATGTTGGGATTGTAAACGCAATTAAAATTAAAATACTCAATTAATGAGGTCCTTCCTTCTTAATGTAAGTATTGATTATTATCAAATTTTGGTTCCAACAAGTAGTTTACGTGTTTTGTTAATTTTTAATAATTTTGTTATTTTCACAGCAATAACATTAAAAAAATACAAATTTTTCAATTCAACTATTCACTTCAACTATTCTTTTTTATTTCATTTAACACGTGTTAACTGTCTGTACAAATGTAATAAATAAGCCTAATTTCAGTAAACAATAAATTTTTAACATGTCTAAAAAGGTTTCGAAGTTTTCGACCGAAACTGAGACACTCACAGAAGATTCGGTTTGGTCGGTAATTTCAATAAACAATAAATTTTTAACATGTCTAAAAAAGTTTCGGTTTCGGCAGAAACTGAGACAGACACCGAAGATTCGGTTTCGGTTTCGGTAGAAAGTCCTGTTTCGGTCGGACACTAGTTTTTTAGTTCTTAAAAAATCATGTTATTGGTATGAAAAAATTCACAGTGTATCTTTATGGTACTTGAGACATTTGCCGAGAGATTTTTGCTCATTTTAAACGAGTCGTGTTTTAATAAATATTTCGTTTAATTATAAGCGCGTTCCATACAAAATTCGTACTTCCATTGTCTTCCTTTCTAACCATCTGCTTTTACTTTTAAACGAGTCTTAAGATCTGTGTTTCAAATAATGCTTATATATTTAAAAGTGAGCAACCAATCTGCAATAATTAGCATTTTCAAATATGTTAGTTGGTTTAGGTTAGGTTCACTCCCCAACATATATTCTGCTAGTCGACGGCATCAGAGTCACTTGGTTCAGCAAAAACGTGCCTCCGTTATGTAAGCTAGATGTGTACCATTTCTAGCTTACAAGATACAAGATAGAATAACAATTTCTCAATATGCCTTTCAATGCAGCTTTTATGTGTTATAAATTGTGATTAGAACCATTCAACTAGCAGTTACTCAAACATTGCAATTCTGAAAACAAATCAATTGGATCTTGTAAAAGTATGACAGTAATAGAGAATTCCAGTCCAATTTTTTTATTTTTTTTATGAATAATGACCTTCTAACTTAAATAACTGCATATTTATTTTTAGTTTTAATAGTTAAAATAAATGTCAAAGTTTTAATTTTTCAAGATCCCCCGAAAACCACCGAATCTAGTGTGACTTCATCATGACTAACCGAAGTATGAATCTTGTAGGGAACTGGAATCAGCTGTTCGACTCCCGCCATTTTGAATTTCAGCATTGGAGCGTTTTCATAGACATTACTGGGCAGTACGATCGTTTTTTGTACAGTTAAAGTTTTTGAATATTTAAAATAATATAGATAAACTAATAGAGATACTTTGTTTTTGATACTGAATTATTTAGGCCTAAATATTGTTTCAATAAAAACAAAAACTATTATATGTCCAATTCTCTGTAAACCAATAAAACGGAATGCCGAACGACTTGCGTCTTACATTTCTATTGATTTCTTTACAACTTTGACCCAGGTGACGCGGCGCGGTGACGTCACGCCGCCAAAATCCAGCAATAGGGTGTTTTAATGACACGTTTTAAAATGGACTTTTTAATATTTTTTTAAAAACTCTACGTTAAATATTATGTAATAAAACTTATATATTCAGAATCAGCGTATATTGGTCTATATGAACATATTTTTTTAAAGCCATAATATTTTTCACTGGAGTTCCTTATTGATTTAGGATGCATTTCCGTAATAGGAACAAGGAATAACTGGTAATGTCGTTACTTTAGCATAAAAGAAAATCGAAAATAATAATTAATGAGAAACCATTATATGTTTCGTTTTTAAGCGTGGGGTCATAACACGTTTTTAAGCCTTTTCAATGAAAGTTGGTAAACCACGTTGCTGCTTCCGCTGAGTGAATGCATTTTTTGTTATGTTTTTTGGGGTCATTATCTCATAAAAGTGACAACAAATATGGCGGATGTGAGAGACACACATAAATATATTTTTATGGTAATAAATTCTAAACTCATTTTTCCGGAAAAAGAAAAAAGTTTATTTAATGGTTTCTCTCTTCTCACGGTAAAAACAAAACTTTTCATTAGTTGTCGTTTTAGCGGGTTTTTATTTTTAATCCGAATAAAGGTTTTGCCATTATTTTATACGTAGGTACTTACAACAAATAAAAAAAAACTTTTATGCATATTATGTATTAAAATCTGCATAACTTTATATTTGATTCCACTTTTAATATTTAAATGATGTATTTGATTCTACTTGTAATATTCAATAAATGTAATTTCGTACTTTGCTGGTCGATTAACCTAAATTAACCTAGATTAAACTGAATTTGCAATTTGCCTGTCCTGAAACGGGAATCCTTCCCAGTTGGATAGACAGAGCACCATTTTGTATTGTTTCGTTTTGAAATATGTATGTATATAAATAAATAAACAAATAAACAAATTTTAGACTTTCTAAGACATGTCTGAATTCAAGTAGGTATGATAACTTTGCGACTGCTTCTCTTGGCATTATGAATAATGACTTCCGAACGACTGCACCAAATTGGATTTTACTACTGGTGAGCTCTGGCATTATGAAATATGCAAAAGGTGGCATGTGAGCTGTTTGAAAACTGAATGTAACGGGAAAGAATGTATGAAATGCGGGAGGGTGACTCGGGTAGGGGGTTCGCGGGAGGGGGAGGAGGGAAACCCGGGAGGGGGAGGGGAATCTGGGAGGGGGAACCTGGGAGGGGGGAGGGGAGCTTCGCGGGACGGGGAAAGGGGTAGTGGAGTGGCGGGAGGGAAGGTGGAGGAGGCGGAGTGGGAACGCGAGAGGGGAAGGGGACAGTGTCCATCATCAGAGCAGATGTGATGATGGACACTGTAACGCTGTCCGAAACGTTGGCTAAAGAAGCAGGTAGCGCAACACGGCATAACACCCCAAAAACAAATAATACTTTTGGCCGTGAAAATCTAAAAACTTATCTGACTTAAGGGCGTTGTTAACGGCCGTTTTTTCCGGTTAATGGACCGGTGCGAAAAGGGCGTCCTTGTTCACGATTAGTTTATATAACGGAGACATTCCCGGTGTCTACGATCTGACCAGTTTGAATGTTTAAAAATTTTCTTGCAAAAGCGAAAAGATTTCCATGCCATAAAATTACGCCGCTGCTTATTATTATAATTCTCTGTTATGTTATCCCAAAGTACTGGTCTATTTTACACTAAAGTGATTAATTACTCCATATCAACATCCTGGTCCGTATTTATTTTCAAGTAGCGCTACAAATTAACAAAAAAATTGTAGCGAAAACGTCTGTCCCTTCGGCGTCGTTAACACACTCGTGTAGACGACTATCGTGGTCATAAATAAACAACTCACTAGAATGTTAACTCGGTTTTTTAACAGCTCTCAACAGTTTTTCCGCACAAATTCAGGATTTTATATTGAAGGCGATGATTTTATGTCAAACAACCATGGACAAATTCATGTCTTTTTTGAGTTAAAAATTTGGATCGAAGTTATGCCTTCCCGGGCACCGGCGCGCGTATTTCCAAACCATATACCGGTTAAGTCGCGGTAGCGACATTTTACATTTTAAATACAACTCTATATTGGTCATTTTTGATCACTTTGCAAAAAATTTTTTTTCTAAAATTAAGATAAAACAATCTTTCCAATGTGTGTATTAGAAATTAATAATTTTATTTCTAAATATTTAAATTTTGATATTTTTCCCATATATTGCAAATACACCTCTAGTTTGGTTATTTTTTATCTCCTTGCCAAAACAAAAATTGTTCTAGAATCTAGATAAAATTATATTTCCAATGTGTATATTAGAAATAAATAATTTTGATATTGAAAATGTATCGCGACTGAATCGGTTTGGAAATACGCGCCCCGGTGGCGTATTTCCAAACCCTATATCGGTTCAGTCGCGGTAGCGACAATTTACACTTTCAATATAAAAATGTTAATATTAAGAAATAAAGTTATTAATTTCTAATATACACATTGGAAAGATTACTTTATCTAGATTCTAGAACAATTTTTGTTTTTGCAAAGTGATAAAAAATAACCAATAAAGAGGTGTATTTGAAATGTAAAATGTCGTTACCGCTACAGAACCGGTATAGGGTTTCCGATACAGTCTATATCGATTCAGTCGCGGTAGCGACAATTTTCATTTTTAATATTAAAATTTAAATACCAAGAAATAAAATTATTAATTTCTAATATACACGTTGGAATGATTATTTTATTTAGATTTTAGAACAATTTTTGTTTTTGCAAAATGATAACAAATAATCAATATAGAGGTATATTTACAAAATATGGGAATAATATCCAAATTTTAAAACTTACAAATAAAATTATTGGTTTTTAATACACACGTTTGAAAGATTATTTTATCTAGATTTTAGAACAATTTTGGTTTTTGCAAAGTGATAAAAAATAACCAATATAGAGGTGTATTTACAATGTTAATTGCCGCTACAGCGACTGAACCGGTATAGGGTTTGGAAATACGCACCCGGGGCAGGCAGACAAGACAACGGGTGAGAGACAACGAGTGAACAGTCGGTGTGCATAAACAAACATTCGTATTTACCTAGTACGACATTGAGCAACGGGCACCGGTCCGTTGTAAAAAAAAAACGGATTGTCGCCCGTTGCCGTGAACAAGAGCTCTTACGCATCCAAGTCTTTGCATAAATAAATAAAATTTATTCAGATAAAAAAAATGTTTATGAAAGTGCGCAAGCAATAAGCTATAGATTGTGTGCCTACATGCTATTATGAGGATGGACGTTAGAGCATACAATGATGTGATAAATGAATCGTTTCTTAAGACTACATAATATGTATAATAAGAAAAGTTATGTCGGTTTTCATTAAGCATACACACGCATATCCAGGAAATGACGGATTATTGGTTTCTTGGTAATATAGGTACCTACTGATGCGGAGAGATTTGTGAACAAACGAAACTGAAAAGCGATAAAAAAACATTAAGGAAATGGTGGTTCATACAAAGTTTATTTCATGGAAAATGTCAAACCACAAAACAAAGTATTACTTTCTTCGGATAAACACAAAACACGTTTCGGTATTAAATTTACACAGTGCCAGTGTCTGAACAAATAGAAATCAATTCTCAAAATTACTCATCACAAGGAGATATGCTATGATGTCCGCTCGACTGTCGCCAGAACTACTACCTAACGGGAATAGTTTGAATACGGCATTTAGTTGAGTTTTCGAAGTTGTACAGTAGTATTGGTTAACAATGTAGATTGAATACGGAAAGAATTCGTTCATTTAGTTGATTTTCTTAATATTGGTTAGACATATCGGCGATACCAGGAAGCACAGTCGCACCCAATAAAAACTGCCGATAGCCTATCACCTTACATTCCTTATTTCTACCTTTTGAAGATATTTAAGCTTTTAATTTTCTAAAAAAAAAAATTTTATTTTTTAAGATAATATCTATACATTTTCCACACCAAAACGGTAATTATATGGAATTTCCAAGATAGAAAAAAATCGCAAAGTATTCTCCAAAATTTTTTATAAAAACTTTTTTTTCTCTTATATTAAAAAAGCACAGCGTTTGTTTAAATGCTAATTAAGACATTTCCCACGAGATGTTTGCTCTATTTTAAACGAGTTGCGTTTTATTAAACATTTTCACAATTTTCGCATAAATATTACCGTTTTTAATATTAGCGCGCTCCCTCTGACACTCGTATTCACATTTCCCCTTCTTTTTGAGCGCTTACTGCCGGGCCTTATTAATATAAAAAAAAACAACTTTACCATGAAAAAAAAGCTTATTTTTTTAATTCCTATTGTCTTCAAACCGAAATGATTGTATTACTTACCAAAAAATCTTTTAGTACTATATTATAAACACTAGCACAGACCCGTGTAAAATTACGGGATATTTTAATTGTTGGATTAATAAATATAATATTAGCTAAAAAACGCAGATCATTGAAAAATGAAGAAAATCTTACTTTGTTTGTATAGGAAATTTAAGCATGAGAAATTAACACTTCAAAAATAGAATTAAAATATTTTTAGGTAAAAAATATTATATTCCAGGCATTCTTGACATACCAGTAAAATTAAAATTAAAAATTAAAATGACACCTAAATTCGAAACAAATCCGAGCTCATTGAATAACAAACAAGACAACCGAAATTAGAATTAGTTATTTTTGACGATACAAGCACAAGGCTTAAAATCGATCGTCGAGTTGATTAGTCAGGCATCTCTGAAGTACGAACTCTAAGCAGAATTCTTGCCTGAACAGACTATGCTACTATACTAACAGCTACAATAGCGTTTTATTCAAGGTGGACATTTTCAATTCCGACCTTACCAAATAGAAGAGGTCCATAAAAAAGTATTTCTCTGATGCTCCGTAATAATGTTATGTTTCTATTATTTATAGTTCTGATATGATTTGATTTGTATGTAGAACCTCTTTCCATGGCTACCAATGTATTGATAATTTTTTTGTTTTGTAATTTTTAGTTTAATTTAATTTTTTTGTTTTGTATAATTATAATAATTAAAAAATAATTAATAATTAAAAAAAAATTATTTACTTATTCCTTATTATACTGTCTCATTGAAGGTAAAGTCACAAGGAGGAAATCCATAATAAGTTTTGTTTTGGCTATTTAATACTAATGTATAAACTGAAAAAATGTAAGCTATCGATTTCCCGAAAATTAATAAATAAAAATAAAATAAAATCTCCAAATACAAAATTTTGAGAAAATAAGGAAAAAAAAGTAAGTCTGTGATTTACATACTAAATGTGCTAAAAAATAATTTCGGGAGGCATAACGGTAAGACATTGTACAATATCCTACTAGTGTCCCAGGAAACGTCAACATTTTTTTTTAATTCATTGCAAGTTTTTCTGCATTATTTGATTTGGTGGTGTTTATTAGTGATCTGAGTGTTATACCGGATACAGCGTACACTTTTACATATAACTTCACACTCAACCCAAATTTCGATTTTTCGAAGATATCTGAGTAGTCAATTGGACCATCGATATATTACGTAAATACCTATATAAAAGATTGGTAGCACCCAGATATGTTTTTTTAATATGTTTTTTGCGCGTGGCGAATTGACCCCAAACATCTCGAGTCAAATTCCAATGCGTACACAACGAAGGTTAATCTCAAAATAATTAAAATATTTTTATACCTCAGTAATAAAATTACGACCACCATGCTGCTTCTAACGCCTTGGTCAAGATCAAATGACCTTAAGATATTTTATAAAAGTCCACTAGAAAACGCGGAAGCTTTATTTAATGATTTTTAGTAATATATACCGACATGTTCTTCTGATGCATTCCAGGAAATACGGCATTATTGACAGATGACACTCGATAACTTCTCGACAAGGAATGCATTGAAGTTGTCCATTGCGAAATCTAATACTTGCTGTCTCGAGTCTCGAGTCTCGAGTCTCATCTGTCACCATGCCAACCGTGAGTGGCATCAAGTAGGAAACTGTGGCTTGGGTTTGAGGAAAGTTTGTAATATAAGATAGGCTTACGGAATTTACCATTTTATTGTCATGCTTCTGATATCAATCATTTATACGTCATTCTTTGAGTGAGAAATAACGGGCTTACAATAGTGCAAATCTGACAATGATTGTTTTTAATCTAATCAAAGTTATTTTCTTTATGTTAAAACTGGGTTAGTCCGTGATACTAACGTACTTTGTGACACTTTAAAGGCCCGTCTCTTGCGAGCTCCGCCATTAACTTTTGCCGTGACAATCCCTCAAACATCACTATTAACCATAATATATCAATGCTATTAACATGATAAACATTGACAATTTTTGTTTTTTCAATTTTTGTGTTTCGAGCATTCCATGCGCAATGGAAAACATCCCATCCCGGGTGAAGGGGGAAGGTAGGCGGAGACCGGCGGGGGGGGGGGGGGGGGTTCAATTAATTTTTTCACAGCCGAAGCCGCGTGGTGCGGTCATTTATGGAGAATGAACCGAACGACTTTTTGAGGTTATATGCAATGAGCGAGCTAAAATAATCACAAGTTAAAAATATTATTATCTTACCCAAATTCCTAAATATAATTTAATAATAAATGTATTTAATTTTTAAATTTGTAATGAAATAACGAAATAACGAAATAACGAATATTAATACAATTATTCTGTTTAAATCGAGAAACGCCTGGAATATTCTCCGCGCGGGAATAGGGTAATATGTTTTTGAACAGCGCCCTTTGAGTGATTTTACATGAAAGCAGCAAATTTCATAAACAGCCATAATATATTGTTATTATTATATTTATGGCTTTTTGGTCTTATTGGTACCGGAATATCTTTCACATCAGAACTCGACGATTTTTTGACGTCTACGTAATTATTTACGCACTGGAAATTTTTAAATTGTAACTTAAGCAAAAATCGATATTAGTCGAAAATCTTTCCTGATAAATAAATATCTATTAAAATATCTGTGTTTTCTCTCTGATGTAGCTTCTCTTTTTCATCAGAACGCATTGCCAAACTTTAAACGTCAACCCTTCATTGCGAACTTCGCCCAGTGACGTTATAATTCACTCCAATCTTTCAACCGTGTTTCAACAAACGGAGGAGACGGAAAACAAAAAATGTTGATAATAATATGAAAGTAATTGTTAAAGCATTTGTTTAAGCAAGAGACCTGCCTTAAAAGTATTTATTATTGAGTTCTTCTGATATGAATGTCAACGCCGGGGACTTCTGCTAGTAATTAATACTTACGCAGTCAGTCTGAATATTACGGTATTTTATACTTTGCAACAAAGCTATACGATACATGTACTTCCACTGGCCATTAGACAGAACACAACTTATATTAAATATAAATCAGATACCAAGTCTTGGGATATCAACAAAGATTTTATCCAAACCACGGTTTCCAATGATACAATAGTAATTGTCATTTATTTTAAACATAATATTGATGTTGTTATTTGTTATAATCTGTCTCTTCTCAATACAGGAGTTCCTAGTGAGACAAGCACATCACATCACCAATTTATTATTAATTAAATAGAATTAAGCCGCCGCTACCCGAGTTTCTTCCGATTTCTTACATATCTCCCTTAAACATTTGAAGTTTTAAGCTCTTAAAAAAATATATGTTATTTTTCAAGATAATACCTAGATGCGTTCCACGCTGAAACGCAAATTATATGAAATTCATCAATCAATCAATCAATTAAAAAAATCGCAAAGTATGCTCCGAAAATTATTAAAAACACGTCTGTTTCTATTATTTTACAAGTTATGGTTGTGAAAAAATTCACAATGTTTCTTTAGATGATACTTAAAACGCTTTCCACGAGATTTTTGCTCTATTTTAAACGAGTCATGTTTTATAAAACATTTTCACAATTTTCGCTTCAATTTTATCATTTAAAATATAAGCGCGCTCTGTCCAACATTCGTAGTTACATATCTCTCCATCTTTTTCTTTTTTAGTGGGGAAGCGGCGTCTTAATAAAGACGAATAAAAAACCTTAGGATATTATTTATAGCTGTCGTAAATAACGTTCAGAATCGTTTTTCAAATATTCAATGAGATCTAAAAACTTTCCTTTTCCTACGTTTCTTGTATTTATGACTCCAAATTTATGGAAGCTGAACGCTGATAGTGTTGATTTGAATATCGTTTTTAAACTTCTTTATCTTTAAAGAATACTTTCGTTCGCTTCTTCAGTAACTCGCATGCAGCTGAGCACAAACATTGCGAAGCAATGAGTAATATTCAACGCTGGATGATTTGCGCGCGCGTGATTGATGTTTATTATTTTACATTGATAATATGTATTATTACATATCCACATTTACATTTACATGGCCATTACAACGCTTGTTCCGCGTGACAATACGTGAGCCTAAACCCTTACATGTAGAAAGGATCTTAAATTAAATTTACTTGAACAACTAGAAATCAAGAAACAAACGAATGTTAATAATACGAGAACATTAATTAATAAAGTAAGGAAAAATATTTATTCCTCGCTTCTCAGTATGTTCACAAGACCTGAACAATAGAACAGATTTATAATAATAATAATAATTGGATGATTTATATAGCGCCGTTTTTATGAAAAATCACCTCAAGGGCGCTGTACAAACTTACAATAAATTTCTAAAATCTAGAAAAACTACAAACTAGACAAACAATTAAAACAACTAATGGCTAAAAATTGCATCTACCGGTTCTTAAGAAAATATATGTACAATGTCTCGACCAATGAACGCGATGCTTCTTAAAAATGTATACAGGTCCATACTTACCTGGGAGGTCGCTTGAAATTAACACTGTTTATTGTCTATTAAGAAATTTAGATATAGTTCGCACGCAGAGGACATTATTGTGTACACTTGTTATATGTGTTTAATCCTGAAATATATTTTAATATTTGTATAAAATACATTCTTTGATGAGTGTATTTTGGAAATCAAAAGCAACATTTTATAGTGGGCGGTCATCATTAGCAGTCACGTCATTAAACAATTAAGAAAACATTACCATTTAAATTGTGGAAAAATGATTTTAAACTACCCGAAGAAAAGAGAATCTGTGGTCACAATTATTTTCTCGATAAATCGGTTAAACCGGTAATAAATCATTTTTGGCACTCAATCGTTTTGAAATTGGGCGGGGTAAATAGAATCATATAAATAAGTCTTCTCAAACTAGCCTAATCACACTTTGAAAATGGCCTCGCACACCGAAACAGCTGTCACTATATAAAAAAAAAAAAAACACTTGAAATAATAAAGCACTAACAAAAAAGATTACTATTATGTACTTATGATTTTCATCAATTTTTTTTAATGTATCGGAAGTGTAATATTTTGGAGGAAGGAACGAATCTTCAGGAAACTTTAAAGGACTCGTAAATTTATTAGCTCTATTCCCAATTACATTGTGAATATTCAGGAGAACCATACTACCCAAGACAGACCAAGGGGTTTATGTTTTACTTGTTAAGAGGTCTGTTCACGCGGGCGAAGATTGACTATCCAAAAAAGCATAATGATAGGTATAATTGTCGTGTGTCCTGCTCTAGTAAAGTACAGGAAAGGGGCGTACGAGAGGCGGTAGTGAAGGGGGAAATCGTAATACGTATTGTCGCACATCGCGAGCGAACATAAAAATTAAATAATTATGTAGTGAACAAAGCAGAAAATATATGTAATATTACGCTTGAATATTTGCAGGAAGCCGGTGAACGGTCCCTTTCGTTTAGTACCTTAGCATTAGCGGACGAGGGACACACATGCGGAGGTCTCTGGACATATTCTGTAGTAGTGTTAGTTTGTTTATAGTACAAACGCTGGGTGTCAACAAAATTTACAATTTTACAATAATTCTTCGTTTAGGTTTGATTGTTTCACAATATACTAAAATTTATATTCAACGATGTTGTGATATTTTTATCTTGATTGAATCATTGAAAACAATTATAATTATAACAAAAGAAAACAATATAGAATTTTACCCCGATTTGATGTTTACATGTTAGAACAGAGTTCAAAATGTGAAGTTTTGTCAAATATTAATTTGGAGGTACGATTAAACAACCCGGCCTAACATTCGCATACAAAATAAAATCGGTGACCGGACAACTTGGAATGAGACCAACTCAGAACCATCTCAGATAAGTCATTTAGAGTGATAAAATATTTATAAATATAAAATAGGTTACATTAGGTTAGGGTTATCGGCTAATTTAAAATTATTTTTTTCATAGCTTTTTGACTTTTCAAGGAGGTGTTGAGTTGAATTTATTCTCAGTTGGCATGGAACCATCTAATCGACATATTTAGGCACTTTCATGAAAACAAAAAAAAATTAATGATGACTTCCGTGGTCGAAGGGTAAGACTCTCTCTCGACTAGCGATCAGGAGGTGACAGGTACAAATCCCGGAGTGGGCAAGTAGGTAAATTATATTTGATTGATTTGTGTTTTTTCACAATTCAATCATTTAAAAATAATATATGGTATATTTGCGGCACTTTCCAGAATGTAAATAACTCTCAGTAGGACTCTGGTGTAAGACCACCATCCAGAATTGAAATGGCTTTAACTGTGTTTAGTGACTAGATCTGAATGTCCGGGTGCTTCCCCACCTTCCTTTACCCCATATCCTTCCCCTCCTCACCAATTTCAGCCTCACAACATACCAAAATTGAGGATGCCATAGTCTCACCACATTTAACAATTTGGGAGGCGGGTAAGGGTACCGCCGCCCCGGGAACCATTTGTTCGCTACGTTTGGTGACTTAGCAGGGGTGCCTGGATTCACGGGGTGAAGTTTGTCCGGGTCTTGGCGGCGGATGCGTCTATTGATATGTCAGATTTGAAAGTCAAATAATATGTGTAACTTCACATTCAATTATACTGTAAGGTTCCAAAATCGGTGTCTCGGAGGTATGTTGGTTTTCCTTGCATACGCCTGAGGGATCTTTTTGTACAGTTTTTTTTAACGTTAGCTCTACACAGATACTTGAGTCGGGCGATGTCAAGAGTCAAAATAACAGAAGAGCACGTATGAGACGATGTATGAATGTGAACGAAGCAAGGAGTGTGTGCCAAGATCGAGTTGTTTGGCGGTCCGTCCTCTCTGCCTACCCCTGCGGGGAAACGGCGTGATGGTTAGTTAGTTAGTTAGTTAGTTAGCTCTACACAGGAAGCCCTGAGGAAAAAGGGGTCTTTTTAGGAAAGGAAGGAGATGAAGTTCTGGGAAAGAGAAGGGTATTAGGGGTGGGAAGGAATCTGGGGGTCAGTGTGTCCAGGAGTGTCCCGGGCGTATGAATCAATCCCTCCCGCTGCGGTGCAAGGCGATGTTTTGAGAGAGTACCTACAGCTGAAGTCAAAGAGACTCCCTCAATCGTTCTCTCCCGATCCGAGCCTGTCATGCAGCTGGTGGGCAGACGCATCCACCGTTAATACCCGGACAAACCTCACCCCATGAATCCGGGCACCCCTGCTAAGTCACCAAACGTAGTGAACCACTTGGTAGAGGTGTTTGTTATCCAATAAATGGTTCCCGGGGCGGCGGTATCCATACCCGCCTCGCATTCAGTCTACTTCATCCTTCGTCTGCCAGTTTCCATGCCTTACTGCCATACATATCTATACCTAGTTAGGTATCCTTGTATCGTAGAAAATATTTTAAAAATAAAAGCTGAACTGCCAAAATAGTGTTTCTTACTACCTACCTACTACCTAGTAAACACAAGTATATTGGCATTATTGAATGCATTCTCCAGTTTTCGGTAAACAGATCTAAAATGATAAAACAAACAACGAACATGCACCTGCGTTGTCTGACACACACAAATACACGATTCTATTACCTCTCCCCCCGGCCCGCGCACGTTTCGCTCCCGCGTGACTAGCAAAAGAGTGAATGAGATGACATCAAAAAACCTAGGTAATTTTACGATAAATTTGCGCGTAACTAGATCCGGTTTTTGACGCAAATATAACTGTTTTCAGTGCAAACTAAAATTTTATCGTATACTTCATCATATTCCTGAGGCAGGATATGAAAGGATTTTTCAAAAATAGCATCCATTTGGTCAGAAAAAAATTCCAAAGTAGCCTCCTAAATTCATCGATAAATTGTCATCTTTTGAAGCCTATATTTTATAATTTAAAACAAAAATCGAAAATTGGATTCATATCCGTACTTTTTATATAGCTAACCTGTCATTTAAAAAAAAATTGAAAACAATTAGTTTGATATTTTAGCCGTTAATCCGGAACTAAATTTTGTATGAAACAGGCCACGCATACGTTCCTCTTAAGAAGGTGTGGCGAAGAGAAGAGAAGTATAAAAACCTAAAACAGAGGTTTTTATAACGTTACCCACTTGTCTGAAAGGAAATTTGCACCTTCTGACATCTATGGATAATTTTTCCAACTAATCAGTATATTAATACGTGAAGCAAAAACTTTGTACCCCTTTTTACGAAAATTGCGCGGACGGAGTAATATGAAATTTCGCACACTTATAGTTTATATAGAGAAGGAGTGCATAATGCTAATCTTTTTTTTTAATTATGCATAAAAAACACATAAAAAAACTTTACAATTATGGTCGAATTTCGACCATTGGGCGACCACTAGTTATATTAATTCTACCTAAACCTTTAAATCATTTTATATATCATTTGGAGAGGTGTGAGTCCTAGCTAAGCTTATGTTCGAATTTAGACAAGAAGTATATTTTTATAATTTACTAACTTTTACCCGCGGCATTGCTCGCAAGGTATTAGGTGGAAATACCACTGATTCATTCATTCATTCACTCACTCACCACTCCCTCACTCATTCATTCATCCCCAAAGTTTCATCGCAATCGGATGAATGGTTAGCAACGCATAATTTCAGGATACCAGAGCTCGCTATTGTATACAGAAACCATCGCGGGCATGCGCACATCAAATCCCCAAAGTTTCATCGTAATCGAATGAATGGTTTAGCAACGCTTAGATATCTCAGAAACATATTTTGATATATATACATATATGTATAGATATTACAAGAAAACTATTTATAGTTACGATTCAAATTTATTAATCGTGAATGCAGGTCGTAATCTCCAAGGATAACTTTACCAAAATCAAATAGACAAAATATCGCAAATCCAAAATCCCGAAAGCCTAACTCAGTGGCTCCCGATTAGTTTTTCCTGAGTACCCCATTGAGAAAGAGCCCAAACGCGCGAGTAGATACCCCTTGTAGCTTTTGATGTCGTTCGATACCGCGCGCCGTTCGTTTAGGTAGTTTCTGTCATACGCAGATTATTTGACCTAAATATGTTTTTTTTTGCTTCACAAAGGAAGCCTTAAGGAAAATAATTACATCCTTTCCACTGCGGTGCAAGGCAATGTTCAATGAGAAAGTCCTTCTGGAGAGGTCAAAAGAGCTCCATCAACCAGTCTCTTCCGATCCGGCCTGCCACGCTGTTGATAGGCAGACATATCTGCCGTCAAGAACCGGACAAACCTGACCCCATTAATCAAGTCATCAAACGTTGGGGTGACCTATGGCAGAAGTGTCGGTTATCCAATAAAAGGTTCTCGGGGTTGCGCTACCCAAATCTGCCTCCCAAATTGAGTAGAAAACAATGTGAATATCACAGGAATTCCAAGTGCTCCGATCTGTGTGGAGCTAGTGAGACTATAATATCTCCAATTGGGGTATGTTGTGAGGTTGAAGGCAATGGGGAAAAGAAGGTTTTAACCTCAAATAGCGCTGGGGTACTAATTGGGAACCACTTGTCTAAATCTAATAATATATTGACAAATAAAGTACCTACGTATCCTTCAATAAATTTTTTGAAAGGAAAAAATGTCAATTTGTTATTTTAAAAGCTGAAGTAACAGAAATGGGTCAAATCTCCAAAAGCTAATCAAAAAGCTTTGGAAGAGTCATGTGGAAATTTAAAAGAAAAAGAAAATTTACTGGGTTTACCGGGATTGCTCTCAACTTTGGAGTTTTATTAATAAAACTTTATAATATGTAGGCGCGGTCTTGAATCTGAGTCGGATAAAGTTTCTGGAGATATGAATTTATTCAGTTTTGTAAGTCAACCGGGGCCAGGGTTGGATTTAACTTTGATGAGATTGGAAGAAAATTGAATATTAAGCCTTAGTCTAATGTCTTTTCCCTTTCGCTAATGAATTATTATATACATCATTGTAATCATTTAATAGGTAATTGTGAAATCTATAATTTACTTCACACTAATAGTTTTCTTTGATTTTTTTTCAGTTTGAATACGAAAATTTAAGAGGGGGTATTTTTAAGTAGGCGGAAATGGGAACCTTACAGTGAATTTGGTAGAATAAAATTTCGATTCTAGATTTGATAACACTTTAATCCTTTTGAAGTGAAACTTCTTTAACGGCGTTAGTAATTCGGAATTTGGATGAAACGGAAATTACGCATTAGCACTTGCGAAGCATCACACTGCGCTCATTGGCCGATTTGATTTATTTTATTTTATTTATTTATTTCTATGCATTACAGTATTTACCTATAGATCAATTTTGAAAAACATTTTTACATAATTTGTGTCTTTTACCCCTTTAGACAGCGATCTCTCTGAATGCTTTATGCGCTGTTTGTCGATTACTCATGTACTAAGTACTATGTACTAAAATTTGAAAATCGAGTACTTATAGATTTTTCCGACCATAATCTTTTGGAACATCATTTTTGAGTTCTTAGGGGACAATTTAAAAAATAAAAATAAAAACGATTTTTCGAAAATCCTAGGGTGGCCTAACCCCTTAAATCATTTTGTAATTTATTGTAAACAACATTATTTTACTTTCTAAACTGATTATCTTTTAACTCGTAAAAAAAAAATAATAAATCTTTTTTTTGTCCCTTATGCGGTCCTTAAGCCATTCATCCGATTGCAATGAAACTTTGGTGAGTTGTTGTGCATACGCCGGAGATGCTTTCTGTATAAAGTGGTGAGCTCTGGCGTTATGAAATTATTTCCTATACTATTCATCCGATTGCGATTAATCTTTGGTTAGTTGTTATGCGCACGCCTGCGAAGGTTTATATGTATATATATACTGATGAGCTCTGGCATTATGAAATTTGCATAAAAAATCGCAATAGGTGGCAAAATAGCAATATTTGAAAGTATCGGGATTGAATGTATGGAACGCGGGAGGGGGGAGTGGAACGCAGGAGGAGACTCGCTGGTTTAATAAATAAAAATATAATTGGACACTGCCAATTTTAAAAACTAGTTATTGAAGATCAATTCGTTATTTTAGATTTTAAAGGCTTGCCGCTATATGCAAAACAATGAAAATCAATTGATGAATAATTCCACTTGAAAATGGCTTTAGCCGTGTTTAGTGACCAGATCTGAACAGGTACTTCCCCACCTTCCTCTTCCCTACCTCCTTCCCCTCCCCACTACCTTCAGCCTCACAACATACCCCGATTGGGGATGCCATAGTCTCACTGGCTCCAGACGGGAGCAGTTGGGACTCTTGTGCGGTATTAACTGTAAAAAAAAAAAAAAAAATTATACTCTTATATAGAAACTGTAATCTGTTGTGGCCTGTGACCCCAATATTGCGTTACGTGTGGTGAACTAGTATTATTATGTGCTGCAATTATTGTATCGGGCACGATGTCATCTGTAGCTATCCAGTCCGTCGCTATGAATCAGTCTGAAGGTCTCCTGTGAAGTCTGAAGTCTAAAGGTCTCCAGGTCAAGAAATGACTTTTTGCCATTGATTATTTATGAGGCATTTATAAAAAAAGTTACATAATATCAAAGGGAATTGGACATGGTGCTCTGTTAGTTGAGTTGCTCTCTGTGAGGCCCTCGTCATCGGCCTCTCTCATCTGTGTGATTTTTCCCAAAGATTATGTCACCTGATGATATTCAAATACCAATTGTTAAAAAGGAATCGCGGGTGGCATTTGTCAGTATTCCTCTATTGATTTGACGGTAGTGCGAATTGTGATATATTTATATATACATCCACTGGCACGTCCCTTCGTTTTGCTTTTTTGATAAGTTACTTTTTTGATAAGTTACTTTTGATAAGTCACTTTTTTGATAAGTTGCTTTTGATAAGATACTTTTTTGATAAGTTGCTTTTGATAAGTTACTTTTTTGATAAGTTTTTGATAAGTTACTTTTTTGATAAGTTGCTTTTTGATAAGTTACTTTTTAATAAGATAGTTTAAAAGCCGACAACAATGTATACGAAATTTGACAATGTATTTTGAAAAAAGCAAAACTTACAGACATAGAATATTTTCTACTTACAAAATTAGTTAAAAAAACCTTACAAATAGGTCCAAAGTTTGGGGGAGGAAACAGGAGAGTACAAAACTTCGGTTTTTACGATTTTATTTTTGTATAATTATCCTGAAAAGCAGTTTTCTCTTTCGCTCAGTTATCCTGGTGCGGTGGGGAGGGGTAATAGTTTTATTAAATACATGTTATTCAAATTTCTCGGCGCCCGCATTTACTCATAATCGTGCTACGTTTTCATTGGTGACTGGACAACTCGGAACGAAACCAACTCAGAACCATCTCAGAACCACCTCAGAACCATATCAGATACTTAAGTCATTTAGCGAGGCCGCACACCAGCCATTCACTTGTGTTACGATAACTGTGGCGCCACATTTGAAACGCGATACATTTAACGCCCTCCTGTGTTTGCGCGCAAGCACGCACACCAAGAACACTTTTGTAGCGAGTGCATTTTGTGGCGAGACGTTGGCCGCGTCACATGTATCCAAGATCGAACGCGTTCGTTTTTTGTGGCGCAGTGGTTTGCAAAGATGGAAGACAACATTGAATTTTATGTGGATTTATTGCAGAGGTTGCAAAAAAAACCTTTATTATATAACCATGGACTCACTGATTATAGCAATAGACGGATTAAAGAAATCATCTGGACCAAAATCGGCGAAAAAAAATGTTTTTTTTTTTTTAAAGAAAAACTTTTCTTCGTCAAACTGTGTAACTCTTGCAAAATTTTTAAATTACTGTAAATTGCAGAATCTTGATTAAACGGGTGCACGCAATAACTTTTTTTTTCCTCATTAACTGCCACATCAAGAAATCCGTGTCGTCAGATGATGTCGACATTTTCGAGTATAAAACACAACTGTGCGTTCGGTGTGCGTGTACGCGATACATATACTCCAAGCAAAATGTAGCAAGCATATTGTGGCGACGTAAATGTTGCGTGCATGTAGCGTGTGGCTCCGGTGTGCGGCTCTACTTAGAGTGATAAAAAAATATATAAAAAATTGGTTTTATAGGTTACGTTAGGTTAGGGTTACCGGCTAATTTAAAATTATTTTTTTCATAGCTTTTAATGACTTTTCAAGGAGGTGTTGAGTAGACTTTATTCTCAGTTGGCATGGAACCGTTTTCATTAGTCATATAAGCGATAAAATCAAATAAATAATCTAAAACAAGGAAAATTAAAGGCAATATCGTTAAAGAATTAATTACTTTACTAACCTACACTTTTTATACGTAACTAGCGCATAATTGTATGGCCTGTTTTATTACCTGGCCCTTTACCCTTTACTTTACCCGAGAGGCATTCACTTCGATACACAGTAATTTAAACGAGCAGATAAAGACCCTGACATACAAATGTGGTTATATGAAATATTCCATAATGTTTATCATTACATTACCTAACCCAAGAAACCTAAGCCAAGTAATTAAAAGTTGTAATGAAAAAGTGACAGAATAATGGGGAATACAAAGATCAAAGGAGCTAATAATTTATTATTATTTTACGAATAGTTCAAAGCTTTACAAGACTTTTAGAAATTTAAATTCAAGAATTTAGCAGCATTTAAAATAATTAAATTATTTTTCTGATTTTTCTTATAATAAAAGGGTTACATTTTTTTTTCACACACACACCCAATGAATCTACAATGAAATATCTTAGAAATGAGAAAAAATGTATAATAGCCAATTGAATATTATTATTAACATTTTTTTTGAATAGCCATCTATTAAATTTATTTTCATATTAATACAGAAAATCCGTTTATTATGATTTCCCCTTTATTGACCAACCGCTTAATGTGACGTTATTACACAGCGAAGGTTGGTTTTCATATAAAATTCCTTATAACAAAGTCAGATATAATGACTTCGCTTGTACATGTCGCTTATTATGACCTATTTTTAATAAATTATGTCCTAATTTCATGGAAAATTATGTCGGTTATAGTGACCGACATGATTCCTAACACCTTCGGCAGTGTTCGGGGGTGTCACGTGACGCCCAACGACGTTAATATGCCGTGTTTCTCTCGTCTTTTATCTGCTGTGTTTCTATAGGGAACAGACCTAAGGGCAATGTGTACCACGTCTTTTGATAGAGCTGCAGCATTACAGCGATGAGGAACGTATGTTTACTGCCGTTTTATGCCGTCACGGTACCATAACCGTGAATTGTCACTGCTATAAAAGCGTACAATGAGTATGTAGTTAATATTTTTACTAAAGTAAATATTTAGTTTAGAACAACAACCGTTAAAATTATTTGTCTATTTCAAAATCATTGCAAACATTTTACGCTAAGATAGTTAAAGTTCACAACAATCTATCAGATTGATAATTAAAATGTAGAGGGAATAAAATTATGATCTTACGAAGGCAAAATATAATTACAGTATTATCAAAACTAAGAGAAAAAAATATACTGTAATTTTTTAATGACATGAATGCGTAACAAGATAATTAAATTTAATGATTATTGTGTTCTAGTTGTTATTTGTTTCATTTGTTTATGTTGTAATGTTTATTGTTAATTCCAAACTAGAGTTTTTCTTATTTATTGATCTGTTTCATAAAATAAGTTGTAACAGTATTTGTAATTGCAATAAACGGTAATAAAAATTAATATTTCCCTTACCAACAGTGCAGGTAAAATTAAATAATTAGTGATAATTGCAGAATTTTTCCTCATTTTTGAGAAACGTTCTGAAAAGCCTTGCATATATGGCAATCCCTTTGTAAGCTAAAAATGGATAATAAGGAACTCCAGTGAAAAATATTATGGCTTTAAAAAAATATGTTCATATAGACCAATAAACGCTGAATATATAAATTTTATTAAATAATATTTAACGTAGAGTTTTTAAAAAAATATTAAAAAGTCCATTTTAAAACAGTTCATTAAAACACCCTGTCAAGTTGGTATTATGGAATTTGTGATGCGTGACGTCACCGCTTCCATAAAACGCTCCAATGCTGAAATTCAAAATGGCGGACGTCGAGCAGCTGATTCCAGTTCCCTACAAATTCATTCCTTAATATTGATTTCGATTCGTAAAGCTAAAAAAATAATAATTTCAAACAATTTTTATACCAATCTCCCGTTATAATATTGAAAAATATAATAATATAATATAATAAATAAATAATTACACCTAAATAACGTTTTACTTATTGAATAGTTTCATCACTTCTTCCATACAAAATGACAACATCTGTTGAAAATAACTAAAACTTTTGGGCAGATGACGTCACAGGGCCAGATGACGTCACGGTAGTTTTCGGGGGTCTTGAAAAATTAAAACTTTGACATTTATTTTAACTATTAAAACTAACTATAAAAATAAATATGCAGTTATTTGAGTTAGAAGGCCATTATTCATTAAAAAAAATAAAAAAAAATTGGACTGGAGTTCTCTATTGTGACAAAAAGCGGAGATGTTTAAAAACGAATTTCACCATATTTATGTTATACAAGCTAGGCTATTAGCCACTAGTGAAGTACCTACCTGTTAACTTTACTTAATACTACGGAAACAGCTTTTAAGCACACGATGTTTGACTGCATATCGATCGCACGACAAACGCAAAAGTTCTGTTTTGACTCGACCACTTTGCATTTCGTCACTCTGTAAATTTGTTTGTGTATTTCACGTCCGGTAAATCCTTTCGAGATGGTAGCCGTATTTGATAGTACCGCTTTATTCCACCAGAGCGCACGAGCGTTGTGACCGTTGCAAGCTGTCAAGTTGGAGTAATAATGTTCACAGAACTACTAGTATAAGTATAACACTCGTATGGCGTAGATTTCTTTAATTTCACTTCACAGTAGCTCTATTATTATAAAACTCAAAATAATGATTCAGTATTAACATTGTGTTCCACCAAAATATTGCATATATTCATAGCGTCTAGTGGCGAAATGTGCATTAAGATGAAGCTGTACGTGAAACCTTAATTAGATATTATTGAAATTAATCTTTACGACGAATCGATTTACAGCATGAACATAAAAAAATATGCTACGGATAAATTGAAGCTTTTACTACCTTTTCTATGAATTCGAATCACAATAAAATTATTATTTACATAACTAAAAATATAATCGTAAACCACAAAAAAAATGTTTTGCATGACTTAACAATGAAGTAATATAAGAAACAATTTTTTTTAGTACCCCTTTATGGCTATGAGGTTTTGTATGTTCTAACATTTTTTATTCTTATAAAATTATGCAAAACATAATTAAAAACCACTTTTTCGGTTACTTGCCTCGTGCAAATAAGACCCTCGATTTTGAAGGCATGAGAATCGAAATATTTCTAGCGTTTATATTCCTCGTAAGTTCGAAACCCTATAACAAAAAAAATCTACAACACAATTTTTACAAACACGGGTACATCACAAGTAACACCTGGGGTCATAGAATAAAGAATAACACATGGAGTGCCTTGTAGGCGTGTTTCGTGATGCCATTATAGGCCTAATTTCGGCCTTTATTACTATGCAGCTCTGTTTTCCAAATTCAAATGGGATGACGATATACACTTTTAGACAAGTGTAAGAGGGACAGAAAGCACTTCTCGTGTTGTAGTCTTTATTCTATGCCTACGTTGCATTTTCCATATTATTATAATATGCTTTACAGCTGAATACTAGAATTTATTTAACTAGCTTTCCCTATTTGAGTGAATCCTCTATTATCATATTATTTCATTCGTGTGATTGCGTAAGCAACTTCCAAAGGAAAAAATGATTTTCATTGTTTCGGTCCGTCTTGTTCACAATTAGAGAATACAATCCCGGGATCCCGCTTCGCCTGCACTTTGGCAAATCTCGGGATTTTCGGGATTGCCACAATCAGGTCTAGTTTGCATTCCGTAATCCGTTGCGCCTTGACTTGTTCGGAAGTTATGCGCTTACAAACATTTCGGACATCCATTTTTATTTATATAGGTAGATATTAACTAGGACGCCTGAAATAAAATTTCCCGCAAATATATCAACATAGTTACCAAGACAACGATTTGTTTTGCTTTTCATCTGACGTTATCAATAACTCGCTTTTGTAAGGGACAATAAACGTAAAATAAATATAATATATTCATCATTATCATCTTCGTCCCCTTATCCTATTCGGGTCGGGGACCCATTGCATCGAAAAGGCTCCTCCATACGTCCCTGTCTTGAGCTGACTGTTCGGCCTCCGTCCATGGCAGTCTCATCTTCTCCTCACACAGTTTCTGGAGTTGCCTCACCCAACTGTGTCTGGGGCGGCCCACTGGACGTCTACCCTCTGGAATCGCATATACTATCTTCCTCTTCCTTGTATACCATTATATACAGCCTATATTACTCGCATGTAATGCAGCTTTCTAATGGTGAAATAATTATTGTTATCGATTTAGTGGTTTAGGCGTGAAAGCGTAACAAACAAACACACGCACTTTCGCATTTATAATATTAGTATAGATAAGTTGTCTTGCGTAACAAACAATATTAATAAATAATGTTTAAGAACTTACTACCTATGCTTTTATTTTATTTTATCCCAATTATTAACCACATTTTTTTATCCCGGGATTACGCATCGAAAATCCCGTAATCCCGGGATATAAAAACATGCTCGGGATCGTATTCTCTATTCACAACGATATTCGTCAAACAACAAGTTTTCAATTATTGCATGGTGCCTACGTCACAACATCTGAAGTGAGGTATTTATTTAAATTACAATGCATAAAATTTACATAAAGCCACTTCAAATAAATATTGAAATATTTTGATGAATATAAACACCGGTGGTAAACAAATAACAATGTTTTTTTTGTCAAACTTCGTAGCTACAATAGGATGTGTTAATTGGTTATATTTTGTGTGCTTTTCGTCATTCCTATTGAAACATCATATTGATTTTTAGAAATCTGTTTACAAATCTGTTTCTTGTCTTGCAACAAATTTGACCTCCTCTCTTCTACATAACTTTTATAACAGAAAAAATACTGTTCTTCTTATAGCATTACTGATTAAAAATTGTTTCCAACTGTTAAACGGCGTCTGTGACGGCCGGCGTGGTCTAGTGGTAAGGCTCTCGACTCGCAATCCGAAGGTTGCGGGATCGAGTCCCGGCATGGCAAATAAATTTTATTTGATTAATTTGTTTTATTTCAGAATTATATCATTAAAAATAATATATTGTATATTTGCGAGACGTTCCGGAGTGGACCATGGCAGTGAGACTATGGCATCCCCAATTGGGGTATCTTTGTGAGGCTGAATGTAGTCAGGAGGGGAAGAAGATGGGTAAGAGTAAGGTGGGGAAGTAAGACCATCATTCAGAATTGAAACGTTGCTTGAAATGGCTTTAGCCGTGAATAGCCAGGTGCAGCGCCCTTGAGGTGATTTTTCACAAAAACGGCGCTATATAAATCATCCAATTATTATTATTATTATTACTTCCCCACCTTCCTCTTTCTCATCTCCATCCCCTCCCCACTATCTTCAGCCTCACAACATACCCTGGATGTCATAGTCTCACTGGTTCCGGACAAGAGCGTTGGGATTTTTGAGAGGTATTCGTATAAAAAAAAACTATAAAAAAACAGTGTTTTAGTTGCACATTGAATGCAGACTTCTGTTTCGATCTCTTACCAATAAACATATCTTTAATTGACTGCGAAAGAACTGGCAATCTCGCATTTTAGCAGAGTGACATGTTAGTAGGGTTCCCGTCTTGAAAAAGTTAGGTTATTTCTGACATTATTTTTTTAATTGACTATTAGTGCGTGAATTTAACAAGAATTATAGGAAGGCCGGGCAAAGTGGACACCTTAATATTTGGCGGGCTATGGGAAAGGAGCCGATACAGATAGAGAAAAAATAATGACTGACTTTCAAACAGTATTTATTTAAATTTTTAATATAGTGAACAAAAATGATGTAACATCAGTTCTTAACTTAAAATTACTAATCAAATTAAAATTGGTACAGCTACCCACTTTGCCCAATCTACCGGGTAAAGTGGTTTCATAGAATCTTTCCACTTGTGGTCGGTTGAAGCCTTTAACTCTAGTAACCGATGTCGCTTCTGGGACTCTTAAAGGTGATTTGCTGATTCCTTCTGAATCCTGCTAGCCAATCATCAAAATCAAATCAAAACGAACACCTGCTGGGCAAAGTGGATACGGTGTCCATTTTACCCGTGTTGGCTTTGCCCAGCGGGTACTTGTTGAATTTAAACTAACCTAAAATCAAATCTAGAAACAAATTCCCAATAAAACTAGCAGCTTTTCTGCCATAAAAATATGCACTTTAAAGATAGAATAAAGCCAGTAGAACTATATAAACATGAGTACTTACAGAATAACGTACCTTGAAAAGTCATAAGCAATGTTCACTTTTTAATTTGTATTATTTTTTTCGCAAACGACGCGTGTCCTCGCGCTAGCTCTATTTGTTTACACTGAGTATGTAGATAATATATTTTACTAATTATATCAATATGGCGCGTTCAAGTGCGCTCCCATCGTGCCATGAGGTGCTCCACGCGGCATTTTGAAATAACGAAGGGTATCCGCTTTATCTGGGCTGTTCACTATATACCTAAAATAAAAGCCCCATGAGCGTATAAAAGAGTAAATAAATAAAGATATAAACATGTGGTTTAACTGTTGTGGGATGAACTACTATCTACATTACGATATTTTTATTAGCATTACAAATTAAAATCATTAACATAACTTCAACGAATGAATTATTTATCAAATACACGAAGACGTAATCATAATTTTAAAATAAATTACATTGTATGACTCGTTTATGAGATATGGGATGACCCATTTGTTACTTTGTTTGTTTGTTTCTGTTGCATGTAAATAGCATTTAGTACATAAACTCACTTATCTTAATTAGATAATAAAAACGCCGAATTTAGCTCAACGTTAATCAAATCTTACAATGTTAATAGTGATGTTATAGTTTTGCATGTATTAAGCATTAATCAAATAAAATCGCTGTTATCAAAAATAATTATTGTATTGTTGATTCACCTTTGGTGGCCTCCGTGGTCGAAGGGTAAAGCTCTTGACTTGTAATTCGAAGGTGCGGAATCGAATCCCGGTATGCGCAAATAAATTTTATTTGATTAATTTGTGTTATTTCACTATTAATTCATTAAAAATAATAAATAGTATATTTGCGGCACGTTTCAGAGTGGGAGATCGCTCTGATCTAAGATCACCATTCAGCATTGAAACGTCGTTTGAAATGGCTTTAGCCGTGTTTGTGACCAGATCTGCATAGCCAGGTACTTCCCCACCTTACTCTTACCCATCTTCTTCCCCTCCCGACTACATTCAGCCTCACAAGATACCCCAATTGGGGATGCCATAGTCTCACTGCTTCCAGACGGGAGCAGTTGGGACTCTTGTGCGGTATTAATATTAAAAAAAAAATTAAAACCTATTTTACTTCAGCTCATCCCTTTCAATATACCTTCCCGTAGACTCAGAAATAATGAACTGCTCTTCCAGAGGAATATAAACGCTAGAAATATTTCGATTCTCATGCCTTCAAAAAATCGAGCGTCTTATTTGCACGAGGCAAGTAAATTTGAACTTACTAATAATAGTCTTAGCCATGAAGGGCTATTTTTTTTAAATTGTTTCTTGTAGGTACTACTTCATAGTTAAGTCATGCAAAATATGTTTTTTAGTGGTGTACGTTTATATTTTTTGTTACGTAATTAATAATTTTATTGTAATTCCAATACATAGAAAAGCTAGTAAAAGTTTCATTTTATCCGTGGCGTATTTTTTGATGTTCATAATGTAAACCGATTCGTCGCGTCTTAAAGATTAATCTAAATAGTATCTATATAAGATTCCACGTATAGCTTATGTATAAGATATTATTCACTATTGTCCAGAATGTGTAGACTGGTCAAATCAAGTCAAGACTTTCATGTTTTGGTATAATTCGTTCACTAAACTATTGAAAATTTTTTCTTCAAAATAGGCATATTTACTTTGGGGTGTATTACATATTGACATATTATATTACATATTACATACATATTACATATTGACTTATTATCCTGACGAAGAAAACATAGTTTTCGAAACATGTTGATATTGTTAATGAAATAGTGGTGTTATACAAAGGTATTTGTTTTTCATAAAATTATTGAAAATTTTTTTATAAATATTTAGATTTCTAGGTAAGGACCGATTGGGTCAGTTTTATTGGTCCTCGGACATTTAATCTTATACCAAAACACATTCAAACGACAGATAAAATATCACTCTATATAAATTAATTAAAATTATGGCTTTATGATGCAGATGTTAAAACACTTTTGCTATAAATTCTATGTAAACCATGCATCACTTTTCATTACAATTCTACGTTAATTTCAAGACTAACATTTTTTACTTTCTTGAAACCATAACAAAAAATCAACAAAATCTTAGTTTCTCTTTTTTACTAGAATATTTTTCACAGATACCTATATTTTTAAATCTTCATCTTAAAACTTAGAATGAATTCGTTCATTTACTTGATTTTTTTAAGGTGTACAGTAGTATTTGTTAACAATATCGGCGACACCAGGAAATACAGTCCCACCCAGTAAAAACTTGATTATAAAAAATTTGATAGAGAACGAGATACGAGAACCATTTACTTTTTTGAAGAGTTTGAGAAGGGAGTGTAGGCCATAGACAAGGAACTTGTGTCAGTTCATTAGTCCATTCATTGTCACGAGGGAAACATGAGTGTTGATGCCATATGTATAATATTACGTCTTCGACTTCAATTAGCATAGTCACATTTCGATGTCGGTCAACCATTGTTCTTCGGTTGTCAGTTTACTATTGACTTTATTCACAGAGATTTCAAGTAACGTACCAAACCATTATTTAAACATTCACCGCACGTTAATCAAAATAAAATGCACAATTTCCCAATTTTTAAACAATAAGTTTTTTATGCAAATCGAACAATGAAATTGCAAGAAAACGGTGCCTGCTTAAGAAATTAATTAATTTTGCCTAGAAAAACAATAACGCTAAGTAATTAATTATACGGGTCCGTTACATTGCATTCAAACGAAATTAACAAAGTATTTATAAAGATTTTACAGCATTTTCTCAGACGTTGCATTGTCAGAATTGTTTCCTGTTTATCTATGAAATAGCAACATTAAACAATTGTTCTTGAGAAATATTGAGGCGATTGTTTTGAAAAGGTTTTTCTGTCTGCTATTGAGAAGAAAAAGATTACTTTTCTGTTCCGGTTGATTAATTAATGCCTTAAGATAAACGTCTGCGCGAACTTTTTCATACAAAACTTAACCCTAGAAAGATAACGTGCGCCTCAGAGGCGCTCGCAAAACCGATATATCGCTGTCTTTTTTTAACCGATGCGTGTACAAGCTCGTTTCCGAGCCTCTAAGTTCTGTTACTTTTTGTAAAACCTTACATATTTCCTTAAAATTAAAAAATAAGAAAATATATTTGTGTTTTATTTACTTACTAAAAATGCAAAACTTGATTGAAGTTATAAAAATAAAGTAAAATTGTTTCATTTTGTTAAAATATCGGTTTTTTAAACTGTGCGCCTCTCAGGCGCATGTTTATCTTTTCAATACTAAAAAATAAGGTTAGCTTTCTAGGGTTAAATTTGGATTTAAGGTCGGAATATCCAACCAAACCCAATAATGTTTTTTTAAATCAAAATATGTAGGAAATATCTAATATGTTCACTTTGTTACAACATACATATTTTGTACCAAATATTAAAATTTTTTAATTAATCATTTTTTTACCACAATTATTATTCTTTGCCTTTCTGTTTTCATCATCTGATGCCGAAATGTTAATGCAAAGATGAAAACGCAGAACCCCATTTTAAGCCGTTATTTTGATAAAATGGAACGGAAATCCTCGCAGATAACAGCTGATTCGAATCGTATTAATTACACAATGTATAAAGGATTTTAAAACTGGCATGAGCAACTTTTGCAATTTACCAATCGTTAATTTCCGTTTACGTATCTATCAACTGTGAATTAATCTCTACTCACAATGACAAGCGGTTATTTACAACGCTTTTTTACGAATGAAAACAAGAATTGAATTGAAAAGTAATTTTAGCAACCCGTATTTACACTGCAATACATTATATTATCATACGAGGGTAGTTCGATAAGTAACCACAGTTAACTATAAAAAAAAACACAAAATACAAAAAAGATTACAAGCCTCTCAAAACTAGCATTTTACATTATTTTTCAACATAATCGCCATTTAAAAATTCAAGCCCTGCACCAATTAGCAAATTCCTTTCGTTCTAAAAAATAATGTTTATCAGTTGTGAAAAATATAAAATACAAATATATAGGCTGTTATTAATATACATTTTTTATGTGAATACCGCACAAGAGTTCCAACTGCTTCCGTCTTGAGTCAGTGAGTCTACCGCATTCCCATTTGAGGTATGTTGTGATGCTGAAGGTTGAGGGTAAGGGAAGGAGATGTGAAAGAGGAAGTTGGGGAAATACTTGGTTTTTCAGATCTGGTCACCAAACACGGCTATTACAAATACCAAACAAGCTATTTCAAGCAGCAATTTCGGCTATACCGAACAAGCTACTTCAAGCAACTTTTCAATTCTGAATGATGATCGCACACCATGGCGATATTGAGAGTATCTTCCACTCTGGAACGTACCACAAATATACCTAGGTTTACATTTTAAAAAATGTGTTTAAAAAATTACATGGTTATTTCTAATCATAAAACTTGAAAGTGTAATCCAGTGTAAAAAGTTTTTTTTGTTTTCGGATACATTCGCAAATATTCCATCTATTTGGATTTTACTGCAAAGCGAAAATAGTTTTATCTGCTGACAAAATACGCCCGAATTTTGAAGGGTTAAAATGGTTGGAGGTGTAACGGCCAGCATATTTGCTTTCCAAGCTCAGGGTTATTTTCCAAAAAAATTTTTTTTTGTATCTTCATTGAAAAATAATTTTTTTATAAATTTTCCATAGATTTTGCACGGGTCTTTTTTTACGGAGTATCTCACAAGAGTTCCAACTGCTTCCGTCTGGAGTCAGTGAGCCTACGGCATTCCCAATTGGGGTATGTTGTGAGGCTGAAGATTATGAGTAGGGGAAGGAAATGGGAAAGAGGAAGTACTTGGATATTCAGATCTGGTCACCAAGCATCATTTTCACCAAAGCCATTTCCAGCAATGATTCATTTCTAAATAGTGGTCTTATTACACCAGGGTGATTCTGAAAGTATCTTCCTCTTTGGAACCTGCCCCAAACGTACTTACTTTATATAATTTTTTATAAATATTTTTTAAATAATAAGATAATTAAATAAAATTAATTTTTGCGCACGCCAAGATTTGAACCCGCGACCTTCGGACTGCTAGTCGAGAGCCTTACCCCTCGACCGCAGAGACCGTCGGATCATGTTAATTATATGTAATTAATTAATCGGTAACAAACTATTTATCTATTAGGTAATGTCAAACATAACGTAAAAGATTTTTTTTTAATCAATAATTATTAAAAGCAATTTTTTTTTTTTTTTTTTTTTTTTTTTTTTTTTTTTTTTTTTTTTTTTTTTTCAAGAGCGGAGACGGTTTACATAAATAAAGTTCCCGTGAGCACTTAGGCCGTAGGCCCATTGTCCTATCTCCCATTTTACCTCATTCCTTTGACAGTAATCCAGTCCCTTTTACAAAGTTCACCAGGATTGTCATTGGAAATGAAGCTATATCTTCTGGTTCGACAATGTGTCTTCCCAGGTCTCATTTCTCCTCTTCACTCCTCCGCGGTTCCCTGAAGGCCCCACGAGGGTAGAGGGCTTCATCTCTCCTCTCCACTCCTTAGTTCCCTGAAGGCTCCACGACGGAGAGTTCACCTCCCTTTAGTTCCCTAAAGGCCCCACAAGAGAAGAGCCCACTCCACCTTGGCTCACCGAGGGCCCCAAGAGGGAAGAGGACTTATCTCTCCTCTTCACTCCTCTTTGGTTCCCTAAAGGCCCCATAAGAAAGAGTTCACGGAGATGGCCTCATTTCTCCTCTTCACTCCTACATGGTTCCCTGAAGGCCCCACATGGGAAGAGGACATCATCTCTCCACTTCACTCCTCCTTGGTTCCCCAAAGGCCCCGTGCCGGAAGAGTGCCCTTCCCCTTGGTTCCGTGAAGGCCCCACAAGGGAAGGGTTCATGGAGGTGGCCTCAGCTCTCTTCTCCACAGCTTCTCCTCTTGGTTCCTCCTAAGGGCCCCAGGAAGAAAGTCCACAGAGATGGCCTCAGCACTCCTAGGTTCCCAAAAGGCCCCTAGTTTTCGAATGGTCCAATTTTTTTTGTCCCACGAGTGACCAGGGAAATAGAAGGTCCACTCCAACAGAGCCCCGAATGTTGGAGTAAGGTCTAAATACTCCGAGATGCGACCTTGTTTCTCGGAGGCACCGTTCTTGACACTGTTCCCCAGGACATTCAGCCTGAGCACGGTAGCTCACACCTTGGCTTGGGATGGCTATTGCAGGTTTGTGTTTCCACTCCCTGAGCGATGGGTTCGCCACACTCCCTACGCTATTAAAAGCAATTAATTTTGCAGAAAGCCTCGAACGCTTTTAACAGTAAATTGCATCTTGGCTGCAGACGGAAAATTATCAATCAATATTCATTATGACGTTGGCACAAAACATGGGTAAATACAATCGACCTGAGTGCATATCAAATAGATTTAAGATCGGAAAATTTAAAAGCTTCATAATTATTATTTCTTATTACTTATTAGTTTTAAATGCGTTGGCAATTAAGCAAATCACGCAGTCCAGTTCGTAGAGTTGTTAATCTCCACGGATTGTAATAATAATAAACTAGGTTAGGTTAGTGTCTATTAGCGAAGATAACCAGATCAGCTGCTGTGAAACGCAATTTTTTTAAACTTAAGGCGATGAACGATGTCATGTAAAATTCTGAATCAGCTTACAAAGGAAATGAGGTTTTAGTTCCCGTTTAACAGCAGCCGCCTGAATTGATTTATTCAAAGAAAGCATCGCCAAAAATGGCGTTTTATTTAATTTTAAGAAGCTCAGGCGCAAAGATTTAAATGTTTTACGATCATTTTCTAAAGAATTTATTTTTTGAAGAATTAATAATTAATTAGGAGATTGTGAACTTCAAAGCAGTTTTATAGGTTTAATTCTTAATTTTTTTTCTGGGCTTCTAAAAATGCAAATCGAAAAAAAATTTCGAAAAATTCTTGAAAAATTCTCGCAGCATCAAATTAAAGCACCTAAAACTAATTTAAATCTAAGCGATCTATAAATAAATTGTGATTTCAAACCGAAATCACAATTTTGCATTCCTTAGTAGAGCTTCACTTTAATCTGAGTTTATTACACATAAAACTAATAAGTAACAAAACTGTTAATAAACGAATTAATTGTTTTATCGTGATTAATTTTTGGGGCTTTATTTCGTGTTGCGCTACCTCCTTCTTTGACCAGTGTCCATCACCAGGGTCTGCCTGTGTAATCGTTTGTAGTGAAGTGTGTTGCCAGCTTCTTAGAGCTGGTATTACATTATGATTTAAAATGGTTTTCTGTGTTTAGGTTAGCCGTCAAATAGTAAGCCCGTATAATCACAAGAGACCAAATTTGTCCCAGCTCACATAGTCTCATATAAATCTTTTTATCTCCCTTACTGTCATGGTGGAAAATATGTTTTAAACGGTGTTAGAAAGTGAAAACTCCACGCTGTGTATTCAAATCTTGAATTTATCATAGAAAAAATTTAATTTGCTCATCTATGAAACCAAAATTTCCGATAGCTAATTGAGAAAAATGTATAAAATTTCAAGATATTTTAAATTAATAATTTTTTTTATGAAACGACAAAAACAGGAGTTAACGATAACGTTTATAATAATGCCTAATGAGTGTGTTTTTATTTTTTTGTTATCAGTATTTTTGGATAGAAAAAAACGTATTATATATTTTTTCTAATAATGATATTTGTAAACATATGTCATCACCTTTCAAAAACAGTTTTTTTTCGGATATGTTCAGAAATATTCCATTTAGTTGGATTTTATTATAAAAAAGGAAATATTTTGACTCTCTAAAAAGTACGTTTATTGTTTCTTGGTAACTACAGTGCTTTTTAATGATTGTACATATTTGTTTACAGTCTCCCAACATATGAGAAATTTTATGATTCAAAAGCAATGAGTAAATATTTACATTTCAATATGTCTGTAGTAATAGTAAAACTTTTACTTTTAAAAGATATTCAATTAACTATTCTCCATTCATCAGTTTACAAAACCATTATGTAATAATATTATATTATTCTAGAAGTCGCGACCTTCGTAATTTAGTGAAGGTCTTTGACATCTCAAAGTTCATGAAAGGAAATACAAATGTATCAGATTTGTTATTCAGAATAATAATAATAACTCATACACCAACCCCATCTAAATAATAACATTTTGGATTGATTGTGTGAGTTTGTTCCGAAGAATTTGAGGCATGGGCGTACATAAAAAAATAAAAAATGTTAAAGTATTGTTGTTCTAACAGATCATTTGTGTGTATGTCTCAGTAATAATTCACATGCAGTTTTGTAATGCGCAAATGGGTTTCATTCCATGCATCACGAAACTATTGAATATTTTATACATGAACTTAAATGGTATATGGCATATTATGTAAGATCCCATCTTGAATTTGCATCTGTCATTTGGGATCTTCGTTACAAAACTTATATTAACCGAATTGAAAATATCCAAACAAATTTTTTGAAACACCTGTCGAATCGTTTTGAAAATCATTAGTGTAACGGTGTAACCCTGTAGATCTTTAGAATCGGAAAAAATTGATTCTGTATAAAATTGTGAACTGCCTTATTTATTGAACATCCCCATTAGAAAAGATTTCATTCCATATTTGTAAAAAGCATTAACTTTGTGGCTCGCCATAATTTTCAGAGTTTGTAAATCTTCTAATTTCCACTTTTAATAAGGATACAGGGATTAAAATTCTTCACCTTCATTATAAAATTCTTCACCTTCATTATTTGACGGCCTCCGTGGTCCCGAGGCAAGACTCTCGACTCACAATCCGAAGGTCGCGGGTTCGAACCCGGCGTGCGCAAATAAATTTTATTTGATTAATTTGTGTTATTTCACAATTTATTCATTTAAAATAATATATGATATATTTGCGGCACGTTCCAGAGTGGAAGACACTAATAGTATCGCCCTGGTGTAAGACCACCATTCAGAATTGAAACGTTGCTTGAAATGGCTTTAGCCGTGTTTAATGACCAGATCTGAATAGCCAGGTACTTCCCCACCTACCTCTTCCCTATCTCCTCCCCCCCCCCCTCCACTACCTTCAGTCTCACAACATACCCCAATTGGGGATGCCATAGTCTCACTGGCTCCAGACGGGAGCAGTTGGGACTCTTGTGCGGTATTTCATGTAAAAAAAAAAATAAAATAAAAGCAAAAAATTATATAGTTTGGAACTACTTGAAATTAGAAAATCCCTTAATAATAATTCTAGTATTTTGAATAATCATTAATTTATCTTTTTCCCATTAAACATGTTTCCAGTGAACCGCTCTGTTCTTCCCGGAAATTCCGCAATCACCCCTACCCCCTTGCGTACCTCCCACTGACACACCTAAAATTTGTATGTCTGATAATATTCTATGTCGCAGATTAGTTACAATATTCTCCGGACGAAGGAAGGGTGCTTACGAAACCGGTAGACTGTTAATAAAATATAAGTGGTGTACAATAAATGTGTTTTTTTTATTGTGGATTTCATTCGTTGCCCTGAATGCAATGCCAGATTGAATACCTTATTTTTTATACACAAAATTTCATATCGAAATACGCACTAAACTCTTTGCTCGAGTGTTTCTACATATCTTACAATGCCCTAAGAGATATTGATATTTTCCACTGTACCCTTTAAATGTTAAAAATCAAATTAACTTAATAAGGTTATTTCATTGTAAACTATTTTATTTTTTTATTTTATTTTTTTATTTTTATTTAACGACTATATCAAGTAAAGTAAAAATACAATATAAGTAAATTAAAAAATATAGAGTTAAGTAGTTTGTTCTCAGTCCTCCTCACTAGGTTTTCCTGTTCCGAGGCGGACTGTAGGTTGTTGTATGGGTGTTGGTCATAAATTCCTCCTCATCTAGTTTGTTTGTTTCCACAAAATAGAAATAGATAAGAGAAAAAGTGTTTGTTTTTTCTGTAAGTTGGGTTGGTGTTACTTTATCTGTAAGTTGGGTTGGTGTTACTTTATCTGTAAGTTGGGTTGGTGTTACTTTATAATTATTATTTCGATATTTTATATAAGTTTTTACATACACTATGTAATATTTTAACTCTCAATAACTACTTGCTTCCCAATCTGTCAAAATACAAAAAAATATATAATGTATTGAACTTAACTGGTTTACGTTTTTAAATGTAAAATATTCTACTTACAACTGTATGTGTCATAAATAAAATGTTTTAAAAAGCAGCGAACACAAGCAAATTTAAAAATAATGTTGTGACACATATTTGGGTAAAAACTATTAGTATTTAATTAGAGCAAAAGAATTTTTGTGGTTACTGTTTTTCCTTTGGATTTGCTGACAAAATTCTGTCATATAATATTTTACCTTGCACTTTGACTCAGGATTACTGAGGATGTCGAGGTCTTCATTTTCACAAGAAATATAAAATTTACTACAATTTTTACTTATGTTAATATTACATACCTACAGTTCATATACCTATCATAATTCAGCTCGCCTTCCCAATAAAATAATTGCGCGCCACTGCTTTTTTAAGAAACTAAATACTTGTGTAATTCAAAAGACCTTTTGAATTACATTCCTGGGCCTATACGTGAATATGTTTCCAAGTTTCTATTGTCGATAGTCATTTCAACGATTTCACCTGTAATTTATTTTAAACTCGTCAACAACATTATTTGTTATCAAGGACATAAACAATAAATTCTAGAAAATTCTAACAATCTTCTTTGGGATTTTTTTTCAACAAATTCTGGTTTATATTCGAACAATTATTCATGTACTTCTTGTAATATTATTTTATTTTTTTATAATTTTTTAGAAAAGTCGAAATTAATGTGATCTCTCTAAGGTAACCCGTTCTAAGGTCACATTTTACATGGCTTTGTGTATGAATTATAAATTAGGTTATCTTTTGTTGTTGTTAATTTTTTAAATTAAGTTTTTGAAATTGTGTTTAAGTACTACGAGAGAAAAATTATAAAGCAATATCTAGAAGAAAACATAACAAAAGCGTCAATCTTTGATAGATTGCAATATTGTATCCATATTCTTTCATATCTTATAATTCCATATCTTATAAGTCGGCTGTTTTATTAATGGTTTTTATAAGTAGCCCCAAATGGTTTGCAGGGTAACGTTTTGTGACTTAGCAGGGGTGCCCGGGTTCATGGGGGTGAGGTTTGTCGGGGGCTTGGCCGCAGACGCTTCTGCCCCCCAACTGCATGGCAGGTCGAATCAAGAGAGAATGATTGATGTGAATGTTGAGTCCCGTTGACTTCTCCAGCCGTACTCTCTCGGATCATTGCCTTGCACTCCAGTGGGAGGGATGGATTCATACGTCCGTTACTTTTGGACACACTGACCCTCAGATTCCTAACCACCCTTAACACCCTTTGCCTTCCCAGAACTTCCTCTCCTTCCTTTCCTAAAAAGACCCTCCTTGTGTGAAATTATTATCCTCAGGGCCTCCTGTGTGGAGCCATTAGCCTTTGCTCATGGAAAAACGATTTGGCGACTCAATCGCTATACGCAAGAAAGGAGCTGTTATCAAGGGCGACGCGGTGACTATCAGTGCTGGTCGCCGTAGAAGTGAAACTAGAAAGTCGCTAGGTCTCTTTTTTTCTTTTGCCTGTTTATTTTAAAGTGGTTGGAAGATTGGGTATTGATTTTACAAAAATAAAAATGTATATTTTTTGGATTTCGTAGGATTCGAACCTCCGTTCTCTGGATGTCTCTCTGGCCGCTGAGATTTGTCAGGCGCTTTACGCCGCTGCGCTATCGGAGGCTCGTGAATTTACCGCATTATATTAGAACCAAGGATCCGTCAAATAATACATTTTAGTGACGCACTTCCGTTTCATCCGAATTTTCACTTAAAAAATATAAAGAAATAAACGAATATAAAATGAAAATGTAGGACTTTTGATAAAGCATAAATAATAACAAGTTCTTTTTCACAATGTCTTCAATTTCCTAGTGATATTTTCTCATTAGCTATTCAGTGATTTTTTTGTTGAAGAAATAAATATTAGTTATAGCTGTGGTCTGTAGAGTAAGTACTTGGTTAAGAACCACTTCAATTAGCTTCATCAGTGTAACTAAGTAGTTAGTATTTTACTGCTCTGATGAAGCTACGGCAGCAGCGAAGAAAATATTTTATTTTAAATTTGTTAGTGATTACTTACAGCGTAGTAGAAAATACAATCACCAAGTTTTGAATCTTTCCAATTATGATTGAATTGTTTTGGAAAGAGTTTATAGCGCTGAAGATTATGGGTTGATCATTAAATTCTACTTCAAATAACGAACTCATATTAAATTGATATTAGAAATTGTATTCTTATACTTTCCCTGACATCAGTTATCGTTATCATTATCAATCTTGTTACTTTTAATTTAATTTTTCTTTTTATATATTAATATTTTTTGCCTTTGTAAAATTTTTCAGGAGTATAAAACTAACTAACAATTAATATAAATCTAACGCGACACGTGAAGGATTACGGATTATTGTAATTCTAATTTTGAAAAGGACAATTACAATATTTTTCTGTTGAACCGCTGGAGCGCTTTTTGCCACAATATTGCACTATTTAAAATACCTCAGATTTGCTGCCAATTTTGGCGAATTTTCCCTTTTTTTTAGATTTTCACGGCCAAAAGTATTCGTTATTTGTGTTTGGGGTGTTATGCCGTGTTGCGCTACCTCCTTCTTTAGCCAACGTTTCGGACAGCGTTACAGTATCCATCATCAGGGCAGATGTGTAATTGCACAATTACACATGTGCCCTGATGATGGATACTGTAACGCTGTCCGAAACGTTGGCTAATGAAGGAGGTAGCGCAACACGACATAACACCCCAAAAACAAATAACGAAAATTTTCCCTTATTTGTAAGTAATTAAGTAGAAGTTTACGATTTTATAATATTTTTTTAATAAATCCTACGAATACGTGATAATCGACAAAAGATAGGTGAATTCATTGGCTGTAAAGAACTATAATTAGTTTGTATCTCTCCATATTAAAATTCGGAAAATATTCAAAATGATCACAAAAAAAATCTCGAGCAATCGGAGAAAAAAGTCTTAAAATGCGATATCGCTCCAGTAGATTTATCTAATATATTACAGGCGTAGGTAGCCACTTTATCACATTTTTTGTATTTCTTGAGCATTAACTACGTAACAATTTCTAGACATTTTATTTTGAAGAGGTTTATTTCACATGTACATTTATAACTTAATTTTATTTATGTTTTGGTAGAAAGCAGTCACTTTTTAGTTTGACATACTTATATTTAATGAAATTAGGTAATTACTTTGTTTGTAACCACGATTTTTTTAAATACAGACCGGTTTCGTTTAACACAAGCATCAGCAGGGCATAAAATTAAACTTATCAGTTTAATTTTATATATTAAGAATCCGTGGTTATAAACAAAGTAATTGCTTTATTTCATTAATTTTTTAAATTATCTGTTACCGGTTTCGATAAATCCATGTTACTCACTAGCCATCTTAAAACCGATTTAAAATTTATACAAGTATATAAATGATTAGATTTTATTAGGCGGGGGTAGTGGGAGGATGATCTTGCTGGAGGGGGAGAACTTTCGGGTGAATAATTGTAAGTTAGGATGTATCGAAACCGGCAGCAGATAAATAAATATTAAAAACAAATGTACATGTGAAATAAAATTCTTGCCTATTTTATCGTTTATCCTAATTATTCTTCTCACAATCAGTTCCAATTTTGAATATGACACTAAAACTCAAAGCAATTTTGAGTTAATTGATGATTAATAATATCATACCGGAATAACGCACATTACAGACAATCGAAATCAGTATGTTTGACGTTTAAATTTTGTGCATTTACGTTAGTCTTTTCCGGAGTGAATTTTTAAATTTTATCATAATTTTTCTAAATTTTCTAAAAACATGTTTGGTGTTTTTAGTGTTTTGCATTAAGCACGTCGTAAAAAATAATCTGAATTTTCGCAAATACCTCCAAAGCCGTATTATTTAAGTTTTTACAAAGGTTTTTAGCACGTGTAGTTAAGGACATTAGTCTAGAAAAAAATAGTTATGATGGTAATAAAAACAGACATGTTGGCCTTGTCCTCCACATTTGAAGCATTCAATTATGGCTTAATGTGTGTGAATAAGTTGGAATCAAACATCGACCTTAACGCTCATCTGGTAGCCACCTACTTCATCACTAAATATATGAATGAATAAAGGTAAACTAGTTGATTATGGTGGATTGATTCAGTACACGTGTCTGATTTCAAGGTGACGGAAAAAATAATACCTTGAGAAAAAAAAAAGTTTTGGCCGTAATAAAAGCGAGGCTTTATTTAATGACGTTACGTTAGAACGTGTCTTATTGTAATTTTAAAAAGTTACGTTGCGCCTGAGCGAAGGCAATCGTAACAGCATTAATGTTAGTTAAATTATCGTAAATTAGGAGCACTTTTGAAGTATGGTTAGTTGCATAGTTGTATATTTGTAAGTTCTACGAATGTTTTGTTTTAAATTTGTTGACAACAGTGTGCATTACATTACTCATTGACGGAAAACTGCTGTTGCAGTTGTAGCAATATTATGTTATATTGTATCAGAATGCTGATCCTCTCAGTATAAATTAAATATATTTTTGAAGAAGAAGATCACTAATAATCTAAATGAAAATATGAAAGAAAACAAGACACAGAAAAACAGAAAAAACAATGGTCGCAACTGGGACACGAACACAGACCTCTCGTCTAACCGGGACGTGCGCGTTTTCCAATTTCGCTATAGCCACCTTCTGTCAAACCGTCATATTTGTCAATCTCATATTTCAAATATTTAGAATCATTAATATTATCTCCAACTAGTTCTTTTTTCCATATTATAGGCAACTTCTCTTTTTATTGGAAACAATCATTCTAAGAATTGGTTTGTAACCTGAATAGCGTCTCGGATAAATGTATACGTATTTATTCATATGGAACTATTGACTTTATGAAAGTCTAAATGAATATTCAATTTTTTTTATCAGAAAAACTCTCTTTTTTATAACTTTTGAAGGTTATTCCCATCAGCGTAATATATCATTGAAGAAGAAGATAACACTTATAATCTAAAAGAAAATATGAAAGAAAACAAGACACAGAAAAACAGAAAAAAACAATGGCCGCAACTGGGACATATTTTTTAATATATTTTTCATATTTCAATATTTTCATTTAGATTATTAGTGTTATCGTCTTCTTCAATGATATATTACGTTGATGGGAATAACCTTCAAAAGTTATAAAAAAGAGAGTTTTTCTCATAAAAAAAATTAAATATATTTATTATTATTTTTTTTATTTTAACTTTTATGAGTAAAACCTCAAATTGTAATATTTAATTAAATGAAGACATTATGAGCGAAACTCAATCGTAAATCTGAAAACAGAAAAATCAGAAAAAGATATTTGCACCTCTGGTACTCGAACCCAGGACCTCCCTACTTTCCGGGCGGGTGCTCTTATCCACTGAGCTAAGGTGTCGATATCCAATTCGGTCACCTTTTAACTGTACCATACTTCGACTAAGAACCACCCATGTTATCTTAATTTTTCTAAACGCATATTTTTATTGGCTGCCATCTTTATGTATGATCGCAAGATTCAACTCGAACTAAATGCAATCTAGATGGTGTCTGGATAAATTTTTATCCATTTTATTTAATGTGCGACATCTATTGACTTTTTTGCAAGTCTTATAATATTCATCCTAGACTTGCAGAAAAGTCTAGGATGAATATTGATGAACGACAGAAATTTACGTATTGACTGAGCGTCTTGGTTGAATATCTACGGCGTCTTTTATTCTATTGGCAGCTGCTGGAGCGTGTGGATGCAATGACTAGCTTGGCTCCAAGTCAACACGTTCGATCAAGCCTAACCGTCGAGCATTAATATATGTGCGTACGTAGCTTACCTCTGCCATACGTCTAAAAATATCTTAAACTTCTGCCATAGGTCACCCCAAGTGGTTCGCTACGTTTGGTGACGTGTCAGAAGTACCTGAGTTCATGGTGTGAGGTTAGTCCGAGTCTTGGCGGTGTACGCATCTGCCCGCAAGCCGTGTGGCAGGCCGGATCGAGAGAGACTGATTGAAGGAAACCTTCTGACCTGTCCAGTAGGATTCTCTCAGAACATCGCCTTGCATTGCAGTGGGAGGGATGGATTCATTCCTAGAGATACTGACCCCCAGATTCCTACCCACCCATCATTCCTTTTTCCTTCCTCTCCTTTCATTCCTCAAAATACCCTTCACATATCAACCCCTAAGATGACATAGGCAGTGAGGGGAATTATTTTCCTCTGGGTCTCCTGTGTTAAGCTAATGTTAAAAAAAACGTGTTCTCGTAATATGGTGACATATTTTACTTGGTAATGCGTGTTTTCATCCAGCGACAAAACATCCCCGACAAAACATCCTCCGACAAAATATCTACTAAAACTTAACCTAACCGAACCTAACAAAAAATAAGATTAAAATAACACAAACCTCCTGTAAATACAATAAATTATTGTTCAAAAATAGTAAAATGGGAAATCACAAAAATGTAAATGGGAGAAAAATACTACAGACAACAATCATTTATTTTCTTTCGTATTTTTTGTTAGGTTAGGTTAGGTTTTAGTAGATATTTTGTGAGGGGATGTTTTGTCCGTAGATATTTTGTCGGGGGATGAAAACGCGCGGAACCATTTTACTTGTATGTTCTTTTAATATTTTATTACGATTGGCGATATATTTTTGTTTTACTTTTTTTCGTTTTGATAAAATTCGTCAAAGAGGCATTAGTGTATATGACACATTCCTGTTCATGAAGGACTCGGTCCTCTGTTTTCTTTACAAATTCATTAAAAAAAAAATTATTTTTGTTCTCCAGGAACCCTACTTCGATAAGTGAATCTTGCGGCCTTCGCACTTCACGATGCCCGTGGAAGAATGCTGCGTGGACCTCGACCTTGGGGAGCTGCCGGAGGAGGTAGCGGAGTACGCGCGGGTCAACCTCGGGGAGTCCCCGGAAACTAGGCTCAAGAGCATACAGGACCTCAGGGACATGATATACGGTAAATTATACAATACTCTTATTAGGGATTACAATCTGCAGGGCACAGGCGTCAGGTGACAATGTCCTTGTTCCATCGGAATTTCAAGAAAGATGCTCCGAGGAACTAGCGTCATTGATCTCTTCGTAGTATCTAGCACGATCAATCGATAAAGATAACTAGTCATCGTTCCGGAGCATGATTGCAGATCGCCAACGAGCAAATAACAGTTAACGACAACAAAGTATGCTTAATTTATTCGACGTGAACTGTTCTTTGTTCGTTGGCGATTGGCGATCTGCACTTGTGCTCGGGAACGATGATCAGCTTTCGATAATAACCATAAATTCTTTATCGATCGACCGAGCTAGATACCCTGCACAGGTGAAGCACGCCAAACGCGCGCTCGACATTTGTCACGGGTCGTTTCCACGACTCGTTCTTGAGTTCAACAGCTCGGCTGCGCAACAACGATTTCCGGCCTCTGTGTTCTCCCTAATACCTTGGGTCTCTTCAGACCATGTTCACTTCTTCTTCTAATTAAAAATATTTTCAAAGAAAGATTTTTCGAAGAAAGATTTTTCGAAGAATTTTGAAGAGTATCTCCAAAGATGACATAGACCAAAAGGGGGATTATTTTTTCCGGGGCCTCCTCTGTGGGCAATACACTAGTAGGCAAGCAAAAATTTAACTAGCAGTTAAAAACCCGCTCCACAGGTTTTTGCTACTAGGCTCTGCGGGCGGCTTTTGATTCGGGTTCGCCCAGTTGTGACCACTTTGTAAATCTAATAGGAACTGACCCCAAAAATAGCTTGTTCCTCGGATCCACTGTCCACTGTCATCCAGTGATAGTCACAGATGAAACACTAATATATAGCCGCTTGATGCAACTGAGTATTACCGTCAATCTGTGCAATTCGGAGGGATACTGCTAGTTCACTAAATCGCAGTACTTATACTTGCCTGGAGCACGGCCACACCAACCTGCCGATGGAAGTAGCGACATCTTGTGGCGAATTTTTTAATTTAAAACAGAATTACAACGGTAACTTTGTTTGAAATTCCACGTACACATATGTTATTTGTGGCGCGACGCGTACGGCGTGGCGTCAACATTCACTCGAAACTGGGTTTTGAAATTCAATCACGCAAATGCAAGGGCATTAATACTGTTTGATGATTGATGATATGATCTTTTACCATTACTCCATTACTAAATAAGGGTAAAAGATTAAACAATTTCACGCATTTTATTACATACGAATAAATTATAAGTAAAATAGTTAGACTTTTCATTGTTTATTAACTAAGATACAGATTATTCAAAGGTATTAAAAAAAAGTTGTTGGTATTAACCTTTTATGAGCCTGGTTTCCTCACGAGCCTGTTCCTGCTGAGTTGACAGGATTTTAATCTTATTTAATGTCTTAAAGAAGTGAGAAGAAAATGTAAAATGAGATATTTAAAAAGATAAAGTAGAAATGAAATAAATAAATAAAAGAAAGGGGAGAAATAAAAACAAAATGACAAAAGTGTGTTGTTATAATATTGTAGAAGTTAACTATATAGTCCATAGTGTACAATGCTTTTGTAGATTATCCCTGTGTAAATTGTGTGTTAGAGATTTACATCTTTCATTTAGATTATCCCCTTATTAACTCTTCAAATGTAAGCGATTTCGATAAGAGACAAGCTCTTATAATCTGCTACATCAGGGTATTAAATGGCACCCTTCAATATATCTATTTACAGGTAGATAAAACTTCAACATAAATAGTTTAAAAGTGTTTTTTGTCGGCTGATCATACAATTTGTTCAATAAGTGAAATATATCGGGAATCGGCGTTTAAGGGGTTTTATAGTAGGCAGTTAGAAGGCCGAAAAAAGACGTTTTTTTATACATTTTTTGTGAAAAGGTATTTTATTTTACAAAAACCAAAAGTATTTAATACATTTAGTGGCAATATCTAAGTTTATAATGGCACAAATAATTTGTAAAAATATTGATCTGGTGTGCTCCTGCACACGATCTCCTGAAGATCTTTCAAAAAAAGGTGTTCGGCGGTAACCACGATTTCTCCGGTATAGTTCATCTGAAATCAAAAAACCTAAACGATTCTTTTAGTGGATAGATAAAACTAGATATTGACAGAAGGAATAATCGAAATTTTGATTTTTGACAAAATGGCGGCTTCATAAAAAATAATTAAAAAAAATATAAATAATCATTCGAAATCTTCTTCCTTCAATTAATACCTGAGGAATATATCTGAAAAGGTTGTGTTAAAATTTTAAACCGATCCGTTTCCAATCCAACCTGAGCGGTTTCTTAAAAATCGTGGTCACCGACTTGGAAAACATAGTTTTCAGAAAAACGCGTTTAAATTTTCGGAAGAAGTTTACACATAAATATTTGAAATGATGTTCACTTATTTCGAACAAGAAATAACTCGATTTAGTCTTCAGGTATAAAATGAACCCTTCATAAGGTCATCTTTACCTACGAATACAAAGAAAGAAAAAAGCAGCTGCTACTCCGGCCTTCGCCTACTTTCTAATAGTCCGAGACGTCTTTACAAATATGCGTATATCGCGAAAAATACTTATCGGATAGATTTGAAATATTCAGGAAATATTATCAGTTAAATATAAATTCCAGAAATGCAAAAAAAAACGATTTTTTGAAAATTCTAACTGCGCATAACACCTTAACTTGGATCAATCAATAATCTCAAAAAATCAAAATGGCGCTGATCGATGGTTTGAAGTTAATCAAGGATGAACGATTTAAACAACCCAACCTAAGAAAGGTCACATCAAATCAGTGAATAAACTAACTAATATACGGAGGGAGATTAGTCACGAAAGTAGGTTATGTTAGACTACGATTTTGTTTCTGTCTCGTGATAATGATTATTTCAGATAATTAAAATTCGATTACTAAAATCTAGACTAGTAAACAATGGTCTTAGACACATTGGTGCACGTAAACACAATGGTAATAATAATTAGTTTTGCAGTAATGTTGATTCGCCTTACATTATTCTGATCCAAAGATGAATAATTATTATTCTGTTTACACAATAGAATAATGTGTAAATAGAATGATAATTATTGAATCAACAGGGAATACATACCTGTTTACTGTGTTGCCAAAGAAATACCGTGTTAATTTGGAATATCTAATAATATTAATAGGACTGCGTCTGCGTGGTTGAATTTCAGAACCCAGTTTCGAGTGCATGTTGACGCCCGCCGTATGCGTCGCGTCACAAATAACGGTGACGGGACAACTCGGTATGAAACCAACTCAGAACCATCTCAGATAAGTCATTTAGAGTGATAAAAAAATATATTTAAAAAATTGGTTGAATAGGTTACGTTAGGTAAGGGTTATCGGCTAATTTAAAATTATTTTTTTAATAGCTTTTAATGACTTTTCAAGGAGGTGTTGAGTTGACTTTATTCTCAGTTGGCACGGAACCACAAATAACGTCTGTATGCGTGGAATTTCAAACAAAGCTACCACTTCAATTCGGTTTTGAATTCAATAATTCGTCACAAGATGTTGCCACTTTCGTCAGCAGGTCGGACGGGAACGTGTCCCCCTAGATATAAGTGCTACGAATTTGTAAATATGTAGGGTCTCTCCGGATATGGAATAAAGATTGACGGTAATACATAGTTGGATCAAGCGGCTATAATATTACATATTCGACGTCATTGCCTGTCTCGGTTACTTTGTACCGGTGACTATCACTCGATGACAGAGGATCCGAGGAACAGACTATTTTTGAAACGAGTTATGATTTATAAAATGGTCACCAATGGCGAGCGTGTTTCTGTAAATTTGTTTGTTACGTCCCGGTTCCGGTTAAAGATGGTGGCCATTTTAACTTGTTGCGTGCCGCAGTAACTGAAACTGTCCGAAATGGGCAGCGCATACGTTCCTCTTGATGCTTTAGTAAATATTATTTTTTTCAAACCTGACCGATCGGCGTATCGTCGTGTTAATTAATTAAGTAGGTAGATATTTAAGAACCACCTTAGAAATCTTATTGATTTGAGAGAAAAAAATTGATATTGATTTATATGAGAGAAAATTAAAAACAGTTCACTAGTAGAATTACTAGTTTTACTTGTAGCGTTTATCTTCTCCTTGATACAAATGTGTTTATTTATTTTTATTTATTTATTTAAACGCCCATAGGTCTTTTACATAAAGTGCAGAACATGTTTTTGGTAAAGTATAGGAAATAACATAATATAATATAAATATAAGAAACAAAATAAGATAACATAAGATATAAGAAACAAAATATAGATAACACCAAATATGACACAAATCAGGGAAAATAGAATATATGGTCACGTAAATTAATGTGAGATAGTTATTTTAATTATAAAGAGAAATAAGATAAGATTGTCAATTTTTATGTTTGTAATTAGCAATCTTTATTTTACATATATGTTTATCGAAACTTGTTTACAATAATATTTCGATAAAGGTGCTATATAGTGCATGATATTAATAGCTTTATTTTAATTGTTCTAATATACTGAGTTTAAATTTTGACATCGATTGATGACGATAAACGTCTATAGAGCTATATTTATTACCGAGTATATAAAGTCTTTGCAAAGGAGAGTTGACAAAATAATTATTAGCAGAATTAGTAACAAAATAAAGCGCATTAGAGCGAGTATCGCGCGTGGGTACTCTCAAATTAATTTTATTGGTTAAATCGAGGGCGTCCAGTCTGCAATTCGATATATTAAAAAGAAAAAAACTAAATCGCTCACTACGCGTCTTGACGTTAAATCGCTTATATTAAGTAATTCCATTAAATATACATTTGGAACTTCGACAGGTATACCGAGTTTATAATTAATAAATCTTAATAACTTATGCTGTACTCTTTCAATTTTTTGTTGGTGTGTCTTATTATTGTTGTGTTCTTGCAACCATTACGAAAATGATGGTGAAGTAAAATGAATTTATGTTTGTTTATATTATCATAGATATGGGTTCTTCATTATCGTTTCTATTTAGTATCGACATTGCGAAGCTTTTCTAATACTTCTTTTTGTATTTTTTTCCAGAACGTGGAGAATGTACACCACAACGAATGGACGATGCTTTCCTCCTAAGATTTCTGCGGGCCAGATATTTTATTGTTGAAAGAGCACACAGACTGGTAAGAAAGCTTTCAGATCAACTACTGCTTTTGCATTAAATTACGACAAAGAAACCTTTTTTCGTCAAAACGTCTTCCCCACGAATAAATTTTTAAAAATATATATTACGTGCACGCATCCGTAGTAAGGGTTCAAAAAGGAGAAGACGATTACTGAAGATGGTTTGAAATATGTAATACGAATGTTAGTGGGAGCGCATTAAAAATTTAAAAAAAATTATATATTTAATGGACATAAGCGACTATTGTGGAAATATTCTCAATAATTTTTAGAATTTCATATAATTACTTCACGACTAATGGATAGAGATTATCTTCATGTATAGATAAGAAATACTGACTGAGGAAAGTGCTGTTCAAAACGTTGACTAATGAAGGATAGAGCAACATGGCATAATATCCTAAAAATAAATCACTGATTTATTTTGTTCTACCAAAAACTGATCAATGAAATATTATATTTGTTGTATTTTGGATAGTGATCCCAGATATTTGACTTCCGAGGTTTTTCCTTCAAGAATTTTCATTTATGTAGGAACGGCTGTTCACCATCACTCCAATGTTGAAGGCACTAAAGATTTATTTGCTTAATATCAACGGCAAACATATACCATAAGCTCTGGTTACATGTCACAAAATCATAAATAAAAAATAAGAAACATAGTATTATAAAAGATAATTGTGCCATTTGAATGAGAAATGACGCCAGAGATTCAAAAAACTTTAGTGCAAATAAAGTTAATACTGATTGAAAACATTTGATAGAATAGTATTCTTGTACCTTCCTTCGGTGCAGTTAAATAGATCTGCCACATCTGCATATCTATTACTTACTTCATGTAACCTATGTTCAAGCGAGTGTTTCGTATACTCAACCCTTAAACAGGATTTCATAACGATCGGCTCTCGTGAAAATATGAAATTTAAAGAGGTTAGTTAATCAGGACCGTCTGTTTGACCATTTACAATTTCGAACATAAATATTAAGTCATATATAATTCTTCGATCTGAGAGTCTTAATAAATTTAATTCTTTCATCAAGTAATTGTAGTTTATTTATTTATTGACGCTCTATTAGGCTTTTACATATAACAAACAAATTTCTTTTAAAACAATAGTATAACATAAATGAAGGAGATTACATGATATATAAATAAAGCACAAACTGAATATAATAAATAAGAATATAATTAATGCTAAATCCTCATGAATAACTTCATGAGAAATCGTAGGTACAATTCATGTATCTACGAGCAGCAAAAACTTTAAAAAAAAAATCAAATTTTGACTTAATTACTCATTGTTAGCATTTAGAATAAAAACAAACAAAAAAATCGAAATAAAATATAATGATTTCTCATTCGTTATTTACATCTAAAAAGCGATGGACTAATTTGGCTTTAAATGTGTCGAAGTTTAAATTAAATATGTTAGCGACATCATTTAGTTCATTGCCCAACCTATGTATTCTTTCTAACACAGAATTCACAGCAAAATTATTGTTGTAAAATAAAATGTTGCGCCTAGTATATTTTGGAGGTATGTGTAAGGATAACAAATTTATAGCGTCAGGGCAGTCCAACCTTGAATGAACAATGTTATATAATAAAAGGAGATCAAACATTATTCGTCTTTCAGGGTCATCAGTATATCATCAACATAAGTATATTAATACGTGAAGCAAAAACGTTGTTCCCCTTTTTACGAAAATTGCGCGAACGGAGGAGTATGAAATTTCGCACACTTATAGTTTATATAGAGAAGAAGTGCAGAATGCAATTTTTTTAATTATGCATAAAAATACATTTAATCAATGAAAAAAACATTACACATTAAGTATGTTTTTAGGTTTTAACGGCCAAAAAGTATTTTTGTTATTATTTTTGGGGTGTTATGCCGTGTTTCGCTAGTAGAAGGAGTTAGCGATATCGAAGTATAGTATAGTATAGCGATATCGAAGAAACATAATTGGTTTAATTATTTTTAATGCCTCTTGTTTGTAAATAACCGGTTTGTAAATAATAATTATATTAATTATCCACCATGTTTCTTTTGCATTACAATAAAGCTGAGGGAGTCGACACCTGATAATTTGCCATCCATTAAATCTGCTTCGTAAAGACAATTTACACGATTAGGTAATTAAATTGCACGCGCTGAAAATTATTTATCGTTGGAAAACAATAGTTTTTATGAAAATAATAAAAAATTATCCCACTAACCCGTATAAGGGGCCATTATTAAATTACGTCACACCTTAAAGAAGGAGAGGGGTGTAGGCAAGTGTGACATTTTATGACATTGTGTGATATTGTGTGACATTGTGTGACATTGTGTGACAAGGTGTACGTGGGTTTCATCAGGTTTGTGACGTCACATGCGCAGTTAGGCTCATCAGGTGAGAAGAATTTTCCCGACATGTCCGTCTGATTGTACGAATTTTTAAAACGAAAGAAAACAATAATGAAACCCGTGTTCTCTCACACATATTCCCGCAGTTTATAAAACCAGGCTGACACACAGCGGTTGCAAATGCTCATTATCGCCTCTTCAATCTGTAACTTCTTTGTTTCTTACAATAAAAAAAAAAATTTAAAAATTGGTGTGCTGATGAAAAACTAAACAATCTTTTTATTTGTTCTCTAGACTTTATGTCTAGGTTAAATCTTCCCCACAGGAAAGACTTAACCCTTCCACACACTTTTCCACAAATGATCATCTAGTCAATCCACGCTATGCAATTGCACTGTATTAGTATAATAAATACAAAACTATACAAGAACAACATGTCAACCTACCAAACCGACCAAATGGGAAAATACTTCACCGACTCCAGATATTTTCATATCCGAGGTTTCGGCTCGATAGAACTCCTAACAGGACCGATAAATCCTACTGATCCCTCAATATAAATATTTAAAAAATCTTTCGTTATCCTACATGTATTTAATATGACTGATTTTTGTATTTCTGTAAATAGATTCTTTGACAAATCTAATAAGCCTTAATTTTGAATGAGAGAGCTAGGTATATTGCCAGTAGCCGAAATAACAAATAACAAAATTACTACATGATATTTATCAATATTGAGGAACAGTTTATTAAGAGTGCACCACTTTTGTAGACTCACGATATTTGTTTGTAATATACAACATTCATTAGGATTAGTAATTGTTTTCTAAATTTTAAGATCATCCGCAAATAAAAGTATCATAACTCCATCAAAGATGGTGGTTATATCTTTGATAAACAAGGAAAATAAAACTGGGCCCAGGTGTGACCCCTGTGGAACACCGGTGAATATTTTGAAGGGTAATGGGTTTTAAAGTACTGTGAATTTTTTTATTACATCTGAAACCAATTAATATAAAATACTTTTATGTTTTGAATAGTAATACATACCTAGTGCTTTGTTTTTTTTTTATGTACTCGTAATAACTAATAACTAAATAAAAATAATATATCATTAATATTGATAGCATACTTAGTACAGGTACCTAATTTATCGCTTGTCTGATCGTAACGATAATCAGTTCCATTTCGAAAATCGTTGCAGATCACACTGGACATAGAGACGTATGGAAAATATTATTTTTTAATGATTAATTTAATTCAAGCAACGATTAATGATTGTTTTTGTTTACGTGTGAACTATTTTTGTTTCAGTTCGTAAATTACTGCACCTTCAAAGAGGATAACCCAGAGATTCAAAACAACGTCGAGCCACTTGCGCTGAGGTTTATTGGAGATGCTAATGTCCTCTCTGTGCCGCCCTATCGAGATCAGGATGGGCGGCGGTGGATGATGTACAGAATAGGTAACTTATTTTAATTATGTTTTTAGATTTTTACGGCCAAAAGTATTTTCGTTATTTGTTTACACATCTGCCCTGATGATGGACACTGTAACGCTGTCCGAAACGTTGGCTAAAGAAGGAGGTGGCGCAACACGGCATAACACCCCAAAAACAAATAACGAAAATATTTTAATTATGTTTTATAATTTATTTAAGGTTGTCTTAAAACAAATTTTTGGCATTCGAATATATAACACACATTCTACGGATATAACGGCTACTGCAACTTATCTACAACTGCAACTTTCAAACCCGGTGAGGTACCTACTTAATCCTCCAATGGTTTTTGAGGGGTAGATTTTCACATGTTCGGAGAATATGAAAATATTTTTACATTAAATTATGGTCAGTATTCGAAATCAGAAATTTGAATTTTCTTGACGAAAAACAATGGGTGAACTTCAATTTATTGAATTCTTACTGCTTCTTTTCATAGTTAATTTCTCCGTCACATACCTACTTCTCTTGATAGGTTTCTCTTTAAACTGTTTTCCGGAACAACACCAAATTGAATACTTTACTTGATTTAGGACTGCTAATTTCACAGAATTTAAACAATTTATCAAATTTCAAAAATAAGTCTAGAATTCTGTGAGATTCGTAATAGTTTATAAGTCATAGGTGCAGTAAACGTCATTTCCGTTTCATTCAAAATCCAAATCACAGCCGTGGTATAGAAGTTTCACTAAAAAAACATTCCACGCTAAGATGTTGTGGCGTGGTGGAAGTCTTAGCCAGTCGAGGAATTGTCTGGGTAGGAACCAAATGCGTTACCAACCCAGCCGTGCACCACTGACTGACAGGTATTGGAGTAAATAATATATATTTTTTTAATTCTGTAAATTATGTGTTTTAGGTAACTGGGACCCATCCGCATACTCCGTGGATGAGCTGTTCAAGGCCACCTTGGTCGTGCTGGAATTGGGTATCATGGAGCAGCGGGCTCAAGTGCTGGGCGGAGTCTGCCTCTTCGATTTCGAGAACCTCTCCATGCAGCACGCCTGGCAGGTCACCCCTTCAGTGGCCTCTAAGGTCGTCCAGCTAATGGTGGTACGTACATATCAATAAGTCAGCTAAATTTGTTGTTATTTCTCTCCACAAAACGCTCTTGGGAAGCCAAGGAATGGAAGCCAAGGGACGATGACCTGTCCCTTGGCTTCCATGTTTGTGCAGCTGACGGGGTATTTATGTGCACAACGTAAGTTATCTACGCAATTGAGGTTCTGCATCGTTGGGTCTTTCAAAGCAAAGACCATACCCTGACCTCACAGTTTGAATTATGTTCCTTTAGATTGACTAATTGACTTATGATGGGTTGTTTCAAAAAATTTGATGGATTCATCAAATATTTGAAGTTGATTTTCACGTTCTGTGTAAGTTCTATTGAAGTTCTGTTATTACATCGTTATAGGACAGTTGCTTCACAAAACTGAAATAATTACAGAACTTGAATAGAACTTACACAAAACGTGAAAATTAACTTCAAATATTTGATGAATCCATCAAATTTTTTTAAACAACCCGTCCTTAGTAAAAAAAGTATAACGAATTATGCACTGGAGCGCCAATACATTTACAAACTGTTTGCTGTTATTAAAAGCCAATAAATTTACACATATTTGATCTTTTATCTTGTTTTGCAGGTTTTATATTAAAAAATCATTAATTTCAAAAACACGTGAAATTTGCACGATTGTAAACAGAAATCGTTTAAAATTGTACTTAACACGGGATATTTATGACACAGTTTTACAGTTCTTTATAAAACTAAAATCAGATTAATAAATATCTTAGAACAATAAAATTATATCTATATCTTTGTTACGAATCACTCACAACAAGCGAATAAATATTTAAAAAAAATCACAAACTTTACGAAATACCGTAAAGGTGGCATTAAATAAGTAAAGGTGGAGTAAACGCAGAAATACCGCAGTTAAAGGTGGCATAATAACACCTAGGATCTTAACAATAAATTAAAAAATTATAAAGCGAAATATCTCTTACATTTTGTTTCCAAAATATACATATATAAATTTAAAAAAAAACAAGAATAAATGTTCGCATCTTTCTAAGTATTTATCTTCACCTAAAACATGATCAATGTTCGCAAATAAAAAAAATAAAAAAAAACACAATTCCTACCGTTAAATACGTCCGTGTAAAAACTGCAAGAGTAATGCCTATATAGGTAAAAAATGTGGCAGAGAATCAGAAATAAAGTTTATTATTTGGTGTGCCTTAAAAATTAATTGTTCTAATCTAATTGTTTCACCTTTACGCAAGATGTTGATATGTAGATATTTCACTTTGTGAAAATATGTAATTTTTTAAGCAGGTAAATATATAAATTTTTGAAAATCTGAATTTTTTGGGCATTTGTACAGAGAAAAATAATAAAAAATCCGTTTGTTGTAGACATACAATAATGTAACTAGCGAATAACCAGCATGCAATACCACCAAAGAAATTGTTTCTCCCGACGTGTCCTATCCCATACATCCCCGTCCTCGCCCCCGTTACCCTCCCGCGTTACCCTTCCATCTTCCCTGCCTTCCCCATCCCCTACCCTCCTCCCGAATTTCCCTCCCCCTCCCACCCTCCCTCTCTGCCGCTTAACTATATTTAATTACTCTAATATACACATTTCCCAAACAACTCGCGCGTCACCAATTGTAATTTTTTTATACAAATTTCATAACGCCAGGGCTCACCATTATATATAGAAACTTTCGTGGGGGTGCGCACAACAAATCACAAAAATTTCATCGCAATCAGATGAACGTTTTGGGAATGATTTAATAGCTCCAGAGCTCACCATTATATATAGAAACCTTCAAGGGCGTGCGCACAACAAATCACGAAAGTTTCATTGCAATCGGATGAATGGCTTAGACGAGGGACAAAAAATATACATTTAATTTTATATTTTAAGATAAGGATTGCTTGAATAGCTTTCGGTAACTTCTCATCGTTCCCTAGCACATGGGCATAGGCACAGTGGGGCAAGGTAGGGCGCTTGGCACACCTTGGCTGGCTGACGCACGACCTCTGGAATTGTCGACCTAGTCGCGTTTTTAAATTCGCAACACTTCATAGGATAGATTTTCCTTCTTCGGTTCAAATTCTATGTATTCATAGAGCCTAAAGCTTGAATATGTTGTAGAAGCCTATTTTTTTCGGTACTTACTCTAGATTTTATTTTTTCCCCCACCCTAAATCAAAACCTGGCTACGCCCATGCCCTAGCATAACTGCAGATCACGAACGTAAATAATAGTTCACAATGACTAAATGTCTTTAATATATTCTACGTCAACCGCTAATTGTATGTTAGCGATTTGCAGTTGTCTTAGGGAACGATGTTAACGTAGAAAGAAAAGAAGTTACCATATCAATCATGAATCGACCGTGCTAGGGGACCAGCTCCACGTTTTAATTTCTCCTCCGACTAGTCATGTTGAGACATGATTTTCGATCAACCATGACATCAATAAATCTATCAAAAGTCTCAAACTTTCGCTGAATATTCAAGAGTAATCGACATTTTATAATATTTGTTATGATCTTATTCATTAATTATTTTAAATTACTCATTTTTAGACATGCTTCCCGATCAAGACCCACGCCCTCCACATCATCAACCAGTCATGGGTCTTCGATACCATCTACTCCATGTTCAAGCCGCTGCTGGACGACCGCATGAGACAGAAGATCTTCTTCCACGGAAACAACATGGAATCTCTGCACAAACATGTTTCGCCCAAATATCTCCCGGAAAGATACGGAGGAACCAGACCGGACGTATCCTACACCCTCTGGCTGGACTCCCTCAAAAGCAAACCTACCATCGTCAAAGAAATGGAAAGTCTTGGATACAAATTCGATCCAAAAGATATCAATGAGACCAAATTTGATGTAGAGTCAAAGAAAATTACTAATGATACTCCGGTAGATGAAATCAAAGAAATTGATAAATCGATAGCGATCAAAGAATAATGTGATATTATTGTCGTTCCATGACAATTCGTCCCCCGACAATTGTCCCTTGGCCTACTTATATACAAATTGCAGTCCCTCTAGGGAAAATACGTTAAGAGGTCTCTATTCTAGAAAAAAAAATCTTCATATTTCGATGGTTTAAATATTCAAGAATATCTCCTTAAAAGGATTTTAAAGATTCGATTTATTTTAAAAGTTAGAGCCATTTTAGTTCGACTGGTTTCTCAAAATTCCTTTTTTTGAGACGGTTGAGACGATATCTCAAGTTCTACTGAACCAATTTACTTGAAATTTGGTGTGAGCTTTTTCTATATGTTACTCTATCGCGCTACTAAAACTAAAACAAAATTTTTAAATTTTTACTTTTTTTTTAAATTTAGAAAATCAAAAAACTGGTAAAAAAATTCTTTTTTATTTCAGACAGCCGCCATTTTGCGAAAAATATATTTTTTTAGTTTTCCTTAGTTCGGGCCGTAGCCGCATTTTTTTGGATTAATAATTGATTTGTTGTTTGTTTTAGATTACAAAGAGGGTTGCAATCTTGTCAACCAGGGCACGCCATTTTTTAGAGACCCCCCACTTCAACACCCTGTTACTTTTTGAATTTGTTAGTTTTTTTTTCACATATTTAATTTTTAATTTTAATCAATATTTTGTAAAAACGGCTTGTAAAAATATATATTTTTTTATTGCATCTGAAAAAATGCCTACAATTCATGCTTCTAGAATAGAATACCCCCTTATACATAATTACACAGAGTACCCCTAACTAATTTAGCCCGTAGGGATGTGCAGAGAGGGTGTACCGCCGAATAATGAAAGAATAAAACATATTTTCATTCAAATTCATCAAGGAAAAATCTGCATTTCTATTTACTGTATGTACCAGCGCTTAAGTACAAAAAAATCGTCACTGTTTATAAATTCCCTTGATATTCATATCAACTTATATGGGTATTTTTGATGCCGAACTGAATATTTTTTACGTTTGAAATTGTTAAATAATTCACAAAGAATTATAATTTATATTAAATATCATTTCGGGGGATCAATTGTCAGGGGATCAACTGGTGAGTCACCATTATTGTCATGTGATAAAAAAATGTTTCTAAAGGGATCGTCAAGTTCCGTTTTATTTTAATAATAAATTACTCTTTAGGAAAAATTGTTGGATTTGATTCTTGTAAACATTGAAAAATGATTTTGTATTTTTATAAGGATGGCTTTGTATATGAATATATAAGTGATAAATAAACATTATATTGTGAAATGTTATGGTTTTAATTGAAAGATATACATTTGACAGAATGTGTTTACAAGTTTTTTTTAAAATGAAAGTAGATAATATAATTATTTTATTTACTGAAAGGGAGAGAGTCCTGTACGTGTGATTTTATGGCGTAAGTGAAGCCGACAAACAGCTTGTATTAGGAATAAAATTGTGACAAATAAAAAATTATTTACGGCTGAAGAGAACCTTCCCAGCCTAAACATCTACTTAAAAAAACAAAAGCGATACGTTTCGTCGAAAATTAACAAACTAACCATCTCGCCGTTTCTCCGCAGGGGTAGACAGAGAGGACGGACCGCCAAACAACTCGGTCTTGGCACACACTCCTTGCCTCAATCACATTCGCACATCGTTTCACACACACTCTTCTATTTTTCTGACTCTTTACATGGCCCGACTCAAGTATCTGATTCACACGATCGTGCTATGTCTTCGTCGGACGTTCCCGATTTCTATCATTCACATTTGTGTCATATATTTTCTTTACGCACCTTTCTTCGTTCATTCGCTTTACATGCCCACACCATCTGAGGGTCCCTTTTTGACCTAACTCATTACGCTCACATCGGCATTCTTTGTGAATCTCCACAATCATACATGGTTTTACTCAGAGATATCATTTTTACGGCATTCAGTCTAATTTCGTCCTTCCTCTGCCAGTTCCATGCTTCACTGCCGTACAACAGGGTAGATATCAGCACTTTATTGTAGTTAGCTTTGCTTCTTTGGACAGTTTTTGTCAGCACCAACCGCGTTCAGTCCTCCATTATGGAGTTACCTGAATTTACTCTTCTTTTAACTTCTCTAACTTTCCATCTCTATTCACCTGCTTCAAGTAATCATCATTCACAACTACATTGCACACTATTTTTTTTTAAACACCATGATTTTAAATTTGATTACCTTCATCATTAACTCATTCTTCGTACTACTTCGTTCATCCTAGACACGAGTGACTATAGACCGTCCACACTTAGAAATCAGCATACAACGGGCAACATACTTTCAGATAACTCAATTTAGCGCCCAATCCCTCCTCTTTCATTCTTGCACGCACTTATCCATGCATAGGTTGAACAACCACGGTGACATATCGCAGCCTTGCTTAACACCTTTTGTGATATCAAACCACCCCGCAAAACCACCGCTCACCCTAATACATGCAACGTTTCCCTCATACAGATACGTAATTGGTTGTATGAGATTCGTATTCACTCCATACTTGGACAACAACTTCCATAGCTTTCCTTGTCTACTTGGTCGTATGCTTTTTGTAAATATACAAAGGCACAGAAAAGTTTCTGGTATTTTTGCCAGAATCTTCTCAATGAGAAAATCTGATCTATGCACCTCTTACCGCCCATAAAAGCACCTAGCACACCCCTTATTAAATCACTTTTTTCTTACCCTTTCAATCAATATTCTACCATTTTTTAATTCAAGTATTTTATGTCTATGCCCATTCTAGTAGAAAATAAAAGATCTAACTTCAACAAAAAACCAACAAAAAGGTAGCAAACAAAATGATAATTTTATTATTGGTCGATACAGAGTGGTTGCCATTCACAGGACATGACCTAAAGTCAGGGTGAATGTCACATTACAAAATGTAATGGATAAATAATTAATTTATGGACACTTTTTGTTCGCTGCCGCCCGAAGTGCTAACTTTATTTACGATAATATTGAACCCAAAAATGTTCAAAGGTCTCTCATTTATTTTGATGGAGGGAAAATTTTCAGAAATTTTATAAAGCAGAAATTTTATCAAATTATATTTTATAAATTTATATTTAAGTATAATTAGAAAGCAGAATTTTTTTAGAATTACAACTAATTAAGTCAATCTTTAGTATGTGTGTGCCATATAAACTCTAAAACTATTCGACCTATTTCGCTGAAAATTTCTAAGCTTGTTCTTATCGGTGTCACGAGTGTTTATAGAGAATGGTTTGAATGGTAGAATAAATCGGGGACGGCCGAAGAAGACAAAGCACGAAAAAGTGAATCAATGGCGATTCACGAGGCCCTGAGGAAAAAAAATCCCTCAGGGCCTATGTCATATTTGGAGATGCTGTGTAGGGGATCTTTTTAGGGAAAAGAAGGCGATGAACTCCTTGGAAGGAAAAGGGTATGAGGGGTGGTTAGGAATCTGGGGGTCAATATGTCTACCCGTGAATCCATCCCTCTCACTGCGGTGCAAGGTGATGAATGAAGGAGAGAGTCCGACTGGAGAGGTCAAAAGATCTCCCTCAACCAGGCTCTCCCGCAGTAGGCAGGCAGACGCTTCCGCCGCCAAGATCTAGACAAACCTCACCCCATGAGCCTGCTAAGTCACCAAACGTAGCAAATCACTTCGGGTGACCTACGGCAGAGGTTTTGGTTATCCGATAAATGGTTCCCGGGGCGGTGGTACCCATATCCGCCTCCAAAAATGCTTAAAACTTCACTTCAAACCATTCACCCGAACAACGCCGGGTTCACTCCAGCTAGAATTTTTTGGATTTTTTTTTTATGAATACCGCACAAGAGTCCCAACCGCTCCCGTCTGGAGCCAGTGAGACTATAGCATCCCCAATTGGGGTATGTTGTGAGGCTGAAGGTAGTGGGGAGGGGAAGGAGATGGGGAAGAGGAAGGTGTGTAGTACCTGGCTATTCAGATCTGGTCACCAAACACGGCCAAAGCCATTTCAAGCAACGATTCAATTCTGAATGGCGGTCTTACACCAGGGCGATACTGAGAGTATCTTCCACTCTAGAACGTGCAGCAAATATACTTTATATTATTTAAACGAATAAATTGTGAAATAACACAAATTAATCAAATAAAATTTATTTGCCACGCCAAGATTCGATCCCGCGACCTTCGGAATGCGAGTCAAGAGCCTTGCCGCTGGACTACGCCGGCCGTAAATATATCGTATAGATTGATCTATTGAACAATTTATTGCGCTTTGCAGTGAAAATTATCTGAAATTCACTATCCAAAACGATTATATTTATGTGAAAATTTTATTGCGATTCCCCAAACACAATAAATATTTTGTTTCTTTTCTTCTGAGGTTATTTGAACGTAGTTAGGTTGGATATCTAAAATGGACGTCAACTTGGAGATCTTGTTGAGACATTTTGTTAAAAAAAAACATGAGAAACGTTTGTTATGAAACGTTTTTTTGACAGGCATGTTTATCTTTTTCTGCCAATTCCATTTGTTGGCATCTACCTAGCCTGTTCTGCAGATACGGATTTCAGAAACCACAACAAAAAAAAATATATCGACCCAATGCACAGTTAATAATTTGAAGTTTCTGGCGTAACTTTATTTTAAAACCCAAGGTTACTTTCTGGATTTCATTTTATTTTAATTGGGTACCTAAATGTCTAATCTTTTGAAAATTAAAAAAAAAACAAACATTTTAGCTGCTTGCGACGTATGGCACCATCGCAAATACTCACTGCCTCGAAACTCGAACGAGTAATTTTATGTCGGTCGAGTTTGGATCTCTCAGCGGGTCGACGTGTGCACGTCATCGTGATAATTCAACTATAACTACTGTGTTTTTTTAATCTTTATGATGGATTTTAGGAAATCAGGTGATTATCATAACTAATTAACTTGTGTTTTAGTGTGATAAAAAATATTAAAATAACATTTTTCAATACGTAATTTTTCTTAGAATTCTTCGTTTAGAATTCATCGAGACTTTTAAAAATGTATCCGACAAAATTTAACGTTTTCTTAAGGGTTACCGCAATCCCAATACATAACTGTCGGATCGCCGGAATTGAGGTGAGTTTGACAAGTGAAACATTAAGCATTTTTACAATCTATATGCCAACCTGTACATCTGATAACTTTGAGGAATATTCCAACTGCCTCGCTTCCCTACAAACAATAATTGACGATAAAGATTATATAAATACAATTATTATCGGAGACTTCAACGCCCATCCCGATTCACTCTTTGGAATGGAACTATTATCTTTTTTTCAAGAATTTGAATACACATGTGCAGACATCGAAATTTTACCTGTGGATTCTTACACATATATCAGTGACGCACACAGTACCACCAGGTGGTTAGACCATTGTCTAGTTACAAAAAATATTTTGAAGCAAATTGTCGGTATGAAAATACACTACGATATAGATTGGACAGATCACCGGCCTCTCGAGCTAATCTTACAAACGGGAGGGATAGCAAAAATGGAAGTATTTAATTCTGTATTGAGAGATCCAGCGTTATGGAATCCGAATAATATACGGGAAATCGGACAATATAACTCATGCTCGCAAAGCTGTCTCGTCAAAATCAGGTCAAAAAATACATTTCCTGAGGACGGTGGCAACCCTGTACGCAACAAAATAAAATACCTCTATGGGAGTATAGTAGAAGCCCTACGAAGCAGTGCCATATCTGTATTTACGAAGTGTATAACCCAAAAACATAAGCAAGTATGTGGGTGGAATGAATTTGTAGCGGACAAATACGACGAATCTAGGCAAGCGATGCACACATGGCTAATTAACGGGAGACCGCGCGAGGGTCCTGTTGCAGAGGATAGAAGAGCAAAGCGTGCTGCCTTTAAAACAGCACTTAAACAATGCCAAAAGAACTCGACTCAACTTCAGATGGATAAAATAGCAGGAGATTTAGATAATCGGGACTTCAAAAATTTTGGAACAAGTCTAATAAACTGTTAAACTTGCGCTGTAAAATCTCGTGTAACATAAACGGAGAGACGAATCCGGAAGTAATTGCAAACATTTTTAAAGAACACTTCGCAACTACCACGCCGATTATCGATTCAAACGAAACGCATTTGACTGCTTATGATGATATCGGTCCCATCGTCACAACTAACATGATAACATCGGCTATTAGTAACATGAAATCTGGAACGTCTGCGGGGCACGACGGTTTAAGCATCGAACACGTCAAACATGCAGGGGCAGCGATTATCGAACTACTGGCAACACTGTTCACCGATATTATAAAGAGTGGCTATCTACCTAAAGACATGACAAAAACAATTATCATACCGATAATAAAATCGAAACTGACAGATATAACTCTACAGGAAAACTACAGACCAATATCCATCGCCACGGCCATCGCTAGAATATTTGAACGAGTACTCTTGGACCAAGTCGGATCCCACATGAAAACTAAAGACAATCAGATGGGTTTCAAGAGAGAGTGCTCTACGGACTCGGCTATATATTGCGTAAAACGGACGTTGGAATACTACAAGAAGAAGAAAACAACTACCTATGCATGCTTTCTGGACCTTAGTAAGGCTTTCGACCGTGTTTCCCACCCCTTATTATGGAAAAAACTAAAGGAAAGAGGTATACCATGGAAAGTGGTAAAAATTCTCGAAACTTGGCATCGTCAACAGGAAAACCTTGTAAAGTGGAAAGATGGATTTTCAGAACCTTATTACCTGAAAAGCGGGGTCAGACAGGGAGGATGTATGTCCCCAGTACTGTTTAACATATACATGGATGAACTAACCCACATGTTAAACAATGCTGGAGTGGGCTGCCACATAGGAGGAGAATGTGTCAACAATATGAGCTACGCAGACGATATGGTTTTGATGGCACCGTCAATAAGGGGATTACGAATCCTCCTGAAAATCTGTGAAGAATTCGCACACGAAACCAACATGATTTACAATGCGAAAAAGACAGCACTGTTGGTCATAAAACACGGGAAAGGCCCAAAAAATATTCCACCCGCCTTTTTGAACGGTGAGCTTCTGAAAATAATAGAATCTACAAAGTATCTAGGACATGTCATCAATAACAAATTAACGGATGATGAAGACATCGACAGGCAGAGGAGAGTACTTAGCATAAAATGCAATATGCTCAGCAGAAGATTTCGGCTTTGCAGCCCACGGGTAAAAAGGACGCTCTTCCTAGCCTTTTGTACCACCCTGTACACGTGCAAGCTCTGGGCAAATTTCAAAAAAAGGACCATGGAAAGGCTTCATAATGCATACCGTCTAATGTTCGGACTTCCCAGGTACTGTAGTGCCTCTTCAATGTTCACAGAAGGGAGAGTTCCAGGATTCGAAGCTCTATTAAGAACAAGGATTGCAGGACTGAGGGGAAGGATAAGCCACTCCAGTAATATCCTCATCATGGAAGCCCGTCTGATTCCAGGATCGAGCATAGATGAATATTGGAGAAAAACACTGGCTCCTACAATCTGAGATCCGATGGAACAACAAGAACCTGATTAAAGACTTTAATATATTTTTTGTGAATAGTGTATCTAATGATGCTTCTCTTTTTTTTATTTTTTATTTATTTTGTTAACTTTTATCTTTTTATTTAGTCATAATAACATATGTAATTATACCCTATATGGGATGTGTGGGATTGCACTCCCCTCCCCACATCCTGGAATAAAGACCTTATTATTATTATTATTCTGTATTTAATGAATATTAATGTGTCAAATAAACTTTAGTTTTGTAATTTATTCAGGGTTTACTTTTCATTTTTTCAGTACCAAGGCGATTTTTGATATACAGATCGATGTAAACAAATTTCATAACACCAGAGCTTACCATTATATATACACTCTTCTGCTTCAATGCAATTTTCTGTAAAAATTTTGAGTCTAAACCGAACCTAAATTTTTATATGTAAGTAAGTACTTGCAGTAAGTATTAAAAAGGACTCTACCATATTGAATCGCTTAATATTTATTTTTTAACAATTTTGTCATAAAATGATAATTTGTATTGTCCCAACAACATACTAAAATAATAAAGTTACGCTAGATACTGAAAATTACTAACTGTGCGACGGTAGCAATCCTTTTTTTTGCGTGGAATGATTTTTTAAATACAAAGTAATTATTTATTTTTACTTAGACAAAAAACAACATTTTCTCTTACTCATCACCTAATTAGTTCAAGTGTTTGTCTTAACTTCGAGACCATTGAATGAAATTCATTCATTTACAATGTGATTAGATTTTTTCCTTTCGCTATAATTTTCGACTAGACCGATCACCTTGCTAGCGAAATCTTCATTATGGTACATGTTATTACTTCAGTAAGGATTTTTTCAGCATCTTGGTCAGGGGAACAAAATATTATAAGATTTTTTTTTTAATTTTCGTGAAAAATGTACCGATTTATTTTTTGAGCAGTCTTTTAAAAATGAAATATCTACCGTTGTGACTAAATACATTTTTTTTTAAAATTATTATCACGACTTTAAATTTTTTTAAATATTTCATTTGATGAACACACATGTACGTACGTATATTAAGGTATTGTATGCCTAAAAATAAAAATATAAGTTATACCAGTAAAAATAAATTAGTTCTCACCAACTAAACAAAAAATCAATATGTGCAATTCACACGCGGTAGAAATGAAACTTCAGTAAACTAAAGTAGACAAGAGTGGATAGAATTATTATATATAATGTGGAGGATTATATGCAAGAATTAAAAGAGATGGGATTTGGCTAGAAATTGGGTAATCTGAAAGTTTGTTGCCTATTATATGCCGATGATGCGGTGCTGATTTTCAACAAGGATGAACAAAGTATGTACGAAGAATGAGTTAATGATGAATGTTAGTAAGTCTAAAATCGTGATGTTTGAAAGATAGAGTATGTGCAACATAGTTGTGAATGATGAATATTTGGAGCAGGTGGATGAGTTTGTGTATTTGGAAAGTTGTTTCTTCCATTCCTAAAAAGACCTTCCACACAGCATCCTCAAAGAGGACATAGACCTCGAGGGGTATTTTTTTTTGTGTGGAGATAATGTAAAAAAAAATTGTTATTATTCAATAATATTATATTTTATTTATTTACAAAAAAAAGTTTGTTTATAAATATTATGCCATAGGTCACCACAAGTGGTTCGCTACGTTTGGTGATTTAGCAGGGGTGCCCGAGTTCATGGGGTGAGGTTTGTCTAGGTCTCGGAGGCGGATGACTAGGACACACTGAACCCCAGATTCCTACACACCCCTTAAACCCTTTTCCTTCCCAGAACTCCCCTCCCCTTCCTTTCCTCAAAATACCCTCCACACAGCATCCCCAAAGATGTCATAGGCCCTGAGGAAAATTTTCCTCAGGGCCTCCTGTGTGGGGCTCATGTAAAAAAAGATAATGTCTTCAGAAGGTGAAACAGCTGTCACGCGTAGTAATAATTACATTGCGGAACTTATTGAAAAAAAGCAGCTTTTTTTTTATAAACCGAAGACTAATATTATTGAAAATATAAAATGTGATGAACAAATGTCTAAAGTAATGAAAGAGAAATTCGTGCACGAATAATATAGCACGATTGATGCCAATAAAATGTCTGCTTTATAAAAATAAACCAAGTATTGTTACTGGGGTAGTTATGTTATGTATAAAAAATGAGACAAAAAATACATTATTGTTACTATTCGTTCGTAAAACCTACTAAAAAGGGGATTTAATAAATTAAATACAAAGATAATTCGCAGCAGACAATGCGAATATCGGTAAACAATAGTCCGCCTCTGATGGCCTGAAAGCTGGGTATATTGCCTACCTACAAGTCATCACGTTTTGCTTACATAAGCTGGGAACTGCGGAATTTCGTAAAATGTAGAAGAGGGTAGTCGGGATACGCACACACTCAACCTCAGCATTTATACCATGACTGCCTGTGCCGTACACAATGCACATAAACAGGGGAACTCCCAACAATACCGTAGGTTAGACTTCTATGGAATCTACATACAGCATAGCATGGAAAACGTGAGTTACGTAAACAAGTTCCATGGCCGGGAGATCATTCAATCTTTGGCCATCTGAAGTTGTGTGTGTGTGAATGTTGTGTTTTTTTAACATACGTTTTATCGCATTACATACCTCTCAGCGTTTATTTTTGCATGAGGGTTAGATGCGAGTTGTGGTATTTTTACAGATATCTGTTATGTGTACGGTCCTTGGGTTTGGTCTCCAGACTGCCGTCAGGTGTAAGCTGGGCAGCTTTGTTGACTTCTTTGTTTCTCAAGCCAAGGGATGGGTACAAAGAGAGAGAGAGAGATTGATGTTGTTTTAGAGATTATCGCTTTGTATTAAAAACATTTGTGTTGTATACGTTGTAAAAACTTTTAATTATTCAGATGAATAGCAATTTTACGCCCTTAAGGTGATTTTCTCACAAAAATGGCGCTATAGAAATCATCCAAAAATTATTATTTTTTACAGAGATTTGATTCTATTCTGAGCTCTGTGGCTCTAAATTGGAGAACGATTCGCAAGAAATGAATTCTAGATTTTTATAAACTTATGTCAAATTGGGAATCGATCAGGAATGAAGTTTGATACGTTTTTTGATTTTCACGGCCAAAATTATTTTCGTTATTTGTTTTTAGGGTGTTATGCCGTGTTGCGCTACCTCCTTCTTTAGCCAACGTTTCTGAGAGCGTTACAGTGTCCATCATCACAAGTACACATCTGCCCTTATGATATGAGTCGAATTTATCAAAAACGAACCATACAAAACGGGAAGTTGTGCAAAATTAAAAAAAGCGAATCGATTTTTAATCAAAATCAGATTTTTGTAGATAATTCTCCAATTTTTCATTTCTAAATGAAAGTGAAAGAAATAAAACATTTCTTCTTGAAAGGAATCATATTATCTGTGATTTTAGGCCTCCGCTCGTGGAGAAACTGAAAAACAACAGTTTTCAACGCAATAGCAATCAACCTCTTTAACAAAATCGATATTTTTCTGATCTGACTGATCTGATCTGATATCATTATTGACAAGTTGCCGCTACAATGGCAACTTGTCAATAATGCAACTGAAACAGCGGTGACCAAGTGCTGGTTTTTCAGTTACATTGTTTTCAGTTGCATTTGTTGATAGGTTGACAGGTTGCCGTGGTAGCGGCTCACGAACTGTCAAGTTTTGACATGTCAGATCAGAAAAATATCGATTTTGTTAAGGAGGTTGATTGTAATTGCGTTGAGAACTGTTTTTTTTCCAGTTGCTCTGTGAGCGGAGGCCCTAAATAATTTATCACAACAGCTCAAATGTCGTAAACAATGATAAAAAAAATTCCAAGAAAAGAGGCTAATAAAGTACATTTTATAATGAAGGATTCAAAATTATAAAATAAAAACACCTACTTAAGTAATGCGTAGGTATCATTTGAAAAGGTAAATTAATTCAAAGAATTTCGGCAATTATATTTTAATATCTGAAGGTAAGTAATTTTTATTTTTCCTGAAATTAACTCTTTGAAGCGGCAAATCGCAGAAGAAGGAAAGAAAAACATAAAAAAAAACTCATTGTTAACTCAATCGGGATCTAAAAAGACGATTTTTAGAAATATCCGGTAATAAATTCATTTTGCCAGAGAGTTTTGATCTGACAGACTGCAAGCTCCACGAATTCTACTCCTAAAGAAACTGAGTTTACAAAAATAGCAGGTTTCTAAAGAAATACCCAGCTCTTAAATTCTTCATTTTTCATTCACGAGCTTTTATTAAAAAAAGGGAGCTAAATTATCTGAAAAAACGAACTCTGAAGCTAAACCACATTTTTGGAGCTGACGAACTCATTTTGGAGCTAAATGAGCTAAGATGGCAACACTGGTAGTTACACGTTTGTAGTACAAACTTTGCACGCGTTCGATTAGGGGGATCCACTAGTTCTGGATAAATTCGACATCGGAATCCACGCCTCTTTTTGGGAGGGATTTAAAAATACTTGAAAAAAAGTTTTTGGAAAGTTTGGAGAAGGTATTTGAGAGTTGTTTTTCATATGTTGATTTTGTAAAGGCTTGTAAAAACATAAACTCCTTTGTACGCATTTTTTATTATAATAACAAGGAAATTTAAAATCGATTGCATGAAACCGAGCGCCATGTAGTCTAGAGACGTCCTCACACTTCCGAATCTGGGAGGCGACTAAATGCGACTAAACGACGAGCTATCGGCCCTTCTGCAGACTGCATAAGGAAATTCACAGTTGGGTAACGCTTCTTTAATTCGCTGGAAAAAAACATAGCCAAAATTTATGTTTTATTTTGTAAAATCCAGGCACAAATATAAAAATGTAATCCATTTTTTATTTATTAAGTACATTATTTGCCACGTTATATAATGAAACTTTATCCGAAAATGGATTAATTAGTAGGAGATTTTGGCACTTCAGAATTTTTTTTTTATACTTCAGAGTGGTTGTAGATTTCACTTGTCTCCGTAATCAGGCGTGCTCCAATAGGAACTGGTTCCAAAAAACCTGTTCCTTGAATCCACTGTCATCTAGTGATCCCTAGTAACCGAGACAGGCAATGGCGTAGGAACTGGTTCCAAAGTAGCTTGTTCCACTGTCATCTAGTGATCCCTAGTCACCGGTACAAAGTTGTCGAGACACTTTGGAACCAGTTCCTACGCCATTGCTTGTCTCGGCTAAAGAAGGAGGTAGCGCAACACGGCATAACACCCCAAAACAAATAACGAAAATAAAGAATATAAGTTACGTTTATATATATATTTTACAACATATTATATTTAAGGTCATCATTGGTCATGTATAGGTATACAGAAAAGAGGCCCTCTTGTGCCTGATAAGGGAGCCACGATTCTTAAACAGGTTATATGTTATAATGAATTTATTATTGGTAAATGTTTAGAAAATAGAGACATGCTTAATGGACACTTAAAAAAATTATTGTAGTAGTTAGATTAATAGTTAGTTTGGAAAGGTTATGAATTATGTATTTTATTCTGATTTGGATTTGCAGTTTACAGCTTAGCCTTTCCGAGCACTGTAAACTCTTGATTATGTGGTCAAATATATTCACAAGTAATGTTACATTTTAAAATAAACTTGATACAAAATTAAAATCGTAACAACTAGAGTGACACGGGAGGGAATGTAAAACAGTCGAACTAGGCGAACACGGGAACCGGAATAAATTTGCAATATCATGCACTAAACCGGAGAACGACTCTCAGGGATACCAGTCGGTAAAATTTAGCTTTAGTAATGTTTTAAGATTATTCAGCCATATTAGTATTTATTTATTTATTTATTTAAGGAACATTAACAGTCTTAGTAATACAATAAACATAAGAGGATGATAAAAAAACAGACCAATTATTAATGTTCACAGATAGGTATTTAGAAACAAGACTAACTGAATATAAACTAGAATATTTAAAAAAAAATTATAAGAGTACAAATGTGAATTCAACAAATGGTAAACTAATACACAACATTAAAATAAGTGTGATTATAACTGAAATAGACTGCAAAATAGGGATTTGGGTTGGGAAGGGTAAGGGGAGGAGAGGGATAAGGGAAAGTTGCCACGCAAGTAATATAAAAATATTAGATACAATTAATTCATGTGTTATTCGCACCTAGAATGTTAATAGTATTAGTAGTAAGTATCGTTTCTAGCCAGTGATTACGTGAATGCTTTTGTATATTTAGGTTGGTAGTGCCTATTGCGGTCCTACACCCCAGATGTGGCACAATAATGAGTAATGATTTTTCGCGTTTATGAAATCGAACAAAGTAATGGTAAATACGCGTTATTTATCATTTACAAAAATTGCAATAAGTGATTTTTCCTTTTAAAAATGGATATACTGTCGTAATTAATAACATGGCGGTCCTTAAAAAATGACATCTCGCGTTTTTAAAGTTGACAAAATTGCCATTAAAATGAATACTTTTTCAATTTCGGTAACTGAATTACTTACCAGTAACTGTTATCTAACTACTACTTTTTTTTTTAAATTTTTAAAGTGTATGTTAAGCGTATCCCTATTTTGTAAATATTTACCTACGTATTGCATAAAATGTTAACCTTTTAATAAGTTTTTTTGGTAAATTTGTATAAGCCCACCTCACGAATAATACGGAACGTTCGTATTGTTGAAGTTCCATACACGGATAATACGGAATATTCCTTTTTTAATTAATAGACAATAAATATAACATTTGTCGGAAGTACCAACCTTATAAAATAAATTCTCGCGAAAATAAAAACAGAAAAGTACCTACTTCGAATTATTCCTGGGTTGAGATTCGAGCTGCGAAAGCTTGATGTCATCATCATTTAGATATACATCCCAGGTTTTGAACGGTTTGTTTGGCAAAACAGAGTTTGTCTAACGGGTATGTGTAATTATTCTAATACCTTTCTTTCCTAATAATGTTCTTCTGTTAAAAATACGGGTTCAAACTTGTCAATAATGCATTCACTTCATAACCCGAATAAAGTATTGTTTTACATGGCAATAATAATTTTTCTATGATTGGCAGCATTGATTGATGATTAATTGTCTCTGAAATGTAAACCAAAAAATGATGAAAATTAAAATGGCGTATACCGCGCATATTTTATGCACGTTATTAACTGTTTGAAAAAGAAATATTGCGTATTAACCAGTAAGCGGAGTAAGACAAAAATAATGTTGTTTTTTTCAAATTGTTTAATTTTAACTATTTGTTTTGATTGGTTGATAGTACAGCGCAATTCAGATGTTTGACCAATCAACTGGATGATCAATACTCATGCAATTTTCAATAACTGTAAAAGGAACCAAAAACCATCAACAATAAAGCGTGGAAAAGTATAGAGCAATCGATCATCGATACTAACGAGCATTAGCCGCCATTTTATTTGTTTGTTTCCCCTTGGGTTGATTTACGGAATTGTTTTTGTCGTGTTCCGTGTCAATTTGCGAAGATCACGGTCAATCAACTCACCATTACACTCAAAACGAAGATAAGGCTTTATTTTGATCTTTTCCGTTGTAAAAAAATAAAATAATCACCGTCGAAAATAATAACAATAATATTTTTTCAGACGGTGTAATAAATAAAAAAAAAACTAGAATTTCCTTCGTGCAAATTTGAATGAAAACGAAACAATATTCCATTTAGACCAATAACCCGGCGCTCTGTCTCAATTATACTCGTCTGACATTGTATATCTCCATCCTAGTTGAAATTAAGAAATTAAGGCCCGATTGGACAAATATTTGGATCACAAAACACGCCCAGAAGTTATTTTTTTATTTTATGCTTTAATTGGAAAACTATGACAAGCATTCTCAAAATTTTCGAAATAATATAATAGCCGTTCTGTGAATAAACTTAAGGTTAAACTACTCAATGTGACTTAATCAAATATTGTACGTGTTTGCCTTTTTTGGAAGATTTGAGTTTGATTTGAGATTCATATTGAATATATATACCTACATGGCAAACAATTAATTCCCCTTAAGATTTTAAAGCATATCTTGCAAAAAGTGTTTTAATAAGTCAGGTTCGCCTCATACGTTATACATATGCCTGGTAATGTTATATTACCATGAAAACAAGCATATGGTTCGAGAATCCAATCACTATCTTCAGAATGAAATTAAATCTGCATATACCTGACGATCCCCTCACTTAAGGCTTGTTCAAACTAAGCCAGTAGTTTAGTCGCTGAAAATCGTTCGCATTACTTTCAAGTAGATGATGACACCCGTGCAAGATTACGACGCGACGGTTGACGAGCTGCTTGCTACAAGCAAAGCAATATTAAAATCATATTGTAATGCTTAGAAGGGGTGAAATTTTAGAAGAGGTGGATGAATAAATTATTAAAATGAAAATAAATAAACTATAGACACGAAAAGAGATTAGCTATAGACTATAGACACGAATAAATAAATAAACCATACACACGAAAAGAGATAGCAGCATTAATAAATAATTTAAGTGTTCCATCTACGCTCCAATGCCACGACATTTCCGCGCGTTTACAAATCAACTCTGCTAAAACGGCGGGTTTGCGCATGTTAGTGCGCAGGGACGCGTGGAGAGGAGCGCCACTCGCCGAAAAATTAGAACGAAATTAATTGAATGGACTAAAGATCTGACTAACCCACTCTACTAAAATTATGGTGTTCGGACGCGTTTAGTTACTACTATACTCTCCACTCGACTAAAATACTCTAAAAATGCGGACGGGTCATTAGAGCCACTTTGTAATTACTGAATCATTTACCTACTTATGCGTTGGCTCCATAATAAGTGTATATACGTATATGTCTGCGCGTATGTGTCTGTAGATATACGCATATATACATATATAAAATGCACACATATGCGAATACGTATTCATATATGAAACAGTGTGTGTGTACGTAAATATGTATGTATGCATTTACTAACATTTGATTTTGATCCTTCTTGTTCTATGTACCTACTTGTAATTAAGTTTATAGTCACACTATTGTAACTTATAGAAACACTTAGAATGTTGACATTGAAGGTGTACTCGCCTGTAATTTGAATCGTCGCTGTAACCGTATTGAAATGTAAACTAATGTTATAATTATAATGTGATGTATTAAGACTATGGAAAGGCTTCGGGTGCAATATAACAATGCATATCGTTTAATGTTGGGACTTCCCAGGTACTGTAGTGCCTCTTCAATGTTTACAGAAGGGAGAGTTCCAGGATTCAAAGTTTTAATAAAAAAAAATAAAAAAAACAAGGATTGCAGGACTTAGGGGAAGGATAAACCACTCCAAAAATATTCTCGTCATAGAAGCCCGTTTGACTCCAGGATCGAGCATAGAAGAATTTTATATGAATACTTATTATCTTATGAGGCTTCTCTTTTTTACTGTTATTTATTTTTATTTATTCATAATAACGTATGTACAAACTCTATATGGAATGTGTGGGATTGCACTCACATCCCCACATCCTGGAATAAAAACCATTATTATTATTTGTGGGCGAGTCAATAAATAAAAATAAATATTTAAAAAAAACAACATGGAGGGCATTTCTAGTGTGTAACATTTGTTCAGTGGCTGTCACGTAGAGTAATCCACGCACACTTTTGGAATGGGTTGTTTACGTCGGTTTTATTACAAAATGTCGTTCTTCGGTCAAGTTCACGGTTTCATGTTTACAGAAAGGTGTGTTCTCGGTGCTAAACACGCAGTTTACTTGAATTTACTGCGTAGTTTGGTGTGACCTGAATTTATCTATATATTTCACAGACGACGCAATACTCAATAGTTAGATGATTGGGTAAATAACAGTAAGATTGTCTGCCAGTATTATCGTTAATCTACCACCGCGACCTCTTTTGATTGATTTTCTGCGAAATAATACAACCGATAAATTATTATCCAATAGATTTTAGTGACAGAAATATTCACACTTTGTGGTGGTGCTGCGCGTTTTCATCCCGCGGCAAAATATCCCCGACAAAATATCCCCGTCAAAATATCCCCGATAAAATATCCCCGACAAAATATCCCCGACAAAATAGCTCCGACAAAATATCCCCGACAAAATACCCCCGACAAAATATCCCCGACAAAATATCCCCGTCAAAATATCCCCGATAAAATATTCCCTACAAAACATCCCCGACAAAATGTTCCCGACAAAATATCCCCGACTAAATATCCCCGACAAAATATCACCGACAAAATACCCCCGACAAAATATCCCCTACAAAATACCCCCGACAAAATATCCCCGACAAAACATCCCCGACAAAATATCCCCGATAAAATATCCCCGTCAAAATATCCCCGATAAAATATCCCCGACAAAATATCCCCGTCAAAATATCCCCGATAAAATATCCCCGATAAAATATCCCCGACAAAATATCCCCGACAAAATAGCTCCGACAAAATATGTCCGAAAAAATATCCCCTACGAAACATCCCCGACAAAATATTCCCGACAAAATATCCCCGACTAAATATCCCCGACAAAATATCCCCGACAAAATACCCCCGACAAAATATCCTCGACAAAATATCCCCGACAAAATATCCCCGACAAAATATCCCCGATAAAATATCCCCGACAAAATATCCCCAACAAAATATCCCCGAAAAAATATCCCACGGACAAAACATCCTGCAACAAAATATCTACTAAAACCTAACCTTACCTATCCTAACCTTATTTTACATTTTACTATTTTTGAACCAGGTGTCTGTATAATTTTAGGCCTATTTATTGTAAGTTAGGTTAGGTTAGGTTGGGTCAGGTTAGGTTAGGTTAGGTTTTAGTAGATATTTTGTTGGGGGATGTTTTGTCCATAGGATATTTTGTCGGAGATATTTTGTCGCGGATTGAAAAGTCGTGGAATCTTTTGTGCTAGCTGCATATCCGGTTTTATTTTGAAGTGAAAACTTCTTTAGCACCGTTGTGATATGAAACGAAAACGAGTGACACTAAAAAGAGGCAAACCATAGAAAAAGAGACATTCATAAGATTTTGCCTGCGAGAGAATGAGATAGCAATAACATATTTATTTAACTCACGGGTACTCGGTTCAAATATACTTCGATAAATCCACAGTCCCGCGCAAGACTCCTTTACTGCAGTAGTTTTTTTTTGGGACTATGTAAAATAATTGTATGTATATACAAAATAATATGGTAAATTTTTATTCTTATATTTTATGACTTGTGGAATGATGTTAAGGAGTTTTGTTGTAAAGTATGTGTGGTTTCTTTGTCCGAATGTGGTTTTATAACTTTGAATATATTTTTATTATAATATATTATAACTAAAATTAAATTATAACTTGGTATTTTTTTTTTTCATTTTTATTAGTTAAACTGTAACGTTTTTAAGAATTTAATTTCTAATCGAAGCTGAATAGTAATGAATTGAATTAGAAGATCAATAATAGAATTCTTATGGTATTACGATTAATAACATTAATGCAATAGACATAATGCTGCGGGAACACTGGCTCATTTGAAGCCAAAGAGCATGCTACCTAGTAGCATGTGCGTCAGTGACGTTGCTAGTAATGAGCATGCTCATTTGAAACCAAATGAGTGCGTACAAATCAACAGCCGTTTGATTTACGAGCATGCTCATTAGATTATTGGGTGGAAAGGGAAGCCTCTAAGCATATGTGAACAGGCTAGCTTATGAGCATGCTCATTTCAATCAGTTCTCAGTTCGCGCCTGGGGTACGCTTTGCAAAAATATCAAAATAGCCCGCTGGGGAGACGAAAAAACCTTGGTTTATCATGATTTATTATGGGAATCACGAATATATTTGGAGCACAAGGTCACTAAAATACCCACAAGGTCACTAAAATAGATTTCCAAATTCCCCAAAAGCTGCTTTACCTCCAAAATGAAGCCACATTCTATTGAAACTAGCATTTATTTTATTGAAGAAGAAAATAACACTTATAATCTAAATGAAAATATGAAAGAGAACAAGACACAGACAAATAGAAAAAGACAATGGTCGCAACTGGGACTCGAACCCAGACCTCTCGTCTAACCGGGACGTGCGCGTTATCCAATTTCGCTATTGCCACCTTTTGCAAACAATTTTGTCAATCTCATATTTCAAATATTTAGAATCAACAATATTATCTTCAACTAGTTCTTTTTTCCATATTTCCATATATGGGAATAACCTTCAAAAGTTATAAAAAGAGAGTTTTTCTTATAAAAAAAAGCATTTATTTATGTAATATTTATTTTTTTCGGATTTGTTGACATCTTGGACCCAATCTTATTTTTTACGTCAGAAGATTATTAAATAATTGCATTGCAAGCAATAATATTATTTTGTTTAGTTCTGAATGAATGGAACTGACTACATTTGACATTTATTTGACATGAGCATGCACATTAAAGAGCATGTTGTGCATTGTAACAACACAAAGACATGAGCATGCACATCTCATGTAGCATGTTGGCTTTGAGCACGCTTATTCACGAGAAAGCTCACCATTTCCAAGAACCAGAACCAAGCCTGCTCATTTATAAGCAAATGTGGATAGTTGTCATCCATCATCTGTTATAATGAGCATGCTCATAAGCCGGCTTGATAATGAGCAAGTGCGTCAGTACCGTTACGGATTTTCCAATACAATAATTTACTGTGAAGTAATTCGACAACTAATAACAAAACGAACGTTATTACGATATAGTTTACATAACAAAGCAGTTCATACACAACAGTGCCGGATCTACTAAATCTGTTGCCATGTGCAAAGTATCGATGGCGAAATTTGATTTGTAAAAATTAGTTGGTTAGTTGAACGAACGGGAACATAAAAAAAGCATTATGGCTGCTTATTGAATTTGGATCGTATTTGTCGTAAAAGACACACGGAAAAAAAATAGATATTTCGTTCAATTATGGAATTTGAGAAAAAAAAAATCCGTGGAAAAGTATCGTTAGTCAAAAACTTAATTTCACAGGAGAGCGAGATTTTTGATTGAACAATAAATGGTTTGCAAAATGTCTTTCTCAAATCGTGATATTTTTGACAATTTCGCAAGAGTTTTTGTAACGATTAAAAAAAAATTTCAGATATATTGTCATGTGGTTGTTGTAATAATCCAGAAACCTTCGCGAGGGTGGAAGGGAGTTATTTTGAATGTTTCAAACATTCTCTATGCTTAATATAGCAATACATAAACAACTCGCATACATGCAAATAAACAAGCTTATAGTGATTTTTCTGTATATGAATTATATTTACGTATAACCACAAAGTTTTAAGTTGTGTAGAACGTACAAAATACAAATATAAATGAATCTAGAAAACGTCAAATGCGTACAATGCGCGCGCAGAATGGTTCGAGAGAGTAGAGAGGGGGGTTTTGCTAGCGCATAATAATTATCCCGTATGAGTAATTTTTACATGAATAAAGAAATATTTTAAGTTAATTTTAACACGATCTTTATTTTTTCACGGCGCGCGGCGCCCCTTCGGAATCGGCGCAAGTTTATTGCACATTTTTTAACGTTTGGCAGATCCGGCAGCGTATTTCCTTTTCCGTGTTCAATACGAGGCAAGCATGCCTCGAAACCAACACGGATTTGTAACGCTATTTACCTTCCAAACCCGTGTTCAATAGAAGGCAAGCGGCATCCAATCGTGCACGGGTTTGTAACGCCAATTCTCTTCCAAATCCGTGTTCAGTACGAGGCATGCGTCCTCCAAACGTGCAAGGCTTCATAATTACTATACGCGTTGATTGAGTACTACAGATCCGTGTGTGTTTCGAGACATTTTTTTTCTGTGGATGGATGGACAATAAAACGCATTAAGTATTTTATATTTATTTTTTAAATATTGTATTTTTCATTATTTATTACTTATAAACGCTTTATGTGCTAGTGTGCCTAGTGTGCTTTTACATGAAAATTTTGTAATTGTAAGAAAACACCACATATGTACACAATAAAATTTAAGTGCAAATTAGCAAAATAATAATATGATTATTCGATATAATATATCACATAGGTACTATACATATATACATAATTATTATAATTAATTAACATAATTATTATTATCAATTAATTAACATAATTATTATTCGATATAATATAATATATAGGTACTATACATATAAACATAATATAACAGATACTATTATCCTGAAATAGTAAGTAAAAGTATAACATAAAAAAGGAAGTGTGTGTGTGTGTGTACGCACAATATAATTGATGGACAATAAAACGCAAACGGCCTCACTAATAAAAAAAAAACAATTTTAAATATAAAAAAGTATTTTATCTTAAAATTTTTCATTATTTATTTTTTATTAACGCTCAAGTTTAATGAAAAAAATGTAGTTGTAAGAAAAAGTAAATAATAACATTCAGTGCAACTTAGCAAAATACTAATACGATGATTCTATATAATATTATAGTACTATTATCCTACAATAGTAAATAAATGAAAAAATAACATAAAAACGAAGTGTGCGCACATACGCACAATATAATGGATGCACAATAAAACCAAAACATCCTTACTAATAAAATAAATAAAAAAATAAAACAGTAAATACAATATAAAAAGTATTTTATATTATATTATTTTAATATTTTTTTATTATTATTCATTTTTTATTAACGTCCGAGTGGGCTTTTAATGAAAAAATGTAATTGTAAGAAAAAAACACAAATGTAAATAATAACATTTAGTGAAATTTGGCAAAATATCAACTAATACGATGATTGGATATAATGTTATAGTAGGTACTATTATTTTGAAAGAAAAAGTATAACATAAAAAAGTAATTGTATGTGTATACTCACAATATGATGAATGGACAATGAAACACAGTCTTTTATATTATAACGTCAAACGCTGCACACTGCACAATGAAGAAAAAATGTGAGTGACCAAACGGTGCGAGGTAAGCGTGCGAACTTCGTGGGTATGTTCCATGCATCGCCGAGGACGCGTGCCTCGTACTGAACACGGATTTGGAAGAGAATTGGCGTTACAAACCCGTGCGCTATTGGATGCCGCTTGCCTTCTATTGAACACGGGTTTGGGAGTTAAAAAGCGTTACAAATCCGTGTTGGTTTCGAGGCATGCTTACCTCGTATTGAACACGGAAAAGGAAATACGCGATCCGGCACTGATACGCAGAGTATTTTTGGATACATGCCTAGTCAACGGAACATCAATACTTTATTGTTCGAACCTTTCCAATTCAGATACTATTGTGTAATAAACCCGAATTTTGCGTTGTTAAAACAATTACGTCAAACAATCCTCATGGCGTCATTCAAACCGTCAATTATTTGTGCGTTATCACACTTTTTGGCATTTTCTTTGTATTGCAATTCATCTCCCCTCACAGATCAAAAAAAAAAATTTAGTTTTAAAAAAAAAATCTTCTTCAAACTTTACAAATACCAAAAATACACTCCGTGGCGTCATTATTGATTTAATGAAAACAAATAACTTTGTATACACCACTACATTATTAACGTAATCGACAAGTTTCAAAAACTATGTTTTCTTCGTCAGGATAATAAATTAATAGTGTTTGAAACATATCGATAATGTTAATTAAATAGTGGTGTATACAAGGTTATTTGTTTTCATAAAATTAAAAATTAAGTGAATACCTCACAAGAGACCCAGCTGCTCCCGTCTGAAGCCAGTGAGACTATGACGTCCCCAATTGGGGTATATTGTGAGGCTGAAGGTAACGGAGGAGGGAAGGAAATGGGGAAGAGAAAGGTGGCGAAGTATCTGGCTAATCAGATCTAGTCACCAAATATGGCTAAAGCCATTTCAATTCATTCTGAATGGAATTAAAATACATTTAAAAAAATCCCTGACAGATCGCTAAGCTTTTTGGTTCGTAACGAAACAGCATTTGCAGTGCTGAGTGGACTAGATCTGAATAGCCATATACTTCCGTACCTGGCTTTTTTGTATTTTGAATATTTCCCATCATTTTCCTCTCCTATTTCTTTCAACTCTATCTTTTGCAACAAACCTACCCAAGTGTGCCCGGAGCCAATGGGACTTTATGATCCACAATTAACATACCATTTTTCTATGAGGTCAAATTGTTTCTCATTTAAATGGATTCAACGATGGGGATCTACAATCTAAAATCACATTAAGCAGTTATCTAAAACCCAAAACGGTAAAAAAAATACCGTCCTATTGGACCCCATTCACGACCGCTTCAATCCTTGATTTGGAGGGCTCTACGCCAAAGCTGTCTGAGAATGAGGTAATCCTTGAAAAATCGAAGCAAAAGGTCCACCACTCCACACCTTGTAGGACGATGTCATCGTTTATTTTTTGCGTCGTATTAACTAACATATTTGATTTTTTATAATAATAGGCTGTATACTACTCTGAATTGTTTTTTTAATTTTTTTATTTATTTATTCAATGATATTATTATTAAATTTAATTTATTTATAAAAAATGTATAAATATGTTTGGTTTAAATTATTATTGATCGCCATTTAGATATGCTGACTAACAAAAATATCCAAATCAGTTTTGCATTTTTGAAGTATCTTTTTTATCATAGGACTTAATAGATTTATTTTTATTTTCACTTTTATGATTAAAACCTCAGATAATGTAATATTTAATTAATTGCAGACAATATAAGCGAAACTCAATCGAAAATCTGGAAACAGAAAAACCAGTAAAATATATTGGGCACCTCTGGGACTCGAACCCAGGACCTTTGGGATCGGCTTATCGGCACCTTGGCGCAGTGGTTAGCGCAGTGGCCCGGAAAGCCGAAAGTCCTGGGTTCGAGTCTCAGAGGTGCCAATATCTTTTTTGATTTTTCTGTTTTTTTTTATTGAGTTTCGCTTATATTGTCTTCATTTAATCTTACTAGATTTAATAATTGAAAAAAATGCGTCATCAAATATTCTTAAATAATTTCATCAGTTTAATAGGTTCGCGTTTTGTATACTAAGAAAGTTTTAATCAGACATTTAAAAATCAAAAAAGGACGAAAACACAGTTTCACAACACAAGAGACAACCAGAATGACATTATGATATGACAAAAGAACTACAAATACATCTGCACTAAGCTCTAATAATCACATCCTTATGTATTAAAACTAAATATTTAAAAAAATAAAACGTTCAAGTTGGCAAAATCAAAGTTAAGCTTCCGTGTGCGTTTTGTGATAACTGAACTCAGATGTGTAATTGGGATAATAACGACAAACCTATAATACACAACAATAAAATAAATGTGATCTAAAAAAAAATTTTTAGAACATATCCTCTAAAAATATTACATCAGCTTTCGAACTAAACTTGTATTTATTTGTATGCACCCAAATTGTAACAACTTATTATGATGTACCTACTTGACAATATTTTCAGCTCTCCCATTTCAAATATCAATGTTTTTATACCAACTCTATGTACTTACCACCTCCCCAATAATCAAATGCAATAATAATATTTTTATTTCTGCTACTTATCTTTATCTGTTTTATCTATATTATATGTCTAATTTTAGTTACTCTTAATCTATTCATGTTCATTGTGTATACCGGTTATCATGTATATAAGTTTATTTATTTTTTCTTTCTAATTTAGTTACTTCTAATAACATAATTTCTGTACCTATTTTACAATGGCACTACTCCAAAATTCAAACACGAGAAATTCTTTCTCTATTGACTTGGAAAGCTTGTTAATAAGAATTTGATATATTGTTTCTTCAAAATAGGCAAATTTACTTTGTGGCGTCATCATTTAATAATGAAAAACAATTACTTTGTGTAACAACCACTATTTAATTAACAATATCAACATGTTTCGAAAACTATGTTTTCTTCGTCAGGATAATAAGTTAATAAAAAATAACAAAAGACAAACAAGTATAGACTAATTAGAACATAGACAAAATATTAGAAAGGAGAGGTGATTAATTACCTAAAATATATCATAAAAAACAATTATATAAAATAAAATATAAAAATTATTTTAGAATCTGTAAAAAATTACATTAACATAATAATTTTTTTTTTTTTAAAAAAACAAAACAAGAAGTCTAAATAACAAAATAAATTATTATAAATATAAGTATTAATACGAAAATAAATTTAAAAGATGGCTATTTTTAAAAAACGTTTGGTTATTTATAATATTTAATTTACTATTAACACTTTTTCTAATTTCTAAAATTTCTAAATTATCTAATTGTATACCCGTTGTGTTAGTGTGTAAAATTTTTAAACCTTTATTAATATCAAAAGATATATTGTAATTAGTTTTAAGAACCATATTGTTTTCCTTTAAATCTGTTATATGTAAATATGGCTGGGTTACCCGGCTTCGCTCAGGACAACATTCGAGAGTGTTCTGGAATGTTCCACAATTTATTTTATTTATTTAAAGCGGACCTAACAGACGTTGTCCTGTACACAACTGTCGGGACAAACTAAAATTAAAATAGAGTAATATTGAATATTCGATACCGCGATGGTAGCACAGTCTGCCGGATCCAATGTAAAACATTCCAAAATCAACAAATCCTTAGAAATAAAAAAAAAATTATTAAAAGAACATTTTCCAGTGGACCAAATTGTGAATCTAAACCATTCTCGAATCCCCTTGAACCCACACAAAAAAAATCATCAAAATCGGTCCAGCCGTTTAGGAGGAGTTCGGTGACATACACACGGACAGAAAAAATATATATATATTAAGATTTTATATTAAAAAAAATTTAAAAAACTTAAATAGACTGCAATATAGGTATTTGGGTTGGGAAGGGTAAGGGGAGGAGAGGGATAAGGGAAAATTGCCACGCAAGTAATATAAAAATATAAGTTACAATTAATTTAATCGTCAAAGGACAAGCATAGGAGAAACTTCCGATGTATTCCGTACTCAAGAAATACATTATCGTACGCGTTACTTTTATCTTGTTCTGGTATTTCTGTAGGTTTTTTACAAAAAATGTTTACATTGAGATATTTTGTTTTGAATTGAATGATGGTATTTTAATTTTTAATAAATTGGTAAGCTTGGACAAGTCCAGGCCATCGTAGATCCTTTTTATAATCGAAATATTTATTAATTTAATTTTCATATTTTCTCTTGGCTACTAGACCAATACATTTACGTAGTTGTGGTTTGTATGGTGTCTAATTCCCCCACCCATTTTCGTCTCAACCCTCAGCCACTCCCCACGTGCACAACCTGTAACAGGATGATCCAAGTAGTGGATTAATTAGTCGCTACCAACAACAATCTGGTTCAAAGCACGTGATGTTGCTAGGAGTTCCGCTGGTAATATATTTTAATATATAACGTGCACTAGCGATTAATTAAATGGGGATTTAAGTTAATTTACGAAACAATTTATTAATCAGTTGGTTTGAGAATTACTCGCTTGGATTCTAACGAAATATTTAACGTACAATATCAAATGTATCGAATTTGTGTAAATGTGGATTTTTCAGCAGAATTCGAGATCATCAGGATTTAAATGGAATACTTTCAAATGATTTTATTTCTGGGATATTCGATTCCAATTCCAAATTAGGAGGCGGATAGTGGTGTCTCCACCCGGGAACCATTTATTGGATAACCAACACTCCTGTTAAAGGTTAAAGGTTAAAGTCCTGGGTTCGAGTCTCAGAGGTGCCAATATCTTTTTTGATTTTTCTGTTTTTTTTATTGAGTTTCGCTTATATTGTCTTCATGTAATCTTACTAGATTTAATAATTGAAAAAAAATGCATCATCAAATATTCTTAAATAATTTCATCAGTTTAATAGGTTCGCGTTTTGTATACTAAGAAAGTTTTAATCAGACATTTAAAAATCAAAAAAGGACGAAAACACAGTTTCACAACACAAGAGACAACCAGAATGACATTACGATATGACAAAAGAACTACAAATACATCTGCACTAAGCTCTAATAATCACATCCTTATGTATTAAAACTAAATAATTTAAAAAATAAAACGTTCAAGTTGGCAAGATCAAAGTTAAGCTTCCGTGTGCGTTTTGTGATAACTGAACTCAGATGTGTAATTCGGATAATAGTGATAAACCTATAATACACAACAATAAAATACATGTGATTATAACTATACTATATGTTCTAAAAAAATTTTTTAGAACATATCCTCTAAAAATATTACATCAGCTTTCGAACTAAACTTGTATTTATTTGTATGCACCCAAATTTGTTTATTTGTTTATTTATTTAAGGAACATAAACAGTCTTAGTAATATAATATACATAAGAGAATAATAAAAAACAGACCAATTATTAATGTTCACAGATAGGTATTTATAAAGACTAACTGAATGTAAACTAAAATATTTAAGAAAGATGAAAAAAAAAAACAGAACTAAGCAGCAATTTAAAAAAATAATAATAATACAAATCCAAATTCAACAAATAATAAACCAATACACAACAATAAAATAAGTATGATTATAACTGTAATAGACTGCAAATTAGGTATTTGTGTTGGGAAGGGAAGGAGGAGGAGAGGGTTAAAGGAAAGTTAAGGGAAAGTTGCCACGCAAGTAATATAAAAATATTAGATACAATTAATTTAATAATCATGAATATGTGTTATTCGCACCTAGAATGTTATACAATGAATTTTTGTAACGACAGTAACTAGCAGTGAATATGTCAGCACGTGTGTCTATATTTGCAAATTTATTGTTATAGAAGTTACATGTCCTTTGCATAAATTCATTTTGATTGGAATTGGTGTTGCATCTGTCAATATAGAAAAGGGTATTTTGTCTACTATATCGAATCGGCGCGTGGAAATTTATTTTGTTTAGCAACTCCGGGCAGTCAACTTTAGAGTTAATGATTTTGTACAGGAGCATCTGATCAGCGACAAGCCTCCTGTTGAGTAGTTTCGTGATTCGAAAATGTTTCTCGATTTCGTCGTAAGAGTTGTATATGTTGAATGATTTAAAATTGAGGAATTTGAGAAATCGCTCCTGAACTCTTTCTAACCTGTTAACATAAACAATATAGCTATAGCGCGGGTTCCAAACTTGTGAACAGTATTCTAGGTGAGGACGAACATGTGAATTGTAGAGAGTCAGAAAAGTCTTAGTGTTTTTGAAAAATTTGCATGTTCTCAGTACAAAACCTAGACTTTTTGTTGCTTTGGTGACAATGTTATCAAAGTGTTTTTCAAATGTAAGTTTAGAGTCCAAAATAACACCGAGGTCACGTATATAATCTTTATTTGTTAACTGCGATCCAGAAATGGTGTAATCATGCAGTATTTTCACATGGTTACGTGTGAATGTAACTTTGCAACATTTAGAAATATTAATAAAAAGTTTATTTCTTTGACAGTAATCCGTCAGTCGGTCAAGATCTGCTTGTAAACGCACAGAACAGTCCGGGGAGCTTATAGGAAGGTATATCTTCATGTCGTCAGCAAAAAGTAAAATATGAGAGTTGTGAAAACATGTACAAATTGTAATAACTTATTATGATGTACCTACCTTACAATATTTTCAGCTCTCCCATTTCAAATATCAATGTTTTTATACCAACTCTATGTACTTACCACCTCCCCAATAATCAAATGCAATAATAATATTTTTATTTCTGCTACTTATCTATATCTGTTTTATCTATATTATACGTCTAATTTTAGTTACTCTTAATCTATTCATGTTCATTGTGTATACCGGTTATCATGTATATAAGTTTGAGCTTTGAGCTTTAAGCCTTAAGTTTTAAGCTTTAAACTTTTAGCGCTAAGCTTTATGCTTTGCGCAAAGCTCAAAGCTTAAAGCCGAATGCATAAAGCCCAAATATTAAACTCAAAGCTTAAAGCTCAATCTTAAAGCTCAAGCTTAAAGCAAAAATTCAAAGTTTAAAGGCCAAAGTTTAAGCTTAATATCAAAGCTCTAAACTTGAGTTCAAAGCTTAAAGCTTAAAACTCAAAGCACAAAGCTTAAAAATAAAGCTCAAAGTTAAAGCTCAAAACACAAATCTCAAAGCACAAAGCTTAAAGCTCAAAGCTCAAAGTTAAAGCTCAAAACACAAATCTCAAAGCACAAAGCTCAATACTCAAAATTCAATATCAAATCTTAAAGTTCAAGGCTTAAAGCTCAACACGTAAAGCTTAACGTTGAATGCATAAAGTTCAAAGCTTAAAGCTCAAGAATCAAAGCTCAAAGCTTAAATTTCAAAGCTTAAAGCTAAAACTCAAAGCACAAAACACGGCTTGCGTTGCAATGCAAAGAAATCAATTGATTCTCCTTGAATGTCCTTTCCCGTGCGTCCCCGTTCACCTCCCGAGTCCCCTTCCCCTTTCGCGTTTCCCTTCTACCTTCCCCGCCTTCCCATCCCTCGTCTTCCCACCCACGTACCCCACCTCCCCCGTTCTCCTCCCCCCTGCCTTTCCTCCTTGCCACTAAAATATATGAAATACGCACATTTTCATTAATACAAATTCAATAACGCCAGAACTTACCATTATAAATAGCCTATATCCTTTGCGGGCGTGCGCACAACAAATCACCAAAGTTTCATCGCAATCGGATGAACGGTATGACAGCGTATAAAATACGAACAAACAATTTTTGATTTTTATATATAAGATAGGAAAGATTTGATTGTTTGTTGGTGTCCTTCCGTACGGCCCGTACCCCAGTGACGCTAACATTGTATAATACTTACATTTTTAAACTCGTGATATCTTTTGAATGGGATGTCCGAATTGAATAATTCAAAAAGTTATATAAAGACATTGAAGCAGTCTCGAATATAAAATAATTTATATTGATAAGAATTAATATCAAGATACAAATAAAGAGTCTTTTCTAGCGGCGGCATTTCAATTAAATTTTTTAAATAAAAGAACACTTATTGTGGCATAACTATAATAGTTAGATATATGCTGTCGCGACATTTTTTGTAGATAATGATGTGTTCTACAAAGTTGTAGTACATTATTTTATTCTATCATCAATAGTTTTTGCAGCGCACGTGATTTAAAGAATATTTTCGGTAATTTTTTTACACCTTGGGTTACATTATTGTAGTTTTAGTAAAGATCCCTAATTTTTTTTTAAAATAGAATATAGCCTATGTTACCCGGGAATAGTGTAGCTTCCCAACAGTGAAAGAATTTTTCAAATCGGTTCAGTAGTTTCGGAGCCTATTCGATGCAAACAAACAAACAAACAAACAAACAAACAATCAAATCCTTCCTCTTTATAATATTAGTATAGATTGGAATAAACAATGTTTATACTGGTTATTCCCTAGATCAGAATATTTATTTCCGAGATTGTGAAGTCTCGGAATCGAGGAATTTTGGTAAGAGAGTGTCCTGGTGTTGTTAAAGTAAAAGGGTAGTAAATGTCGGCAAGATCTATTGGGAATGAAGATGTTGATTAATTGAAGTAATTCAAGACAGTCAATTTTGTAATGCAGTATATTTTATGTAATCAGTATATTAATACGAGAAGCAAAAACTTTGTACCCCTTTTTACGAAAATTGCGCGGACGGAGGAGTATGAAATTTTGCACACTTATAGTTTATATAGAGAGGGAGTGCAGAATGCTAATATTTATTTTGCATATACATTACATCAATAAAAAAACTAATTAATTATTAATTATGGTCGAATTTCGACCATTGGGCGACCACTAGTAATATTAAATCTGTAATTATTAATTTATTGTTAATTCTTCTTTCTGAAAGTTTTAATAGGACCATTTTATCCAGAAGGTAGTTATAATCAATATTTTGTACAAGTAATTTATAGTACAAGCAATTTATAGTTAATAACCTCAGGAACTTATGTTGAATCTTTTCAATGCTGCCGGGATGAATATTGTAAAATGGAGACCATAACGTAGAGTTATACTCTATATATTGTCAGAAGGTCAAAATATTTCCGCCTTTCAATAATATCCAAATAAATTAAATATTTTCGAACGTATCCGCAAACTAAACTGTTTTTGAAAGTTGATAAGTGATGTTATTAAATTTTATTATTTGAAATAAACATATATTTTTGAAATATGAAAATTTTGAATGCAAATATAAAAAGATTTAAAAAAGGCTCACCTTGCGTTTTTTTCTAACTAAAATTACTGATAACGAAAAAATTTATAAACACACACATATTTTATTAGACAAATGTATCATAAACGTTATCGTCAACTCATTTTTTTGTCGTTTGTTTCTGGGTTTGTATGTGAGATGCCTATGCGTTGCTAAACCATTCATCCGATTGCGATGAAACTTTGGGGGTTTGATGTGCGCATGCCCGCGATAGTTTCTATATATAAAAATGTGTTCTGGCATCATGAAATTATGCGTTGCTAACCGTTCGTCCGATTGCGATGAAATTTTGTTGATGAATGAGTGAGTGAGTGAGTGAATGACTGGGTGAGTGAATGAATGAATCAGTGATACTTCCACCTAATAACATGCGAGCGAAGCCGCAGGAAAGAGCTAGTAATTAATAAAAGTTAATTTTTTTTTTCAAATTGCGGTCGGCAACTTTGGTTTCATGAAGGTGTACATTTAAATTATTTTGTGTTAAACTTTAAGATTTGAATATAAAGTGTGGTGTTTTCTCTTTTTAACACCTTTACATTATTTTTCTGATAATAATGGAGACACGAGGATTTCTATGAGACCTACATGAGTTGTTCCGAAAAGCGAACAAATTAGTCTGAAAAATACTAGTGGTATGAATATTTAAAAATAAATGACGACCAATTTTTAAAAATGTATACTATGTTACACAGAAAAAATATATCTTACTTTCCAGTTGTTGAAAGATCTACTTGATTTTGATTTGTTACAAATTTTATGAGATCTTTCGACACGCAATTCCGCGCAAAAAAAAATCGGATACGTGAAATCTTATTCAGATACTATTTAGATTAATCTTTACGACGAATCGGTTTACATTATGAACATCAAAAAATATGTTATGGATAAATTGAAGCTTTTACTAGCTTTTCTATATATTGGAATTACAATAAAATTATTTTTTACATAAAAAAAAATATATGCGTAAACCACTATAAAAAATGTTAATAAAAAATTCATGTCTTAACAATAAAGTAAAAAAAGAAACTTTTTTTTTTAATACCGCTTTATGGCTAAGACTATTTTTGAGGTTTTGTGTGTTCTAACTTTTTTCATTCTTATAAAATTATGCACAAAATAAATAAAAACCACTTTTTCGCGTACTTACTCGATTTCAAATTTTGAAGGCACGTTTATGTTCCTCTTAACAAGGGTTCGAAATGTTTTTGATTCGTTACAAGACATATTGGATGAGGAATTCATCGTCACTATTGTCATCTTCTATAATATTAAAAAAAAAATCAATGGTAACTTTAAACGCAAGATAATAGAACTATTTTTGCCTCCAACAGAACAATTCGCAATTTGGGAGGCGGGCATGGATACCACCGCTCCGTGAACCATTTATTGAATAACCAACACCTCTGCCATAGGTCACCCCAAGCGGCCTGCTTCGTTAGGTGACTTATCAAGGGTGCCCGGGTTCACGGGGTGAGGTTTGTCCAGATCTTGCCGTCGGATGCCTCTGCCCACCATCTACGTGGTGGGCCGGATCGAAGGGACTGGTTGAGGAAGACCTGTAGACCTCTCCACCAGGACTTTCGAAACATCGTCTTGCACGCAGTGGGAGGGATTGACTCATACGTCCGTGGGTTCATGGGGTGAGATACGTCCGGGTCTTGGCGGCGGATGAATCTGCGCACCAGCTTCATGTCAGGCCGGATCGGGAGAGAATGATTGAGGGAGTCCCTTTGACTTCTCCAGCTGTACTATCTCGGAACATCGCCTTGCACCGCAGTGGGAGGGATTGATTCATACGTTACTCCTGGACACACTGACCCCCCGTATTCCTACTCACCCTTAATACCCTTTTCCTTCCCAGAACTTCCTCTCCTTTTTTTCCTAAAAAGACCCTCCACACAGCATCCCCAAAGATGAAATAGGTCCTAAGGGGAATTATTTTCCTCAGGGCCTTCCATGTGGAGCTGATTCCTACCCACCCCTCATACATTTTTCCTTCGCACTACTTCTTCTCCTTCCTTTCCCTGAGTGGAATTATTTTCCCGTGTGGAGCTAATGTAAAAAAAACTGTCGTATATGTCTAAATGGTGAAGTAACTCTAGAGTATCTATCGGTTTTTGGAAAGTTAAAGCAATATTTAAACACGAAAGTAAAACGGACGTTTAAATTGATTGAAAACTCATTTTTGTGATATTTAACGGTAGCAATAACTTTTACTATAGCAACCTTTGAAATAGACAGCTCCTAGATATTATATTCTTTGGGTATTATGCAAATTTTACATAACAAAGGCTAATTTAACAGACTATGATTTGTTATTGACAGTAACTGTGACCGAGAATGTCGGTCTATTTACGTCAGATTCGTAGCTGAAACATATTGTTCTGCTTAGGACATTTCAATAAATTAATACGTTTCATAATAATAGGATCTGGTTTTACGATATTAATTAATCATTGAAACAGCCTCGTAATCTGAAATAACCGACGATTCCCTTATGTAGAGGACCATTGCGGTGTGATTAAAACCTATTTATATTTGCCGGGGGGAGTTAACAGTAAAATGTATTAAGCCGCCGCTATCCAAATTTCGACCGATTTTTTACATATTCTTAGACATTTGAAGTTTTTAAGCTCTTAAAAAAATATATTTTATTTTTTAAGATAATATCTAGATACGTTCCACGCCGAAACGCAAATTATATGAAATTCCCTCTATAGAAAAAAATCGCAAAGTAGGCTCCGAAAATTATTAAAAACAAGTCTATTTCTATTATTTTACAAGAAATATTAGTGAAAAAATTCACAATGTTTCTTTAAATGATACTTAAGATACCTTCAACATGATTTTTGCTCTATTTTAAACGAGTCATGTTTTATTAAGCATTTTCACAATTTCGCTTCAATTTTACCATTTAAAATATTAGCGCGCTCTGTCCAACATTCGTTATTACATATCTCTTCATCTTATTCTTTTTGAGCCGGGAAGCGCCGCCTTAAGGGGTTATATACATTAGGAAGCCCAAAAAAAGCGATTTTTCAAAAAATTTTCTTTTTTTTCTTTTCTGAGAATACCTTTATATTTATTTATGTAAAAATGTGTACACATATTATGGAAACTTTTAACTGTATTTCTACATTTTTGAATTTGTAAAAATAATAATTTTGAAAGCTGCTATAGCTGACCTCCAGAAGCTCCTCTCAAAAAAGGCATCTTGCGGTGACCACCATGTCTCTAGACTGGATTATTTAAAATGAAAAAACCAAACGGATTTCGTTAAAGTAATGTGTAATCTTTTTATTGATCGAAGAGCAAAGCAAAACAATTTTTTTTTAATGGCGACTTCTTAAAAAAAAATTTGCCTTCGATTGTTTATAAAAAATATATATTTATCGGTGAGAATTGACCTTCGATTAACAACTAAAAAATATACTTAAGAAGCTTGTGTTAAAATTTGAGACTGATCGGTTCAGCCGTTCTTGAGACATCTTGGTCACCGACTTTAAAAACACCGTTTTGAGAAAAACGCGTTTAAAGTTTGCCTCCTACTTTCGTATGCTCTGACATGTCTTTACAAATATGTGTGTAGCTTCGAAAATAATCACCTGATTGACTAGAAATTTTCTGTGTGTGTACTTAAATATATGAACATTACGAAAGTGAAATTAAAAAAAAAAATTCTTGAAAATTCTAACTGCACATAACCCTTTGATATTTTATCTAGTTAACATAATTACGAATTACCGTTGGTCGTTGTGCAGATTTACATATAATATATCTAACACATATTTCCTCCAAATTTAGAGCTGGTTCACACTCAGCTATCAAATATAAAAGATCATAGCACGCCAAATAACGCTCTCCATACAATCCCTTCAGACCGTTCACACCTAAGCGTTTTTAAGCGCAGATCAATCATAGACCATACACATCTCAGACTTAACCGCTCCAGACGCGATATCCCAGAAGATAACTCTCCCCTTCTCCGACTAAAACAGGAGAGGGGGTCATTGTTATTACGGAGCTGCCTAGACCCGTGGATGACAGATGTCAAGTTGACAGATTTCAGTACAAAAAATATGCGTTCCGTTGCCGCTCCCTAATTCGACTGACCCCCTCTCCTACCACAGGAAGAAATATTTGATAGCCTCGTGTGAAAGGACAAAAGATAAGCGCTCGCGAATCAACAGATATCTGCTCGCAGATATATAGCTCAGTGTGAACTAAGCATTAAGCTCACTTATGTGTGTCATTTCGGCCAGTTTCATACAAATCTTAAATTTGGATTTGAGATCAAATTACCCAACCAAACTGTAAAATTATTTTTGTAATCAAAAGGTAAATTAAATATCTAGTACGTATGAGAGACACTTTATTTATTTTTGCTTTAAATTATAAAATATAGGCCATTAAAGATTTTAGTGTTTCATGAATTTAGAGGCAATTATTTGTGAGTAAATGGAAAACATTAAAAAAATAATTTTACTAATTTAACGCTGTGTTTTTAATGTAGTTAAATATTAAAGCAAAATTTGTATTAAATCAAACCGATATTGAGTTATTAGTTTAAAATGCTTGAAAGAGAAGAATCAATCTTTCTCGTCGGAACCGCCCTGTACAAAGCCATTTGCAAGCGATAGCGGCGAAGAGTAGGGATAATACGTTACACTTATCTAGTTTTAAAAACGTTCGATCATCTTTTGACTGATTTTTGCCGAAATTTGAATTCTCGATCGCTGGTAAACCGCCTTAAGCAGAAACGAAGTAAAGTTTGTAATTATTAATTGATATTGCTTCAACGGAATGAGTTTTGATTGCGATTTGCGGATTTATTGGTATGTCTTTAATTGGATTATGTGACAAATATTTCGTAACATCCAAAAATATAACATTCAATTAGGAGATTGCCAAGTTGAAATTTGATTTGTTCTTCAAGGATTTCCGTGAACCTGAGTTCACTAAAATTCCCTAAATTAGTTTTAATTAAAACTTGTCTTGAGGCTATTAACGAAGGAATGGTGAAAAAAGTAGTTAGCATTATGTTTTTTTTAAATTATTTTTTTAAAGTTTCATTTAGAACTTGATTTTATTTTTAAGTTATTATTATTCAATTTATAATTTTTAAAAAGTAGTTTATATACAAACCAGTTCTGCTATGTAATTCTTTTTACGTATCTGAAGGCATTATTAAACTGTTTTAATGCCTTCAGAAGGCGATATAGCTATTATGCCTAATAATAATTACACAAAAGAACACTTAATATAAAAATAAAAGTTTTTTTTTAAATTGAATAATAATTTTATTGAATATATTATAATAATAATTAATCAATTAATTTTTATTCTGGTATGTGGGGAGGATAGTGCAGTCCCACAGGTTCCATAATGGTATATTTAATACATTCACAAAATATTTGAGAGAAAAAGAAACAGGCGAATGATGATTATACATCAGAACTTTTTTTTCGTAGACCACTTACAAAATTTTATTGGTCACGGTGGACCCCCTGCTGGTACATTTCTACCGTATTCCCAAAACTCGACGACGATTTTTTCAAACGGGGGCAAAATGGACTAGTATTCGAGATTATATTTGCCATTACGGAGGGGGCATAATTGGATATGGGACGGGGGGTATGTTCCCATCCCAGTACAGTACACCCATATCCCATCACGCCCACCCCTTTTTAAGATCTCGTGCATAACCGGTGCAACCGTGCGCTGTACGCTAGTCGCTCTGTTATGGAGGGGGTGTAATGGGATATGAGACGGGGGATGGGATGGGATATGGATATAGGGCACGGGATGGGTCTCAATCGAAACCAGTTCGTGGACCCCCACTCATAACTTGTGGACCTCCATTTTTTTATCGCGCCTATGTGGACACCCGTCGGGTCTCCCGTGGACCCCTGGGGGTCCACCTGGACTACTTTGGGAACCACTGTTATACATGAAAAAAAAAATAACAAGGTAATAAATAGTAGTAACAAAAGAAGATAATAATAAAAAGCTTTTAGGATTCTGTGACCACATTGGGAGCCAGTATTTTTCTCCAGTGTTCATCAATGATGAACTGAGGTGGGCTTCCATGACGAGGATATTTTCAGAGCCACTTATCCTTTCCCTCATTCCTGCCACCCTGGATCTAATAAAGGCTGCGTAGCCGGGAACTTGCCCCTCCGTGAACATCCGGGAAGCGCTGCAGTATCTGGGGAGACCAAACATTATGTGGAAGGCGTTATTGTAGTGAACCCGAAGTCTTTCAATAATACTCTTTTTGTAGTTTGCCCAGAGTTCGCACGCATACAGCGTTGCGCTGAAGGAAGGAAGAGCGTCCTTTTAAGGGGGGCGAAAAAATTTTTTATTTTTTTGCATAAATAGTTTTTTTTTTATATGAAATACCGCACAAGAGTCTCAACTGCTCCCGTCTGGAGCCAGTGAGTGGAGCCAGTGGCATCCCCAATTGGGATATGTTGTGAAGCTGAAGGTAGTGGGGAGGGGAAGGCGATAGGGGAGAGGAAGGTGGGGAGGGGAAGGCGATAGGGGAGAGGAAGGTGGGGAAGTACCTGGATATTCAGATCTGGTCACTAAACACGGCTAAAGCCATTTCAAGCAACGTTTCAATTCTGAATGGTGGTCTTACACCAGGGCGGTACTGATAGTATCTTCCACTCTGGAACGTGCCGCAAATTTACTATATATTATTTTTAAATGAATAAATTGTGAAATAACACAAATTAATCAAATAAAATTTATTTGCTCACGCCGGGTTCGAACCCGCGACCTTCGGAGTGAGAGTCAACATCTCAAAAATATGTCTGTAAATTTTTAGAATGAAATTGCATTATTTATCGATTAAAAACTCATTTAAGTGCTCTGCCTCGACTAAAAGACAAAACAGCTATTTGACGATCAAAAAAGTTTGTCATCCATATCAAGAAGAACTTAAAAAGAAAAACGAGTACTACGAATGCACCGAAGGACTTCTGTATGGTCCTGGAATCGCTGACTAGTTGGGAGGTCGTTGTAATCATAGTGGTTCTTATGAAATTTGGCACACGTCTTCTCTGTAGTATAAACTTCTAGTTGAACCTCAAACATGCCAAAAAAACTACAAAAAATATCATTTTTGACCCAAAAACCTTTTTTATTCTGAGGCGTGCCAATTTACGATTTTTTACTTTTTTGTTTTTTTATTGGTTTTACATGTTTTATGAACACGCTCAAGCCAAAATTTTAGATTTCAGATAGCTTTAAAAAAAGCTAAAAATCTCGCCAATTGACGCCTTTCACCACGAGGGTCTCAGGAGATTAGTTACTTCGGCGGCAATTTTGAAAAAAATAAAAATCTGATTCTATTTTAATGGATAATAAATAAACGTATTGAATTTAAAAACGATTCATTTATTTCTTCTCTTTTAAATAAAAGCCTCTGAAAAACGTTCAAAATTCCGGCGGTTACGTGTATCGCACCCCTTACAGCGGTACCGCAAAGGCGAAATCTTCTACTGAGCATGTTTACTTTTAGCTGAGAGCTCTTCTTTGCCTGTCTATGTCGTCTTCGTCCATCAGATTACTGGTGATTACGAGTCCAAGGTATTTAGTTCCTTCAGTCACCTGCAGGTTCACACCGTTCAGGGTAGCTGGAGGAATATTGTTGGTCCTTGTCAATCTCTTATGAACAGTAGAGCCGTTTTAGTGGGGTTATACAGCGTGTTTGTTTCTTCAGCAAACTTCATTATTCGCAGATCTTCAGAAGAATACATAGGCCTCTTATAGATGGTGCTATCAAAACCATGTCGTCCGTATAAAAGACGAACGTAACATTATCAATGAAACAACAATAACAACTTGGAACAAGAATCCTTCCTTACTGGGAAGGACTGTGAATATACTATTATAGGTAGGTAAGTAGGTTCTATATATTCTTTAATAGTATTTGATAAAAAAATCATTATTAAAAATTAAATTGTTGGAGGCTTTGTATGATATTACGCAACGTCAAAAAAATCATTAAAGTCGTTAAAAAATACTGGCAAATCAATGTTTTTTTTTCTACTTTTGCTTGAATAACAATAAATTTATTATAATCCTTTAACATGCTTTTTCAGCCCGATGCTTTAGGAATTGCGTCGTTTCTGCGTAGTTCACATACAGGTTAGTGAAAATCATATAGCATTAATTAAATTAAACAAAAAAAAAGATTACACGGAAACACCGATTTCACCGGTTTCAGGATGTTAAATTTGGGGTTATATTTGATTTCCGAAGAAAAATTAAAAAATTTATTTTTCTGAACATTTATATATTTTTTAAATGTTTGAAGTGTGTGCTTCCTCCCATTTTATATTATGTAGATTTATTTATTTACTTTTGTAATGTTCTTTTATTGTGGCCTTACTAGCCCACAAATAATGAGCTGTACACGTAAGTTCTTTCTTGTTTATTTATAATGTACAATGGATTGATAGTACTGTATTATTGTCTATAACGTAGCGAGTGATTACGAAGGCTACTGAAATGGTTCTGGCGCTCCAACGGCTGCGAGAGCACAGAGCGCACCGCGGCCGCTTCGGCAAACTTCGTCGGATCCCGAACGTTTCCGAACGAACCCATACATGGGTAATTACATATACTACAACTTTGATTTAAGGGGATCCAATAGTCCGGGGAAAAATCGAAATCGGATTTCATGCCCTTCGTGGGAGGAGTTTAAAAATATTTGAGAAAAAGCTTTTGGAACGGTTGAAAAAGGAATTTGAGAATTTTTTTTTGCAGGTTGATTTCGTAAAGGCCTAAAAAAACATTAACTCCTTTTGTACACATTGTTTACTGTAATAACAAGGAAATTTAAAATTGATTTCACGGAACTGAGCGACGTGGAGTCACACGTCTGTTCCCTGCTCCGACCAGGGCGGTTCTGAAAGGAAGTGGGGTATGGCAAGCCAGTAGTCCTTCGGTGCACGACATAAGGGTCACTTTAAAAATCTACATTCGTCGGCTGCCAGCCGTGAAAGTAGCCAGTTGTGAAATAACGCAAAAATGCATATTTTATTTTATTTTGTGAATATCGGGCGTAAATATCAAATTTTTTTTCGATTATCATAAATTAAACTAAATTTGCTACAATAAACAATAAAACCATATCCGAAAAAATGTTCACAAGTAGGAGAGTTTGCACTTGAAAGTGTTTTTTTATAGATCTGTTACTTTATTTTTTTCTAGGCTTATTAAAAGACTTATAAAAAAAATGACCGATATTTTTAAGGACCAAGATATGTTCTACACGCAGTATTTAATTGAAGCATCTATAATATTTCTAAGCGATCGAATTTTCAAAACAAAAACACGTGATTTTGTGTGATTTTGCATTATTTACTATGGCTTCATCTTAACATTATCTTATTTTGTATTAACTGTAACATAATTTATTGTGTTGATAACATATCTCGTACCTTCCATACTTCCCCATTCAATTATCGCGCTAAGAGAGGTGATCAAAAATTATAAAAAATTGTTACTTAAAATATTTGTCTTTATTTAATTTATGAATGCAGTTTGATATTGTTGTGGAAAATGTTAACATTATTTTTTTCCTTTCAGCCATTACGGTGTCGCTGTTTAAATGATTGCGGTGCCCTCCATTTTTGTACACTTTACGAGTATTTATTTTTTATTTTGAAAAACTGTGTAACTATTATTAATATACCAACAAGGCTTTATTATTTTTACTGTCCAACACAAAATACAAGGTCACACCAACTATTCTACATCCCGCACTCAAAAACAAACTACACACAACATTAATTTCTCAGAATGACGTGCACAAAATAAAATGACATCTTTTCAGGCGCTGATATTTTCCATTTGTCCTCAGGCCAATTTACCAAATGCATAATCGAAAAAATTCAAACGAATTGTTAATTACGAACCCTCTACCCCTGCTGTATGTTTTTTTTCTCATTCTCATTATGTTGTTTTTTCTCTTTTTATAATTGAGGGAACGGACTCCGGGTGTCGATAGAGACGAAGAGAAAAATAAAAGGAGTTTGATCCGAGTTGGTTGCGAGTCCAGTCGTTTATTGAAGCATGAGCGTGCTGAGGTCGGTCAGATGTAAAGGGACGTATGTCGTAGTGCCGTAGAGTGAGGTGTTGCGGGTGCTTGGAGATGGTCAAGGTCAGGGAGCTGCGGTGGAGCAGGCCACGGGCCCGTAGGTCACCAGAGTGTTGCTCAACGCCGTGGTGGCGAAGATGACCTGGTCGTCCAGGCCGTTGCTCGACGCGGTGAGTTGCGGAGATGAACGGCTGTGACTAGGTGAGTGGAGCCATCGGCAGGTAGTCCTTGTGAGGCGGAGTGAGTGCAGTGGCAGCGAGGCGCGATGGGCCTCGGTAGCCATTGAGATGAGGCGCTGTTTCCCGTACAGAAGATGCTTCGGATCTTGTAGATACAGGAGCAAGGCGATGGTTGCAGCTGCTAGGTGCGGTGGACCTAGTAGAGCTGGTGTATGGTGATGGTCTCGAAGGAAGCTGCCCTGGGGGAGAGTGCGGATGCACCGGGCACTCGGAGTTACACTGATTCGCTGTATAGAGGCGATTGTAAAAGCAACCGTTGGATAGAGACTGACTACTCTGAAGTTAAGTGCGTCGCCTTATATAGGAGCGACCGGCCAAGTTACTTTCCGTTCGCTAGCAATATGTGCGCTGGAAGGTGCTAGAATTTACTCGTCACTGTGTTCGTGGATGCACGCTCGAGTCTTGATCTTTCGCGAAGGTGGTGAAATTATTATTTATCAGGCGGCAGGCCCAGCGAGTACATTGCCGCCGAAACGTGCATAAGTAGGTGAGTAGCTAGACGATACTGGCGAATACCTGGCGACTTGCAGATCCTTCTCGTGTGTTCTTTGAGTGGCGGAAAAATAATTGTATGAACGTCACATAATAATAATAATATTTGGATGATTTATTCAGCGCCGTTTTGTGAAAAATCACCTAATCATGTTTATCTTATATTGTGAAAACGTATAATTTTTATATAGGTTCACAGTTTAATTTTATTTTATCTATCCCACATACTTAAATCTGTGTTTTTTTATTTCTTTTTGAAATATTCTTTTTTTCTTTTTCTTCCACTTAATGTTTTCTTTATTGTTTTAATCTATGTTTTTATTTGTAACTATGAATTTTTGCGGAAACTTTGCTGGTTCATGCAACCATGTAATATGTAATTACCTTAATATAATATGTAAAACTGTTTGTTTCCCCAATAAACTAAAATAAAAAAAAGTTATATGTGACAATATTATCATTACTCCACGAGCTTGCATCTCCGCTGTACAAAAATACTTCATTAATATAATCAAACCAGTTGCAGATCCTGAAAACTACCTGAAAGAAAAACATTTTTATTAACTTTATGACTTCATTCAAGCGAAGAGGTTCTATTCAATGTACGAGTACTATTATTTCAAGGAAAAATTTTTATTCAAGTTAATAACTTTTGTAGCCTACTGTGAAAATGACACAGCCCACGCCGATTCTTTACTGAATGATCTTTCGTTGAATCTTTATCCATTCGAGTTTCTTGAAAAGGTTCATCTTACAATTCACGTGTCAGAAATCCGTTACCTACAGAGGTTCATCACCATGGCAACCAGAGAAGGACTGGTCATCTGAACTATGGACCACGTGTATACGTATATACCACGTACTATATATATATTTTTTAAGTGAAACTTCTTTAGCGCCGTTAGCGATTTGAAATTCGGATGAAACGGAAATGCGTCACAACTCAGTTGTTCTACACAAATACTCGGTTCTAATATAATGCGGTTAATTTGCATCTCGGCGCGTGCCCCCCCCCCCCCCCCATAGCTCAGTGGACAAGGCGACTGAAAAGTCTCAGCGGCCACAACAACAGGCATCAAGCATACAGAGGTTCGAATCCTACAAAACCCAAAAAAAAAAACATTTTTATTTTGTGAAATCAACATCCAATCTTAAAACCTCTTTAAAATTAATAGGCAAAAGGAAAGAAAGCGACATCTAGCGACGTTTTACTTCTACCACGTGTGAATTACACACTCTGATTTTTTTTTTGAAGATGTTCTGGATCTGATATGAAATAGTTTTTTAATTACCTTGTTTTGTTTTACCTGTAATTCTTTTATGTACGGGTCATTCGCGTTTCCCCAGATTTCAATCTTCTATACTAATATTATAAATGCGAAACTGCTCGAGTTTGTTTGTTACGCTTTAACGCATTAACCAATAAAAATATTTTAAAAATTCTTTCATCAATAGAAAGCTACATTATATGCGAGGACTATAAACTGTATATAATGGTAAGCTCCGGCGTTATGAAATTATAAATATTAATATATTATATTTATCATACGTTTTCCGCCGCTAACAAAAGCGAGTTATTGCTAACGTCAGAAAACAAATCGGCTAATACTGGTCGGCTGCTGCTCCAGGAAATTCAAATATTTGGACAAGCTTATGTTTTGGAAAAAAGGTCAGATGAGAGTTCCTACATTAAAAATATAATTCGTAACGATTATAAAGACTGTATAATAAATAGTGTTATTTTTTATTATATTTACAAACTTTCACATATTTAAATAAAAATAAATCTCCGAAATGTTTGTAAGCACATTAATTCCGAACGACAACATCAAATTGGATAATTCTTTTTTTCTTTGATTATTTTTTTCTTTTCGCATTATGAAATTTAGGTAGCACACGAGCTGTATGAAAACTGAATGTACCGAGAATGAATAAATGTAATTTGGGAGGGGTGGGGGGAGGGGGATAATTGATAAGTGCAAGCGCTACAGTAATTTCCCCTAATACCATGCGAGCAAAGCCGCGGGGAAAAGCTAGTTATAAATAACCGGTTCTATTTATAAATTAAACAATGATATTTTTAAATATTAAAAAAAAACTTTAAATTAAAATGGCTACCACAAATTAAACTTGAAAACATCAAAATATACAATCAATTAAATGCTATATACACCAAAGATTTAGTTTAAATTGTACAGTCTGAACATGCCCGTTGTAAGGCGAAACCGGTGCGATCAAAATAAGCAAGTGCAGAAAAATTACAGAGGTTTTTAATAAAAAAAGTCGTAACCAATACTTTTATAATGTAAACCTTCAGAGGCGTTTCAATTCTCCAATTCGCCCCTTCGACCCACGCAAATTAAGTACTTGGAATTGTATAAATCTAATTCACGAAAAAATATGTTTTATTGTACATTGGTTTTATTTATCACGAGAACTTTTTTTATTTCTACAATGTAACATTATTAAATTATTGATCGAATGTAACATTATTAAATCATTGATCTAAGCATTGAACTTGGAATGTATAAACTGATTGAAATATATGTTATTCAAAAGTGGAACACTCGTATGTTTATTTGGAAGACCAGAACCATTTATTGGATAACAAACACCCCTGCCATAGGTCACCCCAATCGGTTCACTACGTTTGGTGATTTAGCAGGGGTGTCCGGATTCATGGGATGAGGTTTGTCTAGGTATTGGTGACGAACGCATTTTTCCGTCTTTTGCATGGCGGAAATATATATATAGATATATTTATAGAAATATATGTCAATCTTTACATAGTTTAAAAGAAGTCGCTCCTTCTGTCTGTACGCTTAGATCTTTTAAACTAAGAAAAGGATTTTCTTGCGGTTTTCACCAATAGATAGAGTGATTCATGAGGAAGGTTTTTAGGTATATGATTTGTCCAGGTTTTGTGTAAATTTGTTGAAATATATAAATAAAGGAAGCGGGCTGGCATACTGGTGAGCTTTGGCATTATGAAATTTGTGAAAAAAATTGCAATAGTTAACATGCCGCTGTTTGAAAATTGAATGTACCGGGACCGATGTATGTAACGAGGGAGGGGGGAGGTTCGTGGGATGAGGGAAGCGGGGTAGGGGACGCGGGAGAGGAAGGGAAAGGGAATGGGATGAATGGGAAAGGACACGCAGGGAGAAACAGTTTATTTATTAAATGGCATTGCATCGCAGCCGGGAACTCGCCAGTGATGATATAAAGTTAATGATTTTGATTATTATTTTATATATTTATTTCATTTCATTTATTTCTATTTTTGAACTTACACTTTACAAATTATTACATTGGTTTACACAGATCATAAGTTTAGTAATAAGAAAAAAAAATGTTAATGATCCGTAACTATATGTAAATAGATAGAAGTAGTATTTTGTGAACACCTCACTAGGCGAACCTGTGCTGAGGGGTGTTTGGGTTTAAGTGCTTTACTGTCGACATAAATAGAAACATCGTATCCTTCTTGACATTGTCAAGGCGGAGCTCCTGCGCCAGAAAAAACATGAACACTAGCTTGAACCACACTATAAACGTTCTTTGTTTTCCGTCTCCTGCGTTTTTTGAAACATGGTTTGAAAGATTGGTGTGAAGTTCGCGCGGTCACACACAATTTTGCATCAGGGAGAAAACAGAGATATTTTAATAGATGTTTATTTACCAGGAAAGATTTCCGACTAATATCGATTATTATGACCTAAAGTTAGTATTTAAGAATTTCGAATGCGTAATTAATTACGCCTTCGAAATTCAAATGTCAAAAGTGGAGTTCTGTTAAGAAATTTAGCGATAATAGCGAGAACACGCAGATTTCAACTAAGACCTAACCTACCTACCTAGATTTTTACTAGGTACTTATTTATCAGGGAAAGAATAGAATACCTATTTTAATTGGTCAATTTCTTCTGTGTCTCTGAAACAGATTTATAAATTAATAGACTTTATTTACAAGTGAGTTCACGAAAGATATAATAATCCATTACGACAGTATTTATTTACAATTTAAAGTCATAATTAGGTATTAGGCTCGCGCGGTTGACATAACCCCAAATGTCATTCGATTTATCTCCGGTACCAACCGCTCAGTACGGCTCCTGTAAAAATATGAACTTATTTCCCCCCGCCGGCCCCGCATGCCTTCCCGCTTCCCGCTTCACCCACTTCAATTATATTAATATTCGTTATTATATTATAACTTTACTATCAAATATATTTATTATATTGTATTTAGGTATCATAATATTTTAAACTAGTGATTATTAAGCTCGCTCATTGCGCATAACCTCAAAAACTTGTCGGTTTGATTCTCCATGAATGACCGCATCGCGCGGCTCTTGTAAAAATATGAACAAATTTCCCCCCGCCGGCCCCGCCAGCCTTCCCCCTTTGCCCGGGAGATGAATGTTTTCCGTCGCCTCTGGTAAAGCTTGAACACAGGGTTTTTGAACACGAAGTGTTCAAATTTTCAATGTTTAGGGTGTAGTTCAAGCCAGTGTTCATGTGTATTCTGGCGCAGGAGTCGCCGTTTCAAGAAGGGCACTGTTTGATTGTTTGTCATACACTGTTTTGATTATATCGTATTCGTATATACTCTATAACTTGTTATATCAATTTCAATAACTCAAATTCATATTACTGGCTCACAAGCTCATATTCTACGAATGCATTAAACTGCAGGATGCTGGGAAGAATTAGATTTTTTATTAAAAGATTTAAGAAACTGACTGAATGACAACTCTGCCACTAGGTCAATAACGTACCAGTTTCTTAGGCATTTTACTTTTTAATCCAAACATTTTGTTTTATTTGCTTAAGGTGCAAATAAATTAACATTTCATATTATTATGACAACTGAAACAAGCTGCTGCTCATAATTTTAATGGGGACAGAACAACCCAACAACATACAATTACAACACCTCTTTAGAAAAGTTATTAAAAGCGATGATTTTTTTTTAAATTGGTTAAATAAGTCTCGTTAGAGTAGGTTATGAGCTTTTCTCAAATAACTATTAATGACTTTTCAAGGTGGTGTTGAAATTCCACTTTTTTTTATCTATATTGGATTTTGACCTGGATTGCAATCTTTAGAGCACAGGCGTCGGGTGGGAATGCTATCCATGTTCTACCGGTATTTCAATGGAAGATGCTATGAGGAACTAGCGTCATTGATCCCTTCGGCACCGGTGCATAGTCGGGGGACACGCCAAACGCGCGCCCAACATATGTACACGGTCTACATTTGTCATATGAGAACGGGTTGTTTTTTCGGCTCGTTTTTGAGTTCAACAGCTCGGCTATGGAACGATTTACCGGCATCTGTGTTTCCTCCCTCCTACAACATGGGTCTCTTCAATACCAATGTTCATTCCTTCCTCTCCTCAAAAAGACCCTCCATACAGCATCCCAGATGACATAGGCCCTGAGGAAAATATTTTCCCTTTCTCCTCCGTGGAGTTAATGTAAAAAAAAAAATATATATATATATATTAATATGCTTGCGTCTGTACGATTGAAATTTAAGAACCCGACTTCGAGTGCATCTCTGACGCTCGCCTTATTCAAAACCATTTTCGTACGTGAAGTTTGTTACAAAGTGTCTTGTCGCCGCAACCTGCTGGGCCTAGCAGCCAGTACGATATTAATTAAAACTGTCTAAGGAATTAAGAGGCTAGACTTTGCACCAAACGCGGAACGTTTAGTATAGGACGTAATAGTAGAACGTTTGGAAGGTATTTCATTACATCTACTCTGTCCTGCTCAAAACAAGCTCACCCGTAAAACGTGCGAACGGGACAACTGCCGTAAACTCTAATTTACCTACAGAAATCACTCGGAGAGGGATTAAGGGAGAACACATTTTTGTACACCGAAACTTTCACAAAATTATAATTTAAAAACAAAAATATGTCTTTGAAAGAAGAAGCTATTACGGTGTGTTTTTATAATTTTGTAATTCTTTATGAGAATTGAGTTTTATTTTTTATTTATTTATTTATTTATTTAGTATAGTATAATACATTTATAAACATTTTTTATGATATGTTTTGACTGTTCAACTAGGATGATTCCCGTTTTAGAACAGTCAAATTAGGATTAGTGACAACATATGGAACATGATTTGTACAAAAAAGAGGAAAAATTTAGAAGCACTTTTTCCATAATTTTTTCTATAAACGTAGAAATATTTCGATTCTCATGCCCTCAAAATTTAAAATCGAGCGTCTTATTTGCACGAGGTATGAAAGCAAAAAAGTGGTTTTTATTTATTTTTTTGCTTAATTTTATAAGAATGAAAAAAAAGTTAGAACATACAAAACCTCAACAATAGTCTTAGCCATAAAGGGGTATTTTTTGATCTTCATAGTTAAGTCATGCAAAAACATTTTTTTTGTGGTTTACGCTTATATTTTTTGTAACATAATTAATAATTTAATTGTAATTCCAATACACAGAAAAGCTAGTAAAGCTTCAATTTATCCGTAGCATATTTTTGATGTTCAAAATGTAAACCGATTCGTCGTAAAGATTAATCTAAATAGGATTTCACGTATAGCTTCATTTTAAATAATATTTTCCGATGAATTAAACATGTTTGACGGTGAATGTTTACGAAACGCATCGAAAATTAAAAAAACACACCGAATAAACATACAAAACTTTACCTTCTCGAAGGCAATACAAAAAAATATTCACCTCGTGCAATTTCCAATGTATAAGTGTTTAAGTATATAATCTTAAGTATCGGAATCACGACAATAATAATAAAGAGAATTGATAATAATAAGTTCGCCTCTTGTCCACGATTTTACGCTCAATAATTTCATAGCCACAATAACACGACTATATAAATACTTTAATTCAAGGTAAATCGTCTTTTCTATATATATAAAAATGAAAATATGTTTGCTTCTGTCTATACATGTTATGCGTTGCTAAACCATTCATCCGATTGCAATGAAACTTTGGGGATTTGATGTACGCATGCCCGCGATGGATTCTATATTGATCATAAGTTTCTTTTAATTAAACTTGAACATTTGGGTATAAGAGGTTTAGCATTAAAATGGTTTGAATCATACCTAAAAAATTGTAAGCAGAAAGTTCACATTTCAAATATCAACGAAAAAATTATGCAATACATGGTAGAATCCAGATGGAGAAAAATTAACAAGAGTTTGCCACAAGGAAGCATTCTTGGGCATCTCCTCTTTCTTAAAAATTAGAAGAGACTCTGCAGATATAATATATCTTCATAAAATTATCAATGGTTTTATTGATTGTTCGCCCCTTTTGGCTGAGATTAATTTTAGAGTCCCAGGTGTTAGAACCAGAGAAAAATCACTTTTTCATCTTCAAAAATGTTCTACTAATCTCAGACAAAATGCTTTTATATTCAGAACATGCAATGTATTTGATAAGAATTTTAATAATGTAGACATATTCTCGTGTAATTTAAGTTCCTTAAAAAAGTATGTCATAGCCAACATTAAATAATTTTTTGACCGTGTTGCAAGTTACCCTAATATTGCTGTGAATCCTTTCCAGTTGCATACTTGTCATTCGACTTAACTATTGAGTTGTAGGTGTGTACAATGTACATATTATTATTATTGCTGTTGTGGAGTGAGAATACTTCATGTTGAAATTTAGTAAGCAGGTTATTATAGTTTATATTGTGTTTTTATATCTTTTTTTTGAATAATTTTTATATTTTTAAGTTCTTACGGGTACAGGACCCTTACTTTTTTGTTTTACTTTTTAATTATAATTTTAATTATGTGAAAATCTATCATTGGATTTTATGTATATTATTAAGGTTATTATTATAAGTGTAATATATCTGTTGATTTTCCAAAATAAATAAAAATAAAAATAAAATAAAAATAAAATTATCAACATAAACGAACTTCCAATTATTGCTGGCACAGAATGTTCGATGTTTGCTGATGACACCGCTTTGTTGTTTGAATGTAATTGAGACGTTGATGAATTTGATAAACAGTTTAACGAGACTTGTCAATCCGTAGCAAACTGGCTGTTATCACAAAATCTGTCACTCAACACAAATAAAATAAAAGTCCTAAAATTTTGTCCAGTGCAAGCTACCCCCATAAACATTAATGTAAACTTTAAAAATAATATTAGCGAACCTTCCCAAACTTTTTCACTGCCGGGAATACAACTAGATACAAATATAAACTGGAAAGAACATTAAACATTGGATCAGTAATGGCCGCATACTATGGTTATGTAAATTTAGTAATAAAATACTGAATTATTTTTTGGGGAAACTCAGTAAACGCCAAAAATGTTTTTATCATCCAAAAGAGATGCATAAGAAAAATTGCAAACTCTGCTCATCTGGATTCATGTAGACCTAAGTTTAAAAATTGGATAATTCTGACAGTCACAGACATAAGTATAATGGAGTTGTGCATGTTAGTGCGAACATCTCCCACAAAAAACTCAACACATAAATACGCTACAAGGTTCACAGAAAACGTATTAATACCAAAAGCAAACAAAACAATGTTCCAAAGAGGACCATATTACATGGTCATTAAAGTGTACACAACTTTTCACAAAACATTAAACAAATACAAGATATACTCAAATTCAAATCATCACCAAAACACTTTTTTTAAGCAAATGTCATTATACTCTTAATGAATACCTTAAGTAAATTAACTCTGTTTTTTTTTTTTTTTTTAGTTTTTATTTTCTTATATAATGTAACATGTAATTGTTTGGTTTTATAATGTGTATTGTATAAAATTTGCATTTTTTTGTTAGCTGGAAGAAATAGAATGTATTTATAAGCTACAACTATTGTACTTGTATTTTTGTACAATAAATGGTTTTGAATATATGCAATACTGAGTTCTGGCATCATGAAATTATGCATTGCTAACTGTTCATCCGATTGCGATGAAACTTTGGGGATTTGATGTGTGCATGCCCGCTGGTTTCTATATACGATAGTGAGTTCTGGCATCGTGAAATTATGCATTGCTAAATGTTCATCCGATTGGGATAAAAGTTTGGAGATTTGGTGTGCGCAAGCCCGCGCCCGGGAGGGAAACCTGTGAGTGGAGAGGGGAACTCGGGAGGGGGGAGATGAACTCGGGAGGGGGGAGGGGAACTCGGCAGGGGGGTTCGCGGGACAGGGGAAGCGGGCGAGGGGAGTCGGGAGAGGAAAGGTGGAGAAGGCGGAGTGGGAGAGGAAGGGAGGCGGAAGGGGAACCGGAAGAATGGGAAAGGACACGCAGGGAGAAACAATTTATTTATTATATGGCATAACAACGCATGCCGTACCGCCTTCAAATATTTATCCGACGCTAAAAATCTTTAAAAAGTGTCTAATAGTGAACCAAAATATTCAATTTTGGAATCAAGACCGAACTTTTGTTCAGAAATTGTAGTTGAGTTTTTTCACACAGCCAGCAATTTACGCGTCTTTGTAAAAAGGACCAGTAATTCGTAAGCAGATTTTATTTTGGTGGAGTAAATCGTGATCTTGCAATGCGAGTTGCCTTTATGCTGTCAGATTCATTTATTGACAAATCACAGAAAGGTCGACGGTCACGCTCAGGAGCCCGGCTTCGCATACCTTCGTTTATTTACTTCCCTGATGGGCTCGTCTAACAACTTGAATATCTATGGGTAAATGTCATATCCCGGAAAAACATGTTTTTCTTACAAAAAGCAATTTTTCGTGGAAGGTGGAATTTGCTCTTTTCGTTGAAAGTTTAACATTTGGATCAACATAGGTTCAACGCGCAATGGCTTCTTTTTTATCTGGATTCTTATAATAATATTACATAACACAATCATTATAAATATTTTATTCAAGTAAGCCTATAACACTGATTCTTAAAACTTTAAAACTGGGCAGACAGACTAATTATCGAAGACAATGCATTCTATTAACTTTTTATGGCGCCAACGTACACTCACGCGCATACACATGCATTTTTCTAAAATTATTTGACATTAGATACGAATTTAGATGTTGACGGCCAAAAAGTTTTTTTTTTGGCGTGTTATGTGTGGACATCTGCCCTGATGGGGAACAGTGTCCGAAATGTTCGCGAAAGAAGGAGGTGGCGCAACGGTTCCGTGCCAACTGGGAATAATGTCAACTCAACACCTCCTTGAAAAGTCATTAAAATCTATGAAAAAAATAATTTAAAATTAGCCCATAAACCTAACCTAACATAACCTATTTAACGAATGCTTAATATATATTTTTTATCACTCTAAATGACCTATCTGAGATGGTTCTGAGTTGGTTTCATTCCGAGTTGGCCGGTCACCGGCGCAACACGGCATGACACCCCAAAAACAAGTCACAAAAAAATGAATGACATTATTTTTTTTAATTTACAGCAGATAAATACGAAATAAATGTCGGTACCATCCAATTAGCTTATGGCTTAGGTGTTAGTGGTGTTCAGACATTTTAGTCAGACCCTGGGTAGGAAGGTTCAATTCTCATTCAAACCAGAAATCATTGATATTGGTTACTAGCCGGTCCAAGAAATGCCGCAACTAGGTCGAAAATTTAAACAAACTTGATGTATTATAGGAAAAAAATTTCGTTTTTAAAGAGATGATTTTTATTTTTGATTCTTATTTGCAATGCCACTCAAAGAAAGAAATTGTTTCTCTTCGCGTTCTGTTCTGCGTGGTCTGCTTTGCGTAGTTTCCCATGCATCCCCGTTCCCGCCCCCGTTCCTCTTCCACGTCCCATTCCCCACCCGAGTTCCCCTTCCCTCTTTCCCCCTCCTTCCTTCCCACCTTTTCGCTAAACTACATGAAATACACTCATTTTTCAAACAACTCGAGCGCCATCCATTGCAAATTTTTCATACAAATTTCATAACGCCAGAGATAACTTTTATACATGGAAACCTTTGCGGGAGTGCGCAAAACAATTCATCAAAGTTTCGTTGCAATCGAATGAATAATACCTATAAGAAATAATTTCATACCGCCAGAGCTCGCAATTCTATACAGAAACAATCGCGGGCATGCGCACATCAAATCACCAAAGTTTCATCGCAATAAGGAACTCCAGTGAAAAATATTATGGCTTTAAAAAAATATGTTCATACAGACCAATATACGCTGATTCTGAATATATAAGTTTTATTACATAATATTTAACGTAGAGTTTTTAAAAAAATATTAAAAAGTCCATTTTAAAACGTGTCATTAAAACACCCTATTGCTGGATTTTGGCGGCGTGACGTCACCGCGCCGCGTCACCTGGGTCAAAGTTGTAAAGAAATCAATAGGAATGTAAGACGCAAGCCGTTCGGCATTCCGTTTTATTGGTTTATAGAGAATTGGACATATAATAGTTTTTGTTTTTATTGAAACATTATTTAGACCTAAATAATTCAGTATCAAAAATAAAGTATCTCTATTAGTTTATCTATATTATTTAAAATATTCAAAAACTTTAACTGTACAAAAAACGATCGTATTGCTCAGTAATGGCTATGAAAACGCTCCAATGCTGAAATTCAAAATGGCGGGAATCGAACAGCTGATTCCAGTTCCCTACAAGATTCATACTTCGGTTAGTCATGATGACGTCACACTAGATTCGGTGGTTTTCGGGGATCTTGAAAAATTAAAACTTTGACATTTATTTTAACCATTAAAACTAACTATAAAAATAAAAATAAATATGCAGTTATTTAAGTTAGAAGGTCATTATTCATAAAAAAAAAAAATTGGACTGGAATTCTCTATTGGATGAATGGATTAGGAGCGCATAGGAGACAAGAAAAGATTAAAAAAAACATTCATTTTTACATATTAGATATGTAAATACTAGAAAAATAATTATCATCCTGGGAAAGCGGGAAAAATACACCAAAATGCCAAAGATAAAAAGTCAGAAAAATCTTCCAGTAAAAATGATAAGAAACTGGGGTACCTCCTTAATAATAAAGATATTACATTTGCATATAACAATTTACTAATATTTCAACCCAAATACGCTGTACTCTTTCAGATTAACCTAAAAAATGTATATTTTCTTAGACATTCAATTAAGGAGTTCTCTTTTACGTGAAATGACTTCCAGTGGTGTTTACATACCTAATCTGTACGATAAAACTTTGCTAACATAATCGGTAAAACTATGCTATATATTAACACTAGCTGACCCGGCCACGCGTTGCTGTGACGTGAAATCGAAACACAACGCCATCTGCTTGATGGTTACCCAACCAAGATAACCAAGTGTTGTGTCAATAAATTAACTCACACCGCATACTGTTAGACACTTGTGGAACCTATACAAATAATTACAGAACAATGTCATATAACAAAAATTTTATTCGCAAAAATAAATATTGAGGTCAATAATCGAGATAAAAACTACTCTTTCTTTAAAGTTGGACCAAATTACAGTAAATCAAAATCGGTTAAGTAGGTTCAGAGTTTATCTCGAACAAACATCGTTACGCGAATTTTTTATATTTAAAGAAGATAATTAATAAAATTAAGATTAAGAAGTTCTTTAAATATAATTTTCCTAGACAAAGAGCCGTTTCATTTAATTATTCTATCTAATATACTAATAATCCGAACACTTCTCCAGTCCGAACTACTACCATCAAGGCTCTACGGTATGTATGTAAATACACCAAAAAGGACAGCATTCTGGGAAGACGGCGCCAAAAAAATAAATCGATTTTTATTCTAGTACAATACTGCAGAGAAAAACACAGATAATGCCACATTTAATAATGAAAAAAAACATAAAATTACAAAGATCCTTTATTTTAATTAAATGAAGACACTATGAGCGAAACTCAATCGAAAATCTGAAAATAGAAAAATCAGAAAAAGATATTTGCACCTCTGGGACACGAACCCAGGACCTCTCTGCTTTCCGGGCGAGTGCTCTTGACCACTGAGCTAAGGTGTCGATATCAAATTCGGTCACTTTTAACTGTACCATACTTCGACTAAGAACCACCCATATTATCTTCAATTTCTTAACGCATATTTTTATTGGCTGCCATCTTTATGTATGATTGCAAGATTCAAACCCGAACTAAATGCAATCTAGATGGGTGTCTGGATAAATTTTTATCCATTTTATTTTTAAAATGCGACATCTTTTGACTTTTCTGCAAGTTTAGGAAGAATATAATTATTTTTTTTATTTTAACTTTTATTAGTAAAACCTCAAATTGTAATATGTAATTAAATGTAGACACTATGAGCGAAACTCAATCGAAAATCTGGAAACAGAAGAACAAATATCTTTTTCTGATTTTTCTATTTCCAGATTTTTGATTGAGTTTCGCTCATAGTGTCTTCATTTAATTGAATATTACCATTTGAGGTTTAACTCATAAAAGTTAAAATAAATAAATAATAATATCCTTAATTTTAACTTAAGCGATTACGACTATTTTTTATATAAAATGATTCCGTCATCAGTAGCACGCTTGTTTTCATGAAACTACTGTAATTTAATGAGAAATGTTGCTAATTGCATTCCAGAACTGTTACGATGTTCGATGTCTTAATTTACCGAGGACAAAGTTCTGTTTGTTTTATAAACAAGCGTTGGCGGAAGGCGCCTACATTATCCTTTCTTAGAAAAGTCACAACTTTCACTACGATAGTCCATAAAATAAGATGTTAACACATTAAAACGTGTATTTACTTCCCAGAGTTCGCGTAAATCACTATGGTAAAACCATTTGGCGTAATTCTACTGACTTCGAGATAATTTTGTGAATTTGGATAATCGACTGGAATAGTTTTAAAACTGTTTGTTTCACAGAATTCGAACAACGCATCAAATTTCAGCGATAAAATTCATGTTCTGTAAAAATTCTATTCAAGTTCTGTTGTTTTCTGTGAACTGTGTGGTAACTGTGAGATATTATAATCGATCTCCTTTTTGTGCGGTACTTTGTAGGTTCCCACTCTTGCCTACTTTAGTTTTTTGAAGGTTTCACTTCCACCGCGTCTGAACTGCACACTTGTTCAAGTGAAAGTTCTTTAGCACCGTTGTGATTTGAAACTCGATGAAACTAGAATAAGCGAGATTAGAAAGAGACAAACACATACAACTAAAGGACTTTTTGTGCGGTGCTTCGTAGGTTCCCACTCTTGCCTACTTTATTTTTCTGAAGGTTTCACTTCTACCGCGTGTGAACTGCACACTTGTTCAAGTGAAAGTTTTTTAGCACCGTTGTGATTTGAAACTCGATGAAACTAGAATAAGCGAGACTAGAAAGAGACAAACACATACAACTAAAGGATTTAGCCAGCGATAGAATGAGATAGAATAATCGGTCTCCTTTTTTTGCAGTGGTACCTCGTAGTCTCCCCACTCTTGTGTACTTTAGTTTTCTGAAGGTTTGACTTCTACTGCATGTGAACTACACACTTGTATCTTTTTTAATACTTTCCTAAAATAATTTTGTTTTACTGAATTAGTCCAACATTTTCAAATTTATGTCAATTGCAAGCTAAATAAAACTGAGGTACGTTTGAAATATTTTATATATTTATTTATTTATACAACACATGTTACATAATTGTGACACATAAAGAAAATATATTAAATCACCATACTAGGCGGCTGCCTGTTTCATGGTGACGTATGGAGTATAGTTACTTTGTATGAAATGAATTCTAGTGTAAACATATGGATTTAGTGTAAATGATGCTAAAGATTGAAAAAAATATAATAAAAAGTAGAAACTATATATATGCATGCAAGCACACATGTATATATATAGGTGCATACAATCCACACATATATATATATATATATATATATATACACACACACATATCCACATTACATACATACTCCTATATAACCACATCCTCGCACATATAAACAACACATACACCTTTACCCTAGTACGAGAAATGGGCTACTAAAAGAGGAACTCCTGCACCAAAAAAACATGAACAATAGCTTGAACTACACTATAAACGTTCTTTGTTTTCCGTCTCCTGCGTTTTTTGAAACATGGTTTGAAAGATTGGTGTGAAGTTCGCACGGTCACACACAATTTTGCTAGTGGCCTGTCCACGCGTACGCACTGAACACTTGACGTTTAGCGTTTAAATAAATGTTAAAATATGTTTCGATGAAGAAGAGATGCTACATCAGGGAGAAAACAGAGATATTTTAATAGATGTTTAATTACCAGGAAAGATTTCCGGCTAATATCGATTATTATGACCTAAAGTTAGTATTTAAGAATTTCGAATGCGTAATTAATTACTCTTATTTCCCCCCCGCCGGCCCCGCATGCCTTTCCGCTTCCCGCTTCACCCACTTCAATTATATTAATATTCGTTATTATATTATAACTTTACTATCAAATATATTTATTAAATTGTATTTAGGTATCATAATATTTTAAACTAGTGATTATTAAGCTCGCTCATTACGCATAACCTCAAAAACTTGTTCGGTTTGATTCTCCATAAATGACCCCATCGCGCGGCTCTTGTAAAAATATGAACAAATTTCCCCCCGCCGGCCCCGCCAGCCTTCCCCCTTCGCCCGGGAGATGAATGTTTTCCGTCGCCTCTGGTAAAGCTTGAACACAGGATTTTTGAACACGAATTGTTCAAATTTTCAATGTTTAGGGTGTAGTTCAAGCTAGTGTTCATATTTTTTCTGGCGCAGGAGTCGCCGCTTAACACTATCACATTCACTCATCAAAAAGTACCCTAGCGCCTTCCTGAAACTGTCGTATTTGGCTATATATTTGGTTATCTGCGCCATTGGAAAAAAAATTGTCATTTTAGTATCTTCCTGAGCAGTTTCCAAAAAAATTCATTTATTTATTTTCCACTAACCCATTATTTCCTTGAATAACGACGCTGCTCAAAATTGGCTTGACCACTTTTTCACCTCTGAACAATCGGGTTACTTCAGCCGTGGAATCGAAAACCGCCAGACCGTTGGGAGTCAATCGTAAACAATACAAAATAATATGACTAACGTAATCTAGAGTGGTGTCTGGGTTTTGTTCCCAATTTACAATTTGGGAGGTGGATATGGGTACCACCGCTCCAGAAATTATTTATTGGATAACTGACACCCCTGCCGTAGGTCACGCCAAGTTTTTAGTTTAGTGATTTGGAAAGGTGGTGAATTATGTATTCTTATCCTGATTTGGATTTGCAGCTTACAGCCATTCCGAGCACTGTAAACTGAGATGCGTGTGTAGGGGAAATTTGCCAATAAGAACTCTGAATTATGCGGGTCAAATATATTTACAAGTTATATTTTATAATAAACTTGGTAAAAAATTAAAATTGTAACAACTAGAGAGTGACACGAGAGGCAATGTAAAACAATCAAATTGAGCGGACGCGGGAACCGGAATATTTGCAATCTCATGCACTGGGCCTGAGAGCGGTTCTCGGGGTGCCAGTCGGTAAAATTAAACTATGTTTTAAGGTTGTTCAGCTATAGTGACTTAGCAGGAGTACCAGGGTTCATTGAGTGAGGATTGTCTAGGTTTCGGTGACGGATGCATCTGTCCGCCTATCACATGGCGGGCCGGATCGGGAGAAACTGGTTGAGAAAGACCATTCGACCTCTCCAGCCGGACTCTCTCGGCCCATCGCCTTGCATTGCGGTGGTAGGAATGGATTCGTATTTCCGTCACTCCTGGACACATTAACCCCCAGATTTCTAGCCACCCTTCATACATTTTTGCTTCCCAGAATTTTCTCTCTTTTCTTTCACTAAAAATACCCTCTACACAACATCCCCAAAAATGACATAGGACCAGAGAGATCGTCCTCAGGAAGTTCCTACGAACTTAGGTTCTAGCCAGTGTTGGCTCGTGACTTTTGTATGTGCAAGAGTACTAATAATAAAAAAGTAGTATTATTGATGTTGTTGTAGCCTAAAACGGTTTTTTTTTTTCAAAAATTGGTTTTTTGTATGAAGATTTTCAGGAAATTTCAGTTTGGCAGTAAGCTGCACACGGGTTTCGTGAAAATCTTCATACCAAAATCGAAATAATCGTTTTCGACTACAATACACCAATAATAACAAACTTTAATACTTATTAACGAAGATTAACTAAGTAACTCCTTTGTGTACTCTCTCTTTCTCTCTTGTGTACTATTAAACTCTTATTTTATAAATTTATCGAAATCATTGTACAACTTTTTATGATAATGCCTAATGTATTTTTATTTTTCCATGTGTACTATTTATCGCTCTGTTAATTTTGCTACGTTCTTTAAAACTTGTTTTAGAACAAACTATTCATGTTTAAGTTAATAATAAAATCAACATACTTAATACACATTCCTCTATAACTACTTTCATAGTACCTTAAGCACTTTAGTTTTACCATTATTATATATTAAACTTATTAACTCCTTTGTACAACTTTTCATGAAAATGAAACTTCATACTTACATATTGAACCTGCTTATATCTTTAATGTTGTTTATTATGTTATATACCACATGCTTATAATTATACTCCTGAATAACTTATTTATAACGTGATATTGTAAAAAGTATAATGATTGCCCGAAGATTTTTCCAATGCAGTAACCAAGGAAAAAAAAACATTGTTCAATGCATTTTGCACTAATCTATATACATGCGAAACTTGGTGTAACTACCGAACCACCTCGATGGAACGACTCCGGATCCAATATAATGATGCATGTAGAATTATATTTGGATTCAGAAGATATAGCAGTGCATCGACAATGTTCACTGAACTAGGACTGCACGGATTCGCCGGTCTAAAGAGACATCGGGTCACTGGAGCCAGGATGCGGCTAATGGCTTCCGACAATGCAGTGGTGACCGCAGCGTTTCAGCACCAAACCCCACTCCTGAGTGAGCGCTGGGCCCGAGCTTGAAGAATAGAATTGATTAGTTATTTATTTTTTTATATTTAATTTTTATATATATAAATATATTTTTTTTTTATTTTGTTTTTTTTTTCCTATTCTATGTTAAAAAAAAAAAAAAAATCTGTTGTTTTAAAATGTTATAAAATATATTATATAAATATGTACAATCATATGGGACGTGTGGGATTGCACTATCCTCCCCACATCCTGGAATAAAACTTATTATTATTATTATTATTATTATAATTTTACTATGTATAACGTGATATTAAAAAAGCCTCCAAGGCGTGAATAAATAAATAAATAAAATAATGCCATTTTTTAATATTGGCACTCCAGCATACTAAAAGTTCGAGCCGCCACTGGTACTAGTGCATTATTATATAATACATACAAGGCTGGGCAGTATTTGAATTCCTTGTAATTGAAATACGTATTTGTATATTATTTGTATTTCAATTACTTCCTAAAAATGTATTTTGTAATCGGTATTTCAATTACCTGATGCTGAGGTATTTTATAATTTGTATTTCAAATACTTACGGCTTCAAAATACATTTAGCGATCTTAATTATAATAATAAAAAATAAATATAGTTAATACAAAGGCTAAAAACGCTAGAATCCAGAGCAAAATGTGTTAATATTTAGAGTTGGCAATACTGTACGTCAAAGCAAGCATCGTTTTGCGGTATTTATTCATGAAGACGTGAGTTAACTGATAATTGATAATGGATGATAAAATTCCGTCAAAACCACAAAACTTTACAACTGGAGCGTAGATGAGATGTGTCTTCTGGGCAACATGATTGGTCAATTTTTGCACGTCTCTGTTTCACTCTAATCAGCTTTGCTTCTATGGAAACGCACCCTTAGATAAGGGCACTTACGACAATTTATTGCAACGAAAGGTTCTACCAAATGTATTTTTTAATTTGTATTTTGTTTATGAAATAAAAAAAAATTGTTGAAATACTGTATTTTGTATTTAGTATTTCAAATACACGACTTAAAAGTATTTTGTATTTCGTATTTTAAATGCATGCTAAAAAGTATATTTTATTTTGTATTTTAATTACAGCAAATCATGTATTTTGCCCAGCCCTGAATACATACAACGTACAATCCACTAAGCAGTATCTAGAGAGAAAATTCGAGAGAGAAGAAATCAGATAACAGGGTCATCACCATTTTTTCCCTTGGGAGACATAATATTTTCGCTGGGTAGCGATCGTAATGCAAAACGAAGATTTGAAACACTTCCGGGTTCTCGCAGAAATCTCAAACAAAGAAATCCTTTTAGAAATCTGCATATAAAACACTCCCCTCTATTCCCACACCACCAACTAACAGATTTATTTATGTATTTATTTATTTGTAAGAGACAAACAGCTTATACATTAAATATAGATACATCTTTACAAAGTTAAATTAAGTCAATAAAAGGTCTCCTATATTAAAGTTACTTGGAGATGGAGTTTTATTAGATCTTAAAATTAATTTATTAATTTTTATTTTAACTTTTTATGAGTAAAACCTCAAACTGTAATAATTAATTAAATGAAGACATTATGAGCGAAACTCAATCGAAAATCTGGAAACAGAAAAATCAGAAAAAGATATTTACACCTCTGGGACTCGAACCCAGGACCTCCCTACTTTCCGGGCGGGTGCTCTTGTCCACTGAGCTAAGGTATCGATATCCAATTCAATTCCAAGGTGACCGAATTGGATATCGACACCTTAGCTCAGTGGAAAAGAGCACCCGCCCGGAAAGTAGGTAGGTCCTGGGTTCGAGTCCTAGAGGTGTAAATATCATTTTCTGATTTTTCTGTTTCCAGATTTTCGATTGAGTTTCGCTCTTCATTTAATTAATTAAAATTAATTTTTGGTGAGGGGGAGAGGAAGAGGAAAATAAGATAAGGATAGGAGATGCTCCCGATACATTCCACAATCTTGTATTAACTTTGAATCTTACGCGTTACTTCTATTCGTTATTTCTGAAGGGTATTGTTAAAAATGTCTATATTGTAACATTTTGTAATATATTGCGCACAATATATTACAAAATAATAATCGGGGATATTTTTATGTTAGTTCTACATGATGGTAAATGAAATAAGTCGGATTTTCTTGTTGATCTTGTCGGAATATGAATTTTTATTAAGTCGGTAAGCTCTGGCAAGTCCAGGCCATTATTCAGAATTTTAAATAACAAGGTTTGGTCAAAAATTAAGCGTCGTGTATAGAGGGAGTTGAAGTTGTGAAATTTAATAGATTCGGGAGGTATTTCACCATCCTCCGCATAGATTATTCATAAGGTAACGTACATTTTAGAATAATTATATAGGATTTATTTATTTAAAAAGTCTGATTTTACTATTCGGAACTTTAACCTATGAATAATGGCTACATATCGAATAAGTTAGCCGAGTTTTTAACGGTCGCGAGTATTTTTTTGTTTATTTATTAATATTCGTTATGTGTATGGATAAGCTATGACGAGGTTGGTGAAATACCCCCTCGGTATAATTTGAAAATTGTAAGTTTTGTTTATAATTTATGTGTTTAAAATTTTTTTTTTTGGATTACTTTCGATTCTTCCGACATGGGCTTGGTAGAAGGAGTCCAGATTTATGTGCAGTGTTCTAAGTGGGGACGGATGTACGCTGTGTAAAGGGAATAAAGAGTTTTAATATCGCGGAAAGGTTTTGTTATACGAATTATAAATCCCAGCATTTTGTTGGCTTTGTTGATGATTTCGTTAGTGTGTTGTATAGAGTTTAATTTAACGTCCAGTATTATCCCAAGGTCTACTTCTTTAATGCAGATCCTGTTGATTTGCGTTCAAGAAAATAACCCTTAAAATAATTCGTAGAAATAGCAGTAAACAAAATAGTTGGAATATTTGTAGGCCGATGCGAAGTTATTAATATCAATCGTTGTTATTGATCCAATCAAATTGAAACTTCATATAAATAGATTGACCGTCTAAATTCATTTTACGATGTTTAGTTTGGCACTGCAATGCCCATAATTATTCAGAAAATGTTTTTATAATCCACCTTAAAACACACACAGAATCCTCAAATCAACTCTTTACATAAACCGCTAAATTCTATTGATGTGTGTTCTAGAACGGAAGGAGATCGGTAAGAGATTGGGAATTTTTTTTTCTGGGAAATTTAAACACTCGTGATAAGATATCTAAGAAGTGTGTCAAATTTTGTTCTTAATTTATATTAAATAATTCCATCATAATTGTGCAAGATTTTTAAAACGTTTAAAAAATCGGTCGTATTTTGTCAGAAGGTAAAAATATGTCCACTTTGTATTAAAATCCAAATATTTGTGAACGTATTAAAAAACTAAAAACGGTTTTTGAAAGGTGATAAAATACGCTTTCAAATTTTAATAATAGAAATAACCATGTAACTTTTAAATATAGAAATTTTGATTTTTTTTTTACGTGAGCTCCACACAGGAGGCCCTGAGAAAAATAATTTCCCACAGGGCCTATGTCATCTTTGGGGATGCCATGTGGAGGGTTTTTTTTAAGAAAGGAAGAGGAAAGGAGTTCTGGGAAGGGAAGAGGTTTAAAGGGTGGGTAGAAATCTGGGGTTCAGTGTATCCTGGTCATCCACCTTCGAGACCTAGACAAACATCACCTCATGCACCCGGGCACCCCTGCTAAATCACCAAACGTAGCGAACCACTTGGGGTGACCTATGGCAGAGGTGTTGGTTATCCAATAAAGGTTTCCGGGGCAGCGGTACCCATTCCCGCCTCCCAAATTGTAAAATATTAACTGATAAAAATTAACCGTAATTATTTTATTTCGTTAAGCGGCCGCTATCCGAATTTCTACCGATTTCTTACATATCTCCCCTAAACATTTGAAGTTTTTAAGCTTCTAAAAAACTTATGTTATTTTTGAAGATAGTGTTCCACGTCGAAACGCAAATTATATGAAATTCCTTCGATAGAAAAAAATTGCAAAGAATGCTCCGAAAATTATTATAGTTCACTTATTTTAGAAGTTATACGCATGAAAAAAATCACAGTGTTTCTTTCAAATCTATTTAAAATGTTCCCTCCGAGATTTTTGTTGTATTTTAAACGAGTCGTATTTTACTAAACATTTCGACAATTTTCGCTTCAATTTTATCGCTTTAAATATTAATGCGCCAATATTCGTAATTACATATCTCTCAATCTTCTTCTTTTTGAGCGAGGATACGGCGCCTTAACCTCCGCTGAAACTGTCTCTCTCCCTTTTACCTACATATCCTATAATAATTTGCATTTTCTATTTGAATCTCTTTCTGTCACAAATAAGTTCTTTGTTACTTTGTAACTCTTTCACTCATTATTTTATTTTATTTTAAATATACATATAATTGTCTATAGTTAATAAATCAGCTTGAGTTAGCTGTCATTTGTTAATTCTAATAAAAATTGTTTTTTCATTTAATACACATTAATTTTATTTTTTTGTTCTGATTGGTCAATAAAACAGATACATTTTTAATTGACAACAATATGAGAATGTAAGAAAATTGGGGTGCTAGGATGCCTAATTATTACTAAGTCTGTAATCCATACTGCGGTGAAGGAATTTGAAATCTACCATGTGAGCTTTGCTCTGGTTGCCGCTTCCATCGCATCTCTAATCCCCACTGTGTTCTGTGTACGTGCCTGCCCCAGCATCCCTCTTACGCTATCCCAGGGTTAAAACTAGTATAGCATTAGATTAGCATTGTGGAAATATACATTCAGCACAAAAGTGTCTCAAAATACTAAAATTTTATCACGACAATCCCATGCGTACGAACCGGCCTATCTTTTATCCAACGAAACTTCTTATAATAATGTTTTGTTTCAAAATATATCTTTAAATAATTTTTACGCCTAAAACGTAACCACTATCGCCCTCTATTGGGTAAAACCTTGAATAGTGAGGCTTGGAGCTTACATAAACCCTGCAGGTTAAATAGGCATAAATCCTGATACTTATTAGTTATATGATAAAGCCGTTTTATCGCTTATGGTAACGTTGAGTGCCATCTTGACTACGGGATTAAAACTAAAAAAGTGTCTGTCACTTCATTGTTATTGTATTTTCAAACGTTTCTTTGTTTACGTATCGATCATCCGGTGGATTAGACAGACATCTCCAAATGAGTCGTTAAATTTATAAATCCGCCATATCAACTTTCACTGATTCGGAGAAAACCGCAAAAAACTGTCGCATCTCTAGCGTAAATAAATAATTGCATTTTAATTTTTTATATAATGAATTGGAGCAATATATATTCGAAAAGTGTTCTTTTTTTGTATGATGTCTAGCAATATATAAGCAATTTTGATAAATAAAATGGATATGGCGGATTTTGATATTCACTTCGTGATTTACTAACGAAATAGAGGCTTTTGAAACTCAACTGACCTGGGTAGCTATTCCCGAGCAACGATCAATCGTTACTCGCCATGTGCCAGCTACGTCTGATCTACCCCACTCGTTGTTGTGTCGAATGACTTTTGGCGTTTGGCGTCTAAGAATGTTCCGGTCGACCAGGCTCAAGAATAACCACGTCGACCAATGTACGTAATGGCGACGATTGCGAGCGACGAGGGCTTGGAGAATAGCTACCCTGGCGCGCAAATTTCTAAACCGGCCATCTTGGCAAAATAATTGCTCGTGATTGGTTGAATTCCGCGAATTGTAGCGGATTTTGGTATTAACTTCTTGAATGATATAGCGAGATTTGTTTCTCGCAGTTTTAACATGGTTTTTGGTTGTGATAAGGGAGATTTTGAAACTCAATTTTAGGTTCATCTTGTTCCTCGCAAAAATGTGAACAAGATGTCATACTCAGATCAATTAGTCAAAAAATCGGATATAGCTGGTATTGAAATTATAGATCTCAAATACTAAGTTTTGAGATAAAAAGGAAAGCAATATTCGAATACTCACCTTAAATCAAATATTATTTATATGCGTCTGTGTTTTACACATTGAATATGCTATAAAATAACACGGGGAAGCATAACGCTCCGATACATTCAATTAGTGTGAAATTTTGAAATTTCCTAGTATCAACCCAGAAAACAACTTTTTTTGTTTATTTCATGTCAAGTTTTTCTGCATTATAATTGATTTGGTGATGTTTATGAATAACCTGATTATTTTACCAGATAAAGGTTACATTTTTACGAATACCTGCATAATTAACTCAAATTTCAATTTTTCGGAAATCTCCGACCGGACGATCGATATACGACCGGCTCCTAAAAACTCTTGTCTTCTATTTCTTGGACAAAGCAAGCAGTGCCTACGTTTAGACCTAAACACAGGGACCGAGCCGGTTGCCAACAAGGATACAAATAAAAAATACGAAAAAGATAGGAATAAATGTAAACGTCCTTTGTGACCTAAAAAAAGCTCTGCTTTTTCTTTCATACCATCAGAAAAGTAAAATAGAAATCAGATAGAAAAGTTGACCCCTTTTTGTAATCTGCGTCCTAAACGTTGTCAAGATCAGGTTTTAATATAATAATGAAAGATAAAATCATCCGTTACATTATATTTATAAACATAAAACATTGTAAGAATCGACTATTCGGAGACGATACATACGATATATTTCGTGTGAAGATTACAAGGACGCAATTAACAAAATAAACGAAGATCTACAAAACATAGCAAAATGGCTGAAAGTAAATAAGTTGAAACTGAACGTAAACAAAACAAAATATACGGAAATGGGCAATAAAAGGCGTAACACGGCGTTAAATTTGACAATTAATGATAAAAAAATTGAAAAAGTAAATGACATCAAATACCTGGGTGTAATACTCGATTCAAAACTAACTTTCGCGGCAAATTTTGAATACGTGCTAAAAAATCAATTTTCTTAGACAACTAAGAAATGAATTAAACAGAAATACCACAGAGCTCATTTATAAAACTATAGTTGCTCCACATTTTGATTACTGCTCTACCATGTTATATTTGGTCAATGAAGGAAATTTGAATAAGCTAGAAGTTATACAGAACAGAACAATGAGATGTATACTGGGGAAATGCAAATATGCAAGGGTTAATCAAATGAGAGAGGAGCTAAATTGGATTCCAATAAAAAAGAGACTGCTGTTTAATGTATTAATTTTTGTGCTTAAAGTAATGAAAAACCAAATGCCAAAATACTTTAAGGATGAAATTTTTTTAACAGGGATGTACATAATTACGAAACAATACATATAAATAGAGGTAGATTGCCACATATGAAAAATCAAAATCACAGAACTGCCTAATGCAGTGTTCCGCAAAGTGTGTGCCGCGGCACAGTGGAGTACCGTCGTCGTTAGCTGGTGTGCCTCACCGCAATGCTACATTATAACAAAATAACATTGCGACGCTGCACCAGCTTAGGCGATCCGACTATCGGATCGGTAGTAAAATAGGCCAGGCGAACATATTCGCCCATTTAAATGAGCGCAACCAAAAAAGCAAGGTAAGAATTCTAATACTTTAACGTCATCGGATAAGATTGAAAGCTTAGTTGATGTTTTGGATCAGCCACGCCCAATGGTATATAGTAACGAAATGTTCCCAAATGTCATGGCTGCCGATTCAATAAAAAGAGTGCAAGCTTTGATAGCGAAATACTCGAAGCACAGGCTAGTGAAACACAGCAGAAAAAATTAACTCGTATTTTCCTAAGTGTGACCTGCAACCTATGGACTGGGTTCGAAATCCATTCTTAGATAGCATTTCCCTTGGTCACTTACCGAACGAGCAGGAAGAATTCTGAAGTAAAAAACTGATCAGACATTAAAAGTAAAACTTTCCGGAATACAGCTAGTACATTTTTGGCTACGCATAAAAATGAGTATCCACTGATTTCAAAGCGTGGTATTACCATTTGCCACGACCTGATTTTGCGAATTATGGTTTTCAACTTCCACTACGATATAAAAAAAAACCCCTGAGGACAATCGTCGAAGAGATGAGAGAAGCATTACCAATGCTCCAAATTTTGATCGCCTGCGCTCAGTTAAGCAGGCTCACATTTCTCATTAAACATGTTTTCATATTATATTGATCTTAATGATAAATATTAAATAAACATTGTTTTTTTCTTTGGTGTACCTCTAATTTTTTTTTGTTTTGGTTGGTGTACCTTGATCACAAAAAGTTTGCGGAACACTGGCCTAATGTATAGAGAACTAATGATTATTGGGTTATGTATTTAAGAAGAAATGTTATGCTTGCTGAAAAATATTAAAATGTTTCTAATGAAATGTAACACTGAGCTTATTAGTTTTTATTCTTGTAGTGTAAACTAACTCAATAAATAATTAAATTAAATTAAAATTAAAAAATATCCAACTAAAATATTAGATTCCAGCGTAGACCCACAAAAAATCATGAGATATTATAATTACAATTTTTTAAAGAGATAATTTAAAAAAATTTACGTTAAAATTACTTTATCGCTTATCTGAATAATAAAATAAAGGGTTTTCAAACAAACAGTTTCAATGTTGAATATGATAAACTTATTTTAACAAATACAACGAAAATCCGAGTTCTAGAATTTATTGAACCGGGATACAAACACAAACCAAATTAGTGTTTTTACTAACTCAGACCGGTGAAAAATCTGACGAAAATTAAAGAAAGTATTTTTTTTAAAAAACGGTTAAAAAATATTTACGCATAGAAAAAATATTTAAAAAAATAAACCCGATCAACTGCTTGGGAGGCAACTACACCACCAGCTATTTTAAGAACGACGGAATGTGCGAGACATTTTCATGACGAACTCTAAACATTTATTGACACGTATAGTTTTGAAGAAATATGCGATCTTTAAATGACGGCGAATGAACTGATTGGCATGATACAGTTGGTAGATGCGTTTTTCCGAGATAGAGTAGTATCTTAGTAAGGGTGCCCGGTCTTGGCGGTGGATATGTCTGTCTAACTGCGTGGCAGGTCGGATAGGGATAGACTGGTTGAGGGAAACCTTTTGATCTCTCCAGTAGGACTCTCTTGGAACATCGCCTTGCACCATAGTGGGAGCCTTTTTTCCTTCCCAGAACTTCGTCTCATTTCTTTCCTTAAAAGACCTTTTACACAGCATCCCCAGGCCTTGTAGGCCCCGAGGATAATTATTTTCCTCGGGGCCTCAATGTAAAACTAAGATACCCACTACAAAGGAAGAACAACGATATATTTTCGTGAGCACTTATTTGATTTACCGTCGAGCAATTTCATCATATATATTTCTTACTAGGGCTTTGACCTCTTTTCACAAGTATGATATTATTCTGCTTTCCGTCTATCTCTCCTTTCATTTTATCAAATCCTTAAAAAAGGCTGTGGGTGGGTGGATTGCTTACCGTGTAAATATATAGTTTTTCTATTCGTATAAATCGTTTTTTTTTCTATCTGCCTATCCAGGCAATTTGTTTTGCAATTTCTTTCTTCAATTGTTTTCCTAGATAGAGTTACTATATAATTTATCATAGTAATGTTATTTTTTCTGTATCTTAACTTTTTTGGATAGAGATCAAAAGGTCTCGTAAAGGTTCAGAAAACAAAAGCACAAAAGTGGAAAAATAAAAAGATTGAAATATATTTCGACATTATTGCTGCTGAAGACCTTAAAAGGTCACTTGGAATGTGAAAATTGCAGGACTATTATTAGCCTGCTTAGTTTACGGGAAATGGAAGAGGTGATAGGGAAATTGAAAGAAGGGTAAATGCAGGAAACTTCATTAAGGAGGACTGAACGCAGTTAGCGCTAACAGAAATTGTCCACAGAAGCAAAGCTAGCAGTCCGTAACGTAGCACTATTATTACATTTCTTGGTATATAGTAGTCAGGCATGAAACTGGCAGAGGACGTATGAAAGCAGAATGCTATACAAATGAGATCACTGAGACATATGTGTGTAAAACCATGTATGATCGTGTGAGATCGTGGAGATTCACAAAGAATGCAAGACTGATGTAAGCGTAATTAATAAGATTAAGAAAGGGACGCATAAACCTATAGCAAATGTTCGAAAAAAAGAGTGTAAAAGGAATGAGGAAGACACGTCATGATCAAATGAACCAAATACTTGGGTCGGGCCATGTCAAGAGTCAGAATAACATAAGGGGCGTATGTATGAGACTTTGTATGAATGTGAATCAAGAAGTGTGTATCAAGACCGAGTTGTTCGGCGATCCACCCTCTCGGCCTACCCCTTCGGGAAACGTTGCGATTGTTAGTTAGTTCATCTCATAAAATCAGTTCTATAAACCCCATATACGTATAGAATTGCGTGACAAACATAACTCACATTCACGAGATCCACATTACAACACGCATTCCACCAACCAACAACTAAAACGACTTTTGGACAAAGAAATATGCAATATTTCTCTATAAAATTATTTAATATACTCCCTCTTGCAATAAAAACCGTTAAAAAATAAACAACTTCAAAAGAAGAATTAAGATATGTGTGCCGTAACGCTAAATGGTTGTCGATGTGTTTTCTGCTTGCTGAGGGCCGACTAGCGTTCCATGTGTCGTTGTACGCGCACATGAGTACATGACGTCAAATCTACCGCCCGGCGCAACAATAACGTATCGGCAGTGTAAAAGTTAGCGTTCGTATTATGCGTATCGCACGCGCATATTTACGGCTCATATATCGATATCGTGCTTCATCTCGTACCGCATCATATCGTGTTTTATATCGTACCATATTGTATGTGTAATGTGTATCAGACTTTTATAAAGTGTCGGTTGCCTGTGGAAAGAGCGCCAGACAGCGTTACCGAATGCATAGCGGAGGAAACAAGGCAAGTACTCAATGTGACTATATCGTGCGTTTGGTATGTAGTTGACGCTTTGATATCCATGGGCGCAGAGCACGCAGAGTGGCTCCACCACACCACTTTGACCCCGTGATTCGTCACGATACATTGGTGCCGAAACCAGGGACATTTAGATGTTCATCTTTGTATTAAATTCGTTCCATGCAAAGCGTAAAATGCTATGAATTGTTAATTTATATGTGAATTATATCGAAAAACGTGAATCATTGACCGCACATCTAAATTAAAATAGCTTATAATTATTATTTCTTTACGTTTTGCGGGTTATTCCTATTCTTTATTTTAAGCGTTTTCAAACGTGTTTATTGACAAAATGGCCCCAACGGTGCAAGCATTGTGCCGGAAACGGACATTAGCGAATAATAGATTAATCAAAACATATGAGATTGCGAAAATCGCTTTTTTTTTTTTTTTTTATTAATCTATAAACATAGGGTTATACATAGGGTTTAATTGATGCCTGTCTCACTAGGATTTACCTGTGTTGAGACAGGCTTAGAGGTACATATTTAAAATTACAAGAATATTTTAAGTAACATACAAATTCAATTGAATACTATAAAAATGGAAAGGTGATTGGAAGTGTGGGTTCACTTTAAAGAGAGTTATGTAAATGTAGGAAGAGATGATGTACAGTAAATGATGATGTATAGTAAATTCTGTCAAATCTATTTATGGGATTGGTTAATTAATTTGACATGATTCTATTTTTAAGTTATTTTACATGGATTAGGTCGTATGCAAATTGTTCACTGTTTATTAATGATTTACTTTACAGATGTTTGCAGTAGTGTGGCGTCCAATACTAACAATCCATTTCTTTACGTCTTGTTTGAATTTTGTCAAGGATTCAGTATGTCTGATTGTAGCTGGTAGTGTATTGTATAGTTTGCAAGCTATGTATTTGAAGTGTCTTTGTCCAAAGGTAGTTTTGGAAAAAGGAGTTTGGAGAAGTTCTTTGTTTTTGGCTCGGGTATTGTGCGTTGTTTGTGTTGTTTTGTATGATGTTTTGTTGTTTTTGTGTAAATTAACTAATATGGATCTTGCGTAGAGTTGTTTAATGTCCATAACGTTGAAAGTATTGAAGATCGTATCAGTGCTGGTAGTAAGAGGCAGTTTAAGAATAATTTTTATGATAAGTTTTTGTGCTTTAATGATGGGATCGAGGGCACTGGAATAAGCATTACCCCAAGCTAAAATTCCGTATTCGATGTGAGATTGGCATAGTGAGAAGTACACTGTTTTTAAAAGTTTTAAGTCAAGGAAGTTGCGTGTTTGTTTGAAAAAGTATATAGATTTGCGGATTTTGTTTGTAGTGTTATGTATATGTTGCTTCCAATTTAGGTGTGTATCAAAGGTTAATCCTAAATATTTGATAATGTTTACTTGTTCTAGGCATGGGCAGTCACAATTCCGGTTTAAAGATGTATTTTTACATTTGTGTATTTTTAATGGAGGGATTAGGTTTGACTTAGGAATATTGGAGAGACTAGACAGTAAGTATTTTGTTTTCTGTACATTTAGTGTTAATGTGTTCGAGTCAAGCCAAAATTTTACCTTTTGAATTCCTTCCTCTGCTTTGGAATATGCGGTAGGCCAGTCTTTCGCCTGGAAGAGGAGGACAGTGTCATCGGCGAAACTGACAATAGTGGCATCGATGTCTAGGTTACACAACTCGTTAATGTATATAAGGAAGAGCGTTGGACCTATGACACTGCCTTGAGGGACCCCGTAACTAATAGGCAAAAATTGACTCTTTGTTGATCTGAGTTTAACGCATTGGGATCTGTTAGATAAAAAGCTGGAGAGGAGGCCTAATTCATTATTCCTAATACCTATATTGAACATTTTGCGTTCTAATTTGATGTGTGAAATTGTATCAAATGCTTTGCATAGGTCGAGAAATACCGATAAACATTTCAAACCATTGTCCAGGTGGCCAGAGATATGGTCAATGACCGTGGCTATGGCATCGTTGGTGCTTTTATGGTTTCTGAATCCAAATTGCCGCGGCGATAGTAGGTTGTTGGTTTCCAGGTATTCCATCAGATTATTATTGACGATCTTTTCAAATACTTTGGACAGGGAATTAAGCAACGTAATAGGACGATAATTACTAATATCAAGTTTGGAGCCTGTTTTGAAAATAGGGATAATGAGACCTTGTTTTAGAATGGTGGGAAATATGCCTTGGCGGATGCTAGTATTAAGTAAATGAGTTAATGGTTTAATTATACCAGGGGCAATTTTTTTAAGAACACTGTTAGGTATTTCATCAATACCGGTGGAAGAAGAGTTTTTGAGCGAGTTTATTACTAAAGAAACTTCTTTCTCTGTAATCGTTTTAAGAATAAAGCGGGTTGGGAAATCATCATTGATTGTGCGGTCACTAGGGCCACGCGTATCGTTATTTACTTGAATTTTTTTTGCTAGTTCTGGACCTATATTTGCAAAGTAATTGTTTATATAATTGACTATTGTATTGGGGTTTGATGTGAAGTCTACGGTGGTATCATTGATATTGAGAGAGTTTAAGGTGTCAGTGGCTGTATTTGAATTGGTAGCTTCCTTGAGAACTTTCCATATTTTTTTAGGATCATTGCTACATTCGGAAATTTTTTTGTTGTAGTATAGATTTTTGGCTTTCCTAATGACTTGTGTGCAAATATTTCGGTATCTTTTATAGAAATTATGGAGTGTGATATCATATGGATTTGTGGCACATTTTTTATGTATGGAGTTGCGTTTCCGAATGCAGTTGATAATAGTGTGGTTTATCCATGGTTTGAGAGGTTTGATTGCTCTAGGAATGGTTTTTGTGGTGATTTTGGTGTTTTGGACAAGGGTGTCTTGTAGGTAGGTAGAGAAGTAGTTCCAGGCCTCCTCTATGTTTTCTATATTATAGAGTACGTCCCAGGATTTGGAATTAATCGTTTTGTTGAGGTTGTCATAGTTAATTGTTTTCTTCGTTATTTTAGTTGAAGCTTTGCTTTGTACATTGTGTTTGGAACTCATTGTGAATGAGGTGGCGTAGTGATCTGTAATAGATGACGTGTGGATTTTGGAGGTGTATTGGTTGGTTGATTTAACCATAATATGGTCGATGCAGGAGGAGGAGTATGGCGTACATCTTGTTGGGGAATTTATTGTGCTTTCCATTCCGTGGAACATGATTGTATTTAAGTAATCTTGGCACTGGGGATGTTCATTGTTTTTTAAAATGTTAATGTTAAGGTCTCCCATCAATATTAAGTTTTTTGTATTGTTTAGTTCCGTTAGATAGCAGTTCAAGTCATGTAGAAAGGAGGAGATATTAGGTTTCGAAGGAGAGCGGTAAAGTGCAATGATACAGGTGTTGACGTTGTATGTTATTTGCAGACAGTTTGAGTTTGAAATGTGAATTTCTTTAACGTTAAATGTGTTGTGAGTGTCGTTTAGTGTATATGCTACTATGCCATCGTTTTGTCTGCAGTGGTTGGAGGTTTGATGATGGGTATAATTGGGGATGTTTTTTGGATTATAGTAAGGTGTTAGCCAACATTCTGTCAGGATAATTAGGTCATATTTAGTTTTAGTAAGGTCGAGTTGGATGAGAAACTGGTCAAAGTTTTTATTTATCGATCTAATATTTTGATGGTAGATTGATAGGTTTGATTTGTTAGACGTTATATTGGTAGTTACAGAATCCATTTTTGTGTGATGTGTACATTGAAAAGGACAATTTCGTGAGATTTTAAGTTATTTTTTTTAAATCATCTACATGTTTGATATAGAAAATTTTTTCGTTAGTGAGGCGCCTCATCATGATTCTACCTTCCTTGTACCAGACATAGGTATAATTTTTTTCTTTGGCAAATTTTTTTGTTTGCCATAAAAGTTCTTTATGATATGGGGTGAGTTCTTCTCCAATGAAAATCTTGTCTTGGGCAAGTCCTTTGATAGCAGCGTAGTTTATGTTTCTTCTTACGGCGATGAAGTTGTCTCTTGTGGTTTTATTTTTGAAGTGAACTAGCAGTTTGGGGGGAGCATCGATACGTCTGTCCGGTATTCTTTTTACATCGTTTATTTCGCTATTTTTGATTTCTAAGCCAGCCGCTGCAGCCACTCTTTTAACTATTTCGGTAGCCTCTTCGTCACTTGTTTGTTTAATGCCGGCTATTTCCAAGTAATTTGAGCGAAATTTTGATTCAAGTTCCGATAGTTTGATTTCAAGATGTTTTATGATGGTATTTTTGTCTTGTTGATCCTTTTTGATGATTTCTATTTCACCTTCAATTTTTTTGTTTTGTATGAGAGTTAGGTCTATCTTTTTTATAATTTCGTCATACTGATTACTTATGAATTCTATGCTTTTTTGGGTTTCTGCTGTGATCTTTTCCATTTTGGTGATTATTTCTTTTTTAATATTTTCCATATTTCCGCTTTGCACGATGCATCCAAGTGCAATCTACTGTTAGCTCATTATACGACCCTTGATAGGATAGTGCTGGAATTTGGGACAGCACACGCAGAAATGCTGGACTTAGACGATTCTAACGAAATAGATGAAGATAAGATTCGAGAATCTTTTGATGAGATGTACTACCAAATTATTGAAATTTATCAGGAGTTGACTACTCAATCTGGCGAATCCAAGGCCGCGAGTGCGTGCGCGAACGTCAAGTTACCAAAGATAAACATTCCTTCATTTTCTGGCGATATCAAGAAATGGCCCGAGTTCTACGATATGTTCAATGCTTTGATGTATGCATAATGCATGAAAACAAATCGTTGTCAAACATCGAACGTATGCAGTATTTGTTTTCAAGTGTGTCTGGTGAGGCACTGGGTTTAATTCGAACGTTCCCGGTTCAGGGAGCTCATTACTTGGATGCATATCAAAGACTGGTAGCGCGCTACCGTAACGCGCGCGAACTAGCATTTACGTGTTGGCGGGAAATGCTAAATGTAAATTTTCCACCCAACGATCCGTATGAATTTCGCCGCGTATTCGACGTATTTAACGAAGATTTAACAATCCTAAGAGAATTGGATCTCCCAACTGACAATTGGGACTTCGTGTTGTGTTACCTGATCCTGTCAAAATTGGATTCACTAACAAGATGCGCATTCGAACAAATGCAGTCTCCTACTGAGTTGCCATCATATTCAAAACTAAAGGAGTTTTTATGTAACCAGTGTGAAGCTCGTGTACGAGACTTGCACTTTTCGCCTCCGGATCATCACGGTGTACGATCAGCGTACAAACCTCCCGTGCGTAAATCGGATCAGGCTCCCAAAAAACATATTCATCGTTTCTTTGCGATGTAACGAAGATGCGACCTGAATCCAACGGGTCCTCGATCTCGACCAATTATCCGATGTGCTCTTGTTGTGAGGAAGAACATTCCATTTCCAAATGCAAGGCGTTCGCGCTAAAATCGGTTCCTGATCGCATCCAGTTCGCCAAAGCACACCGTTGGTGTTTTAATTGTCTGCATTCTTCGCATTTTCTTAAGGATTGCAAATCTTTATTTAAATGTCGGAAATGTAAACAAAAACACCACACTCTCCTCCATCGTGATGAAATCTTATCTTCTGAAGAAGGGGGTCATCACTCCACGACGTCTACGGACCGTGAGGCCCCTGCTTCCAACCCTCAAATTAATGTCCTCACTAATTTAGGTGACAGGTCCGGAGTTCTTTTGTCTACTGCCAAGGTAAGCATTCGCGATTCCTCCGGCAGGTGTCAAACTTTACGTGCATTAATCGATTCGGGCAGTCAAGCTCACTTTATCACCGATCGTGCTGCAGAGCGTCTAGGCATCCATCGTACGGCCAGTGCTCGAAGAATTTGTGGCTTAGGCCAATCTTCCGCCATTGCGTCAGCAGTCATTCAATTAGAAGTCGGTGTTAAGGGGCGGGTTCTTTTTAATATCAAAGCACTCACGCTGCCTACTCTCTGCGGCAACATGCCAACGGTTCAACTAGACAAGTCATCATGGCATCATTTGCAAAACTTACGTCTTGCAGACCCTGACTATCACAAACCAGGACCAATTGACCTTCTTCTGGGTGCTGAGGTCTTCACTTCTCTTCTGAGACCTGGTAATGTGAAGAGTGGTCCTAATCAGCCATCAGCTTTTAATTCTGTATTTGGTTGGCTTCTTCTGGGTTCTGTTGGTTCTGACGCCGGTCACGAAACAAAATCGTTCATGGTAACTAGCGAGGACCGGCTCCACGAAGAGGTTCAGCAAGTATGGAAGTTAGACACCCCAATTCCCCAGTCTTTACAGATTACCCCTGAGGAACAACTTTGTGAACAAATGTACTGCATGGACCACACCCCTGATACTCCGGGACGATACATCGTAGCTTCGCCTTTTCGAGAAAAGGACCGGGATATCTCTTACCTTGAGTCGAACCAAGTCGCCCGCACCAAAAGAATTTCATTGCCTCGCCTCAAACTTTGTGCGGCAGTTCTTCCAGCGGATCTATTAAAATTTGTCAAGGAATCATACGAACCGTTGCTTCCAATCCCCAATACGTTTGCGTGGTCCGATTCAACTATCGTTCTTGCATGGTTACGATCTCCTTCTTATCGCTGGAAAACTTTCGTGACTAACCATGTCAGTTACATCCAGGATGCTTTCGAAGATACTCCTTGGCATCACGTATCATCCGGCGATAATCCAACCAACGTTGCTTCGCGTGGTCGGTTCCTGCCCTATAACACGTTATGGTGGGCGGGGCCTCCATGGTTAATCCAACCAGTCGATTCTTGCCCAACCCTTGATAGCAATGTCGACGAAACTGAACTTCACTCTGAGAAACCAAGTCAATCGTTATTAGTCCAACAGGATGAAAATTTGGTGGACCTACTACTATTTAAATTTTCTTCTCTCCGGAAGATTCAACGCGTTCTCGGTTATTGTCACAGATTCATTTACAACCTACGTAACAAAGAGTCTCGTCGTTTAGATCTTCAATTAAACCGTGCCGAAGTTCACGTTTCGCTGTTGGCAGTGGTTAAACACATTCAATCTGTAAATTTCAACGATAATATCACGCGCTTGAATGAGGGCAAACTTCTTTCGAAACAAATGCGGAAGCTCAATCCATTCATTGACGACCACGGTGTGCTCAGGGTGGGCGGCAGGTTATCTCGATCTGAGCTCGAATTCGAGCATAAACATCCTGCCCTACTTCCTCGTGAATCCAAGCTCACTTTTCTTGTGATAGACGCTCTCCATCAAGAATATTGTCATTCAGGTATTAACACGATGCAATATCTGCTGACGCAGCAGTTTTGGATTCTGTCACCCAAACGCGCCATCCGCCACTGCTTGTCAAAGTGTATTCAATGTTATCGCATAAATCCAGCCCCTCTAGAATCTTTCATGAGTGACCTACCCGCTGCTCGTATTAATCAAGTTAAACCATTCTCGATCGTGGGCTTTGATTACGGTGGTCCGTTTCACATCAAAACTGGTAAATACCGCGGCGCTAAGATAGACAAAGCTTATCTTTGCTTATTCGTATGTTTTACTACCAAGGCTCTACACCTTAAAGTAGCTTTGGATTTGTCTACCGAATCTTTCATTGCAGCGCTCCGTCGAATTGTAGGTAGGAGAGGTCGTGTAAATATCATACACTCAGATTGCGGAACGAATCTCGTCGGAGCTAAAACTCAGCTTAATTCGTTCATGCAGACTGCTTCAAATTCGGAACAAATCGTTTTCCGCTTCAATCCCCCATCTAACCCCCATTTCAATGGCGTATGGGAGATTCAGGTTAAATCGGTCAAAACTCATCTTTATCGCTTAATTGGTAACCAAACGTTGACTTTCGAGGAACTGACGACGCTTTTCGTGCAGATTGAGGCCACGTTAAATTCTCGGCCTCTCTACCCGTTGAGTTCGGACCCCAACGATTTGAGCGTATCATCTCCAGGTCATTTTTTGACTTTGGAACCCTTAACTTCCGTGCCAGACGAGGATTATACCGATCTGAAGATCAACCGTTTGGGTCGTTTGCAACTTATTCAACTTTGCGGCTAATCGACATCGCGATCCGTCTTAGTTTTAAGTTACCTCTAAGTTTATCATCATCTAGTTTAGTTCTTATTCGTATTCTCTTCGTTCCTTTAACATTTCATGGCATTTTGCGCTTCGGTTAAGGTTCAATTTTATTTAAAAAAAATACAAGTTTCTGTATTTTGGTGGGCGGAATGTGCCGTAACGCTAAATGGTTGTCGATGTGTTTTCTGCTTGCTGAGGGCCACTAGCGTTCCATGTGTCGTTGTACGCGCACATGAGTACATGACGTCAAATCTACCGCCCGGCGCAACAATAACGTATCGGCAGAGTGAAAAGTTAGCGTTCGTATTATGCGTATCGCACGCGCATATTTACGGCTCATATATCGATATCGTGCTTCATCTCGTACCGCATCATATCGTGTTTTATATCGGTTCCATGCCAACTCGGAATGAAACCAACTCAGAACCATCTCAGATAAGTCATTTATAGTGATAAAACAATAATTTTAAATTAGCCGATAACCCTAACCTAACTTAACCTATTTAACCAATTTTTTATTTATATTTTTTTATCACTCTAAATGACTTATCTGAGATGGTCCTGAGTTGGTTTCATTCCGAGTTGGCCGGTCACCTTTATATCGTACCATATTGTATGTGTAATGTGTATCAGACTTTTATAAAGTGTCGGTTGCCTGTGGAAAGAGCGCCAGACAGCGTTACCGAATGCATAGCGGAGGAAACAAGGCAAGTACTCAATGTGACTATATCGTGCGTTTGGTATGTAGTTGACGCTTTGATATCCATGGGCGCAGAGCACACAGAGTGGCTCCACCACACCACTTTGACCCCGTGATTCGTCACGATACAATATGGATTATGGACATGAGGAAGGAACAACATAGATACATTTTTGCAACCTAATAAAGATTAATGCTTGTATTGTGCTTTCTTTTAGATATAGCTTTTTAATTGTCACCTCGCAATATTTTAAAATAGGTAGGTATTATCTTACAACACAAAAACATGTACAATGTGACCTTAGCAAAAAACAATCCTCATTCATTTATACACAAACATACATAAATACTATCAAAAAAGATTGAATACTCACTTAAATACTCGAAAAAATAATAAAGATTTACTACAAACTCCCATAATGCATACTACTTTTGGTCAACGTAACTTTATATACCTTGCAACAAGACTTTACAACATTCTTCCAGACTTAATAAAAAAATGCAACTCACAAAAAAATTTCAAAGAAAACATAAAAATTTGGATTAAAAGTAATGACAGGGCCTTTACCGGTGCACTCACCCAAATCCGCAATTACTAAAGACACCAATGTATTGGTTGGTACTATTAGAGCTTATCATTAAAGTAACCATCATATTATTAATACAATAATGTAGGTATGTTAGTAAGTATTTTAGATTGATGTACAAAATGACTGCCTCAACACAGGCTAGCCTAGTGAGGCAGGTTATAAGAATCTTCAACTATATAACTAACTACACATTAGTATTCTTTAATTTACCTTTAACCTACTGTTCATATGTATACTACTTTCTACTTGTAAACTTTTTGTACTGATATAATCTATTCTAAACTACACTGAATATGTATTTTCTTAGTTAAAATGTTCCAAATTTCATTATTATTATTATTATTATTATTATTATTATTAGAACGTGGTACCCTAGTAAGGACACAATCTTTCCTAAAAGATTGTAAAAAAATAAAATTTTAAAAAGTAAAATATTAAAATATTTTTTTTTATTGGAATACGGAAATAAAAGGTTTTCAGATTTTGTTAATAGGTTCACAACACTTGCTTAGGAAAAATATTATTTTCATATTTATATTTACATTGTACAACATTTTCCGTAGGTATTCGTTTTAGAACAATAACATATTACTCATATTAGAACATAGTATTAGAATAACAAAATATAAGGTTCTCGTATTAGAACATAGTAAGTACTCGTATTAGAACAATAACATATTAGGTACTCATATTAGAACATAGTAGGTACTCGTATAAGAACAACAACATATTAGGTACTCGTATTAGAACTTGATTCTATAGTACCCTTCACACGCAGAGTTCGGAGCGGGACGTGCCCCGCGCCACTTCAGGCCGCCGCGCAGAAAAGTAAAGACCGAAAGTAAGATAACGGTTTACGGCGCAGTTCACTGTGAGACTTTTCTGCGCGGCGGCCTGAAGTGGCGCGGGGCACGTCCCGCTCCGAACTCTGCGTGTAAAGGGTACTAATGTGGTTCTTGTGCGGTATTTACATAAAAAATGTACTGAATTAACCAGCCTGCCCCCCAAAACTAGTAATAAAAGATTGAAACCAGATTTCCCTACTAAATGCGTATCGGACAATTCAAAATTCCTATATTTAAAGACATTTGTGAAGCTGACTTATTTATAAAATTTACAAATTAAAACAAAAAGGTAAATTTAGTGACAAATCATTCTTTTATTATAAATAAAAGATTAAACATTTTGCACACAACAATGGTTAACAATTAGATAATTTAGAAATTTTAGAAAATAAAAAAAATGTTAATAGTCAATTAAATATTATTAAAAAAATTATTAAGTCCCCTAAATTTATTTTCACACTATTGTTTGTTTTAAAACACACAAAACACACTTGTTTTTTGTGTTTTATAACACACATTCTAAAATAATTTTACATAATTGTTTTTTTATGATATTGTAATTAATTACCTCTCCTTCAATTTTTTGTCTATAGTTCTAATTTGTCTATACTTGTTTGTTATTTTTATTAAATCTTATTCTGAAGAAGAAGACTTAATTTTCGAAACATGTTGATAATATTAATTATACAGTGGTGTTTATACAAAATTATTTGTTTTCATTTAATTAAAAAGATAAATACTCATTCATGACGGAAAATCGTACTATAGATATGTAAACGCCCGCCCTCATTTAAATGTCACACGCTGAACTAAACTTTTTTTTTGCCTAACACCATTATACTCCATAAGTAAAATGTTTCTTTAATGAATTACCAGAAGGAATCAAAAGTATTGACAATAAAATACAAATATTAAATGAAATTAAAAAATATTTTCGAGAAATCCTTTTCTTCTTTTATGATAAATTATTGTGGAAGTCTTATAAGGGAGTTCGTTGAAGGTACAGTTGGCGTCTCATCGAAATGATTATTTTTATAATATTTTCTTCCTAATTACCAACTTTTAAGGATGTAAATTTAATTACAAGTAGGTATAAACGAATTAACGTTTACTTAATTAATAAGTTAATTAATTGTTAGTTAGTTAAGTTAATTAATTGCGTTAACCTCAAAATCGTGAAATAAAATTACCAAGAAGTATTTCACTAATTTAGTAAAGAGCCTAACTGGTACCTACTCCCTGGTTTAAATTTAAACATTTGACACGATTTAAGAGAATAAGAGGTTTGATCCAAATACTGAGTGCCTTTACGTGCTAGACAGCAGTTAAGAATAAAGGAAATGTGATTGGGAGATCGCGATAAAGTTTAAGTTTTAAATAGGACCAAGGAAGTTCACTCACTGTCTGATTGCTTGGGACAAAGAGAGTTCGGTTGCTAACCGGATGTCGAAGGTACCTTTATTTCGGATTTAGCCTAAACTATGTAACTAAAGCGCTTAAAGCTCGATTTACGGAATTAATGGGTTAGATCAGGGTTTCCCGAACTGTGTTCCGCTGAACCTGAATAGGGGTTCCTCGACAATTTGTTGGAAGAATTTCATTTAATATCATGTGCACATATTCATATTGCAACTCTACTCATATAATTTGTTCTCTAGACTTTATGTCCGGGTTAAGTCTTCCCCACAGCAAACACTTAACCCTTCCACACACTTTTCCACAAATGATCATCTAGTCAATCCACGCGATGTAATTGCATTGTATAAGTATAATAAATACAAAACTATACAAGAACTACATGTCAACCTACCAGAGACCATATGGGAAAATACTTCACCGACTCCAGATATTTTCATATCAGAGGGTTCGGCTCAATAGAACTCCTAACTGGACCGATAAATCCTACTGATCCCTCAACATAAATATTTAAAAAATCTTTCGTAATCCTACATGTGTTTAAAATGACCGATTTTCGCATTTTTATATAAAGATCCTTTGACAAATCTAATAAGCCTAAATTTTGAATTAGAGAGCTGGGTATAATGCCAGTAGCCGAAATAACAAATGCTAATATTTTTATAGTCCGAGAACGCCAAATTCTTTTAATCTCATTTCCTAAATCTGTATATTTTCTAATTTTTTCAGAAACAGATTTTTGAATATTACAGGAATTTGGAATAGCGACATCAATGATATAAGATATTTTTTAATTTTGTCATGTAAAACTATATCGGGTCTATTATGACGAATCGTTCTGTCTGTTAGTATAGTTTTATCATAATATATTTTATAAAATTTATTTTCTAAAGAAATACATATATTATACATTATACAAAAATAATTTCTTTACATGAAATTATTATTGTATAATTTTTTTCCAATAGTTCTTAATTTATGTAGTAGACCCTTCCAGGTAGAAAATCAGCCTTTAATGATTTGATGAAGAGTACCCCACCCCAATTTATCAAAACAATCTGTTATTGTTTACTTCCGTTTTCTACAACCTATTTATGCGAAGAGGGATTTTCTAATTATGCTGCAACGAAATCAAAGTGTAGGAACAGGATCGACGCCACACCAAATATTAAAATCCAACTTACCAATATTGTGCCCGATATCAAGAAGAAATGCAATTCATGGACTCGAAATTATCAAAATTAATTACGTGCTTTATTTATTTCATTTTTTTGTTTGTATTCCATTTTTTCGTTTATATTATACTAGCTTTTCCCCGCGGCTTCGCTCGCATGGTATTACGGGAAATTACTGTAGCGCTTGCACTTATCAATTATCCCCCCCTTTCCCCACCCCCACCCCCTCCCGCATTCCATACATTCAGTTTTCAAACATCTCGCCTGCCACCTAAATTTCATAACGCAAGCTCAAAGAAAAAAAGAATTATCCAATTTTGTTCATTCGTTCGGAATTTATGCGCTTACAAACATTTCTGATGTTTATTTTTATTTAAATATTTGGAAGTTTGTAAGTATAATAAAAAATTACACTATTTATTATTCAGTCTTTATAATCGTTATTTTTAATATAGGAACTCTCATCTGACATTTATTCCAAAACAGAAGCTTGTCCAAAAAACAAAACATATTCTAGTATTTGAATTTTCTGGAGCAGTAGCCGACCAGGAGGCTGAGTACTTAACAGCTTAGAGCCCACAAATATATCAACAACGTTTCCATGGAAACGATTTTTTTCTGACGTTAGCAAAAACTCGCTTTTGTTAGCGACAGGAAACGTATAACAAATATAATATATTTATATTTATAATTTCATAACGCCAGAACTTACCATCATTTACATATAATTTAGCTTCGCATATAATTTAGCTTTCTATTGGTGAAAGAATTTTTAAAGTCTTTTTATTGGTTAATGCGTGAAAACGTAGCATACAAACTCGAGCAGTTTCTCATTTATACTAATAAGTATGGATGTAAACAAATTATTGTACGGTATTTAAACAAAAAAGTTGAATATAAATAATTTGAATGAATTTATACATAAACAAAAAAAATGGAATATAAATGATAAATAATGTGCTTATAATGTAATAAAATAAATATTTTTTTTTAATTTTTGCTTTTAGAAATGATTCAATCTAAAAAATAAGCTAAGTGTTCCATTAAAAATTACGAATTTGCAAAGGGTTCCGTTGCGGAAAAAGTTTGGGAAACCCTGGGTTAGATTATTACATCCAGAGCGTTTGTGCTTGCTCGTTGTTTGTAACAGTATGCACCAAGTTGTTGGAATTTATCTGCGACTGCCTTTGGTGCTTAAGTAAGCTATTTAAGTTAATTAATTGGGAATATTCGGAAAATATATTGTTTGCGAACTTAGCCGAGAGGTAGCTTAATGTTTTAATACCTATGTATCTCATTTCAGAGAGTAAGGAGTGTGCAAAGAAAGAGGTTTAAATTTTTATTTTATATAGTATTTATAATAATAATAATGACGGATGTTACATAGTTAGATAATGGAGAGGGGAAGGAGTTAGGGAAGGGGATGGTTGAGAAGTACCTGGCTTTTCTGATCTGGTCACAAATCACCGCTAAAGCCATTTCAAGGAACGTTTCAATTCTGAATGGTGGTCTTACAACAGGACGAAACTAAGAGTATCTTCCACTCTGGAACGTGCCGCATATATACCTACTGCATATTATTTTTAATTAATTAATTGTGAAATAACACAAATAAAATTTATTTGCGCACGCCGAAATTCGATCCTGTGACCTTCGAATTGTGAGTCGAGAGACTTATTCCTCGACCACGGAGGCCGCAATAATAGCGTAGGCTCATGAAAAATTACGGGATTATACTTCTTATAGGATTATATTGTTAAGCTGAAATGTAACAAATTTGTCTCAGCATCTTCCCCTTCCAAAATCACATATTTTCCATTTTCTTTATAAAATAATGATGACGTCAGAAGTTTTCCTTTCAAATCAAAAATTTAAACTTAGCCAACCACTTGGGGTGACATATGGCAGAGGTGTTGGTTATCCAATAAATGGTTCCCGGGGCGGCGGTATCCATACCCGCCTCCCAAATTACAAACATATTATGTTAATATGGGCCTCACTGGGTACTTTACCCGTGCTTAGCCCCACGTTTTTAAATTTTTTTAAATCAATAAATTTAATAAATATTTATGTAATAATAAATTTAAAGACAATAAAATGAGATGTCTGTCTAATTAACTGGGCAATCGATGTATGTAGGTACCTACACTTAAGGATTCTAGTACAGATCTTTTTATGCAACAAAACATTATGACAGTGTAGGTACTTCGGCTCATCCGACTGCTAGTCAAGTATCAATCACCTACCCACAATTCAACCTATCTGAAGCTCTAATTTTACGAACTATAACCATGTAACTTTTTATTTTATTTTCTCTGACCATTTCCTTAAAAATGAGGAAGATACAAACTGTAAGTGTTCACCCTCGTAATGGTACATTCGCAATAATTACCAAGGCAGATCAGTGACCTTAGAAGCTCCTCTTTACTGCTTCCCTGAACCAACCCTTGAACTGATTATTCGTACATTGCCCCTTTCTCCCTCTTATTCCCGGCGGTACGATGACCACCCCTTTGTGCTCGTAAAATCGGGACGTTAATTTTAACCATGAATTTTTTATTCCGTTCCGGTTGGGTGGTTTAACATGAATCCGAGTGAAAGCGCTTCGGGAGATCTAATCGGGAATGGTCTCGACTTGAGCTGAAATGCATTTTTTGCCACGTGCGAAGCAACGATCTTATTTACGGTGACCGGCCAACTCAGAATGAAACCAACTCAGAACCATCTCAGAAAGGTCATAAAGAGTGATGATTAAAAAATTGGTTGTCTTTTTAGTGGAGCCGCACACCGGAGCCACACGCTACATGCACGCAACATTTACGTCGCCACAATATGCACGCAAATTTTTTCTTAGAGTAAATGTGTCGCGTACACGCACACCGGACGCACAATTGTGACTTATACAAAATGTCGACATCATCTGACACGGATTTCTTGATGTGGCAATTAATGAGACAAAATACGTTATTGGGTGCCGTTTAATCAAGATTCTGCAATTTACGGTAATTTCAAAATTTCGCAAGAGTTCGATTTGGTTTATCAGTTCAATACAGGGGGCGTTAAATGTGTCGCGTTTCAAATGTGGCGCCACAGTTATCGTAACACAAATGTATGTCTGGTGTGCGGCCTCGCTTACGGATGATAATTTTACGTGATAACGTCATATAATATCGATGGAGTGGAAGAGAGATAGATGCGTCACAAGCCGAACGCTTAGGCCGAACGCTTGTTCCGCTTTCTCGCTTGCACGCTCGGCTCAGGCGGAACGTGACAATGAGCCATGCTTTTTCGTGACTGCAGCCGGCGTTCATCGATTTATAAGACGTTATCACTTCAAAAACATTAAAAATTAGTTATATAGGTTAAGTTAGATTAGGGTTAACGACTATTTTAAAATTATTTTGACGTGATAACGTCTTATAAATCGATGAACGCCGGCTGCATGCACGAAAAAGCATGACCCATTGTCACGTTCCGCCTAAGCCGAGCGTGCGAACAAGCGATAGAGAGGCACGATCGGCCTAAGCGTTCGGCTTGTGACGCATTTATCTCTCTTCCACTCTGTCGTTATTATATGACGTTATCACGTAAAATTATCATCCGTAAACCCACTTTACAGATAACCAATTTTTTTCATAGCTTTTTATGACTTTTCAAAGAGTTGTTGACTTGAGTTTATTCTGAGTTGGCATGGAACCCTTATTTACAAAAACTTCATTGTATGTGAAATCATTAAATCTGATCAATCTGCGTCCAATACAGGTGACTCGTTAATTAATGAGTGTCCCACGTGTCCTTCTGGATAACCAATCAACTTTATGATATGTAGAAATCTTCCATTAATCGACTTCATAGGTTTATTACTCCTTTAATTACAAGTTGTTTTTTGAACGGTGGACCTACAAACGGTCCGGTGAACGGTCAAAAAACACGTTTTTGATATTTCTCTTTTTGAAACTGACAATTCATGGTGGAATTCCATTATAATAAATATAATAAAACAAATATGAAACTTATTTCTACTTTAATTATTTATTTGACAGTAACCGGTTTCAGCTTGTTAGAGCCATCTTTAGACTGATACAAAGTATTTTTAACCCACAGTTTATGTACACAATATATAGAGAGGGGTGGTCTATAATTTTTTTTTTCAATTACATGGGTTTTCTTACATTTGTTACTAAGTCGTCTTTGACTGTCGATTTTAGCCTACCTGGTTTAACCAGATGGCTAATCTTAAAATTAGTTCATTAATAATTCATTTTACTTGTAAGGTATTCCCCGAACAATATCGAGGTAAGCCACTAACCCGAGATAATTAAGCCTACTGGGAATAACCAAAATAATTATAAATTCGACAGTCGAAGACGACTTAGTAACAAATATAAGAAAGCCCATAAAATTGAATAAAATCCTTGTAGGCCACCCCTCTCCCCCCCCCCCTCTCTCTCTCCCTCCCGCGGGAAGGGGGAAGCGGGAGATTGGATTGGGGGGGTGAAAGGTGGTATGAGAACGCGTCAGGGGAACGCGGCAGAGGAAGGGCAGGCGGAAGGAGAACGGGACAAATGGGAAAGGACACGCAGGGAGAAACAATTTCTATATTAAATAGCATAGCGACGCATGCCGGGAACTCGCTAGTATGATAATAAAATTTACCATTTGAAAGATTTGTACAAATCATCCTTTTACAATGTACGCGACATTTTATTTGTAACGTTTTGTCTATGATGATAACATTTTGTCTATGAATATAACGTTTTGTCTATGAAGATAACGTTTTGTCTACAAAAATATCCATGTGAAAAGTAAATTTTTTAATAAACTGGTTTTCATATTATTTGGTCACCTCACTTCAGGAAAAACTTAAACACGGGGAGTACTTCCCGGTACTACACAGCACGTGATACCGCACTACGTTTCATACAATGATACGAGTAGTGCAGGATCCGCTTTATTTGAGTGTTATTAAAACGCTTTCAACAAATGGCCTCTTTCCGGCAACAACAGTTAGAAATTCAGAGCATTTACACTTTATATAATACACCCGGGACTTTGAAAGAGTTAATTCGTATTTTTAATCGAGAAAATTATTCGTAAGTTACCTACGATATAACTTTCCTGTAACGCGAAAATGTAGCTCATTCTTGAATTGAAATATAGAAATTAGTAAATTTATTGGTAAAAGACATGACCTTGGGTACTGTAAATTCTTCAACAATATTTGAATACAAACCTTTATATTTATTTCGTAATTTTAAAATTTACATTTTATTCTTAGGTGCATGTTGACGTATTTTAATATTTTTGGTTAAATTAACGCCAAAGAGGCAGCGGTGCCTTAGTGGGTAAGGGAATACAAATTACGTTTGATACAAAATATAAAATATGGACCCTTAGTTTTATTTTTTTTCCAAATCAGGAAATCTATTTTTTCTGGCCATTTTAGCGGGCTAATAGTGAACAACAATTTCATTTATTTTTACGTTTTCGAATAGCTACAGATATACGCAACTTTTGAGACCCCAAGCGTTCAAAAATAAGGCAATTTTTTTTCTCTCTATGGAGAGCGACAGGCTAATGGCATAATGGCATCGATAGGCCTTTCAAACAAATAAAAAATTGCTATGATATCTCAATTGTTTTATTTAAATTTAAGGATAGGAAGCGCTTAATGAAAATCCCTTTATTAAAAAGAGTGTAATCAATAAAGCAATGAAAATTAATGAATAAATAAATTTGTTTATGAGAAATAAAAACAATGATTTTATCGCACTTTAGATTAATAAATGAAGTGATCATATTCAATGCTACGAGCCACGTGGTTCTACAAGGCAGGTCCTGTCACCACTCATGACAGTCAAAATTTAGCACTTGCATTGCATTTGGATGATTTGGTGCAAGTTCGGATAAGTGAGATTGAATCTAATAATTAATCAATGTCACTATAATGGAATCATTCAATAAGAATATGTTCAAAGTGCAGTTTCATTAACAACGTCTAGATATAAAAACAATTTCTTTTTTTAAGTGTTTTAATTCTCAATGTATATTTGTTACTTTAATTTTTAAATTTTCTGCGACCGGTTTCGACACATCCGTGTAATTCGCGGGCAAATTTAAAACTAACTTAAAAATTCTAACAAGTACAAACATGAATTAGATTTAATTAGGTGGGGGTAGAGGGAGGGGTGATTTTGGAGGCAGGGGAGAACGATGGGAGGATATATCGTTACTATTTATTTTATTTATTTCCAAGATTGCTAAAACCCACAAATTAAAATATGAATTTACATTGCAATATTTAATTAAATGAAGACACTATGAACGAAACTCAATCGAAAATCTGGAAACAGAAAAATCAGAAAAAGATATTTGCACCTCTGGGACAAAAACCCAGGACCTCTCTACTTTCCGGGCGAGTGATCTTGACCATGAAAGTAGAGAGGTCCTGGGTTCGTGTCCCAGAGGTGCAATATATTTTTCTGATTTTTATGTTTCCAGATTTTCGATTGATTTTCGCTCATAGTGTTTTCATTTAATTAAATATTACAATTTGAGTTTTTACTCATAAAAGTTTTAATAAAAAAAAAAATAATTACATTGCAATGTTTAAACTTGATTTTTTCTTTGTTGAAGCTATGGCCTGTAAATGGTTAGCAAACTCGCAGAGGTTATTATTTCGTAAACAAAGTTCATGTTCCCTGATTCTAGTTTTAAAACAAAAATCTGGTACCTACTTAGCGACTGAGGTTTGAATTCAGTGAATCATAAAAGGTCAAATTAAAACAACAGGAAATATTTGTTTAATTAACTGGAAGTTAACAAAACCTTGTACGACTTTGAATACAAAACTAATTTGTGAATAAATCTCATTAAATTTCGAGAGACAAATTGGCTGCACAATTCAAACATTTATTATTCATAAGTCACTTTATATAAATCCGTTAAATGTCACAAATGTAATTTCGCCATTGATAATCAAATGGTTTACTCTTATTTTGTTGCAAAGTTCACGATTACGTGGTGTAAATGTTTATATCGTCATTGAAGAAGAAGATAACACTTATAATCTAAATGAAAATATGAAAGAAAACAATGGTCGCAACTGAGACTCGAACCCAGACCTCTCGTCTAACCGGGACGGCGCGTTTTCCAATTTCGCTATTGCCACCTTCTGTCAAACCGTCATATTTGTCAATCTCATATTTCAAATATTTAGAATCATTAATTAGCTTAATCATTAATTAGTTTTCTCATAAAAAATTGAATATTCATTTAGACTTTCATAAAGTCAATAGTTCCATATGAATAAATTCGGATACATTTATCCGAGACGCTATTCAGGTTACTAACCAATTCTTAGAATGATTGTTTCCAATAAAAAGAGTAGTTGCCTATAATATGGAAAAAGAACTAGTTGAAGATAATATTAATGATTCTAAATATTTGAAATATGAGATTGACAAATATGACGGTTTGACAGAAGGTGGCAATAGCGAAATTGGAAAACGCGCCGTCCCGGTTAGACGAGAGGTCTGGGTTCGAGTCCCAGTTGCGACCATTGTTTTTTTTTCTGTTTTTCTGTGTCTTGTTTTCTTTCATATTTTCATTGAGATTATAAGTGTTATCTTCTTCTTCAATGATATATTACGTTGATGGGAATAACCTTCAAAAGTTATAAAAAGAGAGTTTTCTCATAAAAAATTGTTTATATCGTCAATCACCAGTCATTTTTGCAGTTTATGCCAATATATTTTTAATCATTGAAGACAATACAACTCAAACCAAAATTTGAAATATAAAAATCATAAAAAGATAAGATTTTTTTGTTTTGTTATTGTATAAAAATTACATACAATTGGAATTTGTACCCGCTAAGCTACTGCAAGTAGCTTGTCAGCAGGAGATTTGTTCCGCGAGAAGAACAACAATAAATGAAATAATCATAAACGCATTAGCGTAACAACAACATACATACATGTAACAACATATAAGATACCTACCAACATTGTAATATGCAAAAGTTGAAAATAATACAGAAACAGTATTTTTATGGTGAAAAACAGTAGAATAGGAAAAAAAAATATATTTATTTATATATTTTTTTTTTAAATATCTTTCGACAGTTGAGAATGCAATGCAATAATGTAGCATACATTATTGCTGCAATAATAACAGCAATAATTTATTGCTATTATTATTGCCATAACAGCAATACATTAGTAATTAATAACATATTTGCAAATTAATACATGGTGAGAGTGAGCAAAATATAATCTTAGTACATAAGGTTACTCCCTAAAAGCCATGATTTTAACATCATGTAGAATTTCGTTGTAGAGGAGTTTTCTTAGGAGAAAGTACGAAAACAGTTTGTGATATTATAGTTGTGAACGATGAATACTTGAAGCAGGTGGATGAGTTTGTGTATCTGGGTAGTATGTTTACGAGAGATGGGAAGGCTGATAGAGATATCGAAAGAAGGGTAAATGCCGGTAACTCCATTAATGGAGGACTGAATGCCGTTGGCGCTAATAAAAAACTGTCAAAAGGAGCGAAACTAGCAGTCCACAATGGAGTCCTGGTACCTACCCTGATGTATGGCAGTGAGGCATGGAACTGGCAGAGGAAGGATGAAAGTAAACTGAATGCTGTAGAAATGAGATCTCTGAGGCGTATGTGTGGTAAAACCATGTATGATCGTGTTAGAAATGTGGAGATCCGCAAAGAATGTAAGGCTGTTGTAAGCATAATGAGTAAGATTAAGAAAGAGACCCTCAGATGGTTTGGGCATGTAGAGCGAATGAACAAAGAAAGTAGTGTAAGAAGAATATATGACGCAAATGTGAATGGTAGAAGAAGTCGGGGACGCCCGAGGAAGACATGGCACGATCAAGTGAATCAGATACTTGAGTCGGGCCATGTCAAAAGTCAGAATAATAGAAGAGTATGTACGAGACGATGTATGAATGTGAGTGAAGCAAAGAGTGTGTGCCAGGACCGAGTTGTTTGGCGGTCCGTCCTCTCTGCCTACCCCTGCGGGGAAACAGCGTGATGGTTAGTTAGTTAGTTTTCTTTTAATTCGTATGGCAATTTATTAAATATTAATGGTATAATATATTCCAAGGTTCTTTGACCATATTTTTTTTGGAACACAGGTACTTTCATTCCTTTATTTTGTATGGAACGTGCATTGTGTACATGATCCACCATTGTTTTGTACGGACTGTCGGATATATGCTGTAATACAATTTTTTGCCACATAAGAGCACCCACTGGTAATTCATTGATTGATTTAAATAAAATACTAATGTCATGCCTTTGGTCAAAAACGGTTTTGCTTACTAGCAACTTTACCATCTAGGGGGATCCTAACCTTGCCAAACTCTGCTCTAAACTGAGCTAATTCGACCCTAACCCTTTAAGTCATATTTAACTGCATCAAACTTCGACTAAGAACTAATAACATTAACTTTATTTTCTGCTATTTTTATATATATATAATATATATTTAGCAAGATTCTTCCCGAACTAACTGCGGATAAAATATATTCTTTTCATTTGATTGCGTGACATCTACATACTTTTCTGCAAGACTAGGATTTTTTTTTGAATAACTTGATGAGTAAAATCTCAAATTGTAATATTTAAACTTTGAAAATCATCTCAAATGAAGATTTGATACAGAAAAATCGAAAAATTTTAGATATCACAATTTGAGATTTTACTCAAAGTTATTCCAAAAATATAAAATAAATTAAAATTTCTCATAGAAATATTAACTGAAACTTTGTTGGGCAATTAGGAGGTCATTGTATTTATCTAAAATAACATTAGCGTTAAAAAGAGTTGAAGTGGATGTAACTACGCTTCTAAATGTAATTCAACAATAAATCAACGTCTTACTCGACCTTGTTTAATTGAAAACTTATCTTAGCTTACTCAACTCGTGGCTTCAAGACATATTGCGTGACTGCTGGACCTGTCTACAAATTAGAGTGCTAGTAAAAGTTTTGCAGGGTTGCAAGCTGCAGTCCACAGGATGGCAACTACACGGAATGTAGTTTTAAGAAGATTATAATAGCATACCTCAAGCACAATAATCAATGTTAGGCATTATGCTATTCTCCTGCATGGCTACTATATCATAGATTACTTCAGATTCTAAACTACATACTTCAAATATCTTAACTATCAGTCAGAAGAGTGTTAACTAATAAATGTTTTGTCTTATTCAAAATTATTATTTTTTATTCCAAAATTATTATCTAACTGACAGCCCTGATTTGAGAGAGCTAACTTTTAGAACCATTTCAAGCAAATATAATTTTGAATTTAACAATAATTTCAATACAATACTAGAACTCGAAGATTTGCAAATAACAATGCTAATTTATGAATAGATGTTGATGTTGACAATAAGGAACTCCAGTGAAAAATATTATGGCTTTAAAAAAATATTTTCATATAGACCAATAAACGCTGATTCTGAATATATAAGTTGTATGAAATAATATTTAACGTAGAGTTTAAAAAAATATTAAAAAGTCCGTTTTAAAACAGTTCACTAAAACACCCTGTCAAGTTGGTATTATTGAATTTGTGAGGCGTGACGTCACCGCGTCCATAAAACGCTCCAATGCTGAAATTCAAAATGGCCGATGATGATCAGCTGATTCCAGTTGCCTACAAAATTCATACTTCGGTTGGTCATGATGACGTCACACAAGATTCGGTGGTTTTCGGGGGATCTTGAAAAATTAAAACCTTGATATTTATTTCAACTATTAAAACCACCTATAAAAATAAAAATAAATATGCAGTTATTTAAGTTAGAAGGTCATTATTCATTTAAAATAATTAAAAAATTGGACTGGAATTCCTTATTGTGATGATTGCATGATTATACTTGCTATCCAGTTACCTTTCTTTTCATATTTTCGTTCTGTTTATATAGAATGCTCTCTGTCATTATAACTATTACACGAGTACGCATTTCTTTTTATATTTATATTTTTTGTAATAAAACCAACTGTTGAGTTTAAAAAAAAAAAAAGAAACAGTTCCTCTTATAAATTATGTTTATCTCATTCATTCATATGTTGTCCTTGATACTACTGATACCTTTCTTTGTGCCACTGCAACTCAATCTTATCATTGTAATGTAAAAACCTTTTAATGGCGTTAAATAAATAAATAGGAAAAGAAAATTAAAATGAAAATGTGTAAAGTTGGTTGTTTACCTGAAAATAAAATAAAAATGTAGATAGTTATTATTATTTTTCTCAAATATATCTCAGGCTGCTCACTAAGATAGAACCGAGTCAAGATAAGCATTAATAATATTAAAACTGTTTTTTTTTATTATCCACATAAAATTAATTGTAAAAGATGAAGCTGACGTGCAACTGAGATCCGAACCCGAAATATTCTGCTTGCAGAGCGAATACGTTACCATTGATTATAAAATGGCACTGCGCAGATAAGGAGACCTAATCCAGATTTCTCCAGCCAAACTCTCTTGACCCATCGCCTTGCACAGCAGTGGGAGGGATGGATTCAAACGTCCGTCAGTCCTGACCTCCGGATTCCTACCCACCCTTCATACCTTTTCCCTTCTCAAAGCTTCCTCTCCTTCCCTTCTCTGAAAAGACCCTCCACATGGCATCTCCACAGATGACATGGGCTCTGAGAGATTTTTTTTTCAAAACTAACGCATCTATTTAACATTTTTCTATTTATCTGTTTTTGAAAGAAATCGTTATCCTGCTAAGGACATCTTTACACTGGTATAAATTTAAACTTTTGATGAGTATTTATAAAATCTGGGTCAAGGGAAAAATAATATTTCTTCGTAATCATGATTTTTTTTTAAACGCTTGATTTTATTAATAGCTAGCTAATATTTCTGCCCACTTGGAATCCAGGCCACTGGAAAAATTCCTGAATTCCACCAGCCCACCAGCCTCTCAAAAAAACTTAAAGTCAAGTATTGCTTTTGCGTCGAAAATATCTCCATTTAATTGCTTGCTTATTTGACGCCTCTGTGGTCGAGGGGCAAGCTTCTCAACTATAAACGAAGGTATCGGGTTCAATTTATTTTTATTAAATTCAGAGTGGAAGATTTTCTCAGTGTCGCCCTGGTTTAAGACCACCATTCAGATTTTGTACGTGGCTTGAAGGAGCTTTAGCTGTATTTGGTGGGCTAGGAACTTTTCACCTTCTTCTTCCCCATCTCCTTCCTCTCCCCACTACCTTCAGTCTCCAATTGGGGATGCTACAGTCTTACTGGCTCCGTTAATAAATAAATAGGAAATAGCTTACGGGATCCGTTGGGTCTCTTGTGCGGTATTTATATAAATAAGCACAGATCCGTGAAAAATAACGCTATAGTGTTATTTATAAACCTGAAAATTTAAAAAAAATTGCTTAGATCTTTGCCTTTCGAAAGAACATATAATTTACATTTCGAATATTAATCAATTTTTAAAATTACGAAATCTATCAAATGACATTATAAAAATATCTGACACCTTATATTCATAGTAAACGATCAAAAAATAATGTAGCACCTCTTATGAAAATGATAGTCATTCAAAAAATATGTGTGTAAGAATGAAATACTACATGAACGTCCGCTAAAGTATGTCCACTGGACACAGTTCAGTGAACCTACGCGCGTTGTCTTAGTAACGTATCTTCACTATTAATTCATCTATCCATCTGTCAAACAAACACGTGGCCCTTATAACCCTTCACGCCACCTGTCCCCTGCGGGAGCAAAAAGGATCATTAAACCTTTCACTTTCGATGCAAATGATGATTCGCTGGAAACAATGCCCCATGTCAACCACTACACGAAAAACCAGTCACCTGTCACACCACTCGCCAAACCATTACTAGGGTTTGCAATCCCACAATCCCGCAATTCCGCAATCACGCAATCCCGCGATCCCGCGATCCCGCAATTCCGCAAACCCGCAATTGATCGTTAATTTGCGGGATTTTTTGGTGTGGGATTTGCGGAATTGCGGGATTGAGAAAATATTATTTTTTTACAAAAAAATGCAATTTGTCTAAATAAGCAGTGTTTAATCTTTCAAATGTAAGATACACTGAACTGTTAAATGTTATGAAGAGAGCTTAGGGCCGCAACTCGAGCTCAAAAGAGCTCTCCATAGTTTGTTTTTTCGAACTTATTTTTTAATTAAGTCATAGGAGACCAAATTTGTCCTAGTTCACACAAGTCTCATATAAATCATTTTATCTCCTTTACTGGCATGGTGAGACAAACGGCGTTAGAAAGAAAAAACTTCACGCCTTCAGAAAAAAATAAATATGCAGTTCCATGAAACCAAAGTCTCTGACAGTAATTTGAGAAAAGTACATTCATTATTTTTTTTATGATATAATCACCTCATGTGATATAATCACCTCATGCTTTTGTGATTTCATAAAATCTAATTAAGTTATTGGTATGGAGGCTCCACCAAAGCCGGAGTTAATTTAGCCTCTCAAAAACTGGGCGTACTGTACAGGGCCCGCATGTACTTTAATAGTACACAACTTCTAACCCTGTACAAATCACAAGTGCGCCCCTCGGTTGAATGTGGCAGTCACCTCTGGTCTGGAGCTCCAAAATACCTGAAAAATACCCTCGACTCTGTGCAGAAACGGGCGTTTCGTTTGATAGATTCTCCCATCTTAACAGGTGGATTGCAATCTTATGAGAACAAGCGTTGGGTGGGAATGCTATATTTGTTCTACCAGTATTTCAATGAAAGATGCTCCGAGGAACTAGCGTCATTGATCCCTTCGGCACCGGAGCATAGTCGGGAAACACGTCAAACGCATGCCTAACATATGTGTATGGTTGACATTTATCACATGAGAACGGATCGCTTCTTCGACTCGTTCTTGTGTTCAACAATTCGGCTGTGGAACGATTTGCCGGCCTCTGTGTTTCATCCTTCCTAAAACATGGGTCTCCTCAAGACCAATGCTCATTCCTTCCTCTCCTTAAAAAGACCCTCCACACAGCATCTCAGATGATATTGGCCCTGAGGGAAATTGTTTTCCTCCTGTATTGAGTAAATGTAAAATTAAAAAAATACCCATTAGTAAAAATCCCGCAGCTTTCTAAATTTTATCCCCGAATCCCGCGGGATTTGAAACCGGTGCGCGATTTGCTAGCATTCAGCCATCAGCCATATCCCGACCGACAATTCAATGGAATTATTACTATCCTGACTCGCCAGGGCCTTGAACTCTCTCCATTATACAACATTGCCGTTATTCGATCCTAGTCCAAGAGCGAGATCCATTATTCCATTTCGTAGTTAATTCATTCGTCAGCGAACTTGGAACTCTAATGGAAGGTGACAAGAATCGTAATACAGAAAAATAATAGACTCAGTAGGGATAATGCTTTGAGAAGTTGGACGGTCGGATGACATAGAAAATGTATTATTTTTTGTCAATACTTTATCTATATATATATATAAAAATGAAAATATGTTTGCTTCTGTCTATGTATATATATGTATGTATGCTACGCGTTGCTAAACCATTCATCCGATTGTGATGAAGCTTTGGGGATTTGATGTGCAAATGTCCGCGATTTTCACTATTGCAACAGTGAGTTTTGACTACATGAATTTATGCGTTGCTTACAGTTCATCCGATTGCAATGAAACTTTGGGGATTTGATGTGTGACTGCCAGCGATGGTTTCTATACTGGTGAGCTCTAGCATTATGAAATTTATATAAAAAATTGCATAAGGTGGCACGCGAGCCGTTTAAAAACTGAATGTACCGGGAATTAATGTATGGATTGTGGGAGAGGGAGGGGAATTCGCGGGAGCGGGGAGGTGGGGAGGCGAATCCGGGAGAGGGGAGGGGAACTCGGGAGGGGGTTCACAGGACGGGGGAATAGGGCGAGGGAAGTGGGGAGAGGGAAGGCGGAGAAAGCGGAGTGGGAACAATAGGGGAAGTGGAGGCGGAAGGAGAACGGGACGAATGGGAAAGCACACGCAGGGAGGAAAGTACAAGATTATTTATTTATTGTTTTTCATTTACTCACAAATAATTGACCAAATTTCCCCTTAAATCGTGAAACATTAAAATCTTTGAGGGGGGGGGGTAAGGTTTTAAAACTCATTTTTCAAATTATTTGTTTTCTAAATGTACAATAGTATTGTGCCAAAATTTCAAGTAAATCGGAGCAAAACTAACGAAGTTATAGCTTTTCAAGCGACCGGCCCTTTTGCTCTATTCAAGTATATTTCGAGTATAACAAAACTTTAAATTGATTTTCTGGCATGCAGTGTTTTCTAGTCCGTGAACTAATGTTAAAAACAGTGATAATTCACTCAAAATTTATTTGACCGATCTTTTTGAAATTTTGCACACTATTTTAACACATAAATCAACAGGTAGTGATTTTTTTTTTTACTATTTTTTCTATTTTATAATAACAAATTCACCGAAAATTTTAGCAAAAAAATTTCACTGCGAAAAAAAATAAAATAAAAAAAACCTTTCGTCACTACCTGGTAAAAAATATAATTTTTAAACCCATTTCAATTTTTATGTTTCAAATGATTCCTTAACGAGTTATGATGTTCACCGCGAAACACCTTTTTTTCGAAGCGCCTCCGGAGATTCGCTCTCACAGACTTATTTATTGATATTCTTAATCAAAAAAAATTTTCAAAGATACTTCAGATGTCATACTATAAGGTGTATTTAAAAGAAATAAGCCAACAGAATTCATATTTAAAAAAAAAAATCAAGAAAATATGCCTTTTTTCGCCTTTAAAACCTTACCCCCCCCCCCCCCCCCTTTTAATGACCTATATCTTATAATTTAAAGCAAAAATAAATAAAGTAGCTCCCACCTATACTAGATATTTGCTATACCTTTTTATTACAAAAATAATTTTTCAATTGGGGTGGGTATTTTGATCTCAAATCCAAAATTAAGATTTGTATGAAACTGGGCCACGCAAACGTTTGTCTTAACTGATGTATTATTCATTTCGAATCTTATTACGTGTCTTTCGGATAACCTTGGAGTATTATGAATGTTTACAAGGAATTATAAAAGTACAGAAAAAATAAAATGTTAAAGATGCGTTATTGCTTCGCAATAAAGCCCCAGGGGAAACTTGGAAGGCTGTGAGCGTTTTCAACCCTTCAGCAACAGATTCCAACAGAAAGAGAGTACGGTTCGATTTATAAGACGAATGGGTACCGTTCGTAATACGTTCTGCAGGCGGTTATGTCGTGTGATGGAATCTTATATAAATTACGTTCAACGTCTGGTGTTTGTCACAAAAATAATTTTACTTTTGTTCGGCTAGCAGATAGCCAGATAGCCAGATAGCCAGATAGATGTGGTTAAAAATAAACTCAGGTAACCCCGGGCTAATTTAAGACATCTTATGAAGATCTTGCCTGTATTTTTAATAATAATATTGTGTTATATTTATGTAAGTGTGACAGAGAGAAGATTAAGATTATGAATTATAATGATGTGCACAGAACCAATCGTTTGTACATAATATGCAAGATTAGTATACAGGGTGTTAAGGGACGTACTTGACTTACTTTAACAAGTGATTCCTGACATTATTTGTAATACAAAATGAATTTTTTGACGCCTTTTTTTAAAAATTTTTTTCTTGAAAATCAAAAATAAAGAAATTCTTTTACATTTACTAGTCACTCAGACGAGTGATCGACCAACCCCTCATCCCGTCCCCAAATGTCCACTACCTACTATTTTTTTTTGTTTTGTAGAAAAAAAAAAAAAAAAACACCAAAAATGTCACCGGACACCAAAATTTCATTCGTATTTTTTACTCTTAATAATATCAAAAATCACTGGTTAAAGTAAGTCAAATCGTCCTTTCACACCCTGTAAAATGAGATGTTTTTTTTACAATTTCAACAACTTAAATAACAAGTTACTGTGATTTACCTCTTTTTTAACCTTTTATTTTGTAGAGGAAAATCTATTTTAAATATATATTTTTTAATATAATATGTGCCGTTGAATGTGAAGGCTATAATGCCAAAAATAAGATTTCTTCGCAAAGTCTCAACTTGATGCGTATGCTTTAATAAACATTTAGATATTCTACGTACATTGTTTTTATAATTTTTATCATAATATAAAAAAAATATGGGTTACATGTACACAATATTACAATTTAGGTCATTGTCATGTAAATATTGTGTTTGATAGAGACAGATATGTAGAGCCCTTGTGCCTGATAAGCAAGCCACGAATTTTACTATTGTTGTAAGTATATTACAAAATGTTTTGCACAGACTATTTATTTTTTTAATGCTCGTTTTTTTTTAAATGTTATTTATTTATCTGATTGGTTGATAATACAGCGAAACGCAGAAGAGAGAAGATGTATTTTTATGGCTTTGTAAATATAAAGGTTTCGCATTCGGGTTGTTTTAAAATTAGGCGTAATAAATTGATTTCCATTCCTCATAAGTTTGCAGTATTCTTCATTTTTTCTATACACTTTTTTATAATAGACGCTTGCTTAAATATTTCTCCGATTTTTGGTACTGGTAACAATTTAAAAGTGAATTTATTGACATATTTTGCAGTGTAAGTAGAAATGGGGACCCAAAATAGTCCCTATAAAAATGTGATTCCGAAGGTTTAAATAGTTAGAATAGTTTAGTAGATTTAAATATGTTAAATAATTTTAAGATTTCTTCAAACGCAGCAAACTTATTTTGTGGCACCATTTTAATTCAAAATAAATAATTAACTTAGTTTTTACCACTTTTATTGTTTAAAAACCAACATGTTCCGTGAGCCAAGTTTATGTCTATGACCATTGTTTTTACCTATTATTTATGATTAGTTAGTAAACCCTGAAGAAGTGAGCTTGGCTCACGAAACATGTTGGTTTTAAACAATAAAAGTGGTAAAAACTAAGTTAATTATTTATTTTGAATTTTAAGATTTATGCATTAAACACGTTTTTTTTTTAATACCGCACATGAGTCCCAACTTCTCCCGTCTGAAGCCAGTGAGACTATGGCATCCCCAATTTGGGTATGTTGTGAGGCTGAAAGTAGTGGGGAGGTGAAGGAGGTGGGGACGAGGAAGGTGGGAAGTACCTGGCTATTCAGATCTGGTCACCGAACATGGCTAAAGCCATTTCAAGCAACGTTTCAATTCTGAATGGTGGTCTTACACCAGGGCGATGCTGAGAGTATCTTCCACTCTGGAACGTGCCGCAAATATATATATATATTATTTTTTTAATTAATAAACCGTGAAATAACATAAATTAAATCAAATTTATTTGCCACGCCGGGATTCCATCCCGCGATCTTCGGAATGCGAGTCAAGAGCCTGACCCCTGGACTACGCCGGCCGTCAATCATCGCCATGTTGATGGTGATGAACCAAAATTTTATAATAATACCTAGTATAAATAAATAATTGTAAATAATGGAAAATGTCAAGCATACCTCAAACGGTTCCATGACATCTCAGAATCAATTCAACTCAACACTTCATTTAAAAGTCATTAAAAAAAAACTATGAATAAAACCATTGAAAAACATTACCAAACCTAACGTAGTCTATTTAATCTTTTTTTCATCACTTTTAAGCCACCGCTACCCAAATTTCTACCGATTTCTTGGATATTTGAAGTTTTTAAGCTCTAAACAAAATATATGTTATTTTTGAAGATAATATCTAGACGCGTTCCACGCCAAAACGCAAATTATATGTAATTCGCATCGCAAAGTATGCTCCGAAAATTTTTATTTTCACGTCTGTCTCTATTATTTAGGAAGTTAAATGTATGAAAAATTTAACAGTGTTTCTTTGAATGTTATTTTAGACAAGCCCCACGAGATTTTTGCTCTTTTCTAAACGAGTCGTGTTTTATTAAAAATTTTCACAATTTTCGATTTCAACATTAGCACGTTCTCTCAAACATTCGTAATTACATATCTCTCCATCTTCTTTTCGAGCGAGGATACGGGGTCTTAATGACTATTCAAAGGAGGTGTTGAGTTGATTTCTTTCTGAGTTGTCCGGTCACCACCGCAAACATCCCTTATTCAGTTACTCAATATCTGCCCTAAGTGCATTTTATTTACGTTTCTATAGATCGTTAAAGAATAAATGTACTACGTTGTTCACATTGCCTATACATTAACATGATCAGTATTTAAAAAATAATGTTAAAAAGCGGGAATCAAAAAAATTAACAAAACATGTTTTTTTCAGAAAGCGGAAAAAGAACGGCATCAACAATATAATTAAAAAATCTTCCAAAAATACCTCAATGAATCGATTTTGAATAATTACACAAAATTCTCATCTTACCGAGGTAATGTTTAAGCAAACAATATATTGTTGGAGTGTGAGATCAACAGACTTTAAATTAGCCTAAAATGTTCTTGTTATTGTTAGAGGTTGTTTTCTACAAAAAGCAAGAGGGATATTTATTTTTGCTCTCTTCTGAATCATTGTGGCTTCATAATATCTAAACCTAATAAACAGAGGTAAAGTCTGAACAAAATATAATATTAAAATGTAGGTAAAGCTACATAAAGGCGTACAGCGCCTAAATATTAAACAGTTTTTAAAGATTATATAGCCATATTTCATTCCCACTTAACATTCGGTTTTTTTACATTAACTCCAAACAAAGAAGCTTGCGTCATATTTGGAGATTCTGTGGGGATTTTTTTAAGGGAAAGGATGGAAAGAAAGTTCTGGAAAGTTAAAAGGTATGAGGAGTGGGTAGGAATCTGGAGTTCAATGTGTCTAGGAGTGACGGATATTTGAATCCATCCCTCCCACCGTGGTACAATGCGATGTATCAAGAGTCCGGCTAGAGAGGGTTAGGTTATCTCTCACTCAACAAATCTCTCCCGATCCCGCTCGCCACTCAGTAGGGGAGCAAACGCATTCGCCGCTTAAACCGAAACCTCACCCCACGAACCCGGGTACCCCCTGCAGAGTCACAGGTAACTATTTTATTAGGTAAACAAGAACATTATTTATAAACAAAAAAGTTATTTTTTGAGGTTTATTATGTTGTTAGCCAAATTTACAAATGATTATCTAAACACAAAACAAAAAAGATATTAGTCGAAATTCGACCCTGGTAGGTTATTACAAAAATTTTGTTTTCATTGCAAATGTAAATATTACATACATAATTTTCTTCGGGATTTCCTTATTATTCTGTGTTTCTCTCCTTGAAAGCAGCCATGACGAGCAGTATCTTCGACAGAATTTTTCATTAGAATTGAAACAAAACTGAGAAAACTTAGTCTTGAAAGTTCCAGATCACAATCAAGTTTCCATTGGCTGAGCGCCGGCAGGGCCAGTGCGACAGTCCACAATCCACAGGAGTTCCAAGAGTTGTAAAAACTAAACCAATAAAACTCAAGCGCTTCCTGCAAAGGTGTATTGCACCGGAGATTGCTTACTACCAGTTCGACGAACGCGCAAGGAACTAGGAATCCGATATTTAATATTACAGTAAACTATTGCATTTTTGTGTATTCGTAAAATATTCTATTATGCTGAGAATGAATTGAAGCGATTCGTACCGAGCATTTAATTTCCTGTTATTGTTAACGCGTTACTTTTTACACAAGTATATAACCTTTTACATTACCACACAAATTGTGAAATAACTTGTATTTTTGCAAATTGGTGTTTTTCTCATCTTGCCAGATGTACATTAGGTATATGTTATATATTTTTTAAATGTTTACCCAGTGAAGTTTTCCTAGGATAGCTACTTTAAACTTTGATTAATGTTATTGTTATTTCTAAAACTATATATTTTTTTTATTTATTTTGTATGTCTAATTAACGTTTGTTGTTATTTTTGATGTTGAATTACGTTATTTTGTATATTCAATTAAGTTTGTTGTTATTTTTCATATTGAAATACGTTATTTTGTTTGTTGAATTAAATTTATAATATTGATTTACGTTATTTTGTTTGTTGAATTACGTTATGTTGTTTGTTTTTAGTTATTTTTAATGCATAATTACGTTTTTTTTAACGTTGAATTACGTTTGTGATTATATTAAATGTTGAATTACGTTATTTTGTTTGTTGAATTACGTTTGTAGTTATTTTTAATGTTGAACTAAGTTGTGTGTGTTAAACTACATTTATAGTTATTTTGAATGTTAAATTGTGTAAGTTGAATTTGGTTTGTAGTTATTTAATAAATCTTTGAGAATTGTTTACATATTGCCTTTATAAGGTGTTATGTTCTTTACGTATGTGTAAATAAACCTTCCACAGGAGCTATTGGAGTCTCATTTATTGAGTAATAGAATATTTATGAAAAAAATATTACATAATTTTGCATATTGTTTTAATTTGAAACTTTATTTTTTTTTGTGAAACCAAAGTTTTTTAGATGTTTTTTTTTTCTTCTCGGTGCGGTGGGTCGAGAGAGTCTTTCACTCTGGAAAGTGTCGCAAGTATATCTCAAATATTTTTTAAATGACTAAATTGTGAAATAACACAAATCGATTAAATAAAATTTACTTGCACACGCCGAGGTTTGAACCCGCGACATCCGGATCGCTAGATGAAAACCTTACCCCTCGACCACGGAGGACGCCAATGTGGGAAAAGGGCAAAGAAAAAATAAAAAGGGGAAAGATAATAATAAAAATGAATATGATGAAAAATATTTTTGTAATTTATTTTTAGGGTGGTATGCCGTGTTGTGCTACCTCTTTCTTTGGCCAACGTTTCGGACAGCGTTATCATCAGGACAGATGAGTGAAGAACCTTTTTACTCATCTGCCCTGAAGATGGACACTGTCCGAAACGTTGGCTAAAGAAAGAGGTAGCATAACACCCCATAACGGCATAACACCCCAAAAATAAATAAAAAAAATACTTTTGGCCGTAAAAACCTAAAATCATACACGATGAAAAATATTTTACAATTGAAAATGATAAAAGTGCAGGTTTTTTTACAAAAAAAATCTACACTATTGAAATAAACAAAACACATTTCATTCGTATTTAATTATTTTGACTTATCAGCATCTTTTGCGTGTTAGTACTTAAGCCACATTCATTAATTTTTGCTGTACTAAATGTTGGTGACAGTGTTGGTATCTTGTTTTGAGAGAATTGTGTAATTTTATTGTATTCCTGTGAACCGAGCCGGAATTGACATTAATGACGTTATTCCTTCTTTAATCCTTAATCTTTCTTTTTGCTTACCGTGATTCATCGTTATCCACATGTGTGACTTTTATTTACATATTTATTATTCATGTCACTTTCGTGTGATATAACTTCCCAAAAATTTTGAAATGTAAATCAAAACATGTTTTGAAAACTAATTTATTTGCTGCTTTACAACAAATACTTGTTTAGATGTAATTATTGTTAAATAAAACATTTACATATGTACCAATGTACCCTCCTGAACACACCCTTGTTTGTCTTTTGGGAAATGTCATTCAACCCCAACTCTGATTGGGTTTTCCACAAATTAATCATAAACACGATTGAACCAGAACTTCTGGCATATCTTTAATTTAATTACAATATTCTTGGAAACAACCCTCGTTATGTAAAGTTGTCTGAAAATGTTACGTAATATGGAATTCTTACCTTGACAAGTCTCGTTAGCAACAGTTTAATGAATTTGGCATTATTTACTTATTCATTTAAACTCCCTTAGGGCTTTTACAAATATGGTATCAACGTGCAAGGTGTTAAACTGAATCGCTTAAGATTTGCAGATTATATAGTCCTGTTCGAGGAAAACCCAATGCACCTAAATAGAATGATAGAATCACTAAACGACGAAAGTGTGAAAGTCGGCCTATGTATGAACAAAGACAAAATTGCTTACAAACTCTGAAGCAGTTACTATAAATTTGACAACCAACCACTCGAATATGTGTCAGATAACATCTATTTAGGACAGATTATATCTCACAATGATCAAACCACTAAAGAAATCGAGCGAAGAATACCAAATGAATGCAAGAAATACTGGTCTTTGAAAGAAGTCTTGAAATCCAAGGAGCTAAGTTTGCAAATAAAAAGGAATGTCTTCAACACATGTATACTTCCAGTCATCACCTATGGATGTGAAACTTGGGCACTCACCAAACGCCACAGAGAAAAGTTGGAACGCTGCCAAAGAGCCACGGAGAGAAGTTTGACAGGAATAAGGAAACAGGACAGAGTGAGAAGAAGCATAATAAGGGAGAAAACCAAAGTTGCCGTTATAGTTACCCGAATAGACCAACAAAAGTGGAGATGGACAGGTCACATGATCCGCGATCCACAAGAGAAATGGTGCAAAAATGTCACTGACTGATATCCCAGAGATGGCAAGAGAAGTAAAGGACGTTGACAGGTAAGATGGGAAGACAACCTAAAACTCACGGCTGGACATCATTGGAGAAGAGTAGCGCGTGACAGGTCCCAGTGGAAAATGATAGAGGAGGCCTATGCCAAGAGGCAAACTGAGCTTCGGGTTATATTATAAAAAAACAAGAACATGTCAAGATTCATACCTAACAAAAGCTCAGAATAAAAAGACTTTTTATTAGGGCTTTTACATATAGTGCAGTACATTTTTTTGACAAAATACAGGAAATAACATAAAATATAAGAAACAAAATATAGGTAACATAAAATATAAGAGTTAACACAAAGCAGATAAACTAGAATATAAGTTTAGTAAAATAGAGATAAATATAGTTTATAAAGTAGGAAGAAATAGTTGGCACATACGTCCTTTGAAGCTGGACAAATTTAATTTATTATCAAATGCATCCATTTCGTTTAAATATTTGTTACCAAGACTGTGTAAACGCTGTATTGAAGAATGCAAACTAAAGTTGGAATGAGATGTATGTATATAAAATGTTAATATTTGGCTAGTCGTTCGTGTGGGTACATGTAGATTTATTAATTGCAGGAGTTCACAACAATCGAATTTAGAGTTTAATAATTTTAATAAAAAGGTTAGGTCGTTTATTTTTCGTCTGTTTTCTATAGTTGGAATTTTTAAAATATTCATTAAGAACAGGTAATTTATATGCTCCAAAGGGATATTATGTTTAAAATTTATGAAACGTAGAAATTTTCTTTGAATTCTTTCAACATTATTAACATGAATTTTGTAGAAGGGCGACCAGACTATGGAGTTATGTTCTATTAGGCTTCTAACAAGGGATATGTATAATATATATTGTAAGGTTCGTGTTATATTTTTATAGTAGATGAAAATCGAAGGTATTCTCGAACTGTTGAAATACGACATATCTATCCCTATTTTAAATTTATTCGTTTAAATAAAATTAATGATAAAAGCTGCTGTTCTATCTGATAACATGCGCTATGAGTATGTTCTATCTTATCAGATACGTGCTATGTGTATATTAACATCTGCTATAAGTATTTCTTTCTCATATCGTGTGCTACGAGTATGTTCTATAATAATATGTAAATGATTTGTATGGCACCGTTTTTGCGAAATCACCTCAAGGGCGCTGTACAAACGTATAAAATAAAATCTTACTTCCAACTACAAACTAGACAAACACTCTTAAAACAACTTATGGCTAAAAATTGCATCCATCGATCGATCACTAATACGAAAATATATGCAGGTATAATAATTTGACCAATGAACGCGATGCTGTGCATGTAAAAATGCAGTGTATGTAAAAATTTACATACACTGTTTATACTCAGAACTGTTAATGGACAGAAAATATACAGGACCATACTTCTATCTGATAACATGTGCTGTGAGTAAGTTCTATCTGATAACATGTGCTGTGAGTACGCTCTATCTGATAACATGTGCTGTGAGTACGTTCTATCTGATAACATGTTCTATGAGTATGTTCTATCTGATAATATGTGCTACGAGTGTGTTCTTTTTGATAACATGTGCTATGGGTATGTTCTTTCTGATAACATGTGCTGTGAGTACGTTCTATCTGATAACAGTGATATGAGTGTGTTCTGTCTGATAAAATGAACTAAGAGTACTTTCTATCTGATAACATGTGCTGTGAGCTGTGAGTATGTTCTATTTGATAATGCGTGCTAAGAGTATGTTCCATCTGATAAAATGTGCTATGTATGTGTTCTATCTGATAACGTGTGCTTTGAGTATGCTCTGCCTGATAAATGTGCTATGAGTATGTCACAATAAAACCGATCATGGCTCGCGTGGTATGAGTGTCTAATTACTTGAAGAAATTTCCCACAGAAATGATATGTTTTTCCGGGATGAAAACTGTGTCATTTATGTTAATGTTATTCGCTGTCACTTCCCAATACTCCAACTGTCCCTACGCAAAAAAAAATCACATCGATTGGTCGCTCCCTAGCGACAGAAGGACAAACAAACAAAGAAATGCACTTTAATATTAGTACGATGGAGACGACATAATACATGCATTATATGTAATTAAAGTTACGCACTGGCCTTGCCTTTGTGGGATTTTTGTTATGTTGAGACAATTTTTATATAAAAATGTTATTATATTTTTCTTTTTCAAATATTTTTTTTCTCTTTTATCTGTAAATGTATTGCCACTTGTAGAGAAGACTTGTTTTCATAATCTATAAATGAATATACGTGCTCGACAAAAAAAAATTGAACAAAAAAGCATTTTTATAAAGTAGGAAAGTACAAATTTATAAACCAAATTATTTTGTGAAAAAAAATGTGATTATCATTAAATTCTTCCACATTATCGCGAATATTGTTGAAATTCTCAGTAATTCAAACTTTATTTATGTGGGTGGAAAAATGTCCCTCGGGGGCAAAGTAGATTTTAACACCCACAAACTATTTAAATAGATATTCACGTTATTTCCGTGAAATTTTAAAATTTTCATCGTAACAATCTGGCACTTATTAATGTAATTAATTATGTTACTTGCCTAATTATATATCGAGTATGAAAGAACACAATTTATTGGCTGGAAGTGATACCTACCTTAAAATCACACAGAGCATGAAAAGGTAACGTGGGTATCAGATAACGATGACTGTACATTATATAATATACATTTTTTTATTATTGAAATTGATTTCATACATTTTTCTCATTAACGTCCTCTTTAGAGGCTTTTACAAATGAATAGTACTTATTCATAGTTAATAATTTGACATGGTTAATAAACTCAACTTTACTGTCTCAGTAACAACAAAAAACGAAGTGGTTCGCTACGTTTCATGACGTAGCAGGGGTGCCCGTGTTCATAGGGTGAGGTTTGTCCAGATCTTGGCAGCTGATGCGTCTGCCCACCTACTGCGTGGCAGGCCGGATCGGGAGAGACTGGTTGGGGGAGACCTTTTGACACCGCCTTCAATCTATCGCCCTCTTCAATTGGAGGGATAGATTTCTACGTCCGTCACTCCTGGACGCAATAACCCTCAGATTCCTATCAACCCCTCTACCTTTTCTTTTCTAGAACTTCCTATCCTTCATTTCCTTAAAAGACATTCCACATAGCATCCCTAATGATGACATAGGTCCTGAGGGGAATTATTTTCCTCAGGGCCTCCTGAGAGTGGAGCTAATGTAAAAAAAGTTTTATATTTGCATAGTGATAAATTGAAAATGTCAAATGACTCAGTGTAATTATTAGTATTCTGGGAAGATAGGAATACATATAGGTATTTCCCAACTTCTGGTAATAATATACGTTGTGGACTCGAGAGCTTATCAATGCGAACAATTCTGGACTATCAAACGCATCTTTTAGAATTATATATACAGTATAAGTATAAATACCGAGGCAGTGAAAACCCTTCTGTCTGACCAATTAAGAATTTTCATATCATTTAATTTGAATATAATTTTATAATTATTTATTATATTATATCAATTTAATATTTAATTTGAATATAATTTTTGTCTGTTGTAAGTTGTAATCTACTGAGTTAATAAAAAGAAATATAACACTTTTAATAACTGCTTTTATTTTAAGATGTACGTATTCTTACATGAAAAACAAGAGAAGAACTTTTGGAGCATAGAGAAAAAAACAAAAGAACTAAAATGGGTTGCCACATACAAAATGTTGCCAACCCTTAAACCAACATTATTATTGTTAAAATAATGTATTACATTGTATATTTCAACACCCCCGCTCAATGTAATACACTCTTACATTATCTAGGATAGTCCACATTGAGTAATAAATTCAAACAATAGATTTTTGTTCAATGACTTAGTATACATATCAGCTATTTGATCCTCAGTCTTAACATACATTAAACATATCTTACATTCCTTAATTAAATATTTGACAAAATGATAACGTATATCGATATGTTTTAGTCTTTTAATATTATCAGTATTTGCAACCATTATGGCAGACTGGTTATCACAGTATATAGGTACAGGACAAACATTTATATTATTAAAGTCTTTCAATAAACTTGACAGCCAACAAGATTCACTAGCCGCCATACTGACTGCAACATACTCTGCTTCGGTTGATGATAAGCTTACGGAACACTGTTTCTTAGAACACCACGATATAAGACAATTGGAGAACTTGAAACAGTAGCCAGTGGTAGACTTTCTATCTCGTGTGTCACCACCCCAATCTGCATCACAATGCCCAACAAGCCCATCATCATTACATTTGAAAATCAGCTTATAATCTAGAGTATATTTTACATATCTTAAAATTCTTTTTAAATGAGTCAACAATACATCACTTGCATTATTTTGGTACCTACTTAATATAGATACAGCTACACAAAGGTCTGGCCTAGTGCCTGAGACAGCATACATTAAACTTCCAATAATTTTCCTACAAGTGTTTTCAATATCCTTGTCAGACTTACATTCTTTAGATTCTAAGATTTTTACATTAAAATTTTGATCAATAGGGGTAGATATTGGTTTGCAATTTTCCATGTTAAATCTTTTGAATACATTTTTTAAATAAGATTTTTGACATAATTCAGTTACACCGTCTTTCAAATTCTGTTTAACACTGATACCAAGAAAATTTGAAATTGGTCCCAAATCTTTCATCTTAAATGCATTGTGTAATTTTAATTTAAGATCACTTAATTCCTGTTCATTATTACTAAACATCAAGAGGTCATCGACATACAGTAAAACATAAGTTTGGTTTTCTCCATTACACTTAGTAAACAAACAAGGATCATTCTTTGACTTTACATAGCCTGCTTTACTTATTACATGGTTAAATTTTTCATTCCAATATTTAGGGGATTTTTTTAGCCCATACAAAGATTTATGTAGTTTTACAATATTATCACAACCATTATACGCCCCTTCCGGTAATTTAATAAAAACAATTTCCTTTATATCCCCATATAAAAAGGCCCCAGCGACATCCATCTGATGTATTGATAGTTTTAATTTTGTAGCAACTGAAACAAATAATCTAAATGTTGACAATTTGGCAACAGGTGAGTAGATTTCATATAAATCTAATGTATCATTCTGTTCAAAACCTCTGGCAACCAATCTTGCTTTATATTGGATAATATTATCAACTTTCTTTATTTTGAATACCCACTTACTACTTATAATGTTTTGTTTTTGAGGTACAGCGCACACTGTCCAAGTATTATTTGCTTTGAGAGTATCCAGTTCTTGTTTGACAGCTTCTTCCCACTGACAGGCATCACTCCTCTGCATAGCTTCCTTATAGGTGCCTGGTTCTGTCTCTGCAGTGTACACATTTTGGCAAGTATAGAATTGTGGTGCCTTTCTGACACGTTTGGTTCGTCGAGGAGAAGCTGGCTCTAATGTACTATCGCGTTCACTGTCTTCATCACTTGTTTCTTCAGGTTCATATAAGCTGTGCTGCTCATCATCTGACATCTGATTTGTAATGTTTGGATCACTCACAACATCTTCTACTAACTCTTGCTGGTTATTGTCAGTTTCATTGTTGAGTGTTTCTGTTACAGACTCTAGGTTTAAGTTATCGCATTCCTGAAAGACAGGTTCCAGAAAAATAACATCCCTCTTTATATGAACTTCATTTTTATCAAGATAAAAAATTCTAAACCCTTTCACATTTTCTCCGTACCCTACCATGATTCCATTTTCTCCTTTGGAATCCCATTTTCTTCGTTTTTCCTTTGGAATATGGACAGATACGGGCGTACCAAAGATACGTAGGTTACTCAGATCAAATTGTTTGTCTGTCCATAATTCATACGGTGTTTTTCCTGGTTCATTACTGGTTTCTACTGGTTCTGTTGAGAACATAGGCTGCAGTGTTGACTGCTTCCGCCCATAATTTTTTTGGTAGGTTCTTGGCACACAGCATTGACCTTGCCGCTTCTGTCAGGGTTCTTATCTCCCGTTCCGCCTTGCCATTCTGTTGTGGCGTGTATGGTACAGAAGTTTGGTGTACTATACCCCGGTCTGAGAACAAAGTTGACACAGCCTTATTAATGAATTCTAATCCGTTGTCACTTCTAAGTGTGATTATTTTGTTACCAGTGACATTTTCAGCTTTGTTTACAAAATCTTTAATACAATTAATCACTTCATCCTTCTTTTTAATAATGTATACAGTTCTATAGCAAGAGTAATCATCTTTTAAAATCAAGAAATACCTCGCCCCGCCTACAGATACTGCCTCCATCGGCCCGCAAACATCGGCATATATCAGTTCACATGTTTTAACAGATTTTGTCTCACTGTTCATAAAGGGCAGCCGGTGTGATTTACCCTGTAAGCAGCCTTGACAATTCTGAAGAGAATTACTCGAGACTTTAATATTATTGCTCTCTAACACGTTTTTCACCGGCTTTATATTATGGTGTACAAGTTTCTCATGCCATTCACTCAAACTTGATTTAACTGTTGTTACATTTGCAAAGCAATTTTTATATTTATAACGAACATCCATTATATACATATTTCCAACACGATTTGATACCGCACATACTTTATTATTCTTGAAAAACTTGCAAATGTTTTGATCTGTCAACATGACATAACCTTTGTCTGCCGTACAGTTCACAGATAATAAGTTTATTTGTAAGTCTGGCACACACAGTACATTATCTATGGTTGTCTTGACCCACTGGTGTCCATTGAATACCTCTAGCTCCACTTGTCCGCAGCCAATAACATTTATTTCAGTACCATCACCTATTATCACAGATTTTTGTGACACTTCTGGTGAAAATGTCGAAAACAGATTTTTATCTTGACACATATGTTGACCAGCACCTGTGTCCACCAACCATTTTGACTGTTGATAAAGTTTTTTAGGTATTTGTTGTACTACAAATGCATTTTTCTCTTTTCCTTTCTTAAACCAGCAATCACTCTTGTTGTGCCCAACTTTATTGCAATAAAAACATTTTTTAACTACGTTCTTTTCACTATTATTTTTATTGTTCTTACATTCGCTCTGGAAATGTCCTATTTTCCCACATTTGAAACATTTCCCACATCTGAGTTTGTCAGCTTTCTGCCATTATATTAAGTACATGTACAAATACAGTTTATTCAATGCCAATTACAAGAAAACTATTTTATAACAAAACCGCTCAAACTCAATAGAGAAATGGTTTCTCGTGTTTGAATTAAATAATTTCTAAACTACACAATACAGAAAAATTTTGACAATAAAACAATATCTTCTTAAATAACATTACAAACCTAAATGCAAAACAGAAAGGTAATTAGAAACAAACTTAAATAACATAACAGTTACTAAACTTTACAAAACAGTAGAAATGAAATAAAAATATTAATAAGGTAGAAATTAGTAAGCGTAATATAAATAAATTTAATTTATAGATAGATGATAATAAGATGGATGCCGGACAACTCAATGAAAAGTTAAGTCGTGAAAAGTGTTGAAAAAACCAGGTTAATTAGGTTATGTTAAGTAAGGTTCCGGCCTTTCTACATGTGAGAGGCTCGGTTTAAAAGTCCCTCCCCAACCGAATATACCATATTTTAAGATAGATTAATAATGAGAAAAATATGTTGTTTTAATACGATACGATCTTCAATACTTTCAACGATATGGACATAAATCAGCTCTACGCAAGATCCATCTTAGTTAATTTGTACAAAAATAACAAAACACTATACAAAGCAACACAAACAATGCACAATACCCGAGCCAAAAACAAAGAACTTCTCCAAACTCCTTTTTCCTAAACCACCTTCGTACAAGACACTTCAAATAAATTTAAGCTACCATCAGACAAACTGAATCCTTGACAAAATTCAAACAAGATATAAAGAAATGGATTATAAGCATTGGACGTCACTACTGCAAACATCTGTAAAATAAATCACACATAGACAGAAATAACAATTTACATACAACCTGATCCATATAAAATAAATTAAAATAATAGAATCATGTCAAATTTAACTCCATAAATAGATTTGATAGGATCTACTACTTTGCTTCATCTCTTCGGACATTTATAAGATAACTTTCTTTAAAGGATTTACCCACACTTCCAATCGCCTTTCTGTTTTAATTGTATTCAAATTAATATGCATTTAACATTAAATATTCTTGTAACCACAATATTCATTTACGTACCTCGACACAGGTATATCCTAGTGAGACAGGTATCGAAAAACCCAATGGAAACATACTTTATGATCCTTAATCTAACAAATATGTAATCCTTCTTTAGTTAACATGTTTTTACTTGTTCGTTCTATATTCATTGTCTGTCAATTATAATTTGTTACCGGGGATGAGGTGGCAATAATATACACAGAAGATTACTTTGAACAAGATTGACTCGCATGCCAGATGTAAGGTATAGGTTATAGATTTGAAAGAAAATAAGGTATTAGAAATACAAAAAAATTATACTAAAATGAGATCCTGAAAACAAAGGCTTGCTTAGGTTAAATAGTTCATGTTGATACCTGTAAGTTGAAATGACACACGACGAAATCTCCTTTTTTGAAACGAATCTCACATCGTGAGGGCAGGACTCCAGAGAATTGGCTCCCAGCCAAAAGGACCCTCTAAAAGCAGGAGAGGTGGATGATTCTAGAGGCCAATCATCCCTCCAGGATGATTTCCAGGCAGCTCCCGGCGTGGCGAGTATCATGACCAAGGTCCACAATCACGATCGTAGCGATCGTCAAAAAGGATTTGTCGTGTTGCGGTCGAGAGGACCGCCCCAAAGCTCGCGGCTGCTCTATAAAGAATCACTGGCTTTCGTTTCAAATCTGCTGATTTGAATCTGTGCAGGATAACATCATGCTCGCAATATAACCAATGCCCAAATGTCAATGGGTGAAGCGCTAGAGGTGCCACATACCGAGACCATAAATATAGTGTGTATAAGAGGGTGCACACACCTAGTTACAAAATACTTTTATGAAACAAACTCGCAGATACATACTGTTTTTGTTTGTTAGGGGTAAACATTTGCAAGGTTATCTATTATCGTATGATATTTATATTCTGTGACTACCTATTGTTAATTTTTAAAAGACATTGGACAGTTTTCAATAATCCTTTGAATGCCGGTTTTATTAATTAATACATAAGATTTGAGAATTTTATTTTAAAATATTGTGATTTAAACAACATTAGGGGCAGCGTGTTTTTTTTAATATTTCATGAATCATTTAATACTATTTCTTTAGTAGTAATAAAATACAAGTTTCAAAAACAGAAATTAAGTTTATGAGGATCGGTTGCACGACACTTTTTATTCAAAATTTAATTTTGGATTTGAGGCCAAAATTCGATAATAAAATACAAACATTATTTTAATAAAAAGGTTTAACATATATCTAGTAGGAATATGTGTTACTATTTTATTTATTTCTGTTTTAAATTATAAAATGAAGGCCATTTAAAAATTCAATTTTTCATGATTTTAGTGGTAACCTTCGCAATTATTTGTGACTATTTAATAATTTATTAAAAAATATGTATTTTTGCTCTTCTTTTTATAAAAATATGATGAAATGTAAAATAAAAATGATTCGAAAAAGCATTTTGACGGGTTTAAATTCAAATTAAGAACGGCCGATTTATGTTGGAACAAAAATTTGTTTTACATAAATTAAAATTTCTACCCAAAGAAAAGCCTTTTTGTGACGATTATTTTTTTTAAATTTTATTTTTCATTGTATTATCAAAGTAATTAGGGCAAGATTATTTTTTAATAATTAAGTAACTCACAAAAAATGTCAAACTTGCCACTAAAATAATGCAAACTTCGTTATTTTATAATTTAAATCACAAATAATTAAAATGGCACATATCCCGTACTAGATTTGTACTTTACCTATTCACAACATTTTTTTTAGGCAAATAAATTTTTTTTTTTTTTAAACAGAACCATTTCCCTAAATTAACCCAAGACGAACAAATACAAATAAAAATAACAAATACAATTAAAATTGTTTCGTTTTATTCCGTCTCTAATGTTTGGTTATATTCCATCATTAACGATGTAATAAAATAAAACAATTTTCTTCTCTCTGGAGACAAAGAGTTATGATCTTCTCATGTGACAAATTTCAAAGCGCCATCTACTAAAATGATAAAAATTAGTTATTGTCTCCCGAAAATATTAAAATAAATTAATTTACATTGGAAAAATCAAATTATAACAAGCAAAACAAAATAAAAGCCAAAAAATATCTCCAAGAAAAACATCCACGAAAAACCAATGTTCCAGCTTTGGAACATGAATGTTTTTACCGAAAACAAAATGAAAAACCAATATTCCAGCTTTGGAACATGAATGTTTTTACCGAAAACAAAATGAAAAACCAATGTTCCAGCTTTGGCACATGAATGTTTTAATCGAAAACAAAATGAAAAACCAATGTTCCAGCTTTGGAACATGAATGTTTTTACCGAAAACAAAATGAAAAACCAATGTTCCAGCTTTGGAACATGAATGTTTTTACCGAAAACAAAATAAAAAACGAATGTTTATTAATGGAAATCATATTTATCTATCAGATTAGACATTTACATATAACATAGTAATTATTTTCAGCAGAAAAATTCAATATCTTATTTATATAAAACTATACTGAAATCCGAGATACGTCAAACCATTAAATTCTGTCAAACACGAATTTTTTTATTCGAAATAAACGCGTTTTTAATTCGAAATAACAGTAATATTTTATTTTACCAGTACGTGATTTGTTATATTCCTTATAAACAATATCTTTCACAAGCGATTCGCAAAATATCGAGCTATTTGTTTCGTAAAATCAAGAGATATTAATTTTTTTCCTTCATGTTCCTCAGGAAGCACTCTGGTGTTGAGAAGGTTAATTGCAATCCCGTTGCAATCTGCAATGTCTGGTAAAAAAACGAGATAAAAATAAACAAATTCAAATTATTTTTCACAGTATGACTAAAGTAGGATTGGATAGGACTATTGTAGGATTAGGTGATGTATCTACATCTGTTCTTGACTTGTCGTATTTATAATATTTAGGTTGAGGTTTAGAATGTTAGGTTGATTATTTTAAACTATCAAAAAATAAATTAATGGTTTTAGTCAAGCATCTATCTTTTAGCATCACTTATCAAAACATTATAATATTACTTGTTAAACCGAGTAATATCAGAAAATAATAATTTGAAAATATTCGTTTTATCTTTTGTTTTCCGTGTCCACGACCATTTACTTATCCGGGATGATCTTTATAAATCGTGGGCTTCTCTCAAAGTAATACACAAAATAGGTATTTTCAAGAGTTTTATTTTGAAAATCAATGAGATTAACGTTTTTAATAACTGTGAAAGCGTGTTTTTATGTTTAAAATAATGCCTTTCTGAGTAAATGATTAAAAAAACGTTCTTAAGCCCCGCATTTCAATTTTTTTCCGATTTATGACATTTCTTAAATTTTCAAGTTTTTCAAATTTTCGAAATTTTTTAAATGTTATTTTTTAAATAATATTTCAACATTTCGTTGCCTTAATTCTTAATTGTCCAAACGACCAATTTTTTTTTTTCAATCTCCACTTTAAAATTAAAAATAAACTATAGAAAATTATATTTAATCACTTAACTAAGAATTATTCAAACTAATGAGACTTTTACCTTTATGGAAATAGCTTTATCAAACACTTGTTACAATGTTTCATTGAAATAATGGAAGAAAACCTTCTTCTCCAGTAAAATTTTCTAATGGTCGTTTGGACAATTAAGAATTAAGAGCTAATGATTTATAGAGCCGAAACGGTAATTATGTTAAATTCTCTCGATGGAAAAATAAATCGCAAAATATGCTACGAAAATTATTAAAAAACATTTTGTTCTCTTATTATGGTGTAGGTATTTTGACAATTTTTGCTTAGTTAATAAAGTTTTTTTTGTGTTAACGAGTTTTCTTTAAAATTCGTATTTACGTAACACTCTACCGAATCCTTTTCTTCTTCTGAACGCCTACTACGGAGTCTTTTGCAACAAATTTCCATAAAAACGCTGAGATTAGTCAGTAAATCTAACTAACTAACTAATTAACTAACTAACCATCATGCCGTTTCCCCGCAGGGGTAGGCAAAGAGGACGGACCGCCAAACAACTCGATCTTGGCACACACTCCTTGCCTCGTTCACATTCATACATCGTCTCATACATGTTCTTCTATTATTTCGACTCTTGAAATGGCCCGATTCAAGTATCTGATTCACTTGGTCGTGCCATGTCTTCCTCGGGCGTCACTGACTTCTTCTACCATTCATACATTTGCGTCATATATTCTCCTTACACTTTCCTCATTCATTCGCTCGACATGCTCAAACCATCTGAGCGTCCCTGTCTTAATCTTACTCATTACGCTTACATCAGCCTTGCATTCTTTGCGGATCTCCACGTTTCTCACACGATCGTACACGGTGTTACTGCACATATGCCTCAGGGATCTCTTTTCTATAGCGTTCAGTCTACTTTCATCCTTCCTCTTCCAGTTTCATGCCTCACTGCTATGCATTAGGGTAGTTACCAGCACTCTAGTATGGACGGCTAACTTCACTTTTTTGGACAGTTTTTTTGTTGGCGCCAACGGCATTCAGTCCTCCATTAATGGAGTTATCTACATTTACCTTTCTTTCAATATCTCTGTCAGCCTTCCCATGTCTCGTAAACATATTTTCCAAGTACACAAACTCATCCACCTGCTTTAAGTATTCATCATTCACAACTATGTTGCACATTGTTTTCATACTATCTCTCTTTCAAATACCATGACTTTAGACTTAATTACATTCATCATTAACTCTTCATACATACTTCGTTCATCCTAGACACGAGAGACTGTAGATCTTCCATACTGTTAGAAATCAGCACCGCATCACCAGCATACAACAGGCACTTTTAAAACTTTTTTTTATTAAAAAGAAAGACAAACATTCCCGGGTTACGAAAAACCCAACAATGTTTGAAAATCTCCTACTACCACTACAGAAAATATTGCTTGTGTTGTGATGAAGGACATAGCCAGCCAAGGAATCGAACACGCGACGCCCGGATGGGACCCAAACGCGATGCCCACTCAACCACTGACCGGTCAAACATCCCGAGCAGTAAATCGAGCTTGAGTAAATTTTAAATAATTGTTATTTTTAACAGGTAATAAAAAAGGCAATAATATTTTAGTAACATTTTAACTGACAAAGCAAAAAAAATATGTTTTTGCAAAAATTCAAAAAGTAACTCTAAATATTAAAAATAAACCGAAGGTTCTGTCATCAACCATTGGAGACCCGTAGTGTTCATAAAATGCTGAATTTCGTATAACACAAATTGATTCGTTACCACAAAATAAGATTCAACGAACCTCATTAGCTTCCAGAAATATGATCAAAAGATTTCGTCAATAAAGCTCCGTTCTAAGAAAATTCGGGACATATATGGAAGGAAGGAAGGTCAACGTTTTATTTATATTTGCTTCTTCGTGTTCTTTTTATCTAATACGAAGGACTTACAAAGGTACCTCTGTATGTTTCATTGTTGCATTTTACTTTGTTACGATATTTTTAAATGAATAATAGGAAGAACCTACCTGCGTGGGTTCATAGATCTTTCATCTTAAAGCTTCAACCTGTCAATATTTCAACATACAAGAATATATTTATTAAAAATATTTCCCTGTGTTAAATAAAGGTATTATTTAAATAATAATAAATACATGATTTTAATTTATTTTTTTTAAATATTAATTAATGTAGTGAATAACTTGTCAATGAATTATATTAATTATTTATTAATTTTCATCATAATCCGGACGAAAAAATCATTTGTTTCGAAACATGTCGATTATTTTGATTAATTTTAAATAATCGGCAAACGCAAAGTTAGCCGTCACGTCCGTCAAGCAGTCCACAGGTGAGATAAAACTTAGATTACGTAAAGTAATTTATTTTCATTAATTAAAAAAAATTTATTTCATACTAGTTCAAGTACAATTCCAGGTAGTTAAAGGATTTTTTGGACTCGTGGGTGACTCGTTACTTTTTACATATTTATTTCTATATATTACAGTATTTACCTATAGATCAATTTCGAAAACATTTTTACATAGTATATTTTGTAATTTTATTATGTTGGGTGTAAGGTAGGTTTGTGAAGGTGAAACTGTGGATAGGTATTGTTGTATGTTTCGTGAACACCTCACTAGGAGAACCTGTGCTGAGGTGTTTACGTGTTTATTTATGTTTATGTATGACAAGTATTTATGTGTTGTAATAGAAAGTTTTATATGTATTTTTTTTTTCAAATTTTAATAGTTATTGTACATTGGTTATTTAGAAGAGAAAAAAAAGTATTTAAATATATTAGAGGAATATAAAGAAAAAGAAAAAAAAGGAATGTATGGAATGAAAGAAAAATATGGAATGATAGATTTAATTTTGTCTATAAATTATGTCTAAAAAAATTATCATAAAATTATATCGTCATGAATAGTTCCTATTGTGTAAAACGTTAAGTCTAGTGCAAATCCAAGGGTTGAAAGAAGCTTTATTTTATGAAATACGAGATGCATTATTTGTTTCTCTCGTATCATTTTATTGTATGCCAGTAATTTATTTTCATTAATTAAAAAATATATATATTTGTTACTAGGAGTATTCCAGGTAGATAAAGATGTTTTTGGACTCGTTGGTGGTTATTTTTTAAATATGGAATGATAAATTTTATTTTGTCTATAAATGTCTAAAACAATCATCAAAATATTATATCGGCATGAATAGTTGTCTATTGTGTAAGCAAACGTTAGTCCAAATCCAAAGGTTGAAAAAACTCTGTTTTATGAAATACGAGAAACATTGTTTGTTTCTCCCACATCATTTTATTGTATGCCAATTTCTTATATTCTATGGCATCGCGAAATTTTCTGTAATATTTCATAAAGTTTTAAAGTTCAAAAATACTTTTTAATTTTTATAAATGACACGCAAAAGTAACCCAAACTCTCGTTATTTGATTAATTTGAAGAACTCTTCCAAAACATTTTGAGAACCAATGGAAGTTTTTATTGTTTATTATTATTTATAAAAACCATAACATAAAATTTATTGCAGATTAGGAAAATACTAATATGAATATTAAATAGTAATAATAATAATGCCTGAAAGAAAGTATAACACAGAAAAGCAAATGTGCGTAAACAAATACGCTAACTATTAATTATTTTTGTGTTTAATTCGTAGAACTCCATTTATTATTATTTTTAATTTAATTTAAATTAAATTTTGAAATGTTATTATCAAGTTCTGCAAGTATTTTGGTTTATGTTTTTATTACAGCAGTTTCGGCTTACAATGCTATTTTCAAACTGTCAATCTGTCAGTTTAAAAATGGCATTGTAAGCCGAAACAGCTGTAACAAAAATAAAAGAGAAAACACTTGCAGATTGATAATAACATTGTAAAAATGAAATTTAAATTTAATAATAAAACACAAACGCATACAATTATTTGTGTGTTACAACAAATTAAACAATTAAATAATGATATGATTTATTCGTTATGTTTAGCATATTAAAACATTTAATAAAAATAATGAAAGTTAATTGTTATTAGATAGAATCAAAATTAGTTACCTTTTGAAACTTGCTAGTCACACTTACACATTTTATTTCGCAATCTTATTAGCAAGGCGAATAATTCTAGGAATTGCTGAATAATTATTATAAGTTATTGCTACATTTATATTTGCTTCTAGTTTGACTGGCACTTACATTAATGCAAATTAGTTTTAACAAAAGAATTAAAACTTTTGTGTCATTTTCGTATGAAAAGTTGGGGCCACATTTAAAATTTTGCAAAGAAAGCACCCGAAAATGTTTGCTACCCCCTTGGATTAACTCTAACATGGAACATATGGAAACTGTCTCAAAATTTCCCAGAAAGTCTAGCTAAAGTAAAATATATGAAATATTAATTTTAATGTAACGAAACATGAATGAAATTATTTAACGAAATTCGCGTTGTATTTAACCTGAAGGTGCTCTTAAACTCAATTAAAAGTTTAGTTTATCTTTCAAATGACTTTTTGAATTAAAACATGAAACTCCATAATTATTTGATGATGGCAACAGATTCCTCTGAATAAACGACCGCTGTGGAAAAATTAAGAACCCGCATTCAGAATTTTTACTGATTTGGGGTATATTGTGAGGCTGTAGTTATTGAGGAGGGGAAGGAGATGCGGAAGAGGAAGGAGTACTTGCCTATTCAGATCTAGTCACCAAACACGGCTAAAGCCGTTTCAGGCAACGTTGAAATTCCGAATAGTGGTCTTACACCAGGGCGATACTTAGAGCATCTTCCACTCTGGAACGAGCCGCAAATATACGAGTACCTTATATTTTTTTAAATTATTAAATTGTGAAATAACATTAATAAAATTTACACGCGCACGCCAGGATTTGAACCCGCGACCTTTGGTTCGCTAGTCGAGAGCTTTACTCCTCGACCACAGAGTCCGTATCACAGTACTTGGATAATAACACAACTTAATTTGGATTTTTACGGAGCTTAAATATTAATTTTGAAATTTGATGATTTATTTTTTTTACGTTAGGTCCACACAGGAGGCATTGAGGAAAATATTTCCTATTAGGGCCTATGTCATCTTTGTGTGGAGAGGCTTTTTAGTAAAGGAAGGATATGAAGTTCTCGGAAGGAAAAAGGTATGGGGGTGGATCAGTGACGGGTTTATAGTTTTCTTAAGTATAGGCAACTTCATTTGCGCCGTCCCTTCCTCCTTCTTAGAAGTTGCCACATATCATAATCACTCACTTGTAGGCTGTCTATAGGCTGCCGCCCCTAGGCCATGACCTAAATGGCCTATCGACAAATCCAGGACTGGGGTGGATAGTAATCCAGGGTTCAGTGTATCCACTATCTGGGCGTATGCATCCATTCCTCCAACCGTGATGCAAGGCGATATTCCGAGAGAGTCCTGCTGGAGAGGTCAAAAGATCTCCCTTAACCAGTCTCTCCTGATTCGGCCAGCCACGCAGTTGGTGGGTAAACGTATCCGCCACCGGACAAACCGAACCCGGGCACCCCTGCTAAGTCACCACGGGGTGACCGATAACAGAGGTATTGGTAGCCAAATAAACCCGCCTCTCAAATTGTTCAAATTCTGTGAAACAACTTATTACGAATCGATTTATTTCTCTTCTAAAACACAATTCGTTTTGCTACCTACTTCATTAATAATTTTATTTCTGTGTCTGCAAGTATGCGAATTTTCGGATTCCTGTTCCAAAAGCAAACATTCCAATTATCCTTATATTACAAGACCAAACTTTCAAATTCAGGACGTGGACACTATCTTATATATAAAAATCAATATTTGTTTGTTAGTATTTTATGCGCTGCCATACCGTTCATTCGATTGCGATGAAACTTTGGTGATTTGTTGTGCGCACGCCCTCGAAGGTTATATACAATGGTAAGCTCTGGCGTTATGATATTTCTATTAAAAAAATTACTACAGGTGGTGCGCGAGTGGTTTGAAAATGAGTGAATTTAATATATTTTAGCGGCAGGGAGGGAATGCAGGATGAGTAGGGTAACGAAGAAGGAGGGGTTTGCGGGGAACGTGGAAGGGGAACACGGGAGTGGAAGGAGACGCGGGGACGCACGGGAAAGGACAAGCAGGGAGAAACAATTTATTTCTTTGAATGGTATTGCAACGCACGCCGGATCCTCGCTAGTTACTTATATATATAAATCAATATTTGTTTGTTTCTTTGTATTTTATGTACTGCCATACCGCTCATCCGATTACGACGAAACTTTGGTGATATGCTGTGCGCACGCCCGTAAAGGTTATAGGCTATATATAATGGCAAGCTCTGGCGTTATGAAATTTGTATAAATTAAAATGTGTATATTTCATATATTTTAGTGGCAGGGAGGAAAGACAAGAGAGGGGAACGGGAGAGGTGGGGTTCACTGGAAGGGAAGGAGACTCGGGAGATGAACGGGGATGCACGGAAAGGGACATGCAGGGAGAATAAATTTATTCTTTAAGGCCGCACTCTTGAAACGCACGGCGCTGAAAAAGAAGAAGATGGAGAGATATGTAATTATGAGTGTTGGACAGAGCGCGCTAATATGTTGAGTCGTAGAATAGTAGCGAAAATTGCGAAAAAGCTTAATAAAACATGACTCGTTTAAAATAGAGCAAAAATCTCGTGGAACGTATCTTAAGTATCATTTAAAGAAACATTGTGAATTTTTTCACAAATATAACTTGTAAAATAAAAGAAATAGACTTGTTTAAAATAACTTTCGGAGCATACTTTGCGATTTTTTTCTATCGAGGGAATTTCATATAATTTGCGTTACGGCGTAGAACGTATCTAGATATTATCTTCAAAAATAACATATATTTTTTTAAGAGCTTAAAAACTTCAAATGTTTAAGGGAGATATGTAAGAAATCGGTCGAAATACGAATAGTAGACCCTTAAATGGCAGTGCAACGCATGCCGGGTACCAGCCAGTTACTTATAAAATTACGAAAGTGGGAGTAGAATACATTACGCTACCCCATTCATGACATGTCGGTAAATAAAATAAGCGTGTCTTTTGAAAATTATCATCCCGAATAAGATGTGTAAAAGAAAATTAATGGAAAACATATTTGATTGCTCTATTTGCGGGCACGTGGAACGATTACCGACTCGTGTCTCAAAAATAGGTGGGCAGTTCTAGGGAAGTGTAATTTGTACACGGGTTGTAATGTTTTTGAATTTGTGGCAACCAAATAATAATACCGAACCAGTTTTTGTTCATAGCGAAAATTTATTTAATTTTCGCAGATCGGCTGGAGCTCTTTTTACTTAAGGGGTTGGGCCACCCTAGAGGCCGAAAAAATATGCTATTTTAGGATTTTTTTCCAGAAATACTACAAAATAAATCGAGATTTCAATATAAAGCATTTATTATACATATTAGTGACTGTACATTGGAGGACCCACCACTTACCCGCCCTGGTATAGGTAACAGATGGTTACCCCTTCAAGGCTCTTGCAAGGACTCTAATTTATTTTTTTTAAAAACGACTCTACATTTAATAAACGAAACTAGACCTCCATTCTGCCCGCATGCGTTGTTAGGCAGCAGTATGCAAGTGCTTGCTATGAACAATGTTAGTATCAAAGAAAGGTATAAAATATTACCTGAACCTCTTTTGGGTAAGGAAAAATAAAAACAAAAGTAGGCATTATGCCTACCCTGCCTGACCTTTATGCACATACTAGCACAAGACATAAAATAAATAAATAAAAAAAACAAAAAAAAAAGAAAGATCGATGATAGATCCAGAAAACGGAGGCGGCCATCACAGATCGCCTGGCAGTCCTGTTGAGTGTGTCGGAGATCGGGCAGGCCAGATACAAGATTCGGATTCCGCGCCCTTAAGCCGACTTCCCGGTGGTGCCTCGACGAGAAGTAATTGGGAAGTGGGGGGATTAGACGCCCGATGACCCAGAGGATGTCAGCGTCGGGTTGTCGGAGGCAGGGCGGAAAGTCTCCTAGCTCGCACGGACGTCCCTCAGACCAACAACTTTCCCCAGGGATGGCGCGGGCGGTCTGAGAGGCAGCACTCCGGGTTCGCTTCACTGGTTCCGTATGCGGAGACGAGGTCACACCCCCCCCCCCTAGTGACTGTACATAAAAAAAATTTTGAAGCGATTTATTTCAAAATGGCGGCAGTACAGCGTTTTTCCGATGACGTCTCCGTTTTTTAGGGTCCACGGCCGGACACACTACTCCTGTAATTTTTGAATTATAAAATTATATTTTTTTATTTTAAATGGTAACTGCTATAGAAGTACGTAGGATTTTTTCAATATATTAATTTTTGGCCAAATGGCGCACTTCCAAAGTGAAAAGTTACAAATTTGCCTAAAAAAATCATCAGGATAATAACAAATGAACCATGCAATATAAAAAAAATCCTACGTACTTCTATAGGCAATGTATTTTTGAAGATATATTAAAAATTTCAAGTAAATCGGTTGATAATTAACTGAGTTACGTTTCCGGCAAACTTAAAAAATGCTGTTTTGAGATACACGCGTTTGAAGTTTTTAGTAGTGGTAATAATTTTGCTTTTTTCTTTTTAAAAGAGTAGTTGCCTATAATATGGAAAAAGAACTAGTTGAAGATAATATTAATGATTCTAAATATTTGAAATATGAGATTGACAAATATGACGGTTTGACAGAAGGTGGCAATAGCGAAATTGGAAAAACGCGCCGTCCCGGTAAGACGAGAGGTCTGGGTTCGAGTCCCAGTTGCGACCATTGTTTTTTTCTGTTTTTCTGTGTCTTGTTTTCTTTCATATTTTCATTTAGATTATAAGTGTTATCTTCTTCTTCAATGATATATTACGTTGATGGGAATAACCTTCAAAAGTTATTAAAAGAGAGTTTTTCTCATAAAAAATTGAATATTCATTTAGACTTTCATAAAGTCAATAGTTCCATATGAATAAATTCGGATACATTTATCCGAGACGCTATTCAGGTTACAAACCAATTCTTTGAATGATTGTTTCCAATAAAAAGAGTAGTTGCCTATAATATGGAAAAAGAACTAGTTGAAGATAATATTAATGATTCTAAATATTTGAAATATGAGATTGACAAATATGACGGTTTGACAGAAGGTGGCAATAGCGAAATTGGAAAAACGCGCCGTCCCGGTAAGACGAGAGGTCTGGGTTCGAGTCCCAGTTGCGACCATTGTTTTTTTCTGTTTTTCTGTGTCTTGTTTTCTTTCATATTTTCATTTAGATTATAAGTGTTATCTTCTTCTTCAATGCTTTATGCGCTGTTTGTCGATTACTTATGTACCAAGTACTATGTACTAAAATTCGAAAATCGAGTACTTAATGATTTTTTTCGACCATAATATTTTGGGATATCATTTTTGAGGTCTTAGGAGATAATTTAAAAAAATAAAAATAAACGATTGTTCGAAAATCTTAGGGTGGCCTCACCCCTTAAGCAATGTGACTTAAAAAAATATATCAGCAATTTTAAAAGCTATTATAAGATTTCTCTAAGTGGTCGGTCTAACTATTTTTTTTAGTGCCGACTTCTTACTTTCGTAAGCAAAGCTTAAAAAAGCTACACAAAGATTTTTTTTGGCTTTCAAGGATATTGTAAAACATCGTATGGAAAATTTTATTATTAAATTAGCATACCAGTCACTTTCAGACCATTAAAACCATAAAAAGCTCTCCGGTTACATAAATTAAAGTTTCGAATGGTGTAGGCGAAAACGATTCTATGTTTTTTTAAATAAAACTTCTTCACGCACGCTTGACTTGGGGAGTAAGCTAGTGAATGCGTGACGAGAGCGTTACGAAAAGTATGATCGGGCGAAGCGAACGAAGCAAAAAGAAGTTTTACTTCAGTCGTGTGGTCTAAAGCACACTTTTTTTTTACATGAGCTCCACACAGGATACCCCGAGGAAAATAATTTTCTTCGAGGCCCATCAGGGTCATATTTGGGGATGCTATGTAGAGGGTTTTTTTTAAGAAAAGGAAGGAGAGGAGAGTTACGGGAAGGAAAAAGTTTTAAGGGGTAGGTAGGAATCTGGGGTTCAGTGTGTCCTGGTCATCCGCCTCCAAGACCTAGACAAACCTCACCACATGTACCCAGGCACCCCTGCTAATTCACCAAACGTAGCGAACCATTTGGGGTGACCTATGGCAGAGGTGTTGGTTATCCAATAAAAGTTCCCGGGGCGGCGGTACCCATTCCCGTCTCCCGAATTAGAGTTTTTCTAGGTATTGGCGGCATATGCGTTGTTAAATAGCAAAGTATAACAAAACTGTTATATTTTGCTTATGTTAGAAGTCAACTTGAGTACAATTCTGCCGTCTGGAATCCACATTATAATATGCGTGTACAAGCTGTTAAATAAATACAAAACAATATTTAACGTTTTATAAATTTTAAAATGGGTAATCCAGCAATTATGTTGAACTACAACACTATTTTAAACTATATGAATATGCTCAAACTGTTAGACAGAAGAATTTTTACTGGCTTGGTATTTCTGTATAAAATTCTAAATGATATAGTTGATAGTCCGGTATTGCTTGAATTGATAAGCTTCCGAATTCCACTGCATAATACTAGATGTCAGGATTAATTTTAGTGCAGAAATTCTGGGACTAACTACCATATGTATTCCTCTTTGCCCAGAATAATAATGGAGGAAAACAATTATACCAAGTCAGTGGACGACTTCAATTTATCTTTAAACAAATATAAAATATTGTTATTGAGGCAGTTCAGTTATGTTTTTTTATTTTTTATATGAAATACCGCACAAGAGTCCCAACTGCTCCCGTCTGGGCCTTCGGATTGTGAGTCGAGAGTCTTGCCTCGGGACCAAGGAGGCCGTCAATAAATAACAATAAATATGTATATTTCTATCTATGCCATGTGTGTAAAAGCTGCGGAAAAGAGCGTTTATTAATAAATGTAATTAAGGTAATAAATCAATATAAACAGAAAATGCCAATCCATTTATTCCAATCAGTGACCCACTTTAGTGAACTAACACTGGAAATAAAAATGAGGACAAGTGTCGTTTTCTCGTAGATAAGGTTTCTACGAATTCATTTATCACCAGGCAAATGTCGAGATAATCAAGTAAAGGCCATGACCGATCACTTTATCAACCCTCCTTTACACTTTTATAAAATAGAACAAAAATAAAACAGAACAGTGAAAAAAGAACCTAATTTTTTTTTTACATTAGCTCCACACAGGAGGCTGTGAGAAAAATAATTTCTCTCGGGACCTTTTAGGGGAGTGTTCCTTCCAGAATGCGATATTATCCATTTAGTCTGTTAAATAATCATTTGTAACGCATGTCATTTTTATCATTTTAGTTACGCGTAGTTTTTCCTTTTAAAAATATGCAAAATAATATTATCTCACGGTTTCATGACTAAGGTCGAACCTTGAATAATATGTTTATGGCTGGTATCGTATAAATACATTCCCTGGAATTCCCAATTTGGAACAAATTCTTTTATTATTTGTAAAGTCGGTACTTTCAATTAGCACCTACGTGCTGGAAGCATTTTATTACACCCTCAAGGAGAAGTGCACCGTCGGTTTTAGCCCAAAGTGATAATAGTAATAAAAATTTGCAATATTTGTTAATCCTATAATGTTAGGATGTTTTGCATTGGTGGCCCTTTTTGGCCGACTTTTAGGTAATTGTTTTATTATTTTCTGCATGTTAGATTTTAAAATCCTAGCTGAGGGAACTGCTAAAATATAATGTTCTTACCATTTTACATGTACCATGTTTTTCTGTAGGTTTACTTTAAATAATAGCGAGGTTGATAATGTAGAGTTAGTTATTCAGTTGAACTCGAGCTGAGAGGTACACAGGTACCTGTAGTAGAGTATTATTGTGACGGTAAAACAGGAAGGTACATTTAATGTACCTTCAGAGTATTGTAGTTAAACTCGAGCTGAGAGGTACATAGGTACCTGCAGTGAGTTGTGTAATTGAACAATTGAACTGAAGCTGTGAGGTACGTGTTGTACCTATAGTTTAGTTTTGTAAAGAACTGACAATAGAGATATCGAGGGAAAAAAGGCCTTCGATATTTGTCAATGTAGTGTGATCTTGAAGATCACCCAAGCAAAGGAAAATAGAACCTTTGAAATTGTATTGTATACTTAATACATTAAATCAATTGTGTCAAAGAATAATAAGAAGTATTTTCCTGCAAATTCCATCGAGTTGTGCTCTCGTACCACGATAGTAACAAACAGGGAGGTTGTGTGGATATTTTTTAAGGAAAGGAAGAAGAAGTTCTGGTTAAAAAAATAGGTATGAGGGGTGGGTTGAAATCTGGGGGTCAGTATATTCAGGAGTAACGGACGTATGAATCCATCCTCTCAACCGCGGTGCATGGCGATGGGTCGAGAGATTCTGGCTGGAGAGGTCAGTAGACCTCCTCATCCAGTCTCTCTCAAATCCGCTTCCCACGCAGCGGGTTGGCAGAAAAATCGGCTGCCAAGACCTTGACAAACCTTACCCGTGAACCCGGGCACTCCTGCTAAGTCGTCAAACGTAGCGAACCACTTGGGGACACCTATGGCCGGGGTGTTGGTTATCCGATCAATGATTCACGAGGCGGCGGTACCCATACCCGCCTCCCATTTTGAAATGTGTGTGTTTATTTGATTTTATTTTGTTTTTGAAGTAATAATAATAAAATTAGTATCATAATATTAATAATTCCATTATATCGAGTTACGAAAAATATAAATTCAATCATTTAAGACAATATTAGCGACTCTCAAACGAAAATTTGAAACGGAAAAATCATAATTTGACAGTTGGCGTGGTCGAGCGGTAAGGCTCTTGACTCGCAATCTGAATGTAGCGGGATCGAATCTCATTTGATTAATTTGTGTTATTTCACAATTAATTCATTTAAAACAATACGTAGTATATTTACGGCGCGTTGCAGAGTGGAAGATACTCTCGGTAACACCCTGGGATAAGACCACCATTAAGAATTGAAACGTTGCTTTAAATGGCTTTAGCCGTGTGTGGTGGCCAGATCTGAATAACCACTTAATAACTTCCCCACCTTACTCTTTCCATCTACTTCCCCTCCCCACTACCTTCAGCCTCACAACATACCCCAATTGGGGATGCCGTAGTCTCACTGGCTCCAGATGTCAGCAGTTGGGACTCTTGTGCGGTATTCATATAAAAAATAAAAAGATTCGGTCACACCTAGGAATTGAACCCAAAACATCAGCTCTCTTATCTTAGCTCTTTCCGGGGCTCTGTTCTAACCACTGAGCTGTTTCTACCCTATCATATATCGACCAAGAACTACCAACATTAGCTTAATTTTCTTAACGCATATTTTTATTGGGCCAGCAAAGCTAAGGTCCAATTCTTAGGATGGGTTGTTTCAAAAAATGTGATGGATTCATCAAATATTTGAAGTTGATTTTCACGTTCTGTGTAAGTTCTATTCAAGTTCTGTTATTTCATCGTTATAGGACAGTTGCTTCACAAAACTGAAATAATTCCAGAACTTGAATAGAACTTACACAAAACGTGAAAATTAACTTCAAATATTTGATGAATCCATCAAATTTTTTGAAACAACCCGTCCTTAGGTGCGACCGTATCTTTTGTTTATTTTTCTGTTTCAAATATTCGTTTGAGTAGCCATTATTGTCTTCAATGATTAAGTCCAACCAGTTGGCAACACAATTGCTATCCACAGGAAAGCAAATTGTGAATTTCATTAGCGGTGCGCACACAGGCATCGTCGCACGGCTATTCGCAGTGCTAGTCGCGTTTCAGTTGCCAGGTTGACAGGTTGCCATGGTTACGCCTCACGACCTGTCAAGTTTTCGAGCAATTTGCCATATGTCAGAGCAGGAAAATATCGATTTTGTTCAGGAGGTTCTTAAATTATTATTATATATTAAGGTTGATATTGATAAATTATTTTATTTTATTTAAAAAATCTGATATGATTACTGATATCGTTAAATTGAGTTGCGCCGTAAATTGATTCGCCGTTTTCGGTTTCTCCATGAGCGAAGACCCTAAATATAACAAATTGAGGTTTTACTCAATCCTGACTAACTTATTCCAAAAATAAACCATTTTCTGTTCTGTTTCGTCGATTTCTATTTTATCATTGTTCTGTGCTATTACTTCTATTTTATTAATGTTCTGTGCTATCACTTCTATTTTATCATCTTCTGGTTCCTGCTACCAGTACATAGATATCACATAAGAGTTAATGCGTAGGTATTTCACATAAGCATAAAAATAGCGAGACAAAAATGAGTTTAAAAAAAAACAACAGTTTTAATCTCTAAAATCCTCTCTCGCTACTCCCGTTAATAATTTTAATAATAGATACTTACGCCTTCACCGCGCTAAATATTACTGCAAAATATAACTTGATGTATTATAAACTGAAATATTACTCGCCTACGCAAAAATCCGACGATTATGCTCTAAGACCATCAAATCCTCGAAAGGAATAATGCGAGAGATTAACGTTATTTTTTGTAGAATTTTTTAGCTTCGTTCCGTACCAACTACCTACGTATATACTAATTCCAGGAAGAGATCATATGCACGTCATCGACGTTTTTTAATTTTGTTTAAATTTTTAAATTTAACGATTTTAAATATTTTTGAATTTAACAATTACAATTTTCAATTAGAAATCAATAAACGAAAGAATGACCCCAACGTAAAGTTAATTAATAAAGAATGGAAAATTATTTATTCCCCATTTCTTAATATTTTTACAAAACCTAAACAATATAACACACTTAAATGAGTCATAGCAGTAGCGTCACTATTAAACAAAAAATAAGATAACAATAACGTTTAGCGCGGGGTAAACAGATTTCGAAGTACTCCACATAATAGTGTCTACTGTCTCACTTAGATTCTATAAATAAGTCGTCTAAAAGTGGTTTAACTGCAGTTTCAAATGGCCTTGTAAGCCGAACCAGCTATAACAAAAATAAAAACTAAAATACTCGCAGAACTTGATAACAACATTAAAAAATTAAATTCTATTGGACGATGAACATCATAAAATCCGTGCATAAAAATCTTTCTTCTCTCTTTCTTCTCCATGAAAACGGAAAAGAAAGAAGATACCAGAATGTCGAATGTTGTGACATATTATATATTATCGAAGAAAACAAACACTTTGTGGCTTGACATTTTACAGAATGAAACAAGTTCTTTGTTTTAAAATCACTTTATTTAAATTTATATTCGTCGACCGGTTTCGGTCGAACTCGACCTTCTTCAGGACAATACACATATACATATAAAGTACAGAGTTAAGATAATGAGGTAAACACAAAAGAAAGGGAGAGCATATTGGGGGAGGGGTATATTATATATCTTTATTCCTATGGACATTTCGCGAACGTTTGTTTTTTTTCCGAATCGTAGAACTATTATGGTATGCCAATTATAAAAACGAGCAAAAAACAAATGTTTATTTTATTTCATGAAACACATGCTATGGTAATACATAATAGATTAGAAATATAACATAGGTAACTTTTTTTTTACTGAGATCCACACAGGAGGCCCTGAGGAAAATAGTTTCCCTCAGGCCCTATGTCATCTTTGGGGATGCTGGGTGGAGGGTTTTTTAAGGAAAGGAAGGGAAGGAGAGTTCTGGGAAGAAAAAGGGTTTAAAGGGGTGGGTAGGAAACTGTGGTTCAGTATGTCCTGGCCATCCGCCTCCAAGACCTAGACAAACCTCACCCCATGAACCCGGGCACCCCTGCTTCACCCGGGCACCCCTGTTAAAATGTAACTCGTCATAATCAGTAATACTTATGTTTTATATCATCTCAAATTTTATATATATCTATCTTATAATATCTTCAAATTAAGGCTCCTAAGAGCATTTCTTACTATTTACTTGTTATACTTTTTTTTATATTTATAACTTTCGTACTTTTTATTATTTTTAAAGATATCTTATAGTCCATACATTTTACTTTTTACTTTATTATTTCCTGCCTTTAAACTTTTTATTTCAATTTTTAACTTTTTCATAATATTTTATAGTTTATGCTTTTACTTTATACTTTAATTTTATATGTCTAACTTTTTACTTACTGTTTATTACCTCAATTCCTTTTTAACATTTTGTTTTTATATTTAACTTTACATTTATACAGTCAGAAATATAATTTTGTTAATGGCACATGTTGTGCCGTATGTTTTGAAATAAATAAATAAAATTCGCAAAGGATGGGTAGACATTTATTCTCAGTTAAATATTTATTCGTTAATAATTTTATCGTAAAATTAATATGATATTATCGTTAAAAAGTACAAAAGTTCCGGGACGCCTTACTTTTAAATTTGTAACATGTCGAATTCAGATGTGGTGCAATAAAATGGAAAGGTGACCGGAATTTTTAGAATACTTGAAAAAACATTTAGTAAGCCCACCCTGTATTTTCTTCAAAATTATTAGATTACTAATTCATATTTTGTTATTTATTTTTGGGGTGTTATGCCGTGTTTCGCTACCTCCTTCCTTAGCCAACGTTTCGGACAGCGTTACAGTGTCCATCATCAGGGCAGATGAGCCCTCATCTGCTCATTTGCCCTGATGATGGACACTGTAACGCTGTCCGAAACGTTGGCTAAAGAAGGAGGTAGCGAAACACGGCATAACACCCCAAAAATAAATAACAAAAATACTTTTGGCCGTGCAAACCTAAAAACATACCTACTAATTTATACCTATATATTATTGATAGTTTTAACCTCGTTTATTGATTGTAAAAAACCGATATGTTTCGTGAACAATGCTCACTTCCTAAAGGTTTACTTAAGCCCTGGTTTTAAACCCTGAGAAAATGAGTATTGCTCACGAAACATGTCGGTTTTTTTATGAACGATAAACGTAAACGTGGTTAAAACTAAGTAATCTATTAATTTTTAGTTAAAATTGTGCCACAAAATAAGTTTGCTGTGTTTGAAGATGGCCTTATTTTCTTTTTGTGAAAATATTATTTAACGATTTTCTTGTAAGTTTTTACGAAAATGTAATTTATTAAATTATACTTTGAAACAATTTTATGTTTATGTGTTTTCATAATTATTTCTTCAGGCATACATTTTCGAATGAACAAGTAAAAATTATGTTCTTATAATTAAATAAAATTCTTGTACTAGCGTTTTTATTTCGATTCCACAAATTTATTAATGTTTGCATATATATATTTTTTTATATGCACAAGAGTCCTAACTGCTCCCGTCTGGAGCCAGTGAGACAATGATATCCCCAAATGGGGCATGTTGTGAGGCTGAAGGTAGTAGGGATGGGAAGGAGATGGGGAAGAGGAAGGTGGGGAAGTACCTGGCGATTATAACGTTTCAATTCTGAATGGTAGTCTTATACCAGGGCGATATTATTTTAAATGAATTGATTATGAATGAAATGAATTAATCAAATAAAATTCAAGAGCCTTATCGCTAGACAACACCGGCCGTCAAATATAAATAAAATATTATACATCTGAATCATTGATGTAGATACTTATTGAAACTAAGTTATTAAAACAAATATATTATATTGTAAAGGTCTAGTCAATTATAGAATAAGGGTCATTGTCACCCATCAATATTAGAGGAAACCCAGCCACCGAGAAACTTAAACAAATTGTTGCCGTTACTGTGGCTCTTACTCCCCTGAATAATGTGCGAAAGGGACAACTGCACCTCAGGCTGAAAATCTATATATATAAAAATGAAAATGTGTTTGTTTCTGTCTATGTGTGTATGCTACGCGTTGCTAAACCATTCATCCGATTGCGATGAAACTTTGGGGATTTTGCGATGAAACTTTGGGCCAGCGATCGTTTCTATAAATATTGGTGAGCTCTGACATTATGAAATTTGTATAAAAAATTGCAATAGGTGGCACGCGAGCTGTTTGAAAACTGAATATACCGGGAATGAATGTGTGGAATGCGGGAAGGGGGAGGGGAACCCGGGAGGGGGTAGGGGAACTCGGGGGGGGGAGGGGAACTCGGGAGAGGGGTTAGCGGGACGGGGAAAGAGGGTGAGTATTACTTTTATAAAAATACATCGTCTAATTTGTGTACTGACTAGGGTCCTAACTCCTATAAGCAGTAACTTAACAAAAAAAGCAAAACGTAACGACACGCCAGTGGTCGATAACTACGAGTATGATATATTAAAAATATTCGCAGTAGTGTCCAAATCTAGAGAGGAAATTGTGGAGTACGTTTGTATGGATCAAACCTTTTCCTCTTTTTTTTTTTTTTATATGAAATACCGCACAAGAGTCCCAACTGCTCCCGTCTGGAGCCAGTGAGACTATGGCATCCCCAATTGGGGTATGTTGTGAGGCTGAAGGTAGTGGGGAGGGGAAGGAGATAGGGAAGAGGAAGGTGGGGAAGTACCTGGCTATTCAGATCTGGTCACTAAACACGGCTAAAGCCATTTCAAGCAACGTTTCAATTCTGAATGGTGGTCTTACACCAGGGCGATACTGAAAGTATCTTCCACTCTGGAACGTGCCGCAAATATACTATATATTATTTTAAATGAATAAATTGTGAAATAACACAAATCAATCAAATAAAATTTATTTGCGCACGCCGGGTTCGAACCCGCGACCTTCGGATTGTGAGTCGAGAGTCTTGCCTCGGGACCACGGAGGCCGTCAAAATCCTCTAATTTAGGAACAAGTTTTTTTTTTGTTCTTTATTCAATTTTTTAAAGGTTACATAATTCAGACTGTTTGACCACAGTGCTAGGCACATGCCCGTGTTATGGTGGCCAATTTTACATTATACTGAATCCGCCCATGTTGAAGAAGATTTACTTATATGTACCCAACGCGGACACTCGTGGGAGATTCCACGCACTTTTTATGCTCCGAAAGCGAGAACTTCTTCCTATCAAAATGCGCCATTAAACAGAGCAATTCAACTGCTAAATGAATCTGTATTAAACATCGACATCTTCAATGTCACCTTCAGAGAATTCAGTAATTATTTTCTGACATACGTCACAAGATAGTGAAACTGCCCCCATACATTTTTTTTTCTTTAAATTTTGTAATCTTCCCCATAATATTCTGGTGTATAACTGTTTTATGGAGAACCTGATAAAATAAATAAATAAAGTGCGTTAGCATTTTAAATAAGCAATAATATAAGGGAACATAAAAGATTATAAAATAATATCAAAGAATATTAAAAAAAACATAGTATTAAAGAATGAAAATGAGTATAAAATAATTAAATTACAACGTATGTTCTTTTCAAATGCTCCATAATGATGTGAATACGACCTCTGCCCGGTTTGACTTCATCAATGTATTAAATGCTGGAAAAGTGAAAAGTTTCAAATAAGTGAATAATTTTAAAAGGACAAGAAAACGATGTGACGTAGGCATCCACCGCCTTGCGTGGGTAAAGAAAAGAAGCTGTGTGACGTCACCCGTGTGAAGGGAAGGTTTTCCTACACGGGCAATAAACAAAGACAAATCGTTGTCTGATGAAACTGAATGTAACCCACAGGGGGTGTGTTTAAATTGCAACTTAGTTATATATCTGCTGTCGATATTACAAGGATTTATGTAGTTACGCTGGTTCAGAAGAGTGCCTTCGTACATGTATCGATACTTTATGTGTGTCGGGGGAAATGATGGCAATTTTCCGTCAGTTCCACGTTCCACGTTCAGCTCTGCTGTTACGTACCTACAACTAGTGTCGACATTTTCACGCGCAGTTTATGTATTCGTGTTTACAAATAGTTTCTGCTTGTGATAAATAGGTCACGGAGTTGTTTTCATTCATAAAAAAACTACATGTAATTTATACATACACGGTGTCCGGAAACTCGTAGTGCAAGCGGGAAACTGGTGAATCTACATCACATGGAGAAAGCGAAACAATTTTTTTTTGAACCAAGACATTTTTTATTACTTTTTAAAAAAATTAAGAAGCCAAGCCTACAAACAACACGTTTCAACACATTTTAAATTACATTAAACTTCTGATTTTTAACCCCTTATCGACTGATTTTTTTTCATTTTGATAAAAAAAATACATCTTCGATTTACTTCAAAACGAAAGTCAAAAAAATTATGCCAGGAAATCGATTCCAAATGTTATGTAAGTTCACAAGTTTCTTGCTTGTAGGCCTGGAATTTTCATTGGCCCTGTGTTTATTCCCCTTTTTAAAAACAAATGTTTCAAAACTTTTTTCCAAACAGTATCTAGCCACATTTAATAGAAATTCTGAACAATAATGTCACACAATTTGAGAGGCGGGAATTACAATAAATACCTCTGCCCCGGGGACCATTTGTTGGATAACCAACGCCTCTACCGTAGGTCACACCAAGCGGTTCACTATGTTTGACTTAGCAGGGGTGCCCGGGTTCATGGTGCGAAGTTTATCTGGGTCTTAGCGTCTGCTTACTAACTGTTGAAGGCCAGATCGGAAGAGACTGGTTGAAGGAGACCTTTTGACCTCTCTCAGAACATCACCTTGCACCGCAGTTGAACGGATGGATTCATACGTCCGTCACTCCTGGACTCACTGACCACCAGATTCCTAACCATCCTTCACGCTGTTTTTCGTCCCAATACTTCCTTTTCTAAAAAAACCTTCCGCACAGTATTCCTAAACATGACACAGGTCCTGAGGGGAATTATTTTTCTGGTGGCCTCTTGTATGGAGCTAATGTAAAAAAATAATAATTGTTGGATGTAAGAAGGTATATTATTTAACACTATATTAAATTATTTTTACGTATTTCGTACACCAAAGTCAATCGTTTTTCTCTTCATTGGCGTGGAAAAATGGATGTTTCACTATTTTGTAATGCCATTGTATTATGTATATTTTTGTAACAACGTTATAATTTTAAAAAAAATAATAATAAAAAGCGATGAAATTTTTTTTTTTGTATGAATACCACATAAGAGTCCCAACTGCTCCCGTCTGGAGCCAGTGAGACAATGATATCCCCAAATGGGGCATGTTGTGAGGCTGAAGGTAGTGGGGAGGGGAAGGAGATGGGGGAGGAAGGTGGGAAAGTAGCTGGATATTCAGATCTGGTCACCAAACACGGCTTAAGCCATTTCAAGCAACGTTTCAATCCTGAATGATGTTTTACACCGGGGCGATACTGAGAGTATCTTCCACTCTGGAACGTGCCGCAAATATACTATATATCATTTGTAATGATTTATTGTGAAATAACACAAATTAATCCAATAAAATTTATTTGCCGCGCCGGGATTCGATCCCGCGACCTTCAGATTGCGAGCCAAGAGCCTTACCGCTAGACCACGCCGGGCGTCAAATAATAGTAAGAAAAAAAAGTAACGCAAATTTTTTACCATGTATACTTTTTGGACGCTACACAAAAAGATCGGAAAGGAGTTTCCTTGAAGTAATTTGTTTCCGGGTGCGTAAACAACGTAAATAAAACTGACAACTCTTCCTATTCGTTCCTTATAATCCAATAATTAGTCCGTTTTTTGTTGTGAGGTAACCTTTACAACTCGAAGGCTGCTTAAGAACGAAACGAAAGCCTACTCGTGTTTCTTATAATTGAAATAAAATGTTTTAAATGTCAGCGTTGGTATTGGTGTCTTGGGGCCTTGGGCAGAACTTTTGTAAAACATAAACATTCAGAATTAAATACGATATCTTCCAAGAAGAAAGCAAACTTTCTTAAATCCAATTAAATTGTTAGTATCTATGTACTTATCAGCATTATTTTTTTTAATGTGAATACGGTACAAGAATTCAAATTTCCGGGGCTGACCCCGGAAATTTGAGGCTATGGCATCCGCAATTGATGTTCTGTGCCTGAAGGAAGTGAGATGGGGAAGGAGACGGGGAAGAGAGAGGTTGGTAAGTACCTGGATTTCAGATCTGGTCACCAAACACGTTTTAAGCCATTAGAAGAAACTTTTTGATTCTGAAAAGTATTATTTTACGAGGGCTATACTGTACCAAATAAAATAGAACTCATACTGAAAATAGGAGAAAAAAGTCCTTGGAGCCTATATCATCTTTTGGGATGCTGTGTGGAGGGTCTTTTTAGGGAAATTATGAATTGGGAGTTCTGGGAAGGAAAAAGGTACGAAGGGTGGGTTTCCACCCCAGTGGATGAGCCCAAGATTCCTATATTGGGTTCAATGTGTCTCGGTGCTCACGCAATATGACAAACGTACGAATCTGTCCCTCCCACTGCGATGCAAGGCGATGGGTCGAGAGAGTCTAGGTTAAAGTTAGGTCACCCTCGACAAGTCTCCCCCAATCCGGCCCTCCACGCAGTAGGTGAGCAAATCCAAGACCTAGACAAACCTCACCTCATGAACCCGGGTACCCCTGCTAAGTCACCAAACATAGCAGGGTTGACGATATCCAATAAATGGTTCCCGGGGCGGCAGCACCCATACATGTTTCCAAAATTACATATTTGGAGCGATGAGCTAATTAAAAAAATTAAAACCCAATTTAAAAAAAAGCAGATACATATATTTAAAAGATATTAAGAAAAATGCATCTTCGTAATATTTAATTATTGAGTTGTTAAATATTGCATAATATAAAGCTCGCTAAAACAACGGTGTACTTGCGAAGTAATTGACTTAGACTTCCACGAAGGCTAAATCTGCGTCATAAGAAGGCAAGGTAACTAATTAAAAGCTCTACGCTTGTTGTGTTTAAATTGATGTATTTAAGGCTTCTTTCATCATTTCACATAAAGGTGATGAAACAGAGCAAGGCCTTAAATACTTGATGTTGGAAAATGTATATTTTTAGCTCTTTTCCCAACACCAACTAATTGATTAATTAATAATAGATTTTTCAATAAAAAATATCATTGTTACGATTAAAATTCTTCTTAAATAAGATTCTTTTTTTTCACGTGTATTAAATAAAAAGAAATAAAATAATGTTATTTTGAATTTATTTATCCTATTTTACACCAGTATCTTTATCAATAAAAAATCAGAGTGCGCAATTCAAACGCGTTAAAAGTGAAACCTTCAGAAAACTAAAGTAGACAAGAGTGGGGACACTACTAAGAACTTTTTTTTTTAATGATTTTTTCCATATTTTTAAATTATTCGTCAAATTCCAGTGCAACTTTTTCTATACATTTATCCATCTTTTTAGTATTTAAGTTTTCTTCTTCGAAATCGCTAGATGTCGCTTTCTTTTGTGTTTTCTTTTGCCTATTCATTTTGGAGTGGTTTGAAGATTGGATATTGATTTTACAAAAAACCATTTTTTTTTGGATTTCGTAGGATTCGATCCTTGGTCCGCTAAATGTTTGCGGAGGTTCGGCGGGCGCTTTATACCCCCTTCATTTAAAGAACCGAGAGGAAAATATATTGGAACCGAGTACCCGTGAATTAAATAAATATTTTATTGCTATCTCATTCTCTGGCAGGCTAAATCCCATAGATGTATGTGTTGGTCTCTTTTTAGTGTCGCTCATTTCTGTTTCATCGAGTTTCGAATCACTTCAAAATTTACGTGTAACATTGACTGTTTAAAACTTTTTAACAGTTATTGTGATACTGCATAAGAGTCCCAAATGCTCCCAACAGTCTGGATCAGTGGTATGTTGATCAATTGGGGTACGTTGTAAGGTTGGAGGAATTGAGGAGGTGAATGGGTAAAATAGGAATTTTGTGAAGTTTTTGGCTTTTCAGATCAGGTCACTAAACACGAGTATTGTCATTCTGATTTTGAAAAATGTTTCTTCACCAGAGAATGTTTTGAATGTGTCGCAAATAAAATAATATAAATTTTATTTTCTCTATTTAACAATTAATTTTTTAATGAAAAAAAAAATTACAAAACCTACTCATTGACTTTTAGAAAACTTTAAAAGCAAGCTTTCATTTTCCTGAAGAGGCATTGGTAAATGCACAGAAAACAGGAACATGCTTCGTAAGTAAGCTTTAAAAAATCTCACACGTTTTAAAAAAAAATTACTTTATAGTAGTTAGATAGTTTATATATTATTATAAAGATAGTTTATAGATAGTTAGATGAGAATAATTTTAATCTCCGGAAATGGAAAATATGCATTGAATCGGTAGAATTGGAAAATATGCATTTAGTAGTTAGAATTGAAAAATATGCATTTAATAGTCAGAAATGGAAAATATGCATTTATTAGTAAGAAATGGAAAATATGCATTAACGACGGCGATTTTGACGGCCGGCGTAGTCCGCATTTCTCTTGACTCGCATTCCGAAGGTCGCGGGACCGAATCCCGGGGTGGCAAATAAATTTTATTTGATAAAATTGTGTTATTTCACAATTTATTCATTTAAAACAATATATAGTAAATTTGCGGCACGTTCCAGAGTGGAAGATACTCTCAGTATCGCCTTGGTGTAAGACTACCAATCAGAATTGAAACGTTGCTTGAAATGGCTTTAGCCGTGTTTGATTACCAGATCTGAATAGGTATTTCCCACCTTCCTCTTTCCCATCTCCTTCCCCTCCCCACTACCTTCAGCCTCACAACATACCCTTATTGGGGATGCCATAGTCTCACTGGCTCCAGACGGGAGCAGTTGGGACTCTTGCGCGGTATTCATATAAAAAAATTAAAAAAATAGTTAGAAATGAAAAATATTCAATTAATAAAATAATTTAATATATATATACATAAATACATATGTCAATACTTGGCTTGGCAATGACTCAGTCCTGGAATTGTTGTAGCAAATTAAAAAGAATTCTAGATCCAGTAGCTCTTGTTGGTGTATGTAACTATGCGTAATAAATCATTATTTAAAAACGTGGCGTGGGGAAGGGTCATCAAAATTATCGTTTTTTTTAAATAGCTATTAAAATGCATTATTTTCCGCTTTCGGAAACTGAAATACTTCCTTCTTACTTTTTAACTGATACTAAGTGTTTTTAAAATAAAATATGCGTAGGTATTAAGAGGTTCCTTATTTTCTGTAAACTTACCGAGGCGCTTTGCAATTTTAGCTTTTAGACTAATGAATGTCAAGAACCCGAGAAGTCTCCCCCGAGGAAATAGGTTATTTTTTCTAAGGGTAGAAATGGCTTTTTCAAGGCACTATTTAAAGGGTATCTTAAAACCACACACACATTTAAAATTTATTTTAAGGACAAAATAAAATTTAAAAATATTTTAAATTTATTTTATATTTATTTTAGTGACAAAATAAATTTTAAAAATAATTGATGAAAACGCTTAGTAAAAATGCCAGCTCATTTAATAATATTGATAGAGTTACTCAAAACTAATTAGAGTTGAGTTGGACATTCCTCCGTAAGTTGAACACAATAGATACTTCGCTTGCATACAGCAGGTTTCAAAGCTTTATGTCCCCGATAACTAACGCCATTTATTTTTCCAAGAGAATGACCAACCCACCAATAATAATGCCTTTCGGGAGAATGATTACACCTTTCTTCTGTAGACTGTTTTCAGGGTTCCTCCACAGGGGTTGCTCTGATTGGTCATTTTTTTGCAGGCTGCGTCTCAACTGATGTAATAAATTGAAGATAATTAATTGTAAATTTTTTTGAAATGCAGTTGGATTTGCTGTTTTTCACAATAAATAAAATAAAATAACATTGAAGAAGAAGATAACATAATGTAAAAGAAAATATTTATTTATTTATTTAACGCCCAGAAAGCTTTTACATTTTGACGGCCGGCGTAGTCCAGTCTCTTGACTCGCATTCCGAAGGTCGTGGGATCGAATCCCGGCGTGGCAAATAAATTTTATTTGATTAATTTGTGTTATTTCACAATTTATTCGTTTAAAATACTACATAGTATATTTGCGGTACATTCACTCAGTATCGCCCTTGTGTAAGACCACCATTCAGAATTGAAACGTTGCTTGAAAAGGCTTTAGCTGTTTTTGCCAGGTACTTCCCACTTTCCTCTTCTCCATCTCGTTCCCCTCCCCACTGCCTTCAGCCTCACAACATACCCGAATTGGGGATGCCAGAGTCTCACTGACTCCAGTCGAGAGCAGTTGAGACTCTTGTGCGATATTATGTTTTGAAACAAATAAAGAAGTTCATCAAGAAATTTATCATTTAGTTCATCAATATCAATATCAAACGAAAATATGAAAGAGAGCAAGACACAGAAAAATAGAAAAAGATAATGGTCGCAACTGGGACTCGAACCCAGAACCTCTCGTCTAACCGGGACGGGCCATTTACCAATTCAGCCATTGTCATCTTCCATCAAACCTTCATAATTGTCAATCTCATATTTTCAAATTTTAGACGAGAGGTTCTGGGTTCGAGTCTCAGTTGCAACCATTAACTTTTCTATGTTCCTGTGTCGTGCTTTCCTTCACATTTTTCTTTAGATTATTAGTGTTTTCTTATTCTTCAATGGTGTGTATTGACGAGAATAACCTTCAAAAGTTATAAAAAGAGAGTTTATAAAAAAATTTTGAAAATAAGAATAATGAAAGAAAGAAAATATGCTGAAAATTTTTCGAATATTCAAATTCTATAATAGTAGTAGCAAAGTTCATGGATTATGTATTGTTATTTATGTTTTCTACGAACTTGGGTAGGTTGGACTTGTTGTCCCTTTCACGCTAATAATACGCAGGCAAGACAAAAAACAGTGTCATCAAGAGTGGAAATATATATATATGCACTTATGCACCAATGCACACAATACTAGGACATGTTGTTCATCTCAACTCTAATTGCGTATTCTATACTTGGGAAATCTCAGAATTTTAATCCCGATAATGAATACCTTCCATGTTTCAAAGTGGATTAAATAACTTATTATATAAATTCGTTAGTAATCGCAAATTCACTTTGTGGCGTCATTTTAATTAAACGAAAATAAATATCTTTGATTATACCACTATTTAATCATGATAATCGACGTGTTTCGAAACAATGATTTCTTAATCGGGATGAATCAACGTATTTCAAAACCAATGGTTATGTAGAACGATCAGCGCGAGTGCACTATATAGCCACAAATCTTTTTTTAACCATGGCAACCCTGACCGCAGCGCGGGTACAGCTGTCATCCGGAGATTCTGGAAAACCATTCGCTTCTTCGAGTTCTGAGCGTTCGCAGCGCTTATCGCTTTACATAAATCCTTCTGATAAAAACGTGTCTTTAAATTGTACTACTTGTTCAGTTAATAAACGTAAAGAATTTTCCGCTTCCTTCTCTCATTTTTATCTCATAAATGACAAATATTATCACGATTACACATGACAGTGAATCGGTAAGTAATGGCGGATGCAGATTATACCCCCATCGCTAAAGTATCTTCATCAGGATAAACGTATTCTGAAAATTAATCTTATTCATTGAAGAATTTTCATTATTTATTTATTTATTATGAATTAACGTCGATTAACGGCTTTTACATAGGAATTAAAATAATTAGAAATGGATACAGAATACGCATAGTTAAGAAAAAGTATTCATATGCCAAAAAATTAAAAGTACATATTGAAGTGACAGCATACAGTAGAAAAACAAAACCTCACATACATGTATACCTGCAAGGTATTTAGAACTAAAAAAAATAACTAAGTACCTAACAAAAATAAATTTAGAAATCCAAATCCAAAACAATAATAAATTTAAAAAAGAAGTAACCATTGATGAAGAATACATTCAAAGTAAATTTGATTATAATCCAACTGAGAAGCGCTGACAAACAGCTTTAATTAAAAAATATTTGTATGTTGATAATTTTTCAATATTAATCACATCATCAACAACATATTTATTTCCAAGCGTATTCAGGCGATTTATAATTGAATACAATTCAGCATTAGATCCTGTATTATTACAATGATAAGGTAATTTGTGACGAACTGACCTACTCGGTACATGAAAACATATCAACGAAAGAAGTTCAGGGGAGTTCAACAAATTATTAACAATTTTAAATAAATAAAATAAGTCAGAACAAATTCTTCTTTCTTTTAATGTATCGAGTCTCAGTAGTTGCAACAGAGAGAAGTAATCAATTATACCATTATCCTGATGAAGAACCGTTGGTTTTGAAACCTGTCTATTATTTTGATTAAATAGTGGTGTAAACAAAGATAATTATTTACATTTAAATTTACTGGTTTACACAAAGGTATTTATTTTCATTTATTTGTAATTAGTTAGTTAATATAGCTAAGTAAGCAGTGGCCAGATTTGAACTAAAAATAGTATTTTACGCATTAAAATGGAAGTATCGAAAATTAAACTAATGATTCGAGTAAACTTTATTTTAGTTTTAATAGTTAGTTCAAATCCGTTTAGCTGCTAAAATGCGTAGGTGTAAGTCATAGATCTAGGTACGTCATTGTTTCGAAGTTATGGCCTGTGATTCTAAATCAAACTTAACGACTGTTAAATACCTCCCTAATTTAAATAGCAACCCTTAATATCAACCCACGTATAATTTATGTAGATTAATTTCATTTATAGACCAGGGATGCCCAACAAAATTTTTTTGGTTTTTGGGTTTTAAATTACTTATTGCTAACCTTAATATGCCACTCGGGGTGGAGGAAGATAAACAGCTGAAAATAGTGTTAATTTTTACCGGTAATTCGATGTCCAAAAATGCGATTATTGTGAACCGCATAATGCTAGAAGGCATAAACTGACTATACGCGCTCCTGTGTGTGTCCTTTGCACTCACCCTCCACTTATTAAAATCAGGTCAAGAAAAAATATAGTGTTTTTTTACAATAACTCCACACAGGAGACCCTGAGGAAAATAATTTCCTTTAGGGCCTATGTCATCTTTGAAGATGCTGTGTGGATGGTGTTTTTGGGGAGAGGAAGGAGTGAACATGGGTCTTAAAGAAACCCATGTTGTAGGAGGAAGGAAACACAGAGGCCGGCAAATCGTTCCACAGTCGAGCTGTTGAACTCAAGAACGAGTCCAAATGTTGTGTACAAATGTTGGGCGCGTGTTTGGCGTGTTTCCCGACTATGCACCGATGACGAAGGGATCAATGCTAGTTCCTCGGAGCACCTTCCATTGTAATACCGGTAGAACAAGGACAGCATTCCCGCCTAACGCCTGTGCTCTAAAGATTGCAATCCGTTTGTTAAGTTGGGAGAATCTATCACACGAACCGCCCGTTTCTGCACAAAGACGCAGGTTTTTTTTTAGGTATTTTGGGGCTCCTGACCAGAGGTGGCTGCCAAATTCAACCGTGGGGTGCACTTCCGATTTTTACAAGGTTAGCAGTTGTGTTCTATTTAAGTATCTGCGGGCCCTGCACAGTTAGAATTGATTGCAAAAATAAATTCCTAGTGCGGCCATGCGCCTGGCACTTTTCAAGAAATAAATCAAAGCCCCCATCGAGAGTCCGAGGTCTAATAACAAGAAAGTTCTAATTTCACGAAATGTAATATACATTTACATTTTTTTTTCCTTTTTTTGTGAATACCGAAACCCAAAACATATAAATCTGTAGGCTTTATTTAGGGCTGCAAAAAACCTTCAATCGGGCCGCAGGTTGTGTGTGCCTGATGTAGACAACTAAACTAGGGGATCATGGGTGGGATTGAACTATGTTTTTAATGGTTGTCCTGGAGAAAGGGAACAAGATAAAACAAGAGGGTAAGATGCTAATGTTGCTAAAGTTTATTTATTGCATTTGTGATGGCATTTAAAGAGATTTCGTTAGAAGGATTTTTATTATTTTAGTAACTATCGCAAGATACCTGCCGGCTCACTAATACCCATTTACGTGAAGTGTAGATTTGAACCATTAACATGATGATGATACCTATTTTTCTAATAAAACTAGCTGTAAATATTATAATATTCAACCCTAATATGACTAAAATCAAAATATATCATTAATAATAATATAATGTCGATATTCCAAATCCCTGTAATATTCAAAAATCTGTTTCTGAAAAAATTAAAAATTATACAGATTTAGGAAACGAGATTAAAAGAATTTGGCATTCTCAGACTATAAAAATATTACCATTTGTTATTTCGGCTACTGGCTCTACCTAGCTCTCTAATTCAAAATTTAGGCTTATGAGATTTGTCAAAGAATCTATATATTAAAATGCAAAAATCAGTCATGTTAATACATGTAGGATTACGAAAGATTTTTTGAATATTTATATTGAGGGATCAATAGGACTTATCGGTCCAGTTAGGAGTTCTATCGAACCGAACTCTCTGATATGAAAATATCTAGAGTCGGTGAATTATTTTCCCATTTGGTCTCTGGTAGTTTGACATGTTGTTCTTGTATTGTTTTGTATTTATTATACTTACATAGAACATAGCGTGGATTAACTACATGATCATTTGTGGAAAAGTGTGCGGAAGGGTTAAGTTTTTCCTGTGGGGAAGATTTAACCTCGACATGATGTCATAAGAACAATTTAGAAGTTTTTTTTTACTCGGAAAATATAAAATATTAGATGTCTTTGAGAATGAGGTTATATTTTTGCCTGTCTTTATTAATTTTTTAACGCATTTTTCTATTTCATTTCCGGCAGTCATTTCATTTACTGTTTTTCTTTTATGTATTCGAGGCATTTGCAAAAAAATGAAAAAATTGATTTAACATTTTAGGTTTGAATAAGGCAGGCGCGATGATGGCACCACCTTATAAGGGTTAGAGTGAAGCTGAATTATCACTCTATGCGAAAGCTACGCCTGTGGATCTCGATATGGTTTGTTTTCTGAATTTAACAGTAAAGGTATATCACAAGGGTACTCACGATAGGTTGGCGATCTTGCCCGGAATGGGAACCCTCGTGGTCGGTATTTAGCTTTTCTGCGTCTGAATGAACCACGGGTAGTTACGATCAGTTTTGTAGCGATTAAGGGAAATACGGCGGTATTTTCACCATGCGAGTCTCGATTTGTATCACGATAAAAACGGATGGTGTAGACAGTAGCGTTGCGTTAGGAAGACTCCCAATCAACATTTTCTTCTCCTTGGCGACAGCTGTCAGCCGGGCAGCTATCAGCCAGTGTAGGTACCCCGTGCGAATTTCACCAATAGGTTTGAATTCTGGCCTTTGCTAAGTGAAGCAGAACAAACCTATCGAGATTCAATGTAGCGTTATGAAACAAGGTAAAGGTTAAGTTATGGGTTCAATCCTCTCGTTCAAAATTAGTTCAGTCCTCCTCAAGCACCCTAAACAAGTTAAATAATTCACAAAAAAATTTATAATTGTTTTTTTTTTTATTTCTTACTAGTTCAATCCCGATGTATTACAGAATTTATTTTAGGACAGGAGGAACTTACAATTCAAAGGTGGGAGGAAATAGTTACAATTTTACATTAGTATTTTGATAAAAATATAAGTTTCACATACAGTATAGACAAAAAATAAAAGTCAGGTTAAGTGAAAACAAACAACAATAGAAATCAAATAAAGAAAAAAGAACAAGGTTATAAAAATATGGATGATTACAGTTACATCGAAAAAAAGAAAGAAAAGAAAAAAAAACGAGTAGAACACGACAAAAAAATTACATATTTTCATCCTTACACGTACTTAAAAATATTCTTTTAAAGTTTATTATTACTCTGATTTTTTTTTTAATTTTGCTGGATTTCCTTGCACATATCTGGGAGCGAATTAAGTATATAGTGTATTTTATAAATGTTATTGTAATGTTCCATAATCAGTTTTTGATCAGTTCAAACATTGTTTTAGTTGTCTATGTTATCTTCGGGTCACATGATGTCGGTTAAGCTTATGCCGAAGATAGCCGAAGACGGATAGACAGTCATTATTTTGCGAGAGCTCTTCAGACCAAAACTAGCTTCCCGGTTATAAGGGCATTTGTTCTCTGAAATTTTACTTTTAAAATACGAAATAATAATTAACAGTCACTGTGATCTCAAATAACTTTAAAGTCTTTTTACTATATATACAGAAAAGTGCTGAGATACTGGCCCGATACTAATAAAACAGTATATCTCTGTAGAGGGTATATAATATTCTTAACAAACGCATAATTCTGGGTACTTATTATTGCACGACCTTATTCGATGTATTTGAAATTTCTTTGACCAAATGCTGTGTTTATTTTAGGTGTTTGTATGAGGTCTTTGGTTTTGTGCCGCGTGTTTACAATATTTTGGGAATTTTAATAAAATGTTTAAGTTTTATTTTCAAACAGATGAGTTAAGATAGCTTTTGTGTAAATTTGTCGAATATTTAATACATAGAATTTGTTGAATATATCTACGTCAATTAAACATGTAACATATTTTACACAGCTGATCAACAACCATTTACTCTATACTAGTGGTCGCCCAATAGTCGAAATTCGACCATAATTAATTTAAATTATAAGTTTGAAAATTATTAAGGTTCTATTGTCAAAAACTGTTAATTTGCCTATTTTTTATGCATAATTTAAAAAAATATATTATCATTCTGCATTTTTCGCATATATAAACTATAAGTGTGCAAAATTTCATACTCCTCCGTCTGCGCAATTTTCGTAAAAAGGGGTACAAAGTTTTTACTTCAAGTATTAATATATGGAAGATAGATAGACACAGGATTATATAGATATCTGTCTCGACACAGGATTTCCTAGTGAGACAGGCAAGGACAAAAAAAATATATGTAAACCTTTTATACAGATGCACACAATAAATAAATAAATAAAATTATAAGGGGGCATCGACCAAAAAAGTCTAGACCGGGTGCGTGGATGTTAAAAATGACACCGAAACGAAATTATTGGTTCCAAAAATTGAGTTACGAAAACATTTATCAAAAAGATAGTAAATTAAGTAACATGTTTATTTATAAGGGGGCATCGACCAACAAAGTCTATATCGATGTAAGAAGGTCAATGTAAAACATTCCTGTTTTCTGGGTATTGTTTTAAATTTAGATATCTATGTTAATTTGCCTTTTTTCATTCACCCCTTTGTCGTAACACTGGGTAGTTTTACAGAATTTATACGATTCATCAAATTAAAATTAATTTTCACTCCTTAAACCTCATATTCTCGTATTTCCAGTAAAACCAATGAATAAATTGCAAGGGCGTAGTGAAAGCTTTCATAGGAGAGGGTTTGACCCTAAGAGGGAAGGGGTCAATCTTTAGGGGGTAAGGGAGAATGGGGGGTGGAAAATTTGGTTCGATGACAACTCAATAAAGTGGCATTTCAATACTTCTTTGAAAAGTCGTTAAAAAATATGAAAAAAATATTTAATATAGCCCACAAAATAACCTAAAGGAATTAACAATGATGTTTTTTTTCATCTGGTATTTGAGAAGCGAAATGGGTACCGCCGCTCCGGGGACCATTTAATGGGTAACCGACACCTCTGCCATAGATCACCCCTACGTTTGATGACTTTGCAGAAGTGGTCGGGTTCATTGGGTGAGATTTGTCTTTGTCTTAGGTCTAGGCGGCGGATATATATGCCCACCTACTGCGTGGGAATCGAGAGAGATTGGTTGAGGGAGGCCTTTTGATATCTCCAGCCGGACTCTCTCGACCCATCGCCTTGCAGCGCAGTTGAAAAAATAGATTTATACGTCTCTCCTGGACACAAAGACCCTCAAATGCTTACCTCCTTATGACGGCCGGCGTGGTCTAGCGGTAAGGCTCTTGACTCGCAATCCGAAGGTCGCGGGATCGAATCCCGGCGTGGCAAATAAATTTTCTTTGATTAATTTGTGTTATTTCACAATTAATTAATTCAAAATAATGGATAGTATATTTACGACACGTTCCAGAGTGGAAGATACTCTCAGTATCGCCCTGGTGTAAGACCGCCATTCATAATTGAAACGTTGTTTGAAATGACTTTAGCCGTGTTTGGTGACCAGATCTGAATAGCCAGGTACTTCCCCACCTTCGTCTTTCCCATCTCCTTCCTCTTCCCAATACAGCCTCACAACATACCCCAATTAGCAATGCCATAGTCTCACTGGCTTCTGATGGGAGCAGTTGGGACTCTTGTGTAGTATTCATTTAAAAAAATATATTAAAAAATTTAAAATATTTTCACGAAATTTTTGCTCTATTTTAAACGAGTTGTATGTTATTAAACATTTTCACAATTATCGCTTAAATATTACGGTTTTTAATATTAGCGCGCTCCTTCCAACGTTCGTATTTTCATATCTCCCCTTCTTTTTCTTTTTGAGCGGTTACTACCCAGCCAAGAAACAAAAGACTAAAAGTAATAATACTAAATACACACTGACTCCCTTTGCTAAAACACAAAGTGTGACTTGAGTAGCAAGCAGCTGTTCGCCCACGCGGCCCGCCACGTGGGCTTTTCACGAACACCCCCACAGGTTACCTAGAACTGTGTGATCCGCCCCACATATGGGTTAAGTTTTACGTGTGGGGAGGAACACATCTGTTCAGCCCACGCATATATTACACGACCTTTAAAGTTTAAGATAAGAAAATATCAGCATACTAACTATGCATTTGACGGCCTCAGTGGTTTAATGTTTGCGAACTTTGGCTTTAAATCCGGAGGTCGCGGATTCAAATCCCAGCGGCGTATTTCCAAACCTTATACCGGTTCATTCGCGTCAGCGACATTTTACACTGTAAATACACCTCTTATTGTTTATTTTTTATCACTTTGCAAAAACAAAAATTGTTCTAGAATTTAGACAAAATAATCTTTCTAATGTGTTCATTAGAAATCAGTAATTTTATTTTTTATATTAAAATTTTGATATTGAAAATAAGTACCACGTACGCAAATTTTAGCTGGTACACGGCATGAGTTGCAATGCAAAGAAATAATGTTTCTCCCCTAAATAATTTCCTTTCCCATGCGTCCCCGTTCCCCTCCCGCGGCCCTTCTCCCGCGTTACCCTTCCGCCTTCCACGCCTTCCCCTCCCTCGTCATCCCTCCCGCTAATCCCACTCCTTCATTACCCTTCCCCTCATACCTTCCCTCCCTGTCGCTAAAATATATAAAATACACTCATTTTTATTTATCCAAAATTTTTAACGCCAGAGCCTACCATTATATACAGCCTAAACCTTCGCGGTAGTTAACTTTTGATGGTTTTCTTCATACACCAGACACGTAAAATGAATAATCGATGAACTTGTTTTATTTATTTAAGAATATAAACAGTACATGTGAGTAATTACAGTTTCAATTTGAAAATGTAGCAACAAATGAGACATTTAGCCTCTTTAATGATGAGTTGAAGGTGAGCCATCGTCAGCAGTCGGTAGTCTCTTTTATGGGAGCAGACGTCCGGGGTCCATTGTACTTGACAACTTTTTGGTTTGTTTGTTACATTTGTCAGATTAGGTGCAGAACCGGATGCGTGGTTCGTTCGGAGATACTTCAGGTCGGTCGGCTACTTGATTAGGTGACACGGGCGTGGGCACAACAAATCACCAAATTTTCATCGCACAACAAATCACCAAATTTTCATCGCATAATGAACGGCATGGCAACGCATAGCACACGAACAAACAAACAAAAATTGATTTTTATATATAAGATTACACGTAGAATGCCTGCATTGATAAATTTAACAATTTTTGAACAATTTATTTATGACTAGCTTTTCCCCGCGGCTTCGCTCGCATGGTATTACGGGAAATTACTATAGCGCTTGCACTTATCAATTATCCCCCCCCCACCCCACCCTCGTCCCCTCCCGCATTCCATATATTCATTCCCTTACATTCAGTTTTCAAACATCTCGCCTACCACCTAAATTTCATAAAGCTATAGCTCAAAGAAAAAAAGAATACTTTTCCAATTTTGTTCATTCGTTCGGAATTTATGCGCTTACAAACATTTCGGATGTTTATTTTTATTTAAATATTTGGAAGTTCGTTAATATAATAAAAAAATACTCTATTTATCATTCAGTCTTTATAATCGTTACGAATTATATTTTTAATATAGGAACTCAAATCTGACATTTATTCCAAGCTTGTCCAAAAAAAAAACTAATTCTAATATTTGAATTTTCTGCAGTAGTAGCTGACCAATAGACTAAGTATCTACCAGCATAGAGCCCAAAAATATATCAACATTGTTTCCATGGAAAAGATTTTTTTCTGACGTTAGCAAAAACTCGCTTTTGTTAGCGACAGAAAACGTATAACAAATATAATATATTAATATTTATAATTTCATAACGCCAGAGCTTACCATCATATACAACCTGTAGTCTGCGCATATAATTTAGCTTTATATTAGTGAACGAATTATTAAAGTCTTTATATTGTGTTATGCGTAAAAAGGTCATAAACAAACTCGAGCAGTTTCGCATTTATAATATTAGTATGGATTACGACATTTGTATTTTGTCAATGGCCTAGTTGATAATCGTAAACATATAATAAAACTCGAACATGCACTTTTTATAATGATGTGTTTAACCGACCAACCTTACAAATATTATTTGTCTTTGCTTTTACTTTTCCGTCTCTCTTTGACCTTTTCGTGCATAATGTCAAACCACCAAGAGATTGCTTCCTGGGAAAAAAGAGAATTACTCAGAACTGCCGACAAATATTAAATTGCTTCTCTTAGAAACCCTAAAAATTAAGCCCCTACCAGAAAATTCACAACATATTGTTATGCAAAATCACCTTACATAAACTATACTGGTTTGGTTTTGTAAGATGATTTTCCCCAACAAACCCTATACCGAATCCTTTTGTGATAAGGATGATTGTGCCGCATGCCGGTTCTATTACTGTGAGATGACGCGATCCCCTCCCCACTCCCGCGTTTAATATTTTCAGCCCCGGTACATTCAGATTTTCAAACAGTTCGCGTGCCACCTATTGCAATTTTTTTTATCTCATACATTCATTTTTGTTTATTATAAAAACAAACAATCCAATTTGGTACCTATTTAAAATAAATATAATTTTTGATTAGATTGAAGGTATTCGATTATGGTTAGTACCGTAGGTGAACAGGTACTTTAAGAAATTCATTAATTTAAAGAGTTTTGAAAAATGAATTAAGATTTAACAATCGATGGTTTGCAAAATGTCATTCTGAAATTGTGACATTTTTGACAGTTTTGTAAGAGTTTTTATATGATTAAAAAAAATCCGATGTATTGTCATGTGGTTGTAATAATCCAGAAACCTTCACGAGGACGAAGAGAAGGTTTTTTGAAAGTTTCAAATTTTTCCTATTCTTAATATAGCAATACATAGACAATTCTTAACTCGTATACCCACAACCAAGCAAATTTTGATTTATATATACTAGATGTACCCCCATAAAACCTATACTTTTATGTATGCCCCACGGTTGAATTTGGCAGCCACCTTTGGTCTGGAGCTCCAAAATACTTGATAAGGCGTCGGGTGGGAATGCTATCCATGATCTACCGGTATTTCAATGGAAGATGCTCTGAGGAACTAGCGTCATTGATCCCTTCGGCACCGGTGCATAGTCGGGAGACACGCCAAACGCGCACCCAACATATGTACACGGTTGACATTTGTCACATGAGAACGGGTCGTTTTTTCAACTCGTTCTTGAGTTCAACAGCTCGGCTATGGAACGATTTGCCGGCTTTTGTGTTTCCTCCCTCCTACAACACGGGTCTCTTCAAGACCAATGTTCATTCCCTCCTCTCCTCAAAAAGACCCTCCACACAGCATCCCAGATGTCATAGGCCCTGAGGGAAATTATTTTCCTCAGGGCCTCCTGTGTGGAGTTAATGTAAAAATAAAATAAAAAATGGGGGGGGATTTTTATTTTAGTTATTAAAAAGATTTTTAATTACTGTTGTTAGGTGTAACGATAAACTTTCCTAAAAAACAAGAATCACTTAAGTATTGATAAATGATTAAAAAAAAAATTAACAGTAGTTTGATAAGTAAGATGCTCAATGAAAATGATGAAATCAATACCGCTTATAAAACCTCGTATGATTACGTCTGTTATTTTCCCCGTCGTTTCAGCGGCATTATTTCCCAGGTCACTCGTTCTCGCTCTGTAATTTTCCACAGCGGTTACGTAAAGCCAATCAGTAAAACATTTCCCCGCCGGTCACCGATCGCGGAATAATTTCCAGCGCAGCCGACACAATACGAGGGGGGCTCACTTTCCAGAATTTTCCAAACCGATATCCAATTTCTGATATACGTTCATTAATATCGCTTTCAGTAGCCCCTGCTGTATGTAGTTCTAACGGCCAGAGCTTTGGTATGATTCTAATAATTATTTTTCAGAAATGTATCCCATGGTCTTCAAAATTTAACCACAATGCAACTTTTTGAATATGACTTTTAAGTCAGATATCATTGTTATCTGTTGCAGGTCATGGCGTTGTAAAATTTGTATTATTTTAATTTTAGATAATATAATACATTAACTGGAGGATTCACTTGCATCCTAACTGTTTCTCACAGACTAACAACATAAGCAGCAGATTTACAATAAATTTTACTAAAAAATTTACAAAAAAATACAAAAAATTAACAATTAACTTTTACAAGATTTTTTTAACGTAAATTTTTAGCGATTTTTTAAACAAAAATATTTTGTGAAAAAGAAATATTAAAAAATGCAAAATATCTGTAAATAAAAGAAAACGAATGTTGTTTTAGAAAAATTTAAGGGGGGAAAATGTGATAAAAAGTACTATTATATAGGTACATTGAATTGAGACAAAGTACACGATGTATAAACAAAGTACCTGTCGAAGTTATTTTTTTAAAGGAAAACAGCTTTCAATTTTCTCCTAAATATATTGAAAAAAAATTTTTTTACTTCATATTCTGATCTACATCTGATTATATAAAAACTTTCAATTAAAAATAATTATTTTTTGATAGACAATTTTTTCTGTATTAATTACACAGAACATATATTTATGATTAAACTGTAAATGATTATAACTGTTAATTTTTTAATTATAAATACGAGTACATCGTTATTTTCTCCTAATCTTCATTTCATTTAGAGCGGGGTCACCAAAAATACCTGAAAAGAATTCACTCGATTTAAAAAAGAAGTAAAAGGGGGACATATATTGAACACATTTTTTTTAAATATTAATATAACGTTATTTTGTCGAACTAGTATGAGTAGTGGAACTCTGTGGAACTTTTTTTAATAACCCTAGCTAAAGTGAGCAATTTAATATAGTTTTTAAGCATAAATTATATCTAAATTACGTACATCTGTTGTGTTAACAAAAGTTGCAGATTAAAATAAATACCTAACGCTTCAATATCCATTTTGAAAACCTTCTTATTTTGAAAAAAGGGCGAGCATAGTAACTTCGTTAATGATTCAGGCGCAACGTACAAAGTGTTGGCCGCGTCAAATATAACTCAACTTTGGGTCCATATGCATTGCGATATGAGTTGCGTTTAAAAATAAATTCTCGCGTTTGATACTGGTTTATAAAAAACATTTTAAAGGTATTTGTGACTAGTTTGAAGACAATACTTTCACCTGTTTTTAGCGCCGTAATTTACTTTGGTCGACCTTGTGTGCGTCGACAGAAAAATAGGGTCTACTGAGCTTAAGTATTTTCATTCCATTGAATTGAGGAACTTGTCTGCGTAACTTATTTCTCTAATCGGCAGGAGTATAATAAAGCCGAGTCTTTAATTGATTGCAGCTGACCTGGCAACAGGCGGTATCATGTCCTGTGGAAATTTTACGGTAGCGCAATTCCTTTACGGTCCCTGAATTATTATATAACATTAAAACCCTTACTCATTTACAGAGGCTTCGAAATTTAAAGCCTTTCAATTTCGGGTTTCGTTTAGACTCTATAGAATATTGGTTTACTTAAACAAATTTTGTTAGACATCAGAAATTAAATAGGTCAGTTGCCTTATTATTTCATCATTTCAAAATTTGTTTGAAGTACTTTTAAGGTTTTCAGTTGTCAGTGCTTAAAGTATTTTGTATAAAGTTCGGATAAATTAACCTTCCTTTCAAAACCATTCCTTCAGATATTGTGAAAGAGAATTTGCATACCTGATACCTGTTAAATAGATATACCTAATGGCTTATGGAAATTTTCGGTTAAAAAAAATAAATGTGTTGTACAAATTTGGTCGCACTTTGGTCAATTTTGTGTCAATCGAAGATGACATGTTTCTCTTTTCACCATCATCAAGTTTATAATTTCCAAGTGTTCGCAGTCACGGAAAGAAATAAAAAACAATTTACTACCTTAACAACCAAAACATGACGTCTGAAGGAATATTAAAATAAGTCGCGTACATTAAAATATCTAGGACACATCCAAATAATTGACATATCCCACGCTAAGAGCGACCATAATTTCAAGACTTTTCCACAAATAAAGGAAAGTTTCCACGGCAAAAAAAAAAACACTTTTTTAGACTTTTAACACCCATAAACATGTCGATTGCGGAAATTTGAAATGTTGTAAAAAAAATTGATTGTCTGTAAATACAAAAATTGATTGTCTGACAATAATTTTACGTGATAACGTCATATAATAACGATGGAGTGGAAGAGAGATAGATGCGTCACAAGCCGAACGCTTAGGCCGAACGCTTGTTCTGCGCTCTCGCTTGCACGCTCGGCTCAGGCGGAACGTGACAATGAGTCATGCTTTTTCTAATAAAATTATCTGATCGTAGAATCATTGCCGATTTAACCTGTTTGTATAAAATCGTAAACTCAATGTTTGATACCCCTGATTTATTGTATGTAATCTCTACTTCAACCTCCCAATATTACACTCCTATGCGACGGATTCAACAGCTAGGAAACAAATACTCCGATGTTGTTGATATATTTAGTTCATCAATTTAATATTTAAGCATACCTTATTAAAGTTTTTTTCATCAAATAGGGGAATATTTTGATAAAGCCAATTTAATTGTATTCTATCGGCTATTCTAGCTTTTTTGCCCGCGGCTTCGCTCGCATGGTATTAGGGGTAAATTACTGTAGCGCTTGCACTTTCCAATTATCACCCCCCCCCCCCTCCCGCATTCCATACATTCAATCTCGGTAATTCAATTTTCAAAAAGCTCGCGTGCCGCCTAAATTTCATAATGCCAGAGCTCACCAGCAGTAAAAAAAGAATTATCCAATTTTGGTTCAGTCGTTCGGAAGTTACGCGCGTAGGTACCAACATTTCGAAGATTCATTTTTATTTACATAGATAGATAGATATTAACAACGACGCCTGAAATAAAAAATATATCAACATCGTTTCCACGGCAAAGATTTTTTCTGACGTTAGCAATAACTCGCTTTTGTTAGCGACAGAAAACTATAAGAAATATAATATTTATAATTCCATAACGCCAGAGCTTACCATCATACACAGCCTATAGTCTTCGCATATAATTTAGATTTCTATTGGTGAAAGAATTTTAAAATCGTTTTATTGTTTTATGCGTGAAAGCGTAACAAACAAATTCGAGCAGTTTCGCATTTATAATATTAGTATAGATTAGTATATATGTATGTAAAAACAAAAAAACTCACGAAAAAAGAGAACGTTGTATTTGTATCCTTTTTTTTTTTTTTTTTCAATTATTTTTGGCTTTCACCCATCAAGGGTGTTCTAGGCCATCATTTCAAATTGTAGAAAAGGGAAAGGTAAATTTAAATATAAATGAAGAAGTAAATTTATATATTAATATTATTTAAATGTGCAAATTTCAGAATTATATGGAAGATTGGAATCGAGTTTAGACTTAGGAGAGATGAGATTTGTATCCTTACTTACACATATTTTAATATTGTAAAAAAAATTATTTTTATGTTTTTCTTTACCTTAATCTTATATGTAAACAGATTTAAAGAAATTAATTCATTTGAATTTATGGTTCAAAAGTTACATTAGATTTAGTTCACCAATGCAGGTTTTCAATTTTTGTGTAAACAAATTAATTGTGTTTTAACCTTTCAGAAACTATATGGCAGTTCTCGTGTAACATGTGTTTGAAGAACCGCTTCATATATTTTATTAGCTCTGCAAAACGTGTTTGTAAAATTTCATTATGAAACTCAATTACGAGCAAGTTGGATGATTTATAATATCATGCAGATTACAGGAGAAGGGGAAATCTTCCGACGGTGAGCAGTTGCGAATACGTAACCCCACAATACGGCTTAATGAGATATCTCGTCGCTAGAGCGCGACACAAACATTAATAAAACACGTGATCAAAATATTTGTTTACCTAAACTTAACTGTTATTCACGTGTTCATCACAGAAACATAATCCAAAAATTTGAGAAATCATCCTACCTCTTAAGTTTAAAGTTTGAATTGACTGAAGTAAAATTATTTATCAGTCAGTTTTGAAATAACCGAATAGTAAATTTTGAAATAATGAGGAAAGCAATTTTTGAATCTCACCACAAATCAAATATTTTTTACACGTGTCTGTGTTTTACGTATTAAACTAGCTGACCCGGCCACGCGTTGCTGTGACGTGAAATCGAAGCACAACGCCATCTACTGAATGGTTACCCATTCAGTATCGAGACCATGGTATCCATAATGATATGTTGTATGACTAGAGCCAGTGGGGATGGGAATAAAAAGGGGAAGAGGGAGGTGGGGAAGTTCTTGGCTATTCAGATCTGGTCATCAAACACGGCTTTTTTATGTGAATACCTCACAAAAGTCTCAATTGCTCCGGTCTGGAGCCAGTGATACTATAGCATCCGCAATTGCGGTAAATTGTGAGGCTGAAGGTAGTAGAGAGGGGAAGGAGATGGGGAACAGGAAGGTGGGGAAGAACCTGGCTATTCAGATCTGGTCACCAAACGCGGCTAAAGCCATTTCAAACCATTTTTAAATTCTGAATGGTGGCCTTACACCGGGAAGATACTAAAAATATCTCCCACTCTCACGCCGCTTTTGAATTAATAAATTTGTTAAAAAACGCAAATGAACCAAACAAAATTCACTTGCGCACGCCGGTATTCAAACCCACGACCTTGCTTGGATGAAAAGTGAAAATGGATTCTGAATAGTGGTATCTCATTAAGGTGAGATACCGTGAGTATCTAGAAATAAGTTTTTCGTGATAAAACGTTTATTTTTGCAGCCAAGTACTTTAATCTGTGACATTTGGGTTCCTTTGGCTTTTATGCCACGTACCCTAGTAAATAAAATCAAGTTTCGAATTACTAATGGAGGGAAACAATTATACTAAGGGGGTATTTCACCATCCTCCCCATAGCTTATCCATACACAACGAATATTAATAAATAACAAATAAATACTTGCAACTGGTAAAAAAACTCGGCTAACTTATCCAATATGTAGCCATTATGCATAGGTTCAAGTGCCGAATAGTAAACTCCGACTTTTTAAATAAATAAATCCTATATGATTAATCTAAAATGTACGTTACCGTACGAATAATCTATGAGGAGGATGGTGAAATACCCCCTAAGTCAGTGGACATCTTCAATTTATCTTTAAACAAATTTAAACTATTGTTATTGAGGCAGTTCACTTATGTACAATAAATATGTGTTTTTCTAACTATACCATATATGTAAAAGCCCCGAAAAAGGGCGTTAAATAAATTGAATAATAATTTATTTAACGCCCTTTTTCGGGGCTTTTACATTTTTAATTGTTCTCTAGATTTTATGTCCGGGTTAAATCTTCCTCACAGGAAAAACTTAATCCTTCCCCCACTTTTCCACAAATGCTAATCTAGTCAATTCACGCGATGTAATTGCATTGTATGAGTATACTAAATACAAAACTATACAAGAACAACACGTCAACCTACCAGAGACCATATGGGAAAATACTTCACCGACTCCAGATATTTTCATATCAGAGGGTTCGGCTCGATAGAACTCCTAACTGAACCGATAAATCCTACCGATCCCTCAATATAAATATTTAAAAAATCTGAATTTTAATAAATTTATTATTATTATTATTATTTTATATTAGAAGGAAATTACTGTGGCGCTTGCACTCATCAATTATCCCCCCCTCCCTCCCTCCCCTCCACCCCTCCCCTCCACCCCTCCCGCATTCCATACATTCATTCCCGGAACATTTAGTTTTTAAACAGCTCGCGTGCCACCTAAATTTCATAATGCCAGAGCTCACCAGTAGTAAAAAAAAGAATTATCTAATTTGGTTCAGTCGTTTGTAAGTTAAGCGACTACGAACATTTCGGAGATTCAATTTTATATATATATTTAGATAGATAGATATTAACTACGATTTCCCGCAAATAGATCAACATCGTTTCCACGGCAACGATTTGTTTTCTGACGTTAGCAATAACTCGCTTTTGTTAGCGACAGAAAACGTACAGTAAATATAATATATTAATTTTTATAATTTCATAACGCCAGAGCTTACCATTATATACAGCTCATATTACTCGCATACAATGTAGCTTGCTATTGGTGAAATAATTTTTGAAATCGGTTTATTGGTTTATGCATGGAAGTGTAGCAAACAAACACACGCAGTTTCGCATTTATAATATTAAGTATAGATACTAATGGTTGTCCGTTTGTCTTGGGTAACTCAGATTTAATTTTCAAAATTCAAACTGATCGTTCGAAAAATTTTGACAATCTGTAGAATAATATTTTATCAGAAAACAATTTTAATTGTCATATTCAAAATTAGAACTGCTTTTTCAAGGATTCAGACGATCCCGTGATTTTTCACGTGCCTGCGCTAGTGATTGAACAAAATATCTTTGAGTTAGTTTATTTATTTTTACGCTGATATTTTTGTTCTGAAAAAATGTCTGCGCGCAATTTCGAATGCAGCTGATATTTACACAAAAGTGTAAATATCAGCTGCATTCGAAATTGCGCGCACTGTAAATATGGTAGCATTAATTTCTCAAAGGTTCTACATCATTCCGCGACGTACGTCAATTATTTTCACGCACGTGACAGAATTCAATGGAATTATTCGCAAATAATCACTAAATACACGAGACTAATTCGTGCCACGCGACTGCAAATCACGTTTCGCATTCAACCGAATAGTTGTTATGACTGAACACGGTTTGCAGCTTTGTTTGTGTTTCTTTCATCTTTAAACAATGAACGACAGACCCCTGTCACTCTGCGCCAGGTAACAGATAGGAAATTTACGGGGATGGGGTGGTGGGTGAAGGATCGGGCAGGAGTTGCCCTGACACGATGACCCGGTTTTACCTCCTTTCCCGGGCTACAGAGATGCATCAAGGTGTTGCAATTTATTGGCATGGACGACAATCATTTTTTCTTGTCGGAAATCGAGTTACCTTTCAAAAAAGTACCTGGTAAGAAATATGTTTTCACAAAAATAAAATTATAAATGATAGCTGAAAATCGTGAAGTGTTTTCATCATTTATAAAATTTTACCTACAAGAAAACTTACACCGGTTTTCGCAAATCCAAATACTTACCTTCCTGGATACCAAGATGCATAATTATTTATTTATTTATTGTTTGAAACATTTACAGAGTGTTAATAATTATTACAATAATAGAATTGTTAGTGGAATGTACATAGATATTAACACTCCAATTAGAAATGTTCACAGCAAGAGTAATAAATGTGTAGTTGTTACTAGGCGGAAATGCTTGTAGTGATAACAGAAATAATGATAATCAAAATTAAATATAAAACATAGTAGTGTTAAATACAATACATAACCTGCAGAGAAAGAGAAAAAGAAAGAAAGGGTAATACAATAAAGCTACATAACTGTTCTCCACGAAGTGTCGTGGTAGGAGTTTGATATTTGATGATTTGTTTTTTGAAATATGTGAGATTGTTTGCGTAGATATCTACAAGTATATGGTTACATTCAATGGTATTATATAGACGACACATTCGAGACAGTGGAGTGAAGTATGCAATATTTTTATAAAATAATTCAAGATGGAATTTTTTGGACTCCTTAAATTACGTCTATTAAGAACTTTAATTATTTAATGAAGATATATTATTACTTTAAATATTATTATACGCAGCTAGCTAAGTTGATTTGAGGGGATGTATTATTTTTACATCAGTTCCATCCAGGAGGCCCTAAGGAAAAAAATTCCATCAGGGCTTTTTTCTTCTTTGGGGATGCTGCATGGAAGGTCTTTTTGGGGAAAGGGAGGAAGGAAAGTTTTGGGAAGTTTTTTTTCACATTAACTCCACACAGGACGCCTTGAGAAAAATAGTTTCCCTCAGGGCCTATGTCATCTTTGAGGATGCTGTGTGGATGGTCTTTGTGAGGAAAGGAGGAGAGGAAGTTCTGGAAAAGAAAAAGGTAAGAGAAGTGGGTAGGAATCTAGGGTCCAGTGAATCGCTAGATCCAGACAAACCTCACCGCATATCAAGTCGCCAAACGCAGCGAACCACTTGGGGTGACCTATGGCAGAGGTGTTGGTTATCCAATAAAAGGTTCCCGGGGCGGTAGTACCCGTTTCCAAAAATAGAAAAGTACGAGATGTTAGTAGGAATTGGGGATGTGTCCAGGAGTGATAAACGTATGAATCCATCCCTCCCACTGCGGTGCAAGGCGATGGGTCAAGAATCTGGCTGGAGAGGTCTAGTTTAGGTCTCCTTCAAACTGTCTCTCCGATCCGGCCCGCCACGCAAAAGGTGGGCAAACACTTTCTCCACCAAGACCTAGACAAATGTCATCCCATGAACCCGGGCACCCCTGCTAAGTCACCAAAAGTAGCGAACCACTTGGAGTGACCAACGGCAGGGGTGTTGATTATCCAATAAATGGTTCCCGGGGCGGCGGTACCCGTATCTTTCTAATTTAAGTTTCTGAAATCGGTAATTATTTCGATCAATAAAGCTGATTGTTGTTTTTGATTTAAGGATTTCTGATGATATTTATAAACGTTAAAATGAATTGATACAATAATATTGTGTTATTATGGCAAAAATTCTAGAACATTCTGTTTTCATAACGAACTAATATTTTCCCGTCCCACTAAAACATCTCGTAATTTGTTTATTTGTTATTCACAAATTTCTTGTATTTAAGCTTTAAACACGTCGGTTTCACTATTATTCAATCGAAAGCCTTGTGAAATGTGTTATGTTTGATGTGCGTCGAGTGTGACGCCTATGATGTACCTTGGTGAACCCGTAGTCCTGAAAATATATTCACAAAGACCAACAACATTTGTCGTGTGTTTAAATGTCAAGTTTTTGAAGTGAATACTTCTTTAGCACCGTTGTAATTTGAAACTCGATGAAACGAAAAAGCGACACTAAAAAGAGACAATGTACATCTATGGGATTTAACCTGTGAGAGAATGAGATAGAATAATCGGTCTCCGTTTTGTGCGGTGCTTCGTAGCCTTCCCACTCTTGTATACGTTAGTTTTCTGAAGGTCTATTTTTAACAAGGGCATGTATCACAGCGTTGTAAAAAGCACGACCACATCCAGAACACCATTGCCATAACTTTCCCCGCCGATCACACAGTTTTGAATTTTTTGTCCTTGGTGAGTTTGTGTGATGCCATTTAAATCAAAATCAAAGATATATTCCCATATATCTTTGATTCCGGTTCAAAGAAATGAACCAATATTTCGTCTCCGGTCACAATTTTATCCAGAAACTAAACGCTGCAAGTGTTTTTCTTGTTTTTTTATTCTGGCCGGTTAATTTTCTTGGTACCCATCTTGAAGAAACTTTTGTTGAATAATCAGTTGTCGAATAATCTTCATCACACTGACTTTACTGAGGGAGAGAATGCGACATTTGTAGTTATTTGGGGTCACCACAAATGATGTCATCGACTCGCGTGCAGTCATTGCAATCAACGGCCTGCGCCTTTCCGCTTTTTGTCAGCCAGCTTTGTTTGCCTTTCAGCTTCGTTACAGAGACGAACCCATCATCTAATTCTAAAAATAATGTTTAAGAAAAGTTTTATGTATTCATCGCGGTCATTATATAGCGAAAGCCAAATAATGACAGTAAGGCAGTTGTACATAATGCAAGCTCTCTGTAAATTTTTCAATTACATTATTACTGCAAAAAGATCTCAACAAGTGCGCAACACTAGAATGGGTTCTTCTTTATTGTATCAGCCGGTATATACCAGAACATCTTTTGGACGAAGACATTTTTCGTATAAAGCTTTGTTGCTTTATAAAAAAGCTCAGTGAAAATATAAAAACTATAAGAACATTAAATTTATTCAAGAAAATAGTCAAAATTTATATACTAACTGAGAGTGGTGGTTTCGCATTACCCATGTTATCGCTTATATCATAAATCAGTATGAAATTAAGCTATATTCGATACAATCCATATTTAATTACAATGTGTGTACTTATTTATATATTATTTCTTATTACTATACTTTTTTATCTGCTTATCGTTATCATTATTTCCTTAATATTATCTGCTTAATGTTTTTATTATTATCTAATTAACTTTCTTATTATTAAATTTTCACATGTAGCAAACACATTGTGGGAAAACATAATTATAATAAACACGATGGTATAACTTTGTTTAATTCCACTTGTTATTTTCTTATCCAACTAGTTTCGGTTCAACCTGAACCTTCTTCAGGGAAGAATAAAAATATACTAAACATAATTGATTAATTCTCGCTCCGCACCGAAGGAGTATAGTCGCGTATTTTTGTGACAAATAAAACAATAAATATAGTTTACTTACATTGATAACTCGCCCACCTGGGCGATCCATTTCATCCAATATGGAAACCGAAGTAATTTTTAAAAACATTAAAGAGTTAATAAATAAAATCACTTCAGTGAAGGACTCAAAAATAAAATTAACACTGGAACAAAATATTATGTCACTGGAAGAAAAAATTCAACACGAACTAATAAGTCTACAAAAGAAGATAATAGAATTACAAGAAACTAATATTAAAAATAATCATCACTATACACAGAAACTTGAAGAATTTCACCGTAATAACAAAAGATCTTACGCAAATGTAACGCAAATGCCAAGTGACAATAAAAACTTTGTAAAATCATCATACGACCCAGAACAGAAGTACGCCATTTTAATTACTTCAAAAAACGCCTTGAAGGCCGAGGATATAAAAATAAAAGTTCAAAAAAATATTAATTTAACAAAAATAAAAGTCGGAGTTAATGGAGTAAAAAAAATCGGAGAAAATAAATTACTGATTTCTTGCCAGAAAAAAGAAGAAGCTGAAAAATTAACTGAAGAAATAAATAAGGTAATGGGAAAAGAAATATTAGCCGAAGAAATAAAAAAAAAGAAACCGTTCTTAATGTTAAAAAGGCTACAATGCCAATTGACTGAAGAGGAAATTATAGATGGAATTATGCAACAAAACGAAGGATTAACCATGGAAGACAAAAACAACATCAAACTTATCAAGGAATTAAAAAACAAGTACAATGAAGGAAAAGAAAATGACACCACTAACTACATTATTGAAACGACCGGTAAATTGAGAAAAACACTAATAGATAAAAAAAAAATAAATATCAAATTCCAAAGAGTGTACGTAGAGGATGTAAATCCGCTCACACAATGTTACCATTGCCTCAAGTTCGGCCACACAGCTCAAAGATGTCTCGCCAGGACGCAGCCACCCATTTGCCCCCATTGCACTAAGGATCACATACTTTCCAAATGTGAAAACAAAGAAAAAATGCCAATCTGCAACAATTGCTGTGTTCAAAACAAAAGGTTTGATATGAACTATTCTACTGAACATAGAGTCGATAGCATAAAATGTGTTTACCGGCAAAAAATGCTTCAAATAGCTAGAGAGCGTATCGACTATGAATAAATATTGTAATTTTATTTCCTCAAACTATAAAAACTAAAAATGAATGATTTTTTATGTAACGCGCTAGATAAAAAAATATGTATAGAAGAAAAATTATGTCACTCCATAAGAGATTTCAATTTAATTTGTACAGAAAAAGGATTTACCCTATTTCATACAAATATTAGAAGCATAGAAAAAAACTTTGAAGAATTAATATTATCATTAAAAGAATCAAATTTTTTCCCGGGCCTGATTGTGTTGTCAGAAACACATTCAGCCGGTGAACTGAATTACTCTATTCCAGGGTACACATACCATGCAACAACAACAAAAATAAACAAAAACTCTGGTATCGGAGTATTTATTTCTAACCAGTATAATATTATCAATATCAGAGAGATAATAAATATTAATAATGTTAACATTTTAAATATTGAATTTCAAGTCGAAAATAAATATTATAATGTTATTGCTATTTATCGTACACATAATTCGATAGTACCACAATTTATAGATGAATTGAAAAACATTTTATTAAATTTTAGAAATAAAAATAATATACTTGTTGGGGATGTGAATTTAAATATTGCAAACGATTACTATTGTAAGGATAAAGAAAACTATCTCAATATGCTGGCTGAATTAAACTATTTATCGTGCATAAATTATTATACAAGAAACGTTCGGGGTCAACGACCTTCGTGTATAGACCACATATTTACAAATATTCCTTACATCGAAAACATAACTTCAGCTGTCGTACATACAACAATCACTGATCATTATTCATGTATATTTCATTATAAATGCAATCCAGCTTTTCCATTACTTAAACAAAATAATGCATCCAAAAAAGTACTTAATATGGATACGTTAAAATATAAATTAGAATCAGAAAACTGGATTAAATTACTACAATGTAATGATGTCAATATCTGCTGTAATTTGTTTGAAGAAAAAATATCTAAATGCATAAACGATTCGACAAAAAATATTAATATTCCCAAATCCAAACTATCTAACTACAAACCTATAAAACCGTGGATTACTCATGGTTTAATAATATCTGTACGACATAAACAAGCCCTTTATAAACTAACTACTCAGCAACCAAATAATAAAAATTTACTAAATCGTTTTAAAGCATATAAAAACAAACTTTCATATATTATAAAAAACAGAAAAGAAAGTTATTATAAACAGAAGCTTGATCAGGCGGAAAATGATAGTAAAAGAGTATGGACGGTTATAAATGAAATAATTGATAAGAAAAAATGCAGGAATAACGAAATCAGTGCTATTACTCATGATAACTCGAAAATATGTTGTAAAGAAAACCCTTCAAAAGCTGCAAATATATTTAACACATTTTTTGCAAACGTAGGGAAAAATCTTGCGAATCACATAAATATCAACCCAATTTCAGACTGTAATATTGATGCAGAAAATAAAATAGCAACATTCCAAGTCACAACAGAGGATGAAATAGTATCTATCATAAACGGTATGAAAGGAGGTTCTGCCCCAGGATTTGATGGAATTACAGTTAACATTTTAAAAAATATTAAAAATCAAATTTCTAAACCATTAATGCATATAATAAATATAAGTCTCCAAAGCGGAGTGTTTCCATCTATTTACAAACAAACTATCATTACTCCAATATTTAAATCTGGTAATCCAGAAGAAGTAGGCAACTACCGACCTATATCAGTAATTTCGAATATAGCAAAAATTTTTGAAAAGATAGTAAAAAAAAGAATAAATCAGTTTATAAAATGTAATAAAATAATTAATGAAAATCAGTTCGGCTTTATGGAATGTAGAAGCACACAGGATGCAATTGCAAAATTAACTAGCCTTGTTCACAATTCATTAGATAAATCACTAAAATGCCTTGGAATTTTCATAGATCTCAAAAAAGCGTTTGACAGCATATCACATAACAAACTTTTAAGTAAATTAAGAAACATTGGATTAGATGGAGCAGCTCTAGAATGGATAAAAAGCTACCTTTTCGAACGTCCTCAAGTCGTTAAAATCAACGATGTACTTAGCCAACAAGATACGAGTAACTTTGGCATACCTCAAGGTACAGTCCTGGGACCGTTACTGTTTATCATCTATGTAAATGACATATTCACACAAAGAATAAACGGAAAAATAATATCTTATGCTGACGACACTGTCATAGTAATTGAAGGTGCTGATTGGAATACTGTGAATAATCTAGCGAATATTGATATTAATACGCTGAAAAACTGGTTCGATAAAAATCTCCTCTCATTAAATACTGAAAAAACAAAATTTATCCCTTTCTCTATCAATAAATGTAAATCAAATCCAGAAATAAAAATTGTAATACATCAGAGTAAATGTGGTGGAACTAATTGTAATCAAACATGCTCTACACTTAATTCAACTTCAAATATTAAATATCTTGGTGTATATATAGATCAACATTTTAAATGGAAAACACATATTTGTGAACTTGTCAAAAGAATTAGGAAATGTATATATATATTTATCAGAATAAGAAATATTCTTAGACTAGAAAACCTTAAAAAAGTGTACTACGCAATTGTTCAATCTATATTACAGTACGGTATTATAGGGTGGGGAGGAACTTATGATGTTATTTTAAATCCTCTGAAAATAGTTCAAAGATTGATAATTAAGGTTATCTTGAAAAAACCATCTACATTCTCTACTGAAAGAATCTTTTCAATATTCAAAGTATCTACAATAGACAATATATATAAAAAATATGCAATTCTACAGACTTTTAAAGAAATACAGCTAAAAAAATTACAATTCAATATATCAGCAAGATTTCAAAACAATATCAAAATCCCTAAATTTAATACCAAGCACATCCAAAATACCTATCTGTATCTAGGTATAAATTATTTCAACAACCTCCCTTTAGAACTAAAAATTATCGAAAATATACATAAATTCCAAATTAATTTGAAAAATCACCTGACACAACTGTAAGAGTCCATTTCTACCGCTAATATTTCATTTAAATCTTGAAATTTATTTATTGTTATATCCCGAGTTTTCTTACATATCTTTTGTTATTAGATGCAATATTATTATTTTCTACTAAATTTTACATATACTTGAGCTTGAATTCCCTCACCAAACACAAGAGCCTTGTCTCTTTATGATGAGGAAATGCTATTGTTATGTTCATTTTACAACTCTGTTTAACATGTAAAAAAAAAAAATGTATACTTATTGTAAAAACATACAAATATTAAATAAAAAAAAAAAATAAAAAAATAATACAGATATTCAGATATTGCATGTTAATTAGAAGAGGGAGAAAGAACATCAACTTAAGTGGGGGCGAGGAGGGGAGGTGGCTACGAGGGAGGGGTGGAAGTGGGCGGGGCTAGTGGAAATATTTTAAAAATGGGGCTGTTGGACAAATCTAATTGTTTATTAAGGACGGGTTGTTTCAAAAAATTTGAGCCCCATTTTTAAAATATTTCCACTAGCCCCGCCCACTTCCACCCTCCCTCGTAGCCACCTCCCCTCCTCGCCACCACTTAAGTTGATGTTCTTTCTCCCTCTTCTAATTAACATGTAATATCTGAATATCTGTATTATGTTAAGTATATTTTTATTCTTCCCTGAAGAAGGTTCAGGTTGAACCGAAACTAGTTGGATAAGAAAATAAAAAGTGGAATTAAACAAAGTTATACCATCGTGTTTATTATTTCTTATTATTCTTTATTTACCAAACTTTATATTTAATTAGTTTATTTTTATTTATTATATAATTATTTATGTTTATTACTTGCTATTACAATTATTTTATTATTATTTACTCATAATTATATTATATTTTGTCTACTTAATTTACTTATATTTATTTACTTACTATTACGTAATTGTTTATTATTATATACCTGCTATTATTAAGCTGTTATTATTTACCTATCTTTATTTTTTTGTTAATAATTTATTTATTACTAGCTTTTCCCCGCGGCTTCGCTCGCATGGTATTACGGGAAATTACTGTAGCGGTTGAACTTATCAATTATACCCCCTCCTCCCGACCCCCACCCCCTCCCGAATTCCATACATTCATTCCCTTACATTCAGTTTTCAAACATCTCGCCTGCCACCTAAATTTCATAAAGCTATAGCTCAAAAAAAAAAGAATTATCCAATTTTGTTCATTCGTTCGGAATTTATGCGCTTACAAACATTTCGGGTGTTTATTTTTAATTAAATATTTGAAAGTTTGTGAATATAATAAGAAATTACACTATTTATTCAGTTCATTTATTCAGTCTTTATAATCGTTACGAATTATATTTTTAATGTAGGAACTGACATTTATTCCAAAACAGAAGCTTGTCCAAAAAAATAAAACATATTCTAATATTTGAATTTTCTGAAGCAGTAGCAATCGTTTCCATGGAAACGATTTTTTTCTGACGTTAGCAAAAATTTGCTTTAGTTAGCGACAGAAAACGTATAACAAATATAATATATTAATATTTATAATTTCATTACGCCAGAGCTTACCATCATATACAAAATATAGTCTGCGCATATAATTTAGCTTTCTATTGGTGAATGAATTTTTAAAGTCTTTATATTGTGTTATGCGTGAAAAGGTCATAAACAAACTCGAGCAGTTTCGCATTTATAATATTAGTATGGATGGATTCGTACTATCCCCCTTGTCACTGTCAGTATAGTTACCCTATGGATGCATCTGATGAGCCATTACAGGTTCCTTGTACTTATTTTGTTTACAATAGAATGTTATTGTTGTAAACTATAAATGCACTGCCCAACTGTAACTGTAATTATGTTTAAATAACTAAATTTAGTACTTCTTTTGTAGGTGTATTATAATATTTTTATTAAGTTTATATGTATGTTTTCTTTTAATTCCACTATTGTAAAACTGCACATCTCGATACAGGATGCCCTAGTGAGATGTGCAGTTTATGTATTAATGTATTATTTCATTTTCCAATAATACACGATATGATACCTACGATAATAAATCTAGCAGTGCTGACATCCATTGTTGCATCATGGTACACATTTTTCAGTCTTTCATGAATGTGAATGGGCGTTTCACTTTCTACGGTCAAGAATCAATCACAGAACGCTGTCTATTATGAACATCGATGTCGGCCATTTTGCAAACGACTGCAAATATTGTATTGACGCAGGGTTTACACAAAAAGTTAATATTGCAGTAGATTGTAGAAGAAGGTTTGAAGAATAGCACCAAATTCAAAATTTTCACTTAACTAACTATATTTAAGTAGAAAAAAATAGGAGGCATTACTTATTGACTGACCCTACTAGTACTTTGATTTTTGAATATCTGAATCAGCCTTTTCACATATTTCAAATAAAGAATAAGAATCGAAAAAAAACCGCTTGAGATAGATATTTCTCGTTTTGAAAACGCTACTCAATCGTTACTTAATCAAGGTTTTCTTTATTCCCGTAGAATAGAGTACTGGTAACAATTGAATTTGGATGTCTGTGGTTACAATTCATTATACATGTACGTAAAGAAGTGTAAATGAATTCATCTACAAAGTTGAATTTTAATTTAAAATGATACAAAATATTTTACACTTGTGGTGAAATGTGATGTGCACAGAATTTAGGATTATATTACCTTTAACTTAGAAAAGAAAATCAAACAAATAAAATCAGAGTGTGCAATTCGCACGCGGTAGAAGTGAAATCTTCAGATAACTAACGCAGACAAGAGTGGGGAGACTACGAAGCACTTTTTTTATCAATGTGAAGGATGATTTTTCCCATATTTTGTGCACCTTTTCCTAAACATTTGGTCATATTTGGGGTTTCTTCTCCGTAGTCGCTAGATGTCGTTTCCTTTTTTCTGTTTACTTTAGAGTGGTTCGAAGATTGGATATTGATTTTACAAAAATTAAAAATATTATTTTTTATTTCGTAGGACCCTGATCGGCTGAATTTCTGCAAATATTCGTCAGGCGCTTTTTGCCACTACACTAAAGGGGACTTGCATGATACCGTGGATTTATCGTATTATATTGGAACCGAGTACGCGTGAATTAAATAAATTTTGTTTTGCTATCTCATTCTCTCGCAGGCTAAATCCTATGTAAAGATGTATGTGTTTGTCTCTTTTTGGTGCCGCTTTTCCGATTCGTCGAGTTTCAAACCACAACGGTGCCAAAGATGTTTTCACTTCAAAAATCAAACGAAATACGAACATATAAAATTAATTTTTAATTTTTAAATTAGGCTGAGACGAATTTTGCTCAGTTCAAATCTGCCTAACAATCTCTTCTTGACCCCCTAATTTGGTCCTGCCAGTTTCGATCGCTTGTATATTGTAAGGTAGAGTTATGTATATTGCATCGTAGGACAGAGATATACGGCTCCAACACCGAGTTCCCACTTCCAAATTACTTCGATTAAAAGGGACGGAATAATAAAATCTACTAGTAAATCTGCAGTCGATTTGACGAGTCGAAAAAATGAACTTTCTATTTTATTTTTTTTATTTTATTATTAAGTCAAAAGAAATATAATATTTCGCTTTCTTAACTTAAATACATGTATTTCGTTTTACAAAACAGTTTTCATCTTATTTGTATGGTTATTTTTGAAGTGAAACTTCTTTAGCGTCGTTGATGATTAGAATTTCGGATAAAACGGAAATACGTCAGTAAAATTTATTATATGAAGGGTCGTCGGATCTAATATAATGCGCTAAATTCGCACCTCAGCTCGACCCTCCCGTAGCGCAACGGCTAAGGTGACGAACAAATCCAAGCGGCCAGAGAGGCAGGCATCGAGCGAATGGAGTTGGAATCCTACAAAATAAACATTTTTATTTTTGAAAATAAATATCCAATCTTCAAACCACTTTAAAATAAACAGACAAAAGAAAAGAAAGCGACATCTAGCGACTTTCTAGTTTCACTTCTACCGCATGTAAATTACACACTCCTTTTTTTGTTAATTTAACAACAGAAACTACACCACCAACTAACTAAATAAATATCTCTTTTAAAAGTATTAGTACTTATTGAAAAGCGGAAATATTTTGACCTTCTGATAAAATATTGCAGAGGCCTTAGGGGTTAAGAGATGTAGGACTCAACAAGCAGGAGCATGAACGGGAGGAGCAGGAGAGGAGGAATGAAAAATGTTTTTTTTTTTTTTCGTAATTTTCGTTTGTTGAAATTCCGAAATTTAAATTTCTTGTCGAGCAGTCGTGGCTAGTAGAATTCGGTTTCGAATTCAAGAATTCGTCACAAGGTGTCGCCACTTCTGTCAGCAGGTCGGATGGGGACGTACCCCTCCTAGGTATAACTGCTACGAATTTGTGAATATGTAGTAATACCCTTCAAAATGTCTTGCTTAGAAGATTCACCACAAGCCCTTGGTTCGTCCGAAACAGCATTATTAATTCAGGCACAATTTAGAAAATCCCTCCACTTAAAAACACATAGTAGAACTAGCCAAAACATTTTTCTCCAAACTTGCTTCAAATCCAAACCCCAGCATCTCATGTCTCGGGCAATTAAGTCCCGATGACAACCCCCTCCACCGCCTACCCATATCCATCCTTCACCCACCTTGATGCGCGGGCTAAAATAAAAATTTACATTTGTGTTCTTACATAAAAAAAAAATATATGTATATGTACATATATTTATTATGGTATACATATATTTATATACATACATGCATGAGTGCACGTAAATTTGTTTGTAAGTATGTGTGTATATGTATCTGTACAATATGTTTACCACTTACAGGTATCAAACAAACAGTAAACAAAAAAAATTTATACAAAAAAAATATTATTAACGCCCTTCATTTTGCCCAAGGTAGCCCGCACATCGGGTAAAAAAAAACCATCAGGTGACATAACTACAGTTTGCAAGACAAAGGGGGTTAATTTCTCCCTGTAACTTGCCAAAAACCAATATATATTATGTAGCAGTATCTCTCCGGATATGGAAAGATTGACGGTAATATATAGTTGTATCAAGGGGCTGTCATTGCCTGTCTCGGTTACTTTGTCCCGGTGACTAGCTACACTGGATGACAGTGGATCCGAGGAACGGGCTATTTTTGGAACCAGTTCCTTTGGTTCCAGTGGATTTGTAAAATGGTCACCAACACTAGCTGGAAGAAGCCGAACCAAAAGCCGCCCACAAGGCCTAGCAGCAAAAGCCTGCGGAGCGGGTTTTTAACTGCTAGTTTCCCACTTATAACTGAGAAAACATTTATTTTTTGTTCATTTCACAAGTTTTTCTGCATTACCATTTGTATTGTGGTGTTTATGAGTAATCTGGGTGTTGTACCAATAGAGGGTACATTTTTGCATATAACTGCATACTCAACTCAATTCCGATTTATCGGAGATGTCTGACTAATCAACTGGACGACCGATATATAAATAACGTTATTATTGAAAACATTACACTAAGTATCTATTTTCGTCTCCAAGCTTATAGCAAACATCCGGAATATCTTTAACTTGGGGAAGAATATGTCTCAATATTGCACTTGACGTCACTCAATATTCGACACAATGTTTATTTTGGGCTTCAAGTCTTATAAATCATAATGCCCACTTTTGATTCCATAAACTGAAGGCATCTTTGGCAATGAAAATCCTCTCTGATGTTTTAATGAAAGCGTTGACACATTAACTGAAATATTAGATGACGACAGTTTCAAATTATGACGCCATTGCCCTAAGAGGGATTCGGATAAGTGGTATTATTAAATATTCAAATGGGAGTTTTTGATCTACCTGACTTAATTCTAAATTTGAATAATGTTCCATTTTTTCTGAGACGCTTGTTGAATTCACACGTAGGCCATCTGGAAATCAATGCTTTATTATAGGTAGGGGTATTATATACAGTGTTGCCAACTCAGCTCTTTTAGAGCTAGATTTGTATTTGTTTGCATTTAAACTGAGGCTGTCAGCTCCAAAAAAGTGGTTTAGTTTCTTAGCTCAATTTCTCACATAATCTAGCACTCTTTTTTATTCAAAACTCATGAACAAAAAATGACAATTTAGGAGTTATTTATTTAATTATTTTCGTACTGAAAACTTGGTCTGTACATCAAAATAACTACAGCCATATTCATAATAAAGACATTGGTCACCCCCTCTAGCCACCCCCCTCCCCTCCCCCCTCCCCTCTAAGATGGCGAATATGGTAAATTAATTGGTCCCAACTTAGGCTGTACAAAATTCAACCCGTAAAGTCTATTTGGCACCTTTAGGGGTCAACTCTTCTCTTGTGAGAAATATGATATAAACGATGTTAGAAGAGAAAAACCACGCTTTATTTTCAAATGTAGAAACTAACGACAAAAGAAGTAAAATATTAACTCTCATGAAACCAAAGTTTAGAATTGCATTTTGATATAAATTTATGAAACTTTGGGAATTTTCGATAAATTATTTTTACATGGAACAACAAAAATGTGATGTTAAAATAACGTTTGTAATATATGTGTAATAAAAAATTTATGTTTTTTTTTCAGTAATTTTAGTCAGAAAAAACGTAAGGTAAGCCATTTTTAAAACTTTTTTGTGTTTGCGTGCAAAAATTTGACATTTCAAAAAATATAGGTTTATTTCCATCTATAACATTTGAAAGCGTATTTTATCACCTTTCTAATACAGTTTTTAGTTTTCGAATACATTCAAAAATGTTCCATTTATTTGGACTTTAATATAAAGCGGAATTATTTTGACTCTGAAAAAATACGGTCGAGGCCCAAGGGGTTTTAAGCTCTTTTTTAGATTCTTTTCGGGTGTCGTCTGGCTTTATTTTAAAAATCGAGTTGGCAACACTAGTTAAATCACGGTAGGTACCTACCGATTAAGTGGCTACCAAATACCGATACATATTTAAATTTGGGATTGCCGTAGGTACTTTGAATTCTTGGTATCGGTGGCAAAATTTTCGGAATGAAATTAAATATTTTACACGTTTACCTGAACACGTGTATCGTCCGTAGCAACAAGTTAGGATTAAAGAGAACCGATTCTTTTGTAAAGACAGTGGAACAATGAACTTCGATTTTACTATTCGAAAAGTCAAAGTTTTATAATTTCATCAAGCATGCTTGATTCATTGCAGGATGAAGACTTTTCAGACTGAGACCAAAATCACCCTCATTAGACCGAAATCCTTGGATGCATTTTAAAGATTAATTTTATAAGTGAATACAATTTTTTTTACAACGCCCAGAGGAAAATAATTTCTCTCTGTCTCTGTCATTTTTGGGGATGCTGTCTGGAGGATCTTTTAAAATAAAGGAGAGAGAGGAAGATCTGGAAAGGAAAATGTAAGAGGAGTGGTGGGAGTCTGGAGGTAAGTGGGCCAAAGAGTACCGGACGTATGAATCCATCCCTCCCACTGCGGTGTAAGGCAATAGCTCTAGAGGGTTCTGCTGGAAGGGCCAAATGCTCCCCCTCAACCAGTCTTTTCCGATCCGGCCCAACACGCAGTAGGTGAGCAAACGCAACAGCTACCTGGACAAACCTCACCTATGAACCCGGGCAGCCCTGCTTAGCCACCAAGCGTAGCGAACCACTTGGGGTGATCTATGGCAGAGGTGCTGGTTATCCATTAAATGATTCCTGGGGTGGCGGTACCCGTACCCGCCTAATTTATCTTAACCGAACTAGGCCTGAAGTACATTTAGGAAACATCCCTTATTCGAAATTTTATTTGTTTTTTTTTTTACTAACATTATTCTGCCAACGGACAAAGACTGGTTGAGGGAGACCGTTTAATTTCTCCAGCCGGACTCTCTTGACCCATCGCCTTGCAGCGCAGTAGGAGAAATGGATCCATACATTCGTCACTCCTGGACACATTGACTCCAAGACTGGTCGAGGAGGTTTTTTGACCTCTCCAGCCAGAATCTTTCGACCCATCGCCTTGCGCCGCAGTTGGAGGGATGGATCCATACGTCCGTCACTCCTGGACACAGTGACTCCCAGATTCATACCCACCCCTTATACCTTTTTCCTTTCCAGAACTTCCTCACCTTCCTTTTCCTAAAAAGACCCTCCACACAGCATCCCTTAAGATGACGTAGGCCCTAAGTGAAAATATTTTCCTCAGGGCCTCCTGTGTGGAGCTAATGTAAAAAAATTGATTATTTTTCAGTTATCAAATAAAATCTTGAATTAGAGATTTTTTATAAATGTCCGTTACGCCGTTACGCCTTGGTTTAGATAAATAAGTTGATCAAAATTTAACACTAATTAGTGGAATTATAAATGCTAAAATAAAATGGTTTCGCTTCCCACTTACAAACAAACAAACACCAATTGCGGAAATGAAAAACACACACAAATTACGGAATAGCTTTTCTCGCATTGAACTAAATATGAAGGTTGAGAAAATTCTGTACATTTCCATTCCTTTCCAAGAACCTGACACCCGGGTAAAATATCCTTCAACGTTTCCATGCGTCAAAAAATATTCCGTTGTGAATTTCAGCGGCCATTTTTCAATTTGAATCCTATTTTCCTCCGCACGGAATATTCCCAGTGTCCGTTCTGAATTTGAATGTAGCTCCCGTCACGCCAGTTGAGATTAGTGGCAGGAGCTGGCGGGCATCTAGCTACTCGGTGCTGAGGTCACGTTCTTCGGAATAATTCCCGATCAGATGTTTCCCGCGAATTCACGATGGGATTTGACAAGACCAAACCCTCGAAACGGACAATGCGCCGCATACTTTCACTTATTTTTCTTAACAACTAGCTGGTTCCCGGCATACCTTGCAATGCCATTCAAAGAAATTAATTGTTTCTACCTGCGTTTCCATTCCCAGCGTCCTCGTTCCTCTCCCGTTCCTACCTGAACCCGGCATGCGTTGCAATGCCACTTAAATAAAGATACTGTTCCTCCCTGCGTGTCCTTTCCAATTCGTCCCCGTTCCTCTTCCGCTTCTTCTTCCCCTCCCGTATTCTCCCTCCACCTTCCTCGCTTTTCTCACTCCCCTTTTCCGCTGCAACCCGTCCCGCAAACCCCTCCCCACCCCCCCCCGCTCTCCACTTTCTCCAACCCCCCTCGACCACTCCTTCCACGAATCTTCCTCTTTCATTCTCTTCCACCCCTCCCGGATTCCCGTCCCCTTCCCGTCTACCCTCCCTGCCGCTAAAATTAATGAAATAAACTCACTTTTTCAAACAACTTGCACGCCACCTATTGAAACTTTTTTATACAAATTTCATAAAGCCAGAGCTCGCAAACGCAAATATAAGGAACCTAAATTTTTATTTACTCGTCTATAAGCCCCCCCCCCCGAAATCATAATTATTATAAAATAATAATATTTGTACATTATTTACCAATTTCAAATCTAAAATCGACTTCACAAATGCCTTATAAGAAAATGGCGTGGATATCAAACGAATTTATTTTTAGTGTCGATTTTTTGTTATTATCCGCAGATATATATACAGTACCTACAGACAAATTGTTTTTTCCTTTGTACTTTTGAATAAAAATACGTTTTATTCTTTCATTATTCGTTGGTAGGTACTTCCTCTCTGCACACCTTCAGGGATATTTAATTATATTTTGTGTAATTATGTATATCGTATTTTCCCCAGACCAGCTGCATATTGTATATAAGTATGCCAGGGGATCAATTGTTGGGGAACCGAAAGGAAGAAAAAAAAAGCTTTGGAATACTTTTACACCGATTTTTCTGTTGGGGCTGTTTATCTAGACCAGTGATCTTAACGTTGTTAAGTGTTGTTCTTGGGGGCGTTTTGGAGGTCTGAGGTGGCGTTCTTAAATTTTTAGCGATCGGGGGCGCTGCAGAAGTTCGAGTGGGCATAAAATAAGCTCATTAACGAGCTATGCACATTGATACATTGACACACTTTCGTTAGGTGAAACGATTTGACAAGTTCTGTTAAATAAACTACACTTGTACAAAAATGTTGACCGAGGCATAAGGCTCAATGTCAATGTAATAATAATAAGGTTCTCTAGACTACAATGTGTACATTTTGAACATCGTTTCGAGTGGGGGGGGGGGGGGTGCTGGATAATTTTACTGTGGGAAAGGGGGCAGTTCTTTCAATACAGTTAGGAACACTGATCTAGACTCCAGAGCAGTGGTTCTTAACCTTTGTGGAGGTACTGTACCCCCTACTAGTTTTATATACATCCACCGAACCCTTCTCAATTGGAAAGTGGGGCGTGTCATCAGTGGCGGCGGATTATCACAAGGGATGGGGGCGTAATGGGATAGGATGGGGCGGGATGGGATATGAGATAGTGACAATATTCTTCGTTATTTTTTTCGGGCTGTGTCTTGTTCCGCCGAACCCCTGGGGTTCGATCGAACACAGGTTAAGAACCACTTCTCTAGTGGTTAAGGATGTGGTAAAAGTTTGATGGTTCTTGTAAAAACACTGTTCAGCTATTTTGAATAACAAGTAAGTAAAAATAACCAAACAATGATTTCATTTGATATTGCTTATGTTTTACCCCTGTCTAGTTTAATACTTTATATTATTTTGCTGAAATGTTATTGTTTTTAGATGCTAGCTAAACTCTCAAATTTAATAAAACTGAATACTGCATGCATGCGTATACGTTTGTGTATGTATGTGTGTATGTATGTTATGTTTGTGTGTATGTGTTTATATAATTAATATGTTTTTATATGCTAATTGTGTATTAATATGTTCATGCACGCCTATTTATGTACCCGTCTCAGAACAGACATCGTCTAGTGAGACGGGTTACATACTTTTCTTGTATTATATTTTCATTGTAATAAACGCCCGGGTTGCCGGCAATTAAAAAAAAAAAAAAAATTTATCGTCTGCCATTAATAATCACCTTTAAAAATGTTCAAACATTGACCATTTGCAGTTGGACAGTAGCCGATACATTGTAGAGGTTTTTTTGAAAATGGATAAGAATTTCACGTATCAAAGAATCGTGGATATGTAATTAATTTCTACATACGTAATCCATAAAAGTTAGAATTAAGGGTCCATAATATTAAATTTAAAAAATCAAATAAATATATTTAAAACACCAAAAAAATATATTTTGAGTGCGGATTTGATAGCATAGGCCGTAGACGTAAAAATTGCTTAGGTACCTACTACAGCAACCAAGAAGGACTTCTGTTCAACAATAGAAAATCGTATTATTTGTGTTGCATATTTTTTGGTTGTCCTTCTCTTCTGTAGTCTTTTCTAAATTTGCGTACCCTCAATGGAGGGTACGCAAATTTTTAATGAAAAATCTAATTTCTTTTAAAATGAAATTTAACAATTTAAATAAAATTGATATAAGTATGTTCACCTTGCTTCTCTCCGTAATTCGAATTGATGGCCTAGAACACCCTCGAAGGGTAAAAACTAGAAATATTTGAAAAAAAATAACAAATATAGACAAATGAGTGCCTATATAGACTACATGTACACAAAAATATAACAATAAGCGTTATAATGCTGTTGTGATATTTTTAATTAGTTAACTCCAATTATTAAAGGAATAATAATGTATTATTAATATTTCAAATCTACTAATCGGCGCATAATCCAAATCACGAGACTTCTATACATTACCGCATGTTGAGGCTTATCCGCCGCTCATACATAGCAACAACTGTTTGCTTTGAATTTGCCCGGGAGTTGGACAATATTCTAGGTCGTGTGTATCGCCTGCTCCCTTTCTGCCTAATATCCGACACGTGATTGCCCCTGCTCGGGAACGGGGGAAACTTCCGCCCCACGGGCCTTTGCGTGTTACGTAAAGGCATCATCCCCACTGAACAGTGGAAACTTTTTGAAAATTTTCAAATATTTGTCTCAAAAAGTTTAATGAAAATAATTTGTAATTTTTATACCGCAATGATTCTGTAAAATAACACCTAAAGGGGGTTTTTTTTACATTAGCTCCCCACGGGAGGCCCTGTGGAAAATAATTTTCCTCATCTAATTCATCTTAAGGGATGCTGTGTGGAGGACCTTTTTAAGGATGGTAACAAAGATATTGAAATACACAATATCTTTGGAGGGGAAGGATAGGAAGTTCTGGGAAGGAAAAAGGTATGAGGGGTAGGAATCTGGGGGTCAGTGTGTCCAGGAGTGATGGACGTATGAATCCATCCCTCCAACTGCGGTGCAAGCAAAGGGTCAAGAGATTCCGGCTGGAAAGATCAAAAGGCCTTCCTCAACCAATCTCCCTCGATCCGGCCCGCCACGCAGCAGGTGGGCAGACACATCCACCTGGTGTCCAGGTTCATGGGGTGAGGTTTGACCGGGTCTTGCGGCGAATGCTTTTTCTAACCTACCTACCTATCGATAATTGCTTTTCTGGCATTTGATCCAAACATGCACACCTCGACAAACAAATTCGGCTTTTGGGATTCTAAAAACAAAATGTAAATTTCTCGAAAATCGATCGAATGCCACATGTCTAACTAAAAACTTAATATTTAATTAAATGAAGACATTATGAGCGAAACTCAATCGAAAATCTGGAAACAGAAAAATCAGAAAAAGATATTGGCACCTCTGGGACTCGAACCCAGGACCTCCCTACTTTCCGGGTTGGGCGCTCTTATCCACTGAGCTAAGGTGTCGATATCCAATTCGGTCACAATATATATATTGTTTTTCTTTTTTTTTTAATTCATAAAATATAAATAAATATACTAAAAAAAATGCATGGCTAAAATATGAATGGTTTTTTCATCGGCAGCCAAAAAACTCCCGAAATTTGAGCTTCTAGACTAGAATACCCCCAAGAAACATTTTGAATTTTTCCGTACATATAACTTGTAAAAATAATAGAAAAAAACGTGTTTAAAATAATTTTGAGAGCATACTTTGCGATTTTTTTCTAACGAGGGAATTTTGTAGAATAACCATTTCGGCGTGGCAAAGTATTTATATTATCTTCAAGAATAACATAATATTTTTAAGAGCTTAAAAACTTAAAATGTTTAAGAAAGTATGTTATAAATTGGCAGAAATTCATGTATGTTCTACCAAAAAAATTGAAACTCAATTACAGATGTGCGTAGATTCCTAATGAACGAATTACCACAATCACCTCTTATTGTTAATGGCTTATTTGTTTTGCAAATGAATGTCACATTGTCGGGCATGTGATTCGGCGGGAATCACAATTATTCGATTAATTAACATTCGACAGAGGGAGTAAATGCGTCATTGTGGACAAAAGCAATATTGTAAAAAGATTTTAACAAACACATGGTGAATTCGCATTATAATATAACGTTCCTATGTATAAGTACGAAGAATAATCCTTAATGTCGTATTATCCCATTCAGGACATTTCATTCTGAAAATGTTTGTAGAATATAATATTATTATTTTTTTTTTTTAAATTAATGAGTAAAACCCCAAATTGTAATATTTAATTAAATGGAGGCAATATTAGCGAAACTCAATCGAAAATCTGAAAACAGAAAAATTAAAAAGATACTGTCACATCTAGGACTCGAACCCTACGCCTTGCCGGGGCGGAGCCCTACCAACTGAACTAATGTGTCTTTCTCCGATTCGGTTATATTTAACTGTATCATGTTGCGGCTAAGAACTACAACATTATCCTCATTTTCTTAACGCATATTTTTATTAGCTGCTATCTTTATGTATGATTGCAAGATTCAAGCCCGAAATAAATGTTATCTAGATAGTGTCTTGGATAAATTTTATCCATTTTTATTTTTAAATTGCCACATCTAAATATTCATCCAGACTTTTCAACAAGTCTAGGATGAATATTTAATGAGCAAAACCTCAAATTGTAATATTTAATTAAATAAAGACAATATAAGCGAAACTCAATAAAAAATCTGATAACAGAAAAAGATACGGTCATGTCTAGGACTCGAACCTTAGTTCTTAGCCGAAGTATGATACAGCTAGTTATTACCGAATCGGATAGGGACACATCAGCTCAGTTGGTAGAGATCCGGCAAGGCATAGATCCTCGGTTCGAGTCCTAGGTATAACCGTATCTTTTTCTGTTTTCAGATTTTCGATTCAGTTTTGCTAATATTTTCTTCATTTAATTAATATTCTTTTCCCCAATTGGAAGGCGAGAACTGGTAATGCCGCCCCGGGAACCGATTGATTGGATAACCAACACCTCTGCCATAGGTCACAGGTTGGATAAAGTAGAAGGTAAGGCAACATGGCATAACGCCCCACAAACAAATCACGATAATGTCTAGATGACTCTCTTCCAATCTCTGTTAGTACATGGATTAATTTTATTTATAAAAGAAGTTAATAATACAATACATCGGATGGGGCAGCGCAGATGATAATATTCTTAATTTACTCAAAACATTATAAGAACCTAAAAGGCAATCATAAATAATACAATACTGAGAATTAGCTATGAGTCGGTCCAGTCGGAATGGGCTCTTGAACTCGGGTCCTTTGCTGGAAGCGGTTCCTACTCCCACTCCTTTTTCAAATCGACCACTCCTAGAGAACCCTGTCCCGGACTCGATGCTCGAAGCGCGGACTTGGGCCCAAACACGGAACTCGAACACGAACCCTCTACCCGAAAACCTTTGCCGGTGGTCTGTACTGTCTGTAGAGTCATTCGGCCCGTATCGGCGGTCTAGGCAGGACGCGAGACGCGTGGTACGAATGAATGAGTGGCGGGTCCGAGAACTTCGCCAAAAATTACGTTGCAGAACACGCGGATGGGTGCGACGGGTGACGGTCCGAGTCCGCGTGCGGGTCCTTGCGCGCTGTCGGGATCTAGAGTATGTCCCGGGTCCGAGTTCTTCTGCGGGCTCTATCCGAGGGCGGGTCCGAACTCGTGCGTCCCGGCTCGGTGCGCCGCAACAGCGCCCAGTGCCCACTCAGTCCGCAACCAAGAACTCGAACCCGGGACCCACTCCTAGAACTCGAGTGCTTTTAAAATGAAGCACTCCTCGGAGGCCTCCGGCAAAATGCAGAACTTACTCATCTCTAGTAAGAATTGGAATTGACGAGATCTTCGACGATCTCAACATCAATTTGGAAGGCGGGTATGGATATCGCCGCTCCGGTAACCATTTATTGGATAACCAACACCTCGGGTATGTTTTTAGGTTTTCACGGCCAAAAGAATTTTTGGGGTGATATGCCGTGTTTCGCTATCTCCTTCTTTAGCCAACGTTTCGGACAGCGTTACAGTCTCCATCATCAGGGCAGATGAGCAAATGATATTGGTGAAAGTGTTTGTTTATGTATGTCGAAGCGATACCGTGCTGCCAGCTCCATTTCTCTACGAGCTGGTGTTAGAAAAATTCAGCATGGTTTTTTTGCGTTTAGCTTTGGTGTAGCAATTACTGGATACCAAGAACTATTGAGCTTAGCTCCGTCGTCTTTATTAATGTTGATGGGGTTTTTATGGATTTCAATTGCCTGTAATTAGGCGTGCTCTGTAAGTTTTGGGTCTTCCCAGGACTTCAGGAACAAATCCAAAATAATGGCCGGTTTCGATTAAGTGCTCGGCGATTGCCGATTTGTCAGGGTGGCCAAGTTTACAAGCACGAAAGTGTTCCGAAATCCTTTTGGAGATCGTCCGCTCTGTCTGGCCTACATAGACCTTGTCACATCCCGAACAGTTGAGTTTATACACTCCATCTGTTTCCAGAGGAAACTTAGTCTTTGCCGACCTCAGTAGGTCTTGGATTTTTGTAGCGGTTCCGAAGACAGTCTTGATGCAGTGGCGAAGCGAGGGGGGAGGGAGGGGGCGGCCCGCCCCGGGCGGCACTTTTAGGGGGGCGGCAAAATTTCACAAAAAATAATATTAATTTCTTGTAGGAAACTTAGATATATTTTGTCGCACCTACAATTCAGACGGATTGAAATGGGTATGGAATTTTTCATTACTTATTCGGAGAAAACCGGGGGATCCCCTTTCTTTAAATGAATTTATAATAATGTAAAATTGATCACTCTAGCGACTGTCGACACTGTCGGTAGTGAATTGCAAGAATTCCCAGAATTTTGTTTTGCGCTTGGAATGTCTATGACTTATATTCAGTGAGAATGATTTAGAGAGGTCCGTGGGCGATGCTTCGACAATTTAAAAAAAGTTTCATGGATCATCATGTGTTCCGGTAGATCATCAAACCATCCATGTATTCCAAGTAAAAAAAATAGCAGGAAAACCATTTTTTTGTTTTGGGTATAGTATCGTTTAAAGCTGAGGACTAGCGTGAAGATTCACTCTTAGGTTAAAACCAGTTTCATGTTCCAAATGATCTGTGAAAATTTCAGTAGCGGATTAATCTGCTGACGCATTTTGAAGAAAACCTTTGTAATATTTCGAGTGGAGTTAAAAATATGGTTTCAAACCATTCTTCAAAATTTTTTATTCGTAGGAAAACCATGCGCATATTATGAGAGTAATACAAATTAAAGCTGGGTATTCGCAAGCAGATTCACTCTTAATTTTAAACCAGTTTTGTGATCAGAATGTAAAATTCCAGTTGCGAATTCATCCGCTGACACATTTCGAAGGATAACATTCTCTCATTCGAAGTGCATTTATAAAATTCTAGTTGCAGACTATGTATGTGCTGCCAGAATCAAAGAAAAACCATTTACATATTCTGATTGTAGTTTAAATTCGCGCAAACAGTTTTAATTTAAACCAGTTTTGTGTTCAGAATGTAACGATAAATTAAATAACAAGTTGCAGATTCATCGTTTATCGAGTGAAGCCTAATTTTTTAATTGCGTAGCAAATGCTGCAAAATTCTGAAAAATTGGCTATTCCGTGTGTAACTATTATTTGGGAACTCTTACATAGGATCAATCTTAAGTTAAAAGCTGTATTGTGTTCTACACAGTGTAAAAATTCGAGATGCAAAATCCTATTGCATGGATACCATTATCGATTTCCGAGAGTAGTTATAAATTTGTAGTACAACTTATAAAGATGATTTTTATCGGAAGAATACTTGTCACATGTGATTATAAAAATCGGCATCAAATGAGGTCGTAATAAAAAATGGATTGGAAAAACCCAAATAAGGGGGGGCGGCAAACTTTCCTCCGCCCCGGGCGGCAGATACCCACGCTACGCCACTGTCTTGATGCTCTCTTTTCTCAACAGCCTGGCAATTCTGTCTGTTACATTATGAACGTAAGGCAGGAAAGCGCAGCCTTTTAACTCTTGTTCAACCTTATCTTCGTTTCGTGCTGATTTGGCTCTTATGATTTGCCTTGTCTGCCTTGCTGGGTAACCGTTACGCTCCAGTGCATCAGTGAGTTTGGTAAGTTCTAATCCGAGTTTTGGCTCCTCACATATTCTGGTTGCTCGGGTTACCAAAGTATGGATGAGTCCTCTCTTCTGAGCGGGGTGGTGATGCGAATCAGCGTGTAAATACCTAGAAAAGGCCTTTTCTAGATGTGGAGGTGATGCGAAAAGAGGATGGTAGCCTAGGACACACAGTTTATAGGAAACCTACACATACAAATAGGTATTTACACGCTGATTTGCATCACCACCCCGCTCAGAAGAGAGGACTCATACATACCTGTGACATCTGCAGATCTGCACCGCAATGGAAGGGATGGATTCATACGTCCGTCCTGAATGCATTGCGATTCAGGTTCATCCCCAGATTTCTTCCCTCCTCTCATACATATTTGCTTTTCCAGAACTTCCTCTCTTAACTTTCCTTAAAAAACCCTCCACACGGCATCCACAAAGGGGACATTGACCCTAAGGGATTTTTCTTACTCACGGCCTCCATGTGGAGCTAATATAAAAAAAAATCTGAATCCATTACGATGGGTTGTTTCAAAAAAATGGAAAAATTCATCAAATATTTTAAGTTAATTTTAACGTTATGTGAAAGTTTTATTTAGGTTCTGTGATTGTTTCAGAATTATAAAGAAACTGGCGTGTAATGATATAATAACAGAACTTACATAAATCTTTCACAGAACGCGAAATTTAACTTCAAATATTTGATGAATATATCAATTTTTTAACCCGTCCTTCAACAATTTGAATTACCTATTGAATTGAACAATTTGAACATGCATATTGTTTTAAAATTTACTTTTGAAAACGGAAAGAAGAAAATAGATGATTTGAACCTTGATTTTTGAACTTTGTTTTGCCGTTTATTTAAACATCAATCGACAGAATTGAAGGATAACTCTATTATTTACACTGAATGCTCCCGATGACAACTTAAAGTTAGGGCAAACATTTTTTTCTTAATTTCCGTCCATTTAATAGTGAAAATAGTCAGATAAACTTCCTCATTACCGCGGATGTTTATGTTCGGAAACGATTGTTTTAAACAACTTTTGTTTATGTTTTTCAACGAAAATATTACAATCTTCTAATAAACACTCGTCTGTTGAACCCAATGATTTGACCTTCACGGGGCCCTGAAACCGACTTCACAGCTTGCGCGAGCGAAATACGCGAAAAAAATGCTTTTCAACCAGACACAACCGGAAATATGTCATTTTTACATCAAATTTTAAACACATGAACCCTTTTCTACAAAAAAAATACAAACCCATTTCGAAAGATTGTTATTTTATCTAGTAAATTTTTGTTTTAAATTATGAAAAATATTTTTTTATTCTACTATAATAAGGTTATATCGTTCGTCTTTGGCAGATTTGTTAAATTCTCGAACAAAATATTTTATTTTAAAACACATTTCAAATAATAAATCATAAAATAGTCTATGAAAGCCACTTATCAGGATTTAAATTTTTGTTCAAATAAAAACATTTTTTAAAAAATCGGTGCATGTGTTTTGCGACGAAAATATTTTTTTGTCTATTTATTTACGGTTTTACAAACTAATGCATTTCAAATTTCATTAAACACTTATTTTGCTCAAATATTATAAAAACAATAAATACTTACAATAAAAAAATAATTCAAACTAATACATATTTTTTATAATTTTACGATCATGCGTTTGAGCAATTTTAATTGAATTTAGGTATACATTGTTAGAAATTTCGAATGAAATAAAATCGATATTGAGTTATATAAGAATAATCAATCCTTCCATTACAGTTGCAAGGGTATGAGCGCAAGACCATCTTGCGACGAAATTTGAATTTTCGGCCGCCGGGTTAATGGTAGTTTCCACAATACTTAGTTGTAATATAATACCACACGGCAGAACAGATGTTCTAGCATAGCGTAGAGTGACAAAAGGAATGTTGCAATTGAATGATATTTTAATTATTACTCTTTAAGTAACCTTCAAATTGAATAACTACCTTTCCAAATATTAAGGATTTCAAAAAAGAAATCTTGTGCCAGATGTTCCTAACAAATAAATACCCAATGACATAATATTTTTGATAATGGTAGATAGAACACACAAATCCAAATTAGTATACGGGATATTAAGGGTCGTACTTGACTTACTTTAATCAGTGATTTCTGACATTACCTCGAGTAAAAACATTTATGAGTGACATTTTTGATATTTTTTTAACATAAAACATTAAAAAAATCAGTAGGCATTGGACACATAGTTTCAAGATGAAGGGTTGGGCGTATACTCGGCTGAGTGACAATATGAAAGAATTTTTTTTCGATTTTGACAAAAAGGACCTTAAAAACGTCACCAAAATTTCATTAACTTTTTTACTCAATTTCAGAAATCACTGGTTATAATGTAAGTCAAGTAATTGCCTTAATACCCTGCATATTTCAGTATTATTAATACAAAGGAAAGTATAAGAAAAAAAAATATCCACTTCATGAAAAACAACATATTATATTTTTGTTATATGAATACCGCACAAGAGTCCGAACTGCTCCCGTCTGGAGCCATTGAGACTATGGCATCCCCAACTGGGTATGTTGTGAGGCTGAAGGTAGTGGAGAGGGGAAGGAGATGGGGAAGAAGAAGGTGGGAAGCTACCTGGCTATTCAGATCTGGTCACCAAACACGGCTAAAGCCATTTCAAGCAACGTTTCATTTCTGAATGGTGGTCTTACACCAGGGCGATACTGAGAGTATCTTCCACTCTAGTACCTACCTATATAAAAATCATACACTTTTACTTATACAATATCTCGTCGAAACGTGTTCCACTGTAATCACGCGATTAATAGTAAGCGGGGACCGTATTCGGTAGTTTCCGGTTGTTCAGCATTAAAACGTTGGAGGTCAAATTGAACTAATTGAGGGTAAAAAGTGGACCCAATTTTTTCGCTTCGTGTTTCACCTAAACTGGATAATTCTTTCCAATTTTGAAAATGCTAATTAAAATCTCTGAAAAAATTATATGTAGGTAATAAAACTATTAAATTACAGGTAGGTACTTTATTAAATTTTCAAAACACTTCCAATTTCGAGAATGAAACTTAAATTCATTACTGAAATAGACTCTTAAACCTACCTAAAAGGACTCTTGCCTTTCTTCTAAGGTAGACACTTTTTAGTCTACAATATTTTTTAACACAACGCTACGCCTCATCTGATGTAATAAATTTAACTTGTGAATTTTGCGAAATGTAATTGGATTCACTGTTTTTCATAATAAATAAAACTCATCAATTTTAATTATATACCTATCTACGTAAGTTTTTTAAAATCAAGGTCTTGACGAACTTCTTGACAGAGCAGTAAGCCTATTTGGCTCCGTTCCAAGAGATGGCGGATTCAAATCCCGAAGCAGGAATATAAAAATACCATTCAGTTTTGAAATCCAGCGTTGCTTTAATTGAAATTTCTGTGCCTATGTTTAATGAGCAGATTGTAATATCTGTTTGATTTCCAATCTTCTTTCATTGTTTCACTGGATGGGGGTAAAAGGGACTCCTGTGGGGCATCATTTATATTTTTGCACCTAATTGCAGTGTAAAAACGTGATGCAACTAGTGCCGTGAAACTGTTTCAGCTGAGCGGACGTTTGTGTTCCTTACATCTGCGTGAAAGTTGTGTACAATAACATTGTGCATTGCAAAAAAGCTTTGATGTTGACGGTTAGTTGCTGTGACACTGAAGGTTGCACGACACTTAACTTGTGCAATGTACATCAACTTTTTGGTGTCGTGCAATTAATTAATGCATGCAACTAGTTGCGCAATGTAAATTCGGCTTTTACGCAGGAATTATCGACATATGAATATTGCTAGACCTACCCTAAGTGATAAAAGCGTATTATTTCCCCCTCCCCATACCGGTTCCATTTGGAACTGGCTGGGCTCGCGAACGGTCTCGAGCGAATCTAAAAAATATGACGTCATCATTCTTGCGTGAACCAGCGTCGAGCTCTCATCGGAACATTTTATGAAATAACACGGCAAAAATGGTGGCTTGTTCGATGAAAACGTGTAAAAATGGAAGTGAAAAAGAGAAAAACCCAATTGTCGTATTACATTTCATATGTAAGCATTTTTAAAATTTATTTTAAGCTTATTCAGATCATATAATATGATCAGTTTTAGTAATATCTATCACCATAACGAATGTAGGCTTTTCTCAAGTGTGCACGTGGCTGTTTACTGGGGTAAGTAAATTATGAAACATTTGTAAAATTGTCTTAGCTAAACACGGCAACAAAGTATTCGACTCTGAAAACAAGTGAACTTTACTTTGCCGTATTTGGACTTCGCAAATTTGCTCATAACGTGGCGAGCAATGCGCGCTTTCATGTAAAAAGGTCTATTCATTCAAAAGCAGATTTTACTTTAAAGAACTAAATGGCAATATTATAATGCAAGATCCTATATACTTTCAGATTGATTTATTGACGAATCACATACATCACAGTCATCTTCCCCCCTTCGCGTCCCGCTATAGTTGGTTTGTACCCCTCTCCCGTTTGTTCTCGTCTAGTAATATTCATGTCTATGGCAGGAATGCAATTTGAATTTATGTTTTCTTAACGCCTGAAAAATCTGAAATTATATCTAGTTATGTACCTCACGTGCTCACTTTGAATATCACGGATTAGATACTGTGAGCCAAGTGGATGACTGTACGCCTCGTGAATTTGCGTGCTACTGCTCCCCAGCATCAGCTGCTCTAAAGAACAATGCCACGAGGTGATAGAACTCCCAGCCTCGTAATCGGACCGCTGTTTACAGTAGCTGGCCGCAAGTGCTAATGTGTCGACACGGTCGAGCCGCTATAGTGAGTGGTCGCGTCCAGGTGACGAGCAAGGTCACGGCGTCTGATGAATTCACACTTCTACACGCCCTGGGTACCTAGCATGGTCGATCGATATAACCCTATATCGATACGATATTGCCAAAATCCGTCATCTATGGTCAGTTAGCAATATTTGCAATCACCGTCAACAATTGGTAATTAAAATTCCAACCGACGCGCGACGATTGACAGATTTTAGCCCGCATTCCATGGTATCAGATAAGTTTCGGTTAGCTGTCAATATATGCATGTATTTGAATTACGTCGTTTGTTAATCAAAATTACTGGCTTATTTAATTAACGTATTAAATTAACGAAGATTTTTGTACTGAAAGGAGTCATATACGCGAGCCATAGACTTTATAATTCAACCAAGATTATTCCGTTCAAATTTTAATAAACTTAGTGGCTGAAATATGACCAAAGAAATTATTAACTAATTTACTCCCGTGTAGTGTCAAAAATTAAATGCAGACTGCCAATGCATATTTAGGTTTGTATTTCAATTGAACATTGCCAAATTATTCATATTTTTACGTATTTGACTGGCGTTCGACGTTTTTGAATGTGAATTTATGGATAGATCCGCCATGTTGCCAGCGTATATCAATTTCTAATTTATTCCCCACCAAATTCGGTTCGGCTATCAACAGTGAAATTGTCCTAAGGATATCGATATAAAATAATCGGAAGTTATTCCTAACGATCCGGTATTGTAAATTTATCGATTCACGATTATTTTACAATATCAGGTCGATAGGCGTCACTTCCGATGATTTAATGCCCATACCCTAGCACGGTTTCACTGTTACTTATATTGTCAGGAAATAAATAAGAACACAACATAAATGTTCACTGATATTGTCAGGAAATAAATAAGAAATTAATAAACGCAGGCAACACTAATGAATCTGTCGACAAATTCACATTCCGAAACGTCAAACGTCAATCAATTACGTTAAAATATTAATAATTTGGCAATTGAAATAATGTGTAATAATAATATTTGTTGAATTGAAATATATACGTAAGCATAAACACTACACGGGATAGGACTCCCGTTTAGTGTTGTTTCTCTCTGCGTGTCCTTTCGTCCCATTCCTCTTCCGCCTCCCCTTCCTCTCTCGCGTCTACTTCCCCTCTCGCGTTCCCACTCCACCGTCTCCACTCCTCCCCCTTCCCTCTCCCCAATCCACTCCCCCCCTTACCCCGTCCCACGAACCCTCCTTCCGTTCACCTCCCCCCACCAGGTTCCCCTCCCCCCTCCTTGGTTCCCCCTCCCCGCTCCCGCAAACCCCCACCCGAGTTCCCCTCCCTCCTCCCGCATTCCGTACATTCAGTTTTCAAACAGCTCGCGTGCCACCTATTGCAAATTTCATAATGCCAAAGCTCAGCAGGAGTTTTAGGTAAAAAAAAAGAATTATCCAATTTGGTGCAGTTGTTCGGAAATTATGCGAGATAGATATTAACTACGATGCCTGAAATAAAATTACCCGCAAATATATCGACACCGTTTCCACGGCAACCTTCTGACGTTACCTATAACTCGCTTTTGTTAGCGACAGAAAACGTATAATGAATATAATATATTAATATTTATAATTTCATAACGCCAGAGTTTACCATTATATATAGCCTAAATTACTCACATATAATGTAGCTTTCTATTGGTGAAAGAATTTTTAAAATCGGTTTAGTGGTTTAGGCATGAAAGCGTAACAAACAAACAAACAAACAAAGCATTTATAATATTATTATACATTATTATATTTTTTTAATTAAGTTAAAAGAAATACGACATGCCCAATGCTTCTCTTTCCACTTTCAGTCTTAACAGTATTTGTGTACACTTTATTATGTTGTCTAGTATAATGTTCGTGTATTTATAAATATTGTGTTTGTGTGTATAAGTCCATTTTGTATTTCATAGATTTTTTTTTTTTATTCTAGTAAAATAGAAAATTACATTTTCACTCATATTAACCAGAAATAATAAATACATTAAATCAAACTAAAACACCATAATACATCGCTACTCCATTTCATTACTCTGTTTATCAAGAATATACATTAACAATTTTTTTTTAAATTTACCCACCTTTTTTTTTTATGTCATTTGGTAGGCAATTATATAAATTGCCCCCCTCGTAACCAATGGATTGTTTACCATAGTTAGTGTGGATGGTGTTTAAATGTATGTTATCGTGTTGTCGTGTAAAGTGTTTGTGTACTTGGGATGTTTTAATGAATTCTGTGTTTGTATGTATGAGTTTATTGTTTATTTTGTATATAAGGAGACATGTATTGTATTCATACAGTTTTTTTAATGTTAATAGTTTTGTTCCTGTATATACTTTTTTGTGGATGTTCTAGGCTTGTAGTGAAATAGTTTTTTGATTAACTTGTTTTGTATTACTTGTAGTTCATTTATATATGTTTCACATGTGTTTCCCCAGATTTCAATCAAATAATTTAAGTGTGAATGTACGAGACTATAATATAAACCTTTTTTAATCTATTTGGCAACAAATGTGATAGCCGGCTGAATACACTAATTAAGGGGATGATTTTGTCTTTAATACCTTGTATATGCTGTTTAAAAGTCAAATGCTGATCAATGCACAACCCAAGATATTTTTCCTGGATCAGGATTTGCAGATCGATTAAAAGGCGTGTGTCATATTCGTACCATGTTCTTATTTTCTTAGTTTATTGATCTACACCAGAGGTTCCCAACCTTTTAGCTAGCTCACCGCCCAATTTTCAAGTATTTATGTCTTCTAACCCTCCTCTGAATCATAAAAAGTATGACAGCAGAGAAGGAAAAGCGGCGTACGTGAAAAAAAAAATAAAAAAAGTGAACGTTGCATGTTTACAATAGCATTTAGAATTCAAGCACCAACCATGGTAGTTTTTAAAAAATATCCTTTTATTAAATACATTCATTTTTTCGATCTGTATTTTTGTTTTCTTGATTGAATGAACGTAAGAGTGTCGTGGAATCTTGGATGAGGAAATTAACCCGCTTGCCGTTTTCCGATTAAGCTGAAACTCGGCAAATAGACTCGTTGTCAATGACAAGGCATTCTATTAACTTTTGGTGGCAATCAAGTAGAAACACGCTGACATATACGCATTTTTCTGAAATTCAAAGAAATTAAAGCTCTTAATATATGAAATAATTATCGGCCTTACCAACTCGCCATTTTGACCGATTAATAGTGCGGTTGATTTGGATGAGGTTGGAGTACAAACCTCAGTCAAAACTTTTTTGTTTTGTTTTGAAAGACTTTTGAAAATAATTTTTTAAATTTGGTTTTTTACGGGTCGGGTTAAAAACTCAAAAGTTTTGGGTCCTTTCCTCTAATAGTCCTTCATCATTGCGTAAACCAAACATTCCGCTTATAATGATGAAAGTAGGTAGATTTTCAATATTTTGAGATAATTTGTAACGCGGGAATGCTGTATTTCTAAATTTAAAAAAAAACTCTTATCTAGGTAATTCTCAAGGATTTTAAAAAACATTACCAAAACAACAAAAAAATGCTGTTGTGAATCCTTCAATAATATCTAAGCACTAATTGAACGGACGTAGATGATTTTATTAGGATTTTTTTTTCATTCCTTAGATCCCCTTTACAGCTTTTCACCGCCCCCTTGGAGCCTTTTACCGCCCAACATTTGCCCTCGAGGCAACCACCGCCCCCCTGGATCTCACCAACCCTCCCAGGGGGGCGGAACCACGGATCTATATGAACATAAATTTTTTAAGCTATAAAATTTTTCATTGGAATGGCTTAATCTACGGTTGTTAAATTCCTAAAATTCCTAATAAATTCCTAAGAGGGTCCTATTTGTACTAAGTTTTAATAAAATTTTATTATTATATCGATCGTCCTAGAAGAAATTAGAAATATCAAAATTTGAGATGTAGGTTGTGGGGGGACACATCCCGCTGGATGGTGTGTGCCTCAGGAAAATACCACAAACGACACAGCCGCATCAGCGGCACTACCAACAAGTCCAACTCTCTGGCGTCCACGAGTGGTCATCATGGCCCCGCGACCCCTGGGCAATGTGATCTCCAGTCATAGCCGACAGAGAGGGGGCGAATGGCGAAACTCTGGCGCCATAAAACCGGAACCTCCCAGCTAAGGGAAGGAAAACCCCTACAGAAAAACCCTCGCCTCCAGTAAGGGGACCTAGCGTAGGGAGTGTGGCGAACCCATCGCTCGGGGAGTGGAAACACGACCTGCAATAGCCATCCCAAGCTAAGGTGTTAGCTACCGTGCTTAGGGCTGAATGGCACTGGGGAACAGTGTCGCGAACGGTGCCTCCGAGACACAGGGTCGAATCTCGGAGTATTCAGACCTTACCCCAGCATTCGGGGCTCTGCTGGGGTGGACCTTTTATTTCCCTAGATACTCGTGGGATCAATTATGGACTTTACAAATCAAACAACCACTAACGATGAGGGGCCCTTGGGGAACCTGAGGGGAGAGGAAGGGAGAGATGAGGCCACCTCGGTGGACTCTTCCCTCTTGGGGCCTTCGAGGAACCGAGAGGGAGTGGAAAGGAGAGGTGAGGACACCGAGGTGGACTCTTCCCTTGCGGGACCCTTGGGGAACCCAAGAAAAGAGGAACCTCTAAAGAACCTAACGCGACTGGATCCTCCAGGGGATTCAGAAGCGGACAAGCAGGGACCTTCGGGGGACCTGCAAACTAACCCCTTTAAGAACCCCCACTTCCAACCGGGACCTTCGAGGAACCGGAGGAGAGGGGGGGATGTAAAGGGGGACCGTCCAGCAGCCACCACGGAGAAAGATGCAATGAATTCCCTTACGGATGACGTAGGGAAAATCCGCATCAAGAAAAGACACAGTGGGGCTGCGAGGAAAAAATTTAACAAGGAGAAGCGGGGTTCCGACCAGGCTCAGGTAAAACCGGGAACTTCCCAGACTCAGGCAAAACCGAGAACCTCTGAAGTCAGCTGGCGACTGAAGAGAGGATACCAGGAGCAACCAGGGACTTCTAAAGTCAACTGGGGACAGCCAGGGACCTCGAAGGACAGTCGTGTTGAGGCCCAAAAACCAGGGACAGACTGGAAGCGACCGGGGACCCAACTGGGTAACCGGGAGCAACCAGGAATGCCCAGGGAACAAAAGGCCGGGAAAAGGGGTAGGTCCTCACCCGAACGTAAACCCTCTGGGCTAACACCGGAAAATGCCCGGAAAAAGCCCCGAGGAACTCCCATCCCTGCCACCTATGCGGAAGCCGCTGATAATAAAATCAGGGTGGCTATTGTCCATAGGAACAGGGAGGAAGAGTTTACTAGGGAGCAGGAGGCCCTTGTGAGTGAGGGTGCCGGCGATCTGATTCTGGGCATCCCAAAAGGACAGTTCAGACCCGGATTCGACGAGTGCTTCATTCAGAAGGGCGTCCTGAGAATGACCTGCTCCAACAAGGAGTCAGAGGAATGGCTGAGGGAGATAGTGCCGACCTTACGGAAATGGCAGGGCTGCGACCTGGAGGTGGTAAGGTTAGATGAACTGCCAAAGTACGTGAAGGTCAAGGCAGTTATCCCTGAGAACGGTGCAGTAAGCACTGAGAGGCTGCTGCAACTGCTGGAGAACCAGACCCCGCGGCTTCACACAAAAAAGTGGATCGTCCATGACTCGATCAGGGAGAATGATAGATATCGCCTGATCATGAGCGTGGATGAGGACAGTGTGAAGGTGCTGCGGGAAATGGGAATGACGGCGCACGTCGGCATAAGGAAGGCCACCTTCACGGTGCGCGGACCCAACACCGAGGAGCGGACACAGGGTGTAAAGGGTAAGGATTAGACCCCAAAAAAATGGCTAAAAACTTACATTTCATCCAAATAAACTTACACCGCAGCCCAGCAGCGGCTGCCGTGCTCAACAGGAGAGTTACCCGGGATAGTGTGGATGTCGCGCTGATTCAAGAACCCTGGACTTACAGGGAGAAGATCAGAGGACTAAACATTAACCAAGGTCTACTCTACTACAATGAATCGGGGGACAGACCCAGGGCTTGCGTCCTCATCAGAGGGATAGCTGGCACACTGCTCCCCGAACACTGCAGCAGGGACCTGGTAGCTGTGAAACTGCAGGTCACGCTGGATCAAAGAAGCAGGGAAGTAGTGGTGGCGTCAGCATACATGCCCTACGACTCTACGGAACCACCACCTTCAAGGGAAATAACGAGGCTCATCCAAGACTGCAGGGAGAAGGATAGGGAACTGATACTCGGTATGGATGCTAACTCGCACCACACTGTGTGGGGGAGTACGGACATCAACAAACGAGGACAGGCCCTCCTGGAATACCTGATGACAGTGAACCTTGAGATTCTCAATAAAGGTAGGGAACCCACCTTTGTTATAAGTAACAGACAGGAGGTGATAGACCTAACCCTGGGAACCTTGAGAGTATCAGGATGGAGAGTGTCGGATGAACCATCCCTGTCGGATCACCGACACATAGAATTCAAACTAGAGGGAGGGACAAGCAGAACGGGGACCGACACATATAGGAACCCAAAAGCAACTGACTGGACTCGGTATTCAGAGGAGCTAAGCAAAGGAATGGTAAGATTCCCAGCAAAATATGGTTGCCCCGAAGAAATTGAGGACGCAGTAGAAATACTGACGGACTCAATGATAAGGGCATACGAAAATAGCTGCCCTCTGAAGACAAGTACCAGGGACAAAACACCGTGGTGGTGCAGAAGACTGCAGGAGCTACGGAAACTAGTTAGGCAAGCCTTCAACAGGGCCAAAAAATCTGGAAACTGGGATGCTCACAAGCAATACCAGAAAGAGTACAAAGAAGCAATCCGGAAAGCCAAATCAAGCTCCTGGGAGAAGTACTGTGGGGAGGTGGAAACCATCCCTCAGGCAGCAAGAATTCAGAAAATTCTTGCTAAAGACCCAGGGGCAGCCAAAGGCCCATTCAGAAAAGCAGACGGAAGCTTCACCAATAACTGGGAGGAGGAGCTGGAGGAACTGCTTGGGAAACACTTTCCGGGTTACAAAAAATTAGAAGCAGGTGACACCGGTCCACCACCAGCCCGAGTTACACGGGAAGGTAAGGACTGGGACACTGCGGCTAAAATAGTTACTCCCTCCAGAGTTAAATGGGCGATCGAAGGGTTCGACCCCTTTAAAAGCGCGGGAGAGGATGGAATCTTTCCGGCACTTCTACAGAAGGGCCTAGATACAATCTTACTTCCGGTGACTAAGATCCTGAGGGCGTGCTGCGCCCTCGGATACATTCCCATATCATGGAGGAAAACGAGGGTAGTGTTCATACCTAAACCTGGGAGAACCGACTACGACAAACCAGGCTCATTCCGTCCAATTAGTCTCACCTCCTTCCTTCTGAAGACAATGGAGAGGCTAATGGATAGACATATAAGGGACGGGGCACTGAGGAAAAAACCCCTCCATGAGCTACAATTTGCGTACCAACCAGGCAAGTCGGTTGATGCGGCACTGCACAGGTTGGTGTACAAACTGGAGCAGGCGCAGGCGACTGGGGAACTGGCGGTAGGACTCTTCCTGGATATAGAGGGAGCATTCAATTGCACCACTATTAAATCCATCGATGAAGCGGCAGAAAGACATGGACTCGACAAAACCACCAGAAGGTGGCTGAAGAACATGCTTTCGGGCCGGATACTTACGGTAACAAGGGGTGAGGTGAACATCAGAGTACTGGTGACACGAGGGTGTCCACAGGGAGGGGTCTTGTCACCCTTGCTGTGGAGCCTAGTGGTGGACAACCTCATCCGGAAACTCAATAACAGGGGCCTCTATACACAAGGGTATGCGGATGACATTGCAACCATAATAAGGTGTTGGGATGCAGACACAACCAGAGGCCTCTTACAATCAACACTGGCGACAGTGGAAGAATGGTGTGAAGAAACAGGGCTGTCGGTCAATCCAGACAAGACAGAACTAGTAATCTTCACACGCAAAAGAAAACTAGAGGGATGGAACAATCCAACCTTCTATGGAAAGGAGTTAAAACCCTCGGACACGGTCAAGTACCTCGGAGTCATCATAGATGCCAAACTGAGCTGGAAAAACCATGTGGAAATTATGGGCAGAAAGGCATGCGCACTAATGTGGGCAACCAGGCGGATCTGCGGCAGAACGTGGGGACTCAACCCTAAAATGATGCAATGGCTGTACACAGCCGTTGTAAAACCGAGGATCATGCATGCAGCCCTGGTCTGGTGGAGGAGAACAACACTGAAAACAGTGATGGTCACACTCAACCACATACAGGGACTCGCATGCAGAGGAATCACGGGAGCTATGCGAACCACTCCGATACTAGCCATGGGAGTGCTGCTGAACCTACCCCCACTAAACCTAGAAATAGAGGGGGCAGCGATGGCGGCAGCCTACAGGTTACAATGTAAAGGTCAATGGAGAGGTGAGCTGCCCAAAAACAGTCATACAGAGATCGGAACAAGACTGAGGGCAATTAGCCCGACAGCTGGAATGAAGCAGGACGGCAAACAAGCCGACTATTTCTTTAAACAGCAGTTCGGGGTGATCTACCCCACAAGGGAGGAATGGGACACGGTTCCAGGTCCAACCTCCAAACAGGAACTAATCTGGTTCACAGATGGATCCAAGATGGAGGAAGGAACAGGGGCCGGGGTCTGTCTGCAGGGATCCAAGAGGGAACTCAGTATACCTCTAGGAACATACTGTACTGTGTTTCAAGCTGAGATGAAAGCCATCTTGGCCTGCGCACATGAGAATATACGTATCGGGTACAGGAATAAGAACATAAGCATATGTTCTGATAGCCAGGCTGCCCTAATGGCACTGGAAAGTAACCGATGCGACTCTAGACTGGTGATGGAATGCAGGACTATTCTTACAGAACTTGCTACCATCAATAAAATAACCCTGATCTGGGTACCAGGACATAAAGGTATTGAGGGCAACGAGCGGGCTGATGAACTAGCAAGGAAAGGGGCGAAAGCACCACTTGTGGGATCCGAGCCGGCTGTAGGAGTAGCAGCTTGCCACACAAAACTACATATTGATAGGTGGGTCGAATCCCAGCACTGCAAAGAATGGGAGAGGGCACCTGGAATGAGACAATCTAAAGTACTCATAAAAGGACCAGACCCTAGACGAACCAGGAAACTACTCAATATGGACAGAAACTCGCTGAGGGAACTGGTAGGACTACTAACGGGACACTGCCATCTCAGGAGACACATGCAGATATTGGGAGTGGAAAACACCAATAGATGCAGGAAATGTGAAGAGGACGAAGAAACTCCAATTCACTTATGGTGCCAATGTCCTGCCTTGGTGGGAACTAGGCTCAGATACCTGGGGAGACACACAGTAGAACCAGAAGACATAGCCACATATCCGGTGACAACCCTGGTGAACTTTATTAAAGGGACTGGGTTGTTACTAAATGATTGAGGTAAAATGGGAGATAGCACAATGGGCCTATGGCCTAAGTGCTCACGGGAACATATACTTGTAAACCGTCTCCGCCTTTTATAAAAAAAAAAAAAAAAAAGAGATGCAGTTATAAGTTTGGCAGGCGGGTATTAGTACCGCCGTTCTGGGAACCGTTTATTGGATAACAACGCCTCTTTTATGCGTCACCCCAAGTGGTTCGCTACATTTGGTGACTTAGCAGGGATGCTCGGGTTCATGGGGTGAGGTTTGTCTAGATCTCGGCGGCACATGCGTTTGCCCACCGACTGCGTTGCGGGCTGGATCTGAAGAGACTAGTTGACGGAGACCTTTTGACTTCTCTAGTTGGACTCTCTCGGAACTTGCGCCGAAGTGGGAGGAATGGATTCATACGTCCGTCACTCCTAGACACATTGATTTCCAGATTCCTACCCACCCGCTGGCTGACGGCCTGCGTGGTCTAGCGGTAAGGTTCTTGACTCGCAATCCGAAGGTCGCCGGATCGAATCCCGGCGTGGCAAATAAATTTTATTTGATTAATTTGTGTTAGTTCACAATCAATTCATTTAAAATTATGTATACGTATAATATTTGCGGCACGTTCCAGAGTGGAAGATACTCTCAGTATCGCCCTGGTGTAAGACCACCATTCAGAATTGAAACGCTGCTTGAAATGGCTTTAGCCGTGTTTGGTAACTTGATTTGAATAGCCAGGTACTTTCCCATCTTCCTCTTCTCCATCTCCATCTCCTTCCCCTCCCCACTACCTTCAGCCTCACAACATACGCCGATTGGGGATGCCATAGTCCCACTGGCTCCAGACGGAACAGTTGGGACTCTTGTGGGATATTCACATAAAAAATTTTAAAAAACCATCATGCAATTTCCTTCCCAGAACTTCCTCTCCTTTCTTTCCCTAAAAAAGACCATGCACACAGCATACCCAAAGATCACATCGAATTTTTAAAATAAATAAATACCCTCTATCCGATGCGATACTCAGATTAATCATAAAATCAACCAAATCAATTATAATGCGGAATAACTTTTAAGTGAATTATTCAAAATGTTGTTTTCTGGGTCACTAGTAGGATATTTCAAAATGTCATACTATTGTCCCGGAACGTTATTATTTTATAGTACATTATTAGCCTCCCGGTGTTACTTTATAGCACATTTAATAAGTAAAAAACAGACGAATGTAAGTTGTAATATTCGAATTATGGTGAACTGTAAATTTGGTATGTTTTTAGGTTTTCACGGCCAAAAAGTATTTTTGTTATTGTTTTTGGGGTGTTATGCCGTGTTTCGCTACCTCCTTCTTTAGCCAACGTTTCGGACAGCGTTACAGTGTCCATCATCAGCATCTGCCCTGATGATGGACACTGTAACGCTGTCCGAAACGTTGGCTAAAGAAGGAGGTAGCGAAAGACGGCATAACACCCCAAAAACAATAACAAAAAAAAAACTGTAAATTTCTTTCGTCATTATCTCAATTCTTAGTATTTGGAAATGTCTGACTAATAATGAACTGAACGATCGATATATATAAACGTTCTATCCGCGGGAGCGAGAAGATGAACTTGATGAACTTGTCACCAGTTTTGGCAGAGTTCAATTCGAGAGCTAATAATAATAAATACGTGGATGTTTTACGTAATTGTATTATATGAAAATTGTGAAATATTTAAAACAGAACGGTTTTATTATATTTTCTCTCTTCCGCTTTCCCTCCCCCTCCCGTCCATTTCCCCTCCCCACCCTTTCCTCTTTATATTGACTGCTATAGCAGTCCGCTTATCTATTTATTTATTTATACACGCCTTGAAGGTTTTTACAATATCACGTTTTTTTATATGAATACCGCACAAGAATCCCAACTGCTCCCGCCTGGACTGCTCCCGTCTGGAGCCAGAGACTATGGCAACCCCAATTGGAGTATGTTGTGAGGCTGAAGGTAGTGGAGAGGGGAAGGAGATGGGGGAGGAAGGTGGGAAGTACCTGGCTATTCAAATCTGGTCACCAAACACGGCTAAAGCCATTTTAAGCAACGTTTCAATTCTGAACGGCGGTCTTACACCAGGGCGATACTGAGAGTATCTTCCACTCTGGAATGTGCCGCAAATATACTATATATTATTTTAAATGAATAAATTGTGAAATAACACAAATTAATCAAATAAAATGTGTTTGCCACGCCGGGATTCGATCCCGCAACCTTCGAAATGCGAGTCAAGAGCCTTACCGCTGGACTACGCCGGCCGTCGTTATTATAGATTACGTTTTTATAGATATATAAGTTATTCAGGAGTATAATTATAAGCATGTTGTATGTTGTATGTGGCATAATAAACTGGACATTAAGGATATAAGCAGGTTCAATATATAGGTATGTAGTGCCATTATCATGAAAAGTTGTACAAAGAAGTTAATTAGTTTATTATAGTAATGATAAAACAGAAGTGCTTAAGGTACTATGAAATTATTTATAGAGGAATGTATATTTACAATGTTGATTTTATTATTAACTTAAACATGAATATGTAGTTGGTTCTAAAGCAAGTTTAAAGAACATTGCAAAATTAACAGAGCGATCAATAGTACATACGGAAAAATAAAAATACACGAGTTGCATTCTCGTAAAAAGTTATACAATTCGATAAATTTATAATATGATATATATAGTTCCAAAGAGAGAGAGTGCAGAAAAGTGAGTATTTAGGTAATCTTTGCATAAATATTAAGGTTTGTTATTATTGTATCGATCTTGAAGATACCATCGAATATAATTTAATCAATAATATATTGTATAATAGCAAGGGTACCAAGATATTAGTATGGATATAGTCATTATTGTGAGTTAGTTATTTTAATTATAAAGATAAATACGAAAAGATTGTTGTTATGTATGTCTATTTATATCTAGCTTGACTTTCTATGTTCTTAAGGCGGCACTCTTGAAACGCACGGTGCTGAAAAAGAAGAAGATGGAGAGATATGTAATTACGAATGTTGGACAGAGCGCGCTAATATTTTAAGTCGTGTAATTGCAGCGAAAATTGCGAAAAAGCTTAATAAAACATGACTCGTTTAAAAAAGAGCAAAAATCTTGTGGAACGTATCTTAAGTATCATTTAAAGAAACATTGTGAATTTTTTCACAAATATAACTTGTAAAATAAAAGAAATAGACTTGTTTTAAATAATTTTCGGAGCATACTTTGCGATTTTTTTCTATCGAGGGAATTTTATATAATTTGCGTTTCGGCGTGGAACGTATCTAGATATTATTTTCAAAAATAACATATATTTTTTTAAGAGCTTTAATACTTCAAATGTTTAAGGGAGATATGTAAGAAATCGGTCGAAATACGAATAGTAGACCCTTAAGCTTAAAATGAAAGCACTGTTTAGATTAACCTTTAAAGCAAATAAGTTTTTTATTATGAATACCAAAAATATTATTTGGATAAATTGAAGCTTTTTCTGTTGTTTTGCTTAAGTAGATGTTCTGTTAATTACTGTGTTTAAAATATAAGCGTAAACTACTAAAAAAAAAAATTTATTAGAAATGTGGCTTAGCAAATACAGTTTTATGGCTAAGCCTATCTGTAACAGTTTCTCTTGATTAAGGCGGTACACAACCCTAATAATTTTTGTTTGCTCAAAACTCACATTTTAATAATTTCCGGCGAATTCGTAGCTATAATAACTTTTTCACTGCAAGAGTCCCCTGGGGATGTAAGTTCTTTATATTTAAAATTAATAAAAACAATACCTTACTATTAACATAATTTACGTACCTACAACTATTTTAAAACTTTATAACCAGTTTTTCAACTATGGAGTTAAGGTAAGCGGTAAGCACCAGACTTTATTTTTCTAGACGATGAATTAATAATTTCGGGAGGTATACATTTAGAAACATCTTAAATATTTGTAACACGTTCTTCAGAACTAATTAAAAGGTCGAAAGCGGAAAGGTCGAATCTCCAGGCCCGCTAGGCGAATTCGACCGTACGTTCGTCTGATACGCCGTGCCGCGGGCGCATATTTGTTTACACGCTTTCTTCACTTACGTCGTTAAGATTCCCACATTATTTGTCGTCTTCTTCTTTTCTTCGATAGGGCAAATTCGACAGAAGGTCCGTCCAATACACGAGTCGCGAGTCGCAATTTGTATACACGGCTTTTTTATTTACGCCGTTAAGATTCTGAATATATTTTAGGGTATATTGTCGTCTTAACTTTTTTTTTATAAAATTATCCCCAAAATAATTAAAAACCTTGCAAAATTTCACTAGAAATCAGACGTTTCTGGACTCCGTTTGCCAAGCGATATATTTACATAATTATATATATTACAGAATCTGTCAACCTCTGGGTATTGTGACATTGATAATTAAATTTGGTGGACCTTAGAACAGTGTCTATACAACGGTACGCAGCTGTCATTAAAACAAAATAAAAGTGAGTTGTTTTGTTTATGTAAAGAGTCAATGTAGAGGCCACGTTACCGACCTCTCCACATCGCATAAGTTAAAGCAATAAGTGTAATGTTAAGTCCACTCTTCGATAAGTACTTTGCTAGTATTACAACTAACGACCAACACAAGGGAACGGGAGCCACCATGGTGGTCTAATTATATAAATATTTGGGTTAGTGGGACTTGAAATACTTCATCGAATATTGCTCCTAGTGAGTCACCCCGAAATAAACACCAAAAGCTCTGTAGTTAAGTTTAAGATAAAGCAGAAATAATCTACAAGAACGAATGTATAATGTTACTTACCGTTTATTTATATATTTTCAAAGCCGTGATAGGCTTTTACATGATTAGTGTAGGTATGACACAGAAACAAGTTTAAATAAGAAATTAAAAACTTAAAGAAGAAAACATAATATATGATAGGTTTAAGGGGGGAAATAGGTGAAGAGGTTTCAAAAAATTCTATTTTTTTTCATAAATCGATATTAAAACTATTCAAAAATATATCCTGAAAATTTCAAAACAAAATTCCACGCTATTTAAAAGTTATATGCGTTTTAGTGAGTGTCCCTCCGTCGAAATACTAGTACTTTACTAGCACTTTTATTTTCAAACGCTTTTTTCTCGAAACTGCTTTTTCGAATTTGTGTAACAGCTCCTACAGTTTTTGATCAATCGGTATAAAACTCAGCACATAGTTTCTTTATATAAATACGCTTTATTTGAACCTAAACAATATCTTGATTTTAACTAAAAAAAATTGTAAAAAAACGTACAAAACAATGTTAAAAAAAATCATACAAAATTTTCACATTCCTCAAAAAAATATTAATTTTCGATTTATTTGTAAGGAGTGAAGTTTAAGTGGAAGAAACACTTATAAAAAAGGTACATTTTTTTGAAAAATTGCTTTCAGGTGAAAATTGCCTTTACCTTCACAAATTGCCCAGCGGGAAGGCGACTGACGCTTATTTTTTGAGGAAAATATTTGAAAATTTTAGAATATATACTATTGAATATATCAGTTACACCGATTTCGATTTTTTATATTATACTGTCGGCGACACTTTTTCAGAAGAATTTTTTAATGTATTTTTACTCAGTGATATAATTCACCCCAACACGTACAAAAACGTTATTTGATAGCGTTGTCAGTACCTGTCAATACCAGAATAATGACCCCTACATGACATAATTGCAAATATAATATAATGGGTTTGAAACATTTACAGTGTTACAATTATTATAGTTATAAAATTGCCATTGGGATGTACATAGGTGTGTAATTATAAATGTTCACAGCATGCGTAATCAATGTTTACTACAAAATGAAATATAAAACATAGTACTGTCAAATATAAAACATAACCTGCAGAGAAAGAAAAGAAAGATAATAAAAATAAAATGATAATAGAGCGATCACATAAATGTTCTCCATTACATATCATGGTAGAAGATTGTTAATTTGCTTTTTGAAATATGTGAGACTGCATAAATATCTACATGGTCACATGGTATTATATAGATGACACATTCGAGACAGTGGATTGAATTATGCAATATTGTTTTTAAATAATTCAAGATGGAATGTATGTATTATGACTCCTTAAATTGCGTCTATTAGGAACTTTTATATGAATATTGCTCAGAAAATAAGAATAATTTTGTATAAACATAATAAGTCAGCAAATTGTCTTCTTTTTTCCAGGGTTGTAAAATGAAATTGTTGGATTCGTTCCTCGTAAGATACGAGTAAGGCATTTAATCCAAGTTTAAATGATAAAAGTCTCCTAATGAACATTTGCCAGGTCAGTCAGGTTCTCCCAATCTTCATCAATGTTAGGCGCCCTGGGCCCATTGGCTCCGGACTGTCGTGTGATCATTAAAAAAAGATAAACAGCCATTAAAGTTTCTACTTTGATTGAAAGCAGTTCAAACACCACAAATATAATGTTATTAGCCATCAAGGTTATCGGATCAAACAGTCTTTAGTGCCTCTGTGGGTCAAATACTTACAATGAAAGATGACCTCAGCGGTATGACTGTGCTTGGTAAGTGCCTGTTCGTAAGCATTCTTGATATAGGGTCAACGTTTTTCTATTTTGCAAGCGGAAAATATTTAGGTGTATACACCAAAATAAAAATTTAAATTAAATTGATTTCAACATATCATCTGAAAAGCGCAAAAAGCTAATTAATTCAGTTTTATTTTTTGTCGTGCGGCAAATTGTTGTTATTTTTTATTTGTTCATGTTCTTCATAAAACTGTGAATATTATTATGGAGAATTTGAGGAAGTTTTAATAATAGTAATATTTCGACAATTTGTATAGGGCTGTTTTTGTGAAAAATTACCCCAAGTGGGTATCGATATATCGTATTGCACCGCATCGGAAGGGATGGATTCATGCGTCTGCCACTCCTGGACATAGTGACCCTTAGATTTCTACCCACCCATTTTTCTTCCAAGAGACTCCACACAGCATCCTCAAATGTAACACAGGCCCTGAGAAAAATGATTTTCCTTGTGGGCCTAATGTGTAATGCAAAAATGAAATATTATTATTTTGTATGCCTGTAAGTCAGAAGCCAAAGAAACAAAGGAACTTTTTTTATTTAGTCATAAACTTTAACACTAAAAGACACGCGCATAATTCTTCACTTTCTTAACTTATTAAGTACACAATAAAAATTTATTAATGTCTGCACAAGTAACATTATTATTAATTATGATTTTGCTCACTGATTTTAATATTAACAGTTTTTTTCTAAAATGATAATGGACACTCTAATGCTCTCCGAAACGTTGGCTAAAGAAGGGGCTAGCGCAACACAGAATAACATCCCAAAAATAAATAACAAAAAAGGAATAATACAATGTGTACAAAGAAACGTCACCGTCTCCATGACGATTCTTTTTTCAAGCGTTCTTTAGGCAGCATAACATTTTTAAAAAATGTGAAAAGGAAAGTCATTTAAAAAAGAATATTTACAGAACCACAGTCTGAGTTATTATTAAAAATAATTTATTATAATAATGCCTCCGTCTGTAACTCCGGTTTGATGAACTCGAAAACTTGGATTTGCTTTGAATTTATTTCAAAATTGAAACTGATTGTGGGAACAATTCAGATAAGCGATAAAGTAGGTACCAATATTATTTTATTTTAATTAATTCTTTTCTTCGTTTGAATTTTTTTCGTTTTGAGTTTGAGACAAATATTTCTGTTATAAATATTTTTAGCTTCACATATCCTACAAATTTAATACCGCTTGATTTTTCACGAATACGGGAAGTCATTTAATAAATTGACAATAAATTCATTTTGCGATCTTCAAATCTCTTTCACTGTTGCTAGGCCAATATTTCTCAGCTGATATCGATAGTGTTTCTTTGAATTAAATAATGATAATAGGTCTCAGAAACAAGTACTGATCTTCCAAGAAGTTCCATGACTTTTGATTAACCCTAGTTCTGCGAAAACTTTTAGCCTTAGGGGGTTATTAAGCCTTGGATGTTAAAGAAAATTAAGATCAGTTCTAAAGAAAATGCCTTACTGTTAGCGACAATCGTATCCAGAAGTTTTTATGTTAACTTTCGTTAGAAACGAAATTATCGATACTTGTTTGATGTATTAAACATCCGAAATACGTTCAATACATGCTATAAAAAACCTAATATTCTTGCGATAAACCATTATTTACAATACATAGTCTAATAATAACTACCTTATCTCCTAGAAACGAATTTGACTTATTTTCAAATCATTTCAAAAGAGCGTAAATAAAAAATCATTCAACCCAAAGAAAAACACTGTAGTTCAATATAGGAAATAAGCTTTTTATTTATGTCTAGAAACTTGTAGAATAAGTAGGAAACGGTGAATTTTAATTGTGTGTTAAAAATATTGATATTGATTACATTTATTTATTTTATTTTTGTACAAAAGTCATAAAGAATGGGACCTTTCTGGGGTATCCCGTTGTAAAGTCACACTGTACGTAGTTTTAAGTATCTATGTAAGTATATGTATGTAAATCGTACGTTTATTTCTGGATTTGTATGTAAGATGCCTACGCGTTGCTAATCCATTCATCCGATTGCGATGAAACTTTGGGGATTTGATGTGTGCGTGCCATACAATTGTGAGTTCTGGCATCATGAAATTATGCGTTGCTAACCGTTCATCCGATTGCGATGAAATGCGTGGCATACGCACATGAAAAGCATGCGCACATCAAAGCTCGCGATGGTTTCTATATACAATAGTGAGTTCTGGCATCATGAAATTATGCATTGCTATCCGTTCATCCGATTGCGCTGAAACTTTGTGGATTTGATATGTGCTTGCCCGCGATGGTTTCTATATACAGTAGTGAGTTCTGGCGTCATGAAATTATGCGTTGCTAACTGTTTATCCGATTGCGATTAAATTTTGGGGATTTTATGTGCGCATGCCCGCGATGGTTTCTATATATAATAGTGCGTTATATATATATATAATATAATATTATGCGTTGCTAACCGTTCATCCGATTGCGATGAAACTTTGGCGATTAATGAGTGAGTGAGTGGTATTTCCATCTAATACCATGCGAGCGAAGCCGCGGGTAAAAGCAAGTAAATTATAAATAAAGTCAAGTATTTTTGGTAAGTATCTTAATTTTTAAGTAAGTTGTTGTAAGTGCGTTAAAATATTAATATTAATACATTGTGTCCTGTATATTAATATTAATACATTGTATAAAATATTAATACATTGTATCCTGTTGAAGAATTAGTTATGAAACATTTGATATTTTTTATTAATTGTTTTTGTATTTAATTCGTAGAATATCATTTTTTTAATTTAATTTAAATCAATTTTATAACGAATAATTTGCTGACCCTAATGATGGACACTGTAACGATGTTTGAAACGTTCGCTAAAGAAGAAACATAACACGGCATAACAACCCAGAAAGAAATAACGAAAATCCGTTTGACTGTGAAAATCTCAAATAATATCATTATTAAATTTGAATTAAATTTTTTCTTTTTTTAATCTTTGCAACAGTTTTGAAACATGTAGATAATTTTGATTTAATAAGTGGTGTTTCGCAAAATGATTCGTTTTTATTTAATAATAAACATTATTTTTTGTAAATTATGTTTCTCAAATTTTTTAAATTTTCAATGTATTTTCCATCGTTTTTTAAAGAATAGTAAACACATTTTCTACTCTTCCTTTTCTTGACCAGGAGTTATAAAGGTAGGACAAAGCAGAAGTTAACAGAAGAATAAAAACATTTTACATGATTTACATTTTAGATGATAAATACTGAGATTTTGCCATTCTTATTGTTTATTTTCATAATTTTCAACGGCTTTTTAAAAACACCCTATGAAAGATACGAAATAACGTATGCGATCGATCGTTTTTTTTAAGAAACCTGTCTAATTTTTAATAACGTTGTTAAGAAAAAATATTACATAGAAACCCAATGAAGAGTTTTGATAGACTCTCAAGGATACTGGAAGGGTGGTTAGGTGGGTTGGTACTTGACAAGGAAGGGTGGTTAGGTGGGTTGGTACTTGACAAGAAATTTTAACGTATCATATTTTATTTTTATGTTATTAAAATTTCAGTACATCGTTCAAGCTACATGTACGTGGCCGCTAGAGAGTTTCAAATTTTTTTTAAAGAACAATTTTTCAGATTTTTCAAAAATACAAATCTAACGAAAGTTTCAACAAAAGTAACCGAGCGCTAATATAATTAATATATTTACATCAAGAGTTTAAATTCGCGGTGTGATACCCGTTTTAAAAGCACTTTAGAGACCGACACCAAAAATTATGCACCTTTTACCATTTTCTTAATTCTGGCAAATTCGCAAAACTCCCAGATCTTACTTGAAAAATGCTTTCTTTTATTTTTGGATCAACCTATATTTCAACCTATTTTTACAAACATTTTCCAAAATAAACTTCCATTTATACTTCCAACGATTACCTATGAACGTGTGAGAGCAATTTTTGTAAATTTAATTAATTTTCACCTGATAATTTTTGTACTTCACACAGGAGACCCTAAAGAAAATCACTTCACTCAATGCCTATGTCATCTTTGCGGAAAACTGTGAGGAGGGTCTTTATGTGGAAAAGGAAGGAGTGAACCTGGGTCTTGAAGAAACTCGTGTTGTATAAGGGGGGAAATACAGAGGCCGGCAAATCGTTCCACGGCCGAACTCTCAAACTCAAGAGACGTAGAAACGACTCGTTCTCATGTGACAGATGTCGACTGTGTATAAATGGGTGACCGGCCAACTCGGAATGAAACCAACTCAGAACCATCTCAGATAAGTCATTTAGAGTGATAAAAAAAATATATAAAAAAATTGTTAAATAGGTTATGTTAGGTTAGGGTTATCGGCTTATTTAAAATTATTTTTTTCATAGATTTTAATGACTTTTCAAGGAGGTGTTGAGTTGACATTATTCCCAGTTGGCATGGAACCGTATAAATGTTGGTCGCGCGGTTGACGTATTTCCCAAATGTGCACCGGTACCGAAAAAATCAATAACAGTTTCTCGGAACATCTTGCATTTCAGACCTAATTTTATTATACAGAATCATGAATAGCCTAATTGACAGCCCTGCCATCGTTGCTAATATTAAACTCCATGTACCGGCAAGGAATACTAGACAAAATATAACATTATTTTGCAACACATACACAATCAACTATCAATCACACTCACTTACCAATAGGATGCATGATTTAGGCAACAAGTTTGGTGGTATTGTAGATATATTCGCCGATTCCCTTTATAATCTAAAATGCAATTTAAACCAACACTTTGTGGAATCCTACAAATTATTGCAACGTGGTTGTAATATATTTAATGATTTGATGTGTTATTGTAATGTATTACATTATATTTTGTTCTATGCTAATGTCAAATATTATATTGTTTAAAATATTTCACGATTTTACGCTATATTCTTCAAAAACTACTTGTATATTCTCAAAATTTTTCACTTTTATAACTTTGGTATAAATTCTATGTATGTGTTATCCTCGAAGGCTTAAATTTTATTTTATAATCTATGTCAAAGCCCCTATGGGCGTATAAAACAATAAATAAATACCGTTGGAACAAGGACAGCAAACCACCCGACGCCTGTGCGTTAAAGACTTTTGATAAGATAGGAGAATCTATCAAACGGACAGCCCGTTTTTGCTGAGTGGAAGGTTTTTTTCAAGTATTTTGGGGACCCAAACCATAGGTGGCTACAGAATTCAACCATGAGGAGCACTTGTGATTTGTACGGAGTTTGCAGTTGTTGAAAGTTATTAATAGTAGCGGATATTGTTTAGTACCTGAATAATGGTTTCAATAATATCTTTATTCGTTTAATGAGCGCGTAGTTAAAATATATTTAAGTGATTTCAATAAAGAATATGTTTTGGCAATATTTCTTAAAATTAATGAGTGGCAGAATGATTAACGTTTTTGGCATGCATTTTAGTGAAATACCTTTGTTTTCGTGTTATAGCTGTACCTATGTAATGTAAATATACAGCGGTAACAAGAAACTCATTAATTATATAAAAATCAAAATGAGGATTAATGATATTTCTATGCGATGCTAAACCGTTCATCCGATTGCGATGAAACTTTGGGAATTTAATGTGTGCGTGCTTGCGATGGTTTCTATATATATATACTGGTGAGCTCTGACATTATAAAATTTGTATAAAAAATTGCAATAGGTGGCACGCGAGCTCTTTAAAACTGAAAGTACCGGGACTGAATTTATGGAATGCGGAAGGGGGGAGAGGAACTAGGGAGGGGGGTTTGCGGGACGGGGAAATCGGTAGAGGGGAGTAGGGAGAGGGAAGGCGAAATGAGGGGAAAGGGACGCGGGAAGGCGGAAGGGGAATGGTACGAATGGGAAAGGACACGCAGAAACAATTTCTTTATTAAGTTGCATAGTAACGCATGCCGGGAACTCGTAGTTTTTTAAAAATAAATTCTATCTTGTATCTTTACAAACGCCTAGAATAAAAATTGAAAATAAGGTTATTTATTCTACGGATTTGTTCTTGTTTAAGAATATAAATTTATGAAAATTATTTATGTTTTCATCCTCCTACATTTTAGTATTATAATTTGAATATTTCAGAAATTCTTAAATCCTTGAAAATTTTCGTTAAACTTTGGAAATATTTTATAAATATATTTCATCAATGGATATACTTTCCATGAAAGTATTTTACGCCTTTTTCCTTAATGCTTATCTCACCTTTAAGGCCCATTAACCAGTGCGGATTTTTTTCATAATGATTTCATTTCAACTAAAATTAAATTACTGAAAAGTAGCTTTCCTAGAAAATTTATTGATAGCTGGTTTCCGGCATGCATTGCAATGCCATATTCAAAGAAATAAATTGTTTCTCCCTGCATGTCCTTTCCCGTGGGTCCCGTTCCCCTCCCGCTTCCCCTTCTCCTCCCACACACTCCTTCCACCTTCTCCGCCTTCCATCTCCCCTCTTCCGCTCCCCCGTCCCGTCAACCTCCCTCCCGCTTTTCATATATTCAGTCCCATTACATTCAGTTTTTGATTAGCTCGCGTGCCAGCTATTATTAATTCAAATTTTCGTTTTTCATATTTTACAAATATTCATTCATGTATAAATGAACAACCAAATTTCATAAGAACAATCAATCAAATTTGGTGCCTAACATAGGTACCTACCTATTGAAAATATTTGTAATTCTTGATTCGATTCAAATTGTTACGTAAGTACTTCCAATCTTTTTTTTTTTTTTTCATGGCTTTTCACCCCAATGGAGTGTTCTGGCCAGTGTCAAGTGAATGATTTTATGAGTGTAATTTTGTGAGTGTAATTTTGGGTTAATATTTACAAATTTAGTTTCAATAACAAGAATCTATCTACATTATATAATAAAACTATACAAATAATAATAATACGCTAAATTCTTACAATACGAGATGATTATAATTACATTTAACAAGTGGAAGCAACAGGAAATTGATAAGTATGTTGATATAATTTATTATGGATAAAAAATTAAATAAATAAATACATGGAACTAAACTTACAGTTACAAATTGATGCTGTTAATATTCAGGAAATTAGCCAAGACTTTATAAACGCGTTTATTTACAGAAGATAACAGACATGCAATGTTATAGGGGGGCAATATGCCTGAACTGATTAGGTGAGGGATGAAATTTTTGTATGAATTATTTAAAGGGCAACTGAAAAAAATATGATTGAGGTCCTCTTCACCAAGACGACATTCACACATCGCAGAATTCTTAACATGAATTTTTGTCAGGTGAACATTATGGCAGCAATGCCCTATCCGCATGCGGCAAATGGAGGATGTAGAGAATTTGTTTAAAGAGAGTCTAGAAAACCACGGTTTTGAAGGAATCGTTGGCTGTATTGTGAAAAAGTTGTACCCTTTTGTTTTACTAGATTCAACCCAATGATTCTGCCATGTGGAAATCATGTTTTCTTTTAATTTTATGAGAACGTCATCGGGGTTTAAAAATTTATATAAAATATCACCGGAAATAATAGCATCTTTCGCCAATGAATCGGCCTTTTCATTTCCAGGGATACCGCAGTGACTAGGTATCCAAGCCAACACGGTTTCTTTGCCAGAGTCGGTTAATTTATGAATTAAGGTGCGGATTCCAACACAAAGATCGTCTTCTGGGTAATGGAAGGGTGAAGAGTTTAATTTTTGAAGTGCACTTAGGGAATCGGAGAGAATCAAGAAGTTTCCTATGTGATCATCGTCAATGTATTTGAGGGATTCAAAAATGGCTATACATTCAGCAGTGAAAACGGAAGCCTCTTTTGGAAGTTTAATTTTTTTATTGACTTGATCTGATGGACAATGGAATGCCGCTCCCACATGGTTTGATGAGTGAGATTTGGAACCATCTGTGTAAATAATTTTCCAGTCGGAATATTTCGAATTTAAAATTTGGATAAGCTTTCTTGGAGCTTCGTGGTTGTTAGTTATGCCGAGAGAAAGAAGAATATTTGGTTTACGTAAATGAATACGAAAGGGGTTAGCATATAAAGGAAGTCTATCAGATGGATTTAAGAGGGGTTTATATGCACTGTACGTATGGAGACTTTTAACAAGAAGAGGGATTGATTTGTTCCTCCAATATGGAAGTGATTGCACTTGAGCAGAGAGTGAGGTAATTTTGTCCATCAATGGGTGATTGGAGAGCCTAAAGCATTTAAATAAAAACTTGTCAGCCAAGAACTGTCTTCTGAAATGAAGAGGAGCCTCCACAGCCTCCACTTGTAAAGCGTTAATTGGGGAAGAACGCATTGCTCCGATAATCAATCTTAAGCTTTGAAATTGGATACGGTCCAACCTCGCGAGGTTCTTTTTAGAAGTGGGTTCGATGAGGAATGACGCGTAATCCAAATGACTCCTAACATATGCATTATAAAAAAGTTTTTGGGTGAATGGGTGACTTCCCCACCAGACCCTTGAAACGGCACGTAAAGTGTTGAGGCCAGCTTGACATTTGTTAATTATAAAATTAACATACGGGTTCCATGTTAACTTAGAGTCTAAAATTACCCCAAGGAATCTTATCTGTGCCTGGATAGGGAGAATTGAATTATTTATTTGGACTGTTACACGCGGAGTAACACGTTTTCTGGAAAAAACGATAACATTACTTTTGGACGGAGAAATTTCTAAGCCGTGATTCATTAACCAGATGTCAAGGTTTTTCATGCAAATGTTAATCACTTCCTCCAGAATAGTAATAATTCGTCCTGAAATATATATAAAAAGATCATCTGCATACTGAAGTATTTTACAAGATGGATGCATACTCCGATGCAGGTCAAAGGTATATATATTAAAAAGGATAGGACTAAGGACGGAGCCCTGAGGCAAACCCTTGTTTACTATTCTTTCCAGCGGAGGAGAATCCAGCACCTGGATTTGAATTTTCCTGGTAAGAAGGAGGTTAATTATAAAACTGGAAAGCTTACGAGGGATGCCAATTTTTAATAATTTACTAAATAAAACATCTAATAAAACATTGTCAAAAGCTCCGCACACATCAAGGCAAACACCGACAAGAAATTCATTATCAGCCAGGGCCAACTGGATATCAGAAGTCAGGATGGACACACTTTCGATCGTACTTTTTCGTTTTCGAAATCCAAACTGAGAGCTGGGAAGAATTTTTTCATTTTCTACATACCAGTCTAGGCGTCTTTTGATCATATGTTCAGCTATTTTAATTAAGGAAGATGACAAAGCAATAGGTCTGTAAGAAAGTCCAGAGTTAGGGTCTTTCTGGGGTTTCAGAATGGGAACAATTATTTGTGTTTTCCAGGATGATGGAATTTTGCCGGAGTCAAAGATCAGATTTATAACTGAAAGAAAATAGTTTAGTGTGGTAACATCGCAGTTTTTAATAAAGCTATATGGAATTCCATCTACACCAGGGGATGAGTCTGTGAGATCGTTTAAGACCTCCCTGAGCTCTGTTAAATTGAAGTGGGTGTCCATCCAACCCCGTGTTTTAAATGAGTACGTGAATTCTGTTTCATTCCAATTACTCGCAGTTTGTGGAGCTAGTTTATCAGCAAATTCCTTCACCCACTCCGAAGAGAGTGGCCGAGTCACCGTTGGGATGTGAGACCCCTTAAATCGACGAATTGAATTCCAAACTACTGAAAGAGGAACTTCGGGAGATAACGATGAGCAAAATTTTTTCCAGCCTTGACGTTTTTTGTTTTTTAGAAGACGTTTGGTTTTAGCTTCAATCTGTTTATACTGAAGGAAATTCTCCATATTCATATTTGTTGAATAAATTTTCGCATATTTTTTCCTCATATCTACTGCATCTGAGCATTCAATGTCCCACCAAGGAGCTGGGGGAGGTTTCCCTTTGTTACGTGTCGTTTTAATGGGGATAAATTTTTCTGCGGCCGTAATGACTGCAGACACCAATAAATCGTAACATTCCGCAACATTTTCTGTAGTTGGAGAGGGTAGACTTTGCACGGAGAACTTTGCATGATTTGAATAATCATTCCAGTTGGCATTGGCAGTTAAGAATTTCGGTTTTCGACTACTGCACTTGAAAGTTTTGTTGGGGTGATAAATATTTGAGAATTCTATGAGGATAGGGTAATGATCACTCCCATGCGGGTCATCCAAAACCTCCCATAACAGGGATGCGGCTATGCTGGAATTGCAAATAGTAAGATCAACCATGCTGGGTCGTTGACCAGGTACCTGAAGACGCGTAGGAGAGCCATCATTGATGATACAAAAATCTAGTTCATCGAGTAGATCAACAATATCTCTGCCCATTCTGTCACAATTGTGAGCTCCCCATAATCCGTGATGGGCATTAAAATCTCCCAGAATAAGAGAAGGGGGATTGACCTTTGAAAACATTGCTTTCAGAACTGATTTTGAAGGTTTGTTAGATGGTGATATATACAAAGAAATGATTGTAGTGTCAAAAACCTTTGCGGCCGTCACTTGAAAAGGACAACCAATTGGTTTTACATCTACTGGGGTGAAGGGTAATGATTTTTTAATGAAAAGGGCGGAGCCGCCCTTCCCATCTTGACGGTCGTCTCGAAGACAGTGGTATCCCCTGACTCTGAAATCAGAATCCGGTTCCAGCCATGTCTCCGAGACGGCAGCCACTGCAATAGAGTTCGAATTTAATATATTTGAAAATTCTTCAGTTTTGTTTTTAATACTATGACAATTCCACTGAAGAATCCTCATCAGAGGAGCCATTTCTGGTTGAGTTAATAATATTGGTAATTTGTTTAGCAACGTGGGACGGTATTTGGATGTTGTTTTTATTTAAAGTTTGTAAAATATGTAAAAATGAGGTGATTAGTGTAGCGTTAAGGTCTATATTATAATTGTGTTCTTTACTAGATGACTTTGGGTAAGCATTGAAATTTGAACTGGAAGGGAGTTGTCCATTGGGGAACCACAGAAGGGATTCGTGATTGGCATTATTTTTTTTTGTTGGTAATCTAGGTGTCACGACCTTTTGAACAGTTTTTCTAAATGAAGAAGAAGTAGTTTGAGAAGTGGTGGAATTTTTTGAATTTTTGGAAGTTACTTCAGAATAAGATGGAATGGATTTGTTAAACATTCTTGATGCTTCCGCATAAGAAATGCTTTTCTCGGCCATTGTATGTTTTATATTGCGCTGTCTCGACAGTTCAGGGCAAGTTTTGCTAATGGACATGTGAGTTCCGGAGCAGTTTAAGCATTTATAATTTTCCTCGGTTTTATCACAGGAATCGCCACTATGAGACGAACTGCACTTGAAGCAACGAGGTTCAGATTTGCAGAGGTTCTTAGTGTGTCCAAATCTGCAGCACTTGTAGCACTGCACAGTTGGGAACACATAGAGCTCTACTGGAAGAGAGACGTTAAACATGCTAACATTTTGCGGAAGATCTTTGCTGTCAAAGGTTAAAACAACGGATTGGGAGGGTCTCCATTCTACAGAGTTTCCCGTATTAAATCTGTAATTTAGACGTCGCGCTTTTAATACTTTTCCGAAACCCTGGGGAACTGTAATATTATCCAAGATATCCTCTATCGACCAGTGCGGTGGAATTCCTTTTGTGACACCTAGCCTTGTTACCTGATATGTAGGAATGAAAACGTTATACGAGTTTTTTTTGGCAACATCAGATTTAACAAAGCTATTGGCCTCAGCCGCTGTCCTGAATTCGACAGAAAGACGGTTGCGGCCAACCGACTTAACTCCATTCCAGACAGGGTGGATTTTATTTTTAAACATAAAATGTCCAAAGTCAACATCATATAAATTGGATTGTTTTCCATCATTTGACATTTTAGTTACGTGTGTTATATATGGTGGTCTATCAAGATTATTGTATAAACGCGACATATTTAAAGGTGTAGTGGTTTCTGATGGGGCGAGTGTGGTGGAAGGACTAATTGGACTAATTGGGTGAATTGAAGTCGAGGAAGAAGTGGACGGAGATGGAATTACATCCTGTTGTTCAGGTAAAACAGAAGAATTGTTTTGAAGGGAGTCATTTTTTTTTTGAGTGGAAGGTATTTTGCGATGCATCTGTTCAAAATCTGTTGTACAGGTATGAGCTGATTTAGCGATTTTCCTTTTTTTAGATGTAATCAATACGAAGTCGGAAGCTTCCGGAATATTAACCGCGATCATTTTTTTCGTAACACCCGAGGATTCAGGTAGTAAACCATCATCTGGGGGGTCAGGAGGTTTTTCTTGATCCATTTTCTAAAAAAATTAAATGATGCTAACCAAAAAAAAAAAAAAAAACTTACCTGAATTGCTTCGAGAAACTAATTATACAACACTTACTTACTTACTGTAAAAATCAAATATACAAGTTAAAACTATATTACACCAATTTACAATACTATTTTAAAGCTATTATCTGTTAAAAATGATTAATTTTGTAAAGAGGAGTGAAATGACACTGGCACAGTTGACGGTAGCCTTTGTTTTTTTCAGTACTTCCAATCAATTCATTAATTTAAATAGTTTTGAAAATAGAATCTTGATTTAACAATCATTGTTTTGCAGAATGTCATTCTCAAATTTTTGACAGTTGCGCAAGAATCTTTGTGATGATTAAAAAACTTTTCAGGTGTATTGTCAAGATAAAATAACAATCTTTTGAAATCAATTCATATTTTTTTTGTTAAAAAGAGTCAAAACGTCTAAAATTTGATTTAAAATTCACATATTTCAATTCACACATTCCGGTTATGCCCTCTTAAGATGTTTGCAAGGAATCCTTTTTCAAGTGAGTAGTTTTTTTTTTTGTTTATAGTTAATACCGCACAAGAGTCCCAACTGCTCCCGTCTGGAGCCAGTGAGACTATGGCATCCCCAATCGGGGTATGTCGTGAGGCTGAAGGTAGTGGGGAGGGGAAGGAGATAGGGAAGAGGAAGGTGGGGAAGTACCTGGCTATTCAGATCTGGTCACTAAACACGGCTAAAGCCATTTTCAAGCAACGTTTCAATTCTGAATGGTGGTCTTACACCAGGGCGATACTGATAGTATCTTCCACTCTGGAACGTGCCGCGAATATACTACATATTATTTTAAATGAATAAATTGTGAAATAACACAAATATCAAATAAAATTTATTTGCGCACCCGGGTTCGAACCCGCGACCTTCGGATTGTGAGTCCAGAGTCTTACCTCGGGACCACGGAGGCCGTAGCTAAAGAATAAATTGGAGTAGTAGACCGCTCTTCGTGAAATCGAATGAAAGATGTAATCTTCAAAAGGAAAATCTCGACAAAATATTTTCAGCCATAACCGAGAAGCGGGCAAAACCATCAAAAAAGGCCTAAGATTTTTCGTCACATTTCCCGGAATCGAGCAAAAAGAAATAAATAATTTATTAACTGCATAGAAACAAGAATTTTCGTGAAAATTCTGCGAAGATAAGATGATATTTTCATTGTTTTTCTGCCGTAAACTTCTTTGAATTGATTTTGTCAATCTTCAATTGATGTTTGTTTGTTCAGAATTCAGAATACCTTCAAATTTGTTTAATGAAAATAAAAAAAAACAGTATTTTAGCAGTTACTACCCGGCATAGTCTGATTTTTTTAAACTACTTTGCTAGCGATAATTTGCAAAAAATATCTTATTTCTTTACAGTTTAAGATTTGTTTAAGTCCATAGCGACAGAAAATACTTTATTAATCGTTTGATTAACTTAGTAATTCCGAACGAAAAGAGCTTTGTAAATTTGACAATGCCATGGCTAATCGTTCAAGAAAATGGTAGTTTTGAAAACTTTTAACAAATAGACGTTTGTGTATTGATTTTAAAATTGCTCAAATTCTTTTGATTTTAGTGAAGTAATTTAATCGTCCTGAAAATCCACTTTTTTACTGCTGCGAATGGTTTTTTTTTAAGGAAATGAAGTAGAGAAAATTCTACGAAGGAGAAAGTTGTGAGGGGTGGGTGGGAATCTGGGGCTCAATGAGTCCAGGAGTGACGGACATGAATCCATTTCTCCAACTGCGGTTCAAGGCGATGGGTCGAGAAAGTCTCCCTCGAGCAGTCTCTTCGGATCCGGCCCATCATGCAGTAGGTGAACAAAAGCATCCGCCGCCAAAACTTAAACAAACCTCACCCCATGTTCCCGGGCACCCCTGCTAAGTCACCAAAGGTAGCGAACCGCTAGGAGTAACCTGCGGCATGGGTGTTGGTTATCTAATAAATTATTATTCAAAATATCCTCGACTCAGTGCAGAAACGGGCGGTTCGTTTGATAGATTCTCCCATCTTAACAGACGGATTGCAATCTTTAGAGTACAGGCGTCGGGTGGTCCTTGTTCTACCGGTATTTCAATGGAAGATGCTCCGAGGAACTAGCGTCATTGATCCCTTCGGCACCTATGCATAGTCGGGAAACACGCCAAACGCGTGCCCAACATATGTACACGGTTGACATTTATCACATGAGAACGGGTCGCTTATTCGACTCGTTCTTGTGTTCAACTGCTCGGCTGTAGAACGATTTGCCAGCCTCTGCGTTTCCTCTTTCCTACAACATGGGTCTCTTCAAGGCCAATGTTCATTCCTTCCTCTCCTCATAAAGACCCTCCACACATCATTTCAGATGACCCTGAGGGAAATTGTTTTCCTCAGAGCCCCCTGTGTGGAGTTAATGTAAAAAAAAAAAAATTTAAATGTTGGGCGGCGGTACCCATATCCGCCTCTCAAATTGATGTATCGCATGCGATATTTGGTCGGATATCCTCAATAAAACACGAAGAAGATTTTATAATTTTTCAGTAATTTCTATTTTAAAATTTTCACACCGTGCGTATTTTTGTTGCAGCGTAGAAAACTCTTTTCAGATTTCGCACTAACTACAAATCTATAACAGGAACGTTGAGATATTTATCATTTTTGTTTACTTTGTAATATTTTAGCAAACCGGTTGTTTAAAATTTTTCTACGAAAATTTCACTACCACTAGTAGTAGTAATACATAAATTATTGGGGTTTTAGTAGACGAATGTTTATTATTAATTTAAGTGGAGGAAGCAAAATCAAAACACAGACAGATTTCCTGAAAAGTAAACAGACTTAAGAACGCGATTTAAAAAAAACACCTCATGGCGGAAAATGAAAGATAAAAGGTAAAGAATGAATACTGAATTTATTATAATGTTATTTTATGAAAATTCAAAATGGCTTGAGGGCATGAGGAACAATTTTAAGTAGGACATGTAGAAAGATGATGGCGCCTAATTCTAATAAACTTGTTCCACGAATCCGCAGGAAACCCGGTACCGTAGAATGAGGGTGAATAGAAACAAATTACAGAAATACCTTTACATGCCTCCCAAAATTTATTAAGATTTGTGGACCAAAACGTGCCTGATTTTGGTCCACAAAGCTTAGTAAATTTCTACTAGTTCCAGTCATAAATTCAGCCTCTGCTTCTCATATTTCCCAAACATTTTTAATAGAGAACTGATTAAAAGTGAAAGGTAAGTTGCATTTATTTTATTAACCGTAAAATTTGAGTTTGAATTTTTACCGGTGAAATTTCAATCAAAACGTCATAGGGGTGAAGAGAAACGAGATATAATATGGTGAATAGAAACACATTTAAAAAGATTGTGTGGTTCGTTTTAGCAAACCCATTATTTAACGTAATATATATTTTTGTTTCAATAACCCATTACACTACAAGATGCTACGTAACTACAAGCCTAACCCAAGATCCAGACCCCATATTTCTCATAAAATAGAAGAGATAGAACATGCTTTAGACGACATATAATGAAGAAGAATAATTTGTCGTACAGAGAGACTGCTAAAAAACACAAAATCATTTATTTCGAACTATATATAGACACGCATGTGCGAATGGGGCTATCCAGTAAATCAGTTAGATCTATCTATCGTCATAAAACATTATCTTAATCGCGTTTGTTCTCCCAAGAAATGGTAATCAGCAGTAAATCATTCGCTTCTCGCCAAGAGTTGCAATTACAATAAAAAACTATGAAATGTGTGACACTATGAAATATTATAGTTCATATTGTATAAGGAAAAAAAATCCGTTTGAATTTGATGTACAATGTGCTTCATGGAGAGAGATGATAGCTTAGATAAGGACTATATGCCTAGTGAGTAAAATTATTTAAAAAAAGACTTTTGAGTACATATAGCTATGCGTGTTACAAATAAAGACTTAAATTTTCTCACGTGTTTCTATTGAAATAATATAATAAAACACCTGTTTCTATTGACCCCTCTATGAAGGTGAATAGACATCATAGTTTTATCTTAATTTCTCAATGACAGTGCATATTCCATGTTATACATCTGGGTAGGGTTTTTCGTTAAAAAGACTAACCAAAGAAACATATTTCCATGGCATTTCAATGTACTTAGAACTTTGAAGTTTCTGAGCTGAAAATGTGCTAAACTGTTTCTAATCACCCCATTCTACGTTACGATGAATTTAATATGAATATTTTATTTTTATTTCACCCCACACATTTTTATTCACATGGGTATTTAAGTATCATTGGACACAAACAGTAGATATATTGAAGAGAACATTATTAGGAAATTTCAAAGCGATTAATAGAATGAATGAAAGCAATACTCGTGGAGGTTTATGGATAATTTTTATGACATTATCGTAATAGCGAAAAGCTTGCTTTACTCTGTCAGATTCCTAGGTCCAAGTTTCAAAATGTGAATATGTATAATGTTTTTGTGTGTGTTTATTAATGGAGTTCTTTAATAATATCTATATTTATATCAAAAATTTAAATATGTTTGTTTCTGTCTATGTATGTATGTACGCTGTGTGTTGCTAAACCGTTCATCCGATTGCGATGAAACTTTGGGGATTTTTTGTGGATAATTTGTAGTATCAAAATACCTTATTTCCGTCCTCGCGAAGGTTTCTGGATAATTACAACCACATGATAATACATCTGAAATTTTATTAATTTATGAAAGACCCACCGCTTTTTTAATAGGCACAGATTTTTAAAAGTACACTACTTTTAAACTTAGTTACCACAAAAGACATCGGTTTCAATCGCGGCAGGTGGAAAAATATGCATTTTAAATTTACATTTCATAAAAAAAAAATTGTACGTAATTTTTCGTTACTGCTGACATTTCATGTTACTCAATGTTACTTTTTTCGCAAACAGAATGATTACCAGCGATTTTCATAGGTACCAATCGATAAATATTAAAAAAAGATTGCTATGTCGCAAAAATCACATATATTCGGGGAAGTTACTAACTAGTATAGAGCAATTTTCGTATGAAGGTACTAGTATGGTGCAATTTTCATATTCTGAATAAATAAATAATTGAGCATATTTAGAATATACGATTTAAAATCAATGTATTATTAATTAGGTTAGGTTATATTAGGTTTGGTTAGATTAGGTTAAGTTAGGTATATAAAAAGGCGTTCTTAGACGACATCCAGAAATTAATTATTGACAAGTTGAAATTTGTTTTTTTAATAAAAAGTATTAGAATAATTACACATACCCGTTAGACAAACCCTGCTTGCCGTACAAACCATTCAAATCCTGGGATGTATATCTAAATGAAAAGAATAGCGCGTGTGCGTTCTTTATTTTCGTTTATCTGTCTTTTATTTTGCAATAACACATACCCGTTAGACAAACCCTGCTTGCCGTACAAACCATTCAAAACCTGGGATGTATATCTAAATGAAAAGAATAGCGCGTGTGGGTTCTTTATTTTCGTTCATCTGTCTTTTATTTTGCAATAACACATACCCGCTAGACAAGCCCTGCTTGCCCTACAAACCATTCAAAACCTGGGATGTATATCTAAATGAAAAGAATAGCGCGTGCACGTTCTTTATTTTCGTTCATCTGTCATTTATTTTGCAATAACACATACCTGTTAGACAAACCCTGCTTGCCGTACAAACCATTCAAAACCTGGGATGTATATCTTCTTGAAAAGTAAAAAAAGTAAATTTAAATAAAAAGAATGGAGACGTAATATTATCTTGCCCGAAAGAAAGTAAAAGGCAATATTAATAACTTTTCGTGTGTGGGCGTGGGTTTAAATAAATCATATTGAAATAAATTCACCTTGTTCTGACAAAATGACGGTTGGATACTTGGAACATTGACGTTTGAACTTGTGATAAAGTCTTACGATCTATAAAACAACTTTACCGCCTACCCACGCAGATTCCAGTTGTTTGTGTAATTATCTCAAAGTATGTGACTCACTTAAAAGACGTAAAACTTAGTGTTTTAAGTACGCGTGCCCAGACATTGTGTGATTGTTTCATTCAAAACTTAATAGTTTATCGTAAAACTTCAAACTCTTACATACATATAACTTAAAACTCGTGCTACCTTTATGACTTCAATTAATGTTTGTAGTGCAGTTATTATTACGCTTAAATTATAAAACTCATTTTATACGTGTTTCATATCTCAATAATTTCTCCATGAAATATTATTTTATTTATTGTAAATTACAAAAGTAAATATACACAATAATAATATCTTAGATACATATCAGTTTTAATTTACCGAGTTAGTAGAGAAATAATCTTGGAAATTAATAGGTGTATTTACTTCTTGCTCTAAATTGAAAATCTAACATTCAAACTACTATAAAAGAATTAAGCTATGGCTCGATAAATACATAATATTCATATGGCTATGGTCTTCAGTAAATTCAAAAGAAAGTTTGTGAAATTTATTTTAATAGATTTGTTAAAAGTCTGAGGAGATGCCTTATCTACTAATTAGTGACATCAGAGAAGACCTAAAAAGCTCAAAGATCTTAAAACAACTGCCTAGCAACATTAAGTTTAAGAAAATTTTAAGAATCACATAAATTTCGGAGGGAGACATAAATTAAATGGATTACTTAACCTTGTGAACGTCGCTTCACCTAAACGTACACACCAACCAGTTATCACAGAGTTCCTAGCTAATTTACACTAATTAAATATCACACCGTTTCTCAGAAGGGGTGGGCAAAGAGGATATACTTCCATATTACTCGGAATTACATAAATGCTCGAGTCGATTTTCATAACTCGAAGGAAATTGAGAACGACCAGCTTTATCAAATTTATTTATTATGTTTTTTTTTTTTTTTTAATTGTACAACAGATAAATAATCCAATTAACGTACAATTTTCTCATTTTGACAATCTTAACACCTAAGAAGATGATTTTTATACAAAAAAATCTTAAGGCTATCTAAAGAAGAGTTGTATATATCTAGTGTTTTTGATATTTCGTTCAATAGTACCATTCCTCTTGTTATGCTATGCTGTGCTAGAACATCTGTTCTGCCGTATGGTATTTTGAACAAGTCGTGTCGACGACTACGACTGATGTTTTCAGGCACGTATAAACCGTAGCATTCCAAGAGGAATATAGTTATGGATTATGTTAAAACTAAGAATTGCAAGATTTGCATAACGTCTAGTTTCCAAACTAAATCTATTTGTTGCCTCAAGTAACTCTATATGGTGCGTGAACCTCGGATAAGTTCCGTGCATTCGCATATAGACATACCTAAGGATTTTTTTCTGGATTTGTTCCAGCATATTAATATATTTAGTCTGGTGCGGAGTCCACACAACACTGGCATACTCCAGCTTACTTCTTATGACGCCATTGAACATGGCTATCATTGCATCTGGGTCATCAAATTGCTTACATATTCTGATGATAAAACCCAGGAGTTTGTAGCATGCTGGAGTGATTATTTACATATTCAAAAGCAATAAGATACGTTAGCACTTTCGAAAACGTGTTACAAAACGTAAAACGTGTACCTTACGGATGCTCACACGTCTGGAGCCAGTGAGATTATGGCATCTCTAACTCGGGTATATTGTGAGGCTGAAAATAGTGGGGAGGGGAAGATAATGGATAAGAGGAAGGTGGATTAGCTAGCTATTCAGAGCTGGGCACGAAACATTGTTAAAACCATTTCTAGCAACGTTTTAATTCAATATGGACCTACATTTTGAGCTATCGAAAGAGTTTGGGTATCATTTCGTGAAACTATGATTCGTATTGATACAGAATTTGAATTATTCGTAACTACTCCAGTTCCGGGTAATTCTGCAGAGCGTCTCTCTGTACAACATTATTTCAAATAACTCTTAGAATATCCCTGAGAAAAAAATCCCTCAGGGCCTATCTCATCTGTGTCTGGGAACCAAAAAAATCCGCCGCCAAGGCCTAGACAACCCAGTCACCCCATGAACGCAGACAACCCTGCTATGACATCAATGACATCACCCCTGCTACGAATCCCTCGGGGTGACCTATGGCAGTTTCCAATGAACGGTCCCCTGGGCAGCGGTGCCCATAACAGCCTCCCAAATCGAAGTAAGCCATCACTTGGGGTATGTCGTGAGGCTGAAAAAGAGCTGATAATAAAAGAATCAGATTGGAACGACGATAAGTTGGGAAGTATTTCATAAGCATTTATTTCAAAGATAACTTTGTTACACGATTTCGTACCTGCTTCCCTTAACAAAGTGTATTTTGTATCTATCGGAGTCAGGTTTTTTGTGATATACAGTCGCTATGCGAAAACTCGTGCAAAGCGTTGAATTTTTCAGGTTTCTGGGTACATTTTAAACAGAGTCTCGTGAGAAAGACAGATTGTTTTTGTTATATTCTTATCATGTCACCGATCTGTCCAGCACACGCGACAGATTTAAAGAAAATGTGGCGGTCATTCCCGCAGTGAAAATGCCGGGGGATTTTTAAAGGGCAACGGTCATCCCCGCGTTCATAGATGGTCGTCGTCTTCCTGCACTTGTGTTCACGTGATGCGATAAGCGTTGCGTCTCCGCTATTTTTCTCTTGTCCTTACCTTTTCGGATGGTTACATGTTATTACGATTTCGTAATATTGATTAATATTATCATTTATTATTACGATTAAAAGTCCTAACAATCATTCCCAAAAAATCTTAGTTTCATTGACTTGGAAAATTGATCTATAAAAAAAATTTATGATGTAAGATTAAAATTAAATCTGGGAATTCTTTTCTATTCTGTATTACCATCTTCTAAACTACTTAATTCAATTTGGGAGGCGGGTAAGGGTACCGCCGCCCCGGGAACCATCTATTGGATAACCAACAACCCTACCATAGGTCACCCCAAGTGGTTTGCTGCGTTTGGTTATTTAGCAGGGGTGCCCGGGTTCTTGGAGTGAGTTAGTCTTAGGTCTTGGTGGCGAATGCGTTTCCTCTGCGCGGCTGTCCGGATCGGGAGAGACTGCTTGAGGCAGACATAATCTAGACCTCTCCAGCCGGACTCTCTCGACCCATCGCCTTGCACCGCTCCTGGACACATTGACCCCCAGATTTCTACCCACACGTCATATCTTTCTCCTTCCCATAACTTCCTCTCCTTCCTTTCCTTAAAAAGACCCTCCACACAGCGTCCCCAAGGATGACATAGGCTCTCATTTAGTAAATAAAAACAAAAATTTCCAGTGAAATCACGAGATTTGTATGCAGGTACTTAAATACCTTACTTCTTAAACGTAAGCATATATTTTATGTAACATATTTTTAATTTCAAATAAGGAATTATATAATTTGGCCAAAATGTCAATATCTCTCATCGACCTTCTTCATTCCGGTAGTTACAATAACAATGAAGAAATGCGAATAAGAAAGTCCAAACAAACACGACAATTGCACACTTAAAAAAAGGATCTCTACTGAACCACCATGAAACGAAATGTACAAACAAAATTACAGACGGACGAAACGCAAAAGGGTAAACGGTAAGGGTAGACGGTAGAGTTAAAACAGAACTTCGCTAATACGTTTTTTAGATTTTCACGACCAAAAGCATTTTCTTTATTTGTTTTTGGGGTATTATGCCGTGTTACGCTACCTCCTTCTTTAGCCACCGTTTTGGACAGCGTCACAATGTCCATCATAAAGATAATTTATAAGATTTTTTTTTTTTTTTTTGATTTACTAGATTCTTATATTCCTTGAAGAGGTGAATCATTTAAATTTACTGAATTTAAAGTTAATGTTCTTTATACAAATAGAACGGCGTCATTTGCGCCTCGCAATCTTTACCTCATGTGGGTATTTAAAAATTTTACTTGTTTATTATAGACTTAAGGTCCTGAATTTAATCGGTAGGGAAAAATTGTTACCTAAAAACCCTACTAAAATTGCATCTTTTTTGGTCATCATTTACTCTTGATCGTCAGCAAACTGGAAAGCATAAATACATACGTGTGTGTTTGTGTTATGTTGGGAGTGGGAAGGAGGCGGTCATGTCCTTTTATTTGGAGTTCTTCCGCATTTGCCTTCGGGAATGAGGAAACCATGAAAAACCTCATCCAGGAAGATTCGGCCGGCGGTCAACATGAACCCGGTCGGCCTTCAGTGATATCGGTGTACGATATCCTGCATTGTGTGTGTGTGGGGTGTATGTCTGTTTTTATGTAGATATATACTTTATGGGACTATAGGGGATAAACATACATATACATACGTACTATACAATATTATATAAATATATACATAGATATATAAACATAAGTTACGGGGGAGGGGTCTGGAGTTTGGGAATACCTACTGCTCGCTCACTCGTCGGCGTCTGAATCTGGTTCATGCCAGATGTGGTCAAGGTCCATCAGAATGTGTTTGGGTAGTCTGTGTACGTATTTGAATGTGAAGTCGCTGGGAGAATTGTATTGACCGATTTCCTGTATGAGTTTATTTTTACTGTGTCTTAAAGATTTGTAAAATCGGTCTGTCAGTCTGTGAGTGTATTCAAATAAGGTCGGAATGTCTTCTCTCGCATGTAGTCTTTTCAAATTTGTTCTGATTCTAGTGTTGTATGTGATTTTAATGCAGAGATTCTGTAGTGTCTGTAGTTTTGTAAAGTCAGATTGTGAGATGCTACTCCACACGGGAATAGCATATGTCAGCACCGGTCGAATGAGCGAATAGTAAGTCAGGAGTTTGGTTCTGGGAAGTAGCGGACTTTTTCTATTGAAGATGGGCTTCATCATGCCGAGTGCCATTCTGGCTCTTGCGTGCATCTTGGCTAGGTGAGATTTCCAGTTGAGTCGTGAGTCCATAGTCAGGCCCAGGTAAACGACTTCATCCTTCCATTCTAAGACGTGTCCGCCCATTTCGATGTTGACGTCTGGTGTCCTTCTGACGCGTTTCCTCGTGTACATGATGACTTCGGTTTTGGCCTCGTTCAGTTTGAGGCGCCACATCTTGTAGAACTCTACGAGAGCGTCGAGCGCTCTCTGTAGGTATATGGCCGCCATCTCGGCTTTCAGCGAGGAAACGTACAGCTTGACGTCGTCTGCATAGATAGACAGGTTGCATCTCTCGTCTCGGGGGATGTCATGTGTAAAGATGTTGAAGAGATGAGGTCCCAGTAGACTTCCTTGTGGCACGCCTTTTGGAATCTCACGTAGTGACGACAGCGCGTTCCTGATGAAGACTCGGAAGGATCTGTTCTTGAGGTATTCTTGTATCACTCTCGTTAGGTATATGGGCGTGTTAGTTCTGTGCAGCTTGTGCAGTAGCCCTCTGATCCAAACGGTGTCAAATGCCTTCTCCAAGTCTAGCAGTGCAGCGGCGATGTAGCGATGTTCGTTAAATCTTCTGGTGATGAATTCCGCTACTCGGGTGAGTTGGTGGGTGGTGGAATGCCTCTTTCTGAATCCGAACTGCTCGTCTGGCAAAGTGTTGTTTTCTTCGTGGTGTGGAAGCAGCCTGTTTTTTTTTTTTTTTTATGTGAAATACCGCACAAGAGTCCCAACTGCTCCCGTCTGGAGCCAGTGAGACTATGGCATCCCCAATTGAGGTATGTTGTGAGGCTGAAGGTAGTGGGGAGAGGAAGGAGATAGGGAAGAGGAAGGTGGGGAAGTACCTGGCTATTCAGATCTGGTCACTAAACACGGCCAAAGCCATTTCAAGCAACGTTTCAATTCTGAATGGTGGTCTTACACCAGGGCGATACTGATAGTATCTTCCACTCTGGAACGTGCCGCAAATATACTATATATTATTTTAAATGAATAAATTGTGAAATAACACAAAGTAATCAAATAAAATTTATTTGCGCACGCCGGGTTCGAACCCGCGACCTTCGGATTGTGAGTCGAGAGTCTTGCCTCGGGACCACGGAGGCCGTCTGTTGAGTATAACCTGTTCAAATACTTTGCTCAGCGTGGATAGTAGACTGATCGGCCGGTAGCTTGTCGGCTGCCTCTTGTCCTTGTTTGGCTTCGAGAAGGGCAGCACGGTCGCCGTCTTCCAGATCTGTGGGAAATGTCCGGTGATGAGACAGGCATTGAACAGTTTTGTGATGTAGATGATGGCTTTCTGAGGTAGATGTTTGAGTAGAATGTTGTGTATTTGATCGCTTCCCGGCGCCTTGTTGGTCTTCAATCGCTTAATAATGACGGCAACTTCGCTCGGTGTGCTGAAATGGATGTCTTCGACGTTCGTCTGCTCCGCTTGTTCGAGATGTCGTAGAGATTCATCTACTAGTCGATCCGTTTCCGGATCGGATAGGCCGTCCGTGGCTGCGTAGGCTCTCTCGAATCCGTCGGCGAGCGCGTTCGCCTTCTCTTCTAGTGACAGCGCCAATCCTGAGCCGTCTAGCTTCTCTAGCGGGGGAATCGTGTGGTCTTGATGTTTCAGCGCTTTTGCCATTTTCCATAGGCTGTTATCCTTTGGCGTGAGTGATGTAACTTTCTTCGTCCAAAGTTGGCGTCTGAGGTCCGTTATTTCCTGCTTGATTTCCCGCTGTAGAGTGTTGTAGGCCGTTTTGAAGTAGCCGTCGCGCGTACGATGGTAGATGCGTCGCAAGCGATTTTTCTCCTTGATGAGCGATAAGACATGCTCGGGAAGCTTGATCGTGTGTGTGTGTACTTCTTTGAGAGGTATGTGTGTGTCTTGTGCATGTTGTATGATTTCCGTGAGAGTGCTTGCGGCCTCGTCGATTTCATCTGTAGAGCGCAGAGTTCCCGATGTTAGGTGTATTCGTTCGTTAATCTCTTTCTTGAATCCTTCCCAGTCTGCGTCCTTGTAGTTTCGCTGTTTTCTGGGGCTCCTTGAAGTCGTTCCTCCAATACTGAAGCTCACGGGCAGATGGTCCGATGACAGTTCATCCAGCGTGCGCAGTGGCGAGATCGTCTTGACGTTTTTCTCGAGTACGATGTCCAGAGTGCTGGGGTACTGTGCGTGCACTGCGTGGTATGTCGGTTTGTCCGGCGCCATTATCGTGTAGTTGTGAGTCTGCATATGCGTAAAGAGCGTTTTCCCGTTCGCATTGCCTCTGTAGTTATTCCAATAGTTGTGTTTGGCGTTGAGATCTCCTCCTAGAACAACAATTGGGCGCAGATTAAGTAATTTGTCCAAATCTTCTCTCACCAGAAGGTTGTGGTGTCTGCAATAGGCGGCGATGAAGGTATGCGCTCTATCCTCTATGGTGACTTCGACAATCGTAGCTTCAGTATGCTTCAGCTTCGGAGTGGGGATCCTTGTAGATGTTATGGATTGACGAACGAAAATGGCGGTGCCTCCGCCTCCTCCTTCTAGTCGGTCGTCCCGGTGAACTTCGAAGCCGGGCACTCTCAGCGGTGTGTCGGGTTTGAGATGTGTTTCTGAAATGAGAATGATGTCAATGTTAGTGTTATTTGCCAGAGCGAGCAGTTCATCAATCTTAAAGCGGATGCTGAAGGCATTCCACAGGAGGACGTTCACCATCTCGGGATTAAACATTGATGGTGGTGGTGATGACATCCATCAGGATGCAAGCCCTCTGGTATATGGAGGTGCAGCTGGCCAGCTGCGATCGCACGCCATCTAATCCCATGAGGAGGGACATCATCAGCGTGGCGTCTGGGTCTCTGGAGCCTGTGGGCTGCTGCGTGTAGGTCTGCGAGCGGGGCTGCGGTTGGGGCTGAGGCTCGGGCTGCGCCTCGGGCTGCGCCTCGGGCTGCTGGGTGGCCGCTCTTCCGCCAGCCACGTGGGCCCATGAGCGTCCATCAGTCCTCGTCGTCTGCTGCGCCTGAGGATGTGGCCTGCTGGCCCCTGGTCCGGGGCGATGGGGCTGCTTCTGTCGCTGCTGGAGGGAGGCGACGTACGCTACCCTCTTCGGGCAGCCTCTGAAGTTGGCGGGATGGGGGCCTCCGCAGTTGCAGCACGCGGCGGGCTCGTCCCTGGTGGTTTTGGGGCACTCGGCCGAGGCGTGCTCCACCAAGCACTTTACACACCTCGCGGTGTGTGAGCAGTTGCGGGACCCGTGCCCGAAGTTCTGGCAGCGGTAGCACTGTGTCCCGTGCTGCAGATGGTTGCTGCGGTGCTTCTGCAGGCGGATCCTGCAGTGGCAGATGTACTTTACTGCCGCCCTCAGCTGGCCCATGTTCACTTCCTTGCCAAACTGAGCCAGGTACATCGGGTACTCAGCGGCGGTCGTCATCCTCACGACTTTGACTGGGGGGAAGCCCTGATCCGTCAGGTCTGCGGCGATCTCCTCCGTCTCGATGTTTGGCAGGCCCTTGATGACTGCCTTCTTGAGTTTTTCAGCCTCCGCCGTGTATGTATGAAAGCCGCGCGCCTCCACACGCAGCCCGTTTGTGAGAGCGCGGTGATCCGCCATGCTCCGCACGAAAATGTTCGCTGTTCCGCCCCGGTTGTAGCGAAACGTGAAATTGGCGTGGCCCAGGTGTCCCTGTACCGTAGAGGTAATTTGGGCGTGAGTCAGGGTGCCCAGGGTCATGACCACTGGGGGGACGCGATCCTTCTTCTCGGGCTGGCTTCTGGTACCTGCGGAAGAGAAATGGGATGGATTAGTAGTGTTGGCGCGTTTGGGTTGCGGAGCGCCGCCGCCTTCAGAAACCTCTTTGAGGTCGGAGAACCGGTTACCGACAATAACCGGTTCCGGTCCCTGCAGTGACAGGGGCCTCTTCACGGGGTTGGACGGCCTCGTCCAACCCTCCTCGTGGGTCGTCTCCATGTCCTGGGATGGCTGCTGGGGTCTGGGGGGCGGCACGTAGCCCGAAGCTGGGCCTACTGAGGGGCGGTTGCTGGGTCCGGGTGCGGGGGCGGGCTCGGGTATCACGGGGGACGGCATGGGGATGGCCGGCCTTGTCCTCGGGTCTGCGGGGTGGCTCTTCACTGGCTGCTGGGGCTGGATGGCGGGGATCGTGTACAGCACGGTCCCGGTCTTTGTCCTGCTGCGGTACTGGCGGGCGCCAGGGGGAATCACGATAGGAGATTCCTCCGGGTCTGCGGCTTCTAGCCGCGCGGAGTACATCCGCACGGCAGGGATGATATTTTTCCTCTTCTGGATTGAGGTGATGGTCCTGTGATCTCGTCTCGGTGGGGCCAGGTCGTCCTTCTTCTTCTTCTTTGCCTTGAAAAAGGCAGTTGGTGGCGCGGGGGCCTGGGCAGTGAGCCGGTCGGGCCGGCTGGCTGCGAGGTGGCAGGTGTCTGGCCGTGTAAACACAAGCCAGACAAAAGCGAATCAGGGCGAAAGGGCGGTGGTCTCGAAAAGCGACTGTCGCAGGCGGCAGTCACAAGGCGAATCAATCGATAATTTATAAGTGTGAAATGTGTGCTTATGTACTCGGAAGCAATACCGTGTTGCCAGCTTCACTCCACTACGAATTGGTATTACAGTATACTTCAGAATGGTTGTAGATTTCAATTGCCTCCGTAATCAGGCGTGCTCCAATAGGAACTGGTTTCAAAAAACCTTTTCTACGAATCCACTGTCATCTAATGATTCCTAGTCACCGATACAAAGTAGCCGAGACAGGTAATGGCGTAGGAACTGGTTCAAAAGTAGCTTGTTCCTCGAATCCACTGTCATCTAGCGATCCCTAGTACCGGTACAAAGTAGCCGAGACAGGCAATGGCGTAGGAAGTAGGAACTGGTTCCAAAGTAGCTTGTTCCTCGAATCCATTGTCACCTAGTGATCGCTAGTCACCGGAACAAAGTGCAAGTTCAATAAATCGTAGTATTTATACTAGCCTTGGGCACGTCCCCATGCGAGGTGCTGACGGAATTGGTGAGCTTAGTCAATAATTTTTTTTTATGCCCGTTTATCGGAGATTAGACATCAGCAGGAAGCTCTTACATTTCATAATGTTCGGGTTTGTTATGAAATCATGATAAGCAGCATCTTCCCCAGGATTACCTGTAGAGTAATCTCGTACGCGACTAAGAAATTGGATTTTTTTTATTAATAGAACATTCGTTCAATTTCTTATTCAAACCAATCTATAAAAATAGCATCGACATTAAGTTACCCAATCTTTTCAGGATCTTTCTCCTTGAGGATGCATATATTTTTTCATGAATAAAATCAATTAACAATTCGGTAAAAATACACAAGCCCACCTCACGCATAATGCAGAACGTTCGTGTTGTCTAAGTTCGGCACACGGATAACACGGAATATTCCTTTTTTAATTAATAGACAGTCAAATGTGAGATTTGTAGGAAGTACCAACCTTATAAAATAAATTCTCGTCAAAATAAAAATAAAAAAGTACCTACTTCGAATATTTACCAATGCTACGTTCAAGCTACGAAAGCTGCATGTCATCATCATTATACATTCCAGGTTTTGAATGATTTGTTTGACAAGGGTTTGTCTAACGGGTATGTGTAATTATTCTAATACCTTTCTTTCCATGTTCTTCTATTATAAATACAGGTACAAACTTTTCAATAATGCTTTCACTTCATAACATGAATAAATTATTGTTTTATATGGCAATAATATTTTTTCTATGATTGGCAGCATTGATTGATTGTCTATAAAATGTAATATAAAAATTATTTTTTAAAAAATGGCGTAGCGAAGTTCGTATACCGCGTAAGTGAATAATTTTAACAAAATTAAAATATAGCGTGCATATTTTTTTTACGTGTTTTTTCGTCTCCCCCGACGTAAATACTCACTTTTCGTGATAATATCTAAAGCTTAATTGAACTGTTTGAATAAGAAATATTCCGTATTAACAGTAAGCGAATTAAGACAAATGAAAATATTATTAGACCTGCAGTCTTCGACCAATAGGTCAATGCCTGCAGTAGTTTTTACATAGTCAGCCCATGTCTTATATTATTTATTCATTATATATTTATTGTCTTATTTAATTTCATTTACCAAATTTTGGACATTATCCAATCAATTTGAATTCCGACGATCATTTTACGTTGGTCAGCAAAGTTTGTAAAAGAGCTTAATAAAAATATTAATTAATGACGAGACATAGATAAGACGCACAACGTATGTCTGTTTCTTCCAAAGTAAATACTTCCTTTTTCTTTCGTAGGAAACAGCTACGACGACGGGAATTGCTTTTCATTGTCTTTATATGTGTGAGGAAGATGTAGGATAACGATTGTTTGTTTACTTTGGGGGGGAGGGTGCAGACATACGTTTACCGTATGTCTCAGTTTCTACTGTTGTTACTTAGTGTGTAAGAAAGAGCTGCAACATTATACGTTTAAGAACAAAACAATCAGCGCATTGACGTTTGATTTCAGAATTCACTCACACTTCAATATTATCCTTGTAACTAAATACATATATTTTTTTTATATGAATACCACACAAGAGTCCCAACTGCTCCCGTCTGGAGCCAGTGGCATATGGCATCCCCAATCGATGTATGCTGTGAGGCTGAAGGTAGTGGGGAGGGGAAGGAGATGGGGGAGAAGAAGGTGGGGAAGAACCTGGCTATTCAGATCTGGTCACCAAACACGGCTAAAGCCATTTCAAGCAACGTTTCAATTATGAACGGTGGTCTTACACCAGGGCGATACTGAGAGTATATTCCACACTTTCTCTGCACACCGCACCGTGAAATCTTTGTCTGCAAAGATTTCACGGTGCGGTGTGTGAGAGAGATGTAAGAAAATAATTACTTTTTTCCTTTGGAGGCAACAGACCTATGTATATTGTGTATCTCGACTTTTGAAAGAGCTGCAGCATTATTGTGATAAGTAACACATGTTTATGGCCTTTTTTATGCCATCACGGTACCGTAATCATGGATGTTCACGGTAATAATAAAGACGCTCAAACATGCGAGCGATGTCGGGGAATGTTAAAAAAATCTAGCGCATTACGTAAAATTGATTTTATGTTGCTAGTAAAATATATTTTCGATTCGTGTCTATCGAGTTCAAAGAAAATACATTTTCTAATGAACTCCCCATTCTTCACTGATAAATAGAGCTACCCATATTCCCAGTACTAGCGACTAGCGAGGAATGTGGGAATGGTTTCTGAGTAATTCCGTTCCCCACCTGTTTCTACGTCATGGCTACGTCATCAAGTTAGCCTGAATGCTGACGGACAGAAATCACTCCTGGGTATTGTTTTTTTTTAATCCCCATGGGCGCTTTTCGTTTCAAATCGCATTATTGAGATGGAATTTTCGATTGCGTCAGGTTATAGAAAAATACGTTCTTATCTTAAAGGTATCAGTGAAACTTGAGACATGGCGCGTTTTCATTATTTCTTTTGTTTTTCCAGTAAGAAACCTCATCATATATAAAAATGAATGTTTGTTTGTTTGTCCCTTATCGGCCACTAAACCATTCATTTGATTCCGACGAAACTATGATGAGTTGTTGTGCACACGCCCGCGATGGTTTCTATACATAGTGGTGAGCTCTGGCGTTACGATATTATTTTCTATGCTATTCATCCGATCTTTCGTGTCCGAATCTTTCGTGAGTTGTTATGCGCACGCCCGCGAAGGTTTCTATATATACTGGTGCTAAGTTATTTTTCACATTCTGTGATCATTTCAATTTTAAAAACAAATGGCTTATAATGATATAATAACAGAACGTGGCGGTCTAAATCGAAGACACCGGTTGAGGGAGACCTAACTTAGACCTCTTCAGTACGACTTTGTCCACCCATCGCCTTGCGCCGCAGTGGGAGGGATGGATTCAAACGTCTTTCACTCCTAGATACATTCCCCCCAGATTCCTGCCGACCCCTCATATATTTTCCTTACCCTCTCTCTTTCCTTTTCTTAAAAAGACCCTCTTTCCTTTTCGTAAAATAGGCCCTGAGAGATTATTTTTCCTTAGGGCCTTCTGCGTGGAACTATCGTAAAACATATGTATTTATAATAATTAACTCAAATATTTGTATCTAGCGTTTTGCGTACCTTAAAACTTCTTTGATTATTTTTTTCTCGTTATTTAACGAATACAAATGGCCTTGTTTAATTTTATATCTACTTAATGTAGATATATAATATGACTTGTATTGCAGGTTCCAAACTTGTGATGCATATTCTATAAAGCTGCGGACATAAGCAAAATATAGGACTTTCATTGTTCTAAAGTTATTGATTTTTTTACATCTTCCAAGAATGAATCCTAACATTTTCGAGGCTTTTGATGTAACTGAATCGATATGAATATCAAAAATAAGCTTAGAGTCCAAAGTCACTTCCAAATCATTGACTTCTGTTTTGTTGATAAATATTGAGCCGTTCAGACCATACTCATTGGTGATGATATTTTTATTTCGTGTGAAATTCACGACAAATCACTTTTTAACATTGATTTTAAGGTTAATAAACATTAGGGTTGGATTCGAATTTTGAACATTTGGCTGTCATCAGTTATTTTGTTTTGCTCCTACTAAAAATCGTGTTTTTTATTAATTTTTCCAATATTTTTATGTTTTCTGGTCAAAATAAATGTAGTGTATTGTGCCTTGAGGATTCTTCTCCCCCCTGATCTTCCAGGAGTCGCTTTTCGTCGCTGATTTCCAGATATTTATAAACTTTTTACTTCTGTCACTTTCCATACATATTTTTGTTTCATAATTTTGTAAGCAATGGAGGAGGATTACCCTCCTGGACACCCTAAAAAGCCCCCAGATCCTCCTCCTGTCCCCCCAGATGGTGAAAATATAGTAATTTCAGACAGCGAATCCGTCATTCTGACTTCTACAAAAAAAAGGAAGTTTAATCCCTCTTTACCAATAAAAAATGACTCACCTTCCACTTCACAGTCTCCACCAGCTCTTCCGCAACCTCCTCCAACAAACTTTTATTCTCCTCATTCCTGTGGCCCTTACATAGTGTATGCTCAAAAATCTGAGCAAGGCAAAACCATTCACCCTCTTGAATTTGGTAAATTCCTATCAAATAGCAAGAACTTATCAATTAAACCTGGAGGTGTAAAAGCCGAGGGTCGTTTTCGAATCTCTGTCGAATTTCTTACAGGTTCAGCCGCCAACAACTTCATCAAAAATATATTCATTTCTTCAAATTCAAAATTCAAGGCCTATATCCCAACTTTCAATGTCACTCGAATGGGCCTGGTCAGAGGTATCTCGACCGATCTGTCCATTGCAGAAATTCTGTCTTCACTCTCAACCCCCCAACATATCGGCAATCCTATAAAAGCAAGGAGACTTAATTACAAGGACACCTCTGAAGGCGTCGTTTCCTGGAAGCCCTCCCAATCTGTGGTCATCACCTTCGAAGGACAATCCCTTCCCTCCCATATTTATTTATTTTTCAATTCTCTACCGGTTGAAATGTATACTTATCCCACCACTCAATGTTATAATTGCTGCCGTTTTGGTCATACCAAAGCTGCATGCAGATCGCCTCCCAGATGTTTCAAATGTGGAGAAAACCACACGGCTGACCAATGTTCTTCTCTCTCCTCTACTAAATGTTTCAACTGCTCAGGCGCTCATTCCGCCATCAACTCTAGTTGCCCAGAACAATTTCGCCAAAAAAATATTAAAATTTCTATGGCCTCTCAGAACTTGTCTTTTTTGCAGGCTTCTAAACTATTCCCGCCTGTCAAAAAATCATTTGCTGAGGTTTTATCTAGCACTTCTTCATCCAACCCTCTCCCCTCCTCCTCAACAACAACTTCTCGTTCAACTAAATTCACATACAAAAATCCTATTTCTAAACCGACTCCTGGATACGATCAGCAACAACATAACTCACTACTCTTAAATCCCAATGGTTTACCTCTTTCAAATGCCACAAATGGGTGCGCAAACAATTATAATCCGTCCTCCATGAACCATCAAAATCTTTCTGAAAAACTCTCCCAAGATAATTCTTCATTTATTCAAACTCTGATTATGCTTCTAATTGACCTAATTTCTTCTCAAACTAATCTACCGTCCAACGCTGCTTCTATTATTTCCACATTAAAATCATTTATTCAAAATGACTCTTCAAGATGTCAGAATTCTTCAGTGGAATAGCCGAAGTGCTATTTCTAACAAATCGAACCTCCTTAACCTATTAAATTCAAACCTCATTTCTGTGGCTGCTATCTCGGAGACATGGTTTACTCCATCCACCCACTTTAAAGTGGGAGGGTACTCCTGTCTTCGCGATGATTGACCGGAAGGTATGGGCGGTGGCGCTGCCCTTTTTATTAAAAAATCCCTGCCGTTTTTCCCAAAAAATAATATCAAACCCCCCAATGCTGACTTTCAAATGGTTGCAGCTAAAATAAAGGACACATCCTTTGTTTCTGTCTATCTTCCCCCAACATCGCACTTCAATAAGCAATCTTGGTTGCAAATTGTCCGTCAGCTAAGCCCTCCTTTCTTTTTATTGGGCGATTTTAATGCCCATTCCCCCATCTGGGGTTCTGCTTTCTCTGATCGAGATGGTCGAAGCGTGATGGATTTTCTAGATGAATCCAACCTTTTCCTATTGAATGACGGATCTCCTACTAGAATCTCTCGCCCCAATACAAACCCCAGTGCAGTGGATCTCTCCATATGCTCTACTAGCCTGGCACCTCTCTCCTCGTGGGTGGTGTCCCCCGACCCTTGCTCCAGTGATCATTTCCCGATCACAATCACTTACCAAACTTCTTTCCATTCAGACAAGTCCCATATTTCGACAAAGATAAAAACAAAACACACCAAATGGGACGAATTTAACTCGCATATGGATAAGTTTATTCAAAATTTATCCCCTTCTGATATATTATCTGTCAAAGATGACTATGACAACTTCAAATCAATGCTCATATCTGCAATAAATAAATCAAATCCTCCCCCTAAAACTAAATCTCTTAAAAAACTCCCTCCAACTCCCTGGTGGGATGAAGAATGTTCCAAAGTAGTGAGAATTCGGAAAGCTAAATCTCTTTCCTATCGTCACAATATGACTATGGAGAACTATCTTGTATACAAAAATGCCGAATCTAATGCCAAAAGGGTATTGAGGTCAAAAAAAAAAAAAGATCTGGGTGGTACAACTTCTGTAGTTCAGTATCTCCAAACACTCCAATTTCGGAAGTTTGGTCTATGATTCGAAGATTTCGATCCTCATTCAGTTCAACATCTCCTCGAGCGTCTCATTCTAAATGGATAGATGAGTTCTTAGACAAAATTGCCCCCCATTCTGTACCTAACTTAGATGAAATAACTCCCATCTACCATACTCCTATGTCTGATCATTGGCTAGACTCTCCATTCAATTTAATTGAATTGAAAAATTGTTTATCAACAGTCAAGGACTCATCTCCAGGCAGAGATGGCATTCCTTACAGCGTAATCAAAAATAGTAATGATAATGTTCTAAACCACTTCTTAGGCATGTTAAATAAAATATTCCAGACTGGCATAATGCCTGATGACTGGAGTTCCCAAATAATCATCCCAATTTTAAAATCAAATAAATCACCCAATTCTGGTTCCAACTACAGACCAATTGCTCTTTCATCCACCCTCAGTAAAATTTATGAAAAATTAATCAAAAACCGGTTAGAATTTTTTGTCGAGAGTAAACAGCTTCTCTCTCCATCTCAATTTGGATTTAGGAAAAAAAAATCTACTCAAGATAACCTTGCCATCATTAGCACTGATATTAATTTATCCATTTCTAACCAGGAAGTATGTCTTGCAGTCTTTATAGACATAGAAGGCGCTTTTGACAATGTTTCCATCCCAATCCTCAAAAAAAAACTTTTAAGCCTCGGTCTACCTCTCATGTTTGTCCAATCGATTATCAATCTGTTTCTTGATAGAAAAATTTTCATTGAGCTACCAGATGTTACTCCTCAAAGTAGATCTATTTGGAAAGGTTTACCCCAAGGGGATGTATTATCTCCCTTACTGTATAATATATACACAAACGATATGCATGTCACTATTCCCCCTCAAGTAAAAGTTATTGAGTTTGCAGATGACATAGCTTTCTTCTTATCATCCAAAATCATCCCTTCCGCCGTCAAATATCTTAACGAAGCCATGGATGCCCTTTGCACATGGCTCACTTTAAATGGTCTTGAACTTTCAGTCCAAAAGAGTCAGTGTGTCGTCTTCTCAAACCGTCACAAAAACCCCCACGTTCAAATTTTATTTAGAAACTCTCCAATCCCCAACGCCCCTGAAATTAAATTTTTGGGAGTAACATTTGATAGGAAACTTAAATGGTCTTCCCATATTCATAATATAGTTACTAAATGTGAAAAGAATTTAAATATCATCAGATCTTTGACTGGCGTATGGTGGGGTGCCCACCCTACTTGCATTAAATTGCTTTACAATGCACTTATTTGAAGCCATCTCGATTATGCCTGCCCACTTTTTAGTACTGCATCAAAAAATGCACTCAGTAAATTAGACAAAATTCAATCAAAATCTTTGCGGATAATAACTGGAGCGATGCAATCTTCACCCATCAATTCCTTTCAAGTAGAATGTTCTGATCCCCCACTTTATTTAAGGCGTCAACTATTTGCTGACAAATTTGTTCTTAAATGTATAAATTCTAAATGTCGTCAGATTATTCCGAGAGTCTCATTGTTCAACAACCCACCAAATGCTCCTACAATCAGAGCTCGAACTAAACCTCTTCCTGCCATCTGTAAAAATTTTCGCTCTCTATCAGAGCTTCAAATTATCCAAAATGATCTTCTTCCTTTGTACAAATTAAAATATAGTCATGTCACCCTATCCCCAACAATTTTAGAAGGGATTGGCATTCTTAAAAGTCATTCCAATCTCCCTGCCTGTATTGTCAATAATATGTTCAATGACATTATTTCATCTAAATGGCCCAACTCTTCTCTTTTATTTACTGACGGCTCCAAATCTCCAGACTGTCCTAACTGTGGTATAGGTATTAACGTTTACCACAATAATTCTAATGATAGAATATTTTATTCAATTTCAAACCAATTTTCAATATTTTCTGCCGAGTGCATTGCAATAATTGAATCACTTAAATATATAATCAAAAATAATTTTGAACATTCCCTTGTTCTCTCTGACTCTCTCAGTTCCCTCCAAAAACTGAAATCGAGTCCTCTTCTTCATCCTGATGATCATTTTGTATGCCTTATTCGAGTGATGATAGCCTCCATTCAAAGCTCTGGAAAAACTGTAACTCTGATATGGATTCCTGGACATGTTGGCATAGTGGGTAACGATATTGCGGATTCCTTGGCAAAACAAGGAGCGTCTAACCCTATTGTTACCCTCGTAAACCATATTCCCCTATCTGATATTTTTTCCATCATCAAAGATAGATCCCGCAATGCTTGGACAGAGTATTGGAACATTGCTAGTCAATCCAAGGGAGCCTGCTATGCCTCAATACAAAGGACTATTCCATCAAAACCGTGGTTTCAAAAATTCCCCCATTTTTCCAAAAAAGAAATTTCCTCTCTTATTCGAATGAGAATCGGACATTGTTCCGTTCCTTCTCACTTGTTTAAAATTCATGTCCTTGACTCCCCAGATTGTACTTTCTGTGGTCTAGATGTGGGAACTTTAGATCACATATTTTTTGGTTGTCCCTCTCTAAATAAATATCCTCTCTTTTATCAAGCGTTATCTAAAATTATTTCCCCTCCATTCAACATCTCATCTCTCCTAAGTCTAAACTCGATTCCAATCTTCCATATACTTCTGAAATTTGCACATTTAAATAATATTAATATATAAATTTACTTCTTCATTTATATTTAAATTTACCTTTCCCTTTTCTACAATTTGAAATGATGGCCTAGAACACCCTTGATGGGTGAAAGCCAGAAATAATTGAAAAAAAAAAAAAACATTAAGGTTTAGGTTCAGGTTCTCCTGCATATTTTGACATTCAGCAGTACATCTGACAGGATAAAAAAAAACCTTCATTCAATTCAATTCATTTTTGTTATTTTAAAAACATTACAAAATTTTACATTTTAATTCGTTTTTAAAATACATTTGTAACAGTTGTAGATACAAGCATTAATAGAGCTTGCCATTTAAAGGCAGCTTCACTAACGCTAAATATGTCGATATCCGAATTGATTCTGTTTAACAGCAAAATTGCTCTCCCGACCGGCATGACCATTGGCAAGTTAATCCTGCAGGCCGGAAGATAGAACAGTCTATGCTGTCGGTGGCGAAGATACCCATCGGGAACATAGAAATGAATGCTCTCCATGATAGCTGAGTTTTCAAACCATCCGCGGATCAATCTGAAGAAATGCGTAGCAATGTATACATCCCTTCTGACCCGTAGATGGTTCATACCGAGCATACTCAAAAGAAAGTCGGTAGGATAGAGCCACGGATAATAGCCATATTCCCTCATGTATAGAAATCTTAGAAATTACTTCTGAACCCTCTCCAACATGAGGGAATATTTTACTTGGTGTGGACTCCAAATTACCGACCCACTTTCAAGTCTACTCCTTACTAAGGAATTGAATAAAATTTTGAGAACCCGGGTGCGTCTAAAATTCCTTGCAGTACGCAGAACAAAGCCCAGCATTCTCAGTGAATTGCTACAAGTCATCTGAATATGAGTATGAAATGTCAGTTCATATCATCTGCGTAAAGTAATGTTTTGGATTACTAGTAATGTTTCTAGTATTGTATTATCTATATACCACACACACCTTTAAAATGTTCGAAGCAATATAAAAATTTCATAATATTTTCTGAGTACACATAACAAAGGCATCGGATTCCGTAACGCATAACAATAAAATGTCCTCAGCGGGAGACTGCCCTCGGCTGTTCGCTCCAGATATTATACACCCCATCTCATCCTCTCTCATTCCTCCCCCATCATTTCCTCATCTGTCTCCCATCCCTCTCTCGTCCTCCCCATCACTCCCCCTTGGAGCCGGGATGGCCCGAGTCCTGATTGGCCATAGATTAATCTGCACGTGATGTACAGGGGTTAGACACTCATTTGTTAGGGATTTAATTTTGTCTTCCTGAACGGGTTGTGACGTAGAAACTGTTCCGATGACGATTTCTATTTGATAACATTAAAGAGCTTGGAAAATTAAATTAATTAAATCCTGTGAACACTCGAAATGTTGCTAGAAATGACCTTATATGGGTTTAGTGACCAGATATGAATAGCCAAGTACCTCACAACATAACCCATGGAGGAAACCATAGTATAGGCTTCAGATAGGGAGCTGTTGTGATTTGGGACTCTCGTGCGGTAGGTACTCACATAAAAAAAAAATATATATAATTTTTTTTTTTTTACATGAGTTCCACACAGGAGGCCCTGAGGGAAATTATTTTCCTATGTCACCTTTGGGGATGCTGTGTGGAGGTTTTTTTAAAGGAAAGGAAGGGGAGAGTTCTGGGAAGGAAAGGGATTTAAGGGGTGGGTAGGAATCTGGGGTTCAGTGTGTCCTGGTCATCCGCCTCCAAGACCTAGACAAACCTCGCCCCATGAACCCGGGCACCCCTGCAAAATCACCAAACGTAGCGAACCACTTGGGGTGACCTATGGCAGAGGTGTTGGTTATCCAATAAAGGTTCCCGGGGCGGCGGTACCCATTCCCGCCTCCCAAATTGCGAAATAAAATAAAAGACTAATTTCAACTAAAGTCTTTTATGTATCATCAAAAATAATCATATATTTTGCGTCTGTCCGTAACTATAGTTCAGTGAACTCTAGAACTCGGATTTGTTTTGAATTTAAGTGTCATTTTCAAAAAATTGGAATTGATTGACCTACAATATAATATTTTTTATCAGTTTTTGGATAAATTTCTCTAGCACTTTTTAAGTACCTACTTAAAGTGTGTACCTAGGATATATTTTTTTCATTATTGTATTTTTTTATAATAAATGTTACGTTTGAGATGTGTATTTCTTTAATGTGTAATTTTCTTAAGGTTAATCTTGACAAGCCAAATTTCGTGATTTTCTGAGAATCTGCGCTTTTTCTGTTTTCAAGAAAGCGTTATTTTACTTAACTAGATTTACTTATTTAATTTCCCGTGGTTTTTCCTAAAAATCGAGAAATTGTAATTGGAGAAACGACTATCAACTATTCAACCAATCAGACATCAAGCCTTTCCTGCACAGGGGTAAATGATTTTTTTTATGTTTGATTTTATAATTAACATTTTATAATATAATTTAATAACGTTGACCTCACTGTGTGGCTTGCCCGTGCTGAGGAGACGGGGAGCAAACGCCATTCGTATATCGCCTGACACTTTTCTAATTGTGTTTATTCTTTGTGTGATTTATATCACCACGTGTATATACGATAGACATAAAAATCGCAAATTGGCAATTGAAGTCTAGAGAAACGGTCGATTCTAGCGCAAAAGAGGTTTTTATTCATTACGTGAATAATTGTAATCAAGGGAAAAAAGTTAATCAAGGGAAACTGTACATCATAAATTTCTGAAGAAAAAATACAAAATTTAGTAGTTCATGTTAATATTTTTCATAAACTAATTGAGCATTTTATTGTAATTCTACTCAAGCGAAAAGATAGAAAAGACTTCAATTTATCAAAAACATATTTTTTGATAATCATAATGTAAATCGATTTGGAGTAAAGATTAATCGAAAAAGTGATTTAACATAAAGTTTCACATCATGACATAACTATAGTATTTCATTCGTTTGGTTGTGCCATGTCTCCCATGACAACTCTGACGTCTTTTTCCATCCTCTTGATATTCTCTGAATTTTGCTTTTTCCGTCTATCCGCTCTACATACTACCAGATATCTATTCATGGAGAGTACGGCGAAATATGCATTTTTGGTTCAACGAGTCTGACGTATTTTCCATCTGCTTGATATTCCTTTCTTCGAAAAACCACTCTACATACTACTAGTAAACAATTTGAAAAGAGCACGACAAATTGCACTTTGGTTCACTTCCGAATAAAATCCATGCAATAAAATTGACGTTTTCATGTTCACGTAGTTTTTATTATACAAAAATCAATTTTAAAAATATATTTTAAAATGGAGTGGAAGATTTGAAACCTGTACATGTTTGTGATAGGGTGATCAGTCAATCAACTAGCATCTATCCATATTATTATATCACATGCGCATACATTTAGAGTGCTCTTGTATGCATTTGTCCTACTTTATTGACATTTTCCAATATATTTCCATTTTGTCTTAACGAGCATTATTTTACTCACAAATAAATTTTCATATATTGATATCTGTTCATTATTTTTGTGCAATGGATCGTGATGGAACAGCGCGAGACACGTGTAAGAGAATTGTTAAATTTCAAACTCTTTCTACCAAACAAGACTTCTTGTTTAATAATTGATGTTAATAACATAAGATTTTACAACAACATATCAAACTCATAAGATTTTCAAATAATTGTGAAAGTTTTGCAGGTTTTACAAGAATTAACAATCTTACTTAGCATAAACAAAATATGCACTTTGGAGAATGTTGTAATGCTGAAAAATGGAAATGAGGTTTGGAAAAGATGGGATAAATATGAATAATCAACATAACAAACATTTCAACTATCAACTATTAAACGTGTTGGTCCTTCATGTGCAAGAGAAGCGAACTATATTCGAGGGTTTTCCAAGAATTAAAGATCTTTCCTCATTTTTGGCGACGTGGACATTATTTCTCAAAATATGGCGGCACTAGCGTATAGCTCACACTTTTCCCTAGAGCGGTGATCCGGCTTGGTAGCTGCTTCAGTGTGATCTTTGCGTCTATTTGAGATGGACGCTCCGCTCAGTTGATTTTTTGGAGGTGTACAGTATTATTGGTTAATAATATCGGTGACACCAGAAAACACAGTCCCAAAAAACTGCGGAGAGCACGTCTTTTATATTTCAATATCTCTGGTTTTCTGAGTATTGTACCAGAGAGGGTACATTTTTACGTGTAACTGAATACTCAACTCAAGTTTCGACTGATCAACTGAACCATCGATAGGTAAGATATCAAACACACAAAAAATCGGAAATTTAGTACATCAACAACAAAATATTCAAATATTTTCAGGTGTGAATACTCCACTTATTTTTTTTTATAATTAATTAAAATTAAATTTGATAGTTTTATTATCAAGTTCTGCTAGTATTTTAGAATGCATTTTTGTTACAGCTGTTTCGGTTTACAAGACCATTTTCAAACTGTGGTTATTTATTTATTTATTAGTTTTATTTTAGTAAATTGTACATTTAAGTTTACAATTTCCTAATTAATTATATCGTATCATATTTCAAGCTATATTTTTTCTTGTTTTATGTATCTCCTACAATACATTTTGAACTTTCCAATTAAAATCTTTAATAGTGGTTAAATCCACCATTAGGCGACTTATTTATAAGATTTTAAATGCCAATTTTCGAAGGTGTCTATATTGATTTATTACGGTTAAACCAATTTATTGATACACTAATTGAGTGTGTATTATGTGGGGTTTGGAATCTGTTTCCCCAACTAAGTGTTAAGGTTTTCTTGATTGTTTTATAATGACGTTATTGCTACGACTCATTTAAGTGCGTTATATTTTTTAGGTTTTGTAAATATGTACTGATAGTGGGGAATAAATAATTTTCCTTACTTTATTAATTAGCGTTACATTGGGGTCATTCGTTCGTTTATTGATTTCTAATTGTTCAAGCAAATTTAATCTTCCTAAAGACCCTTCCTTTCTATATGTAATGGTTTAGGCTTATTGTTTTTGAGTGGAACGTGATTATTCACTAAGAGAGGTTCTGCGAATTTTGAAGAAGTTTTTATTATTATAACATGTTATATGTGAATATTTTGCATAGTCAAGGAATAAATAAACAAGAAACGTTTGAAGTTTGTGTGTGAAATTTTTCACGAGTCCGCGCAAGTGTACAGTACACAAAATAAAAGTTGTGATTTCTTTGAGCCAGAGTAGGTCACAAAACTTTTCATGTCCGAGCCGGGGGTTCCGTTTACGCAATTATTTAAAATAAAAATGTTGATAGCTCCGCGAAATACAATTGGGTTAATAACTATTATAGGTCTCTGAAGGCATTGTTGGGCAGCAAAATAACATTTAACCTCAATTACAGTACGGGGAACTCTGTGACCTTTCGTGACGGATGTTAATTTATTTAAGGGTCCACTATTCGAATTTCGACCGATTTCTTACATAACTCCCTTAAACATTTGAAGTTTTTAAGCTCTTAAAAAAATATATGTTATTTTAGAAGATAATATCTAGATACGTTCTACGCCGAAACGCAAATTATATGAAATTCCCTCGATAGAAAAAAATCGCAAAGTATGCTCCAAAAATTATTTAAAACAAGTCTATTTCTATTATTTTACAAGTTATATTTGTGGAAAAATTCACAATGTTTTTTTAAATCATACGTGAAATACGTTCCACGAGATTTTTGCTCTATTTTAAACGGGTCATGTTTTATTAAGGGGGGGGGTAAGGGCGAAAAAAGGTATATTTTCATGATTTTATTTTGGAGATATAATTAATGTTGGCTTATTTTTTTTAACTACATCTTATAGTATGACATTTGAAATATCTTTAAAAAAATTTTTAATTAAAAATATTAATAAATAAGTCCGTGGGAGTGAATCTCCGGAGGCGCTTCGAAAAAAAGGGTTTCGCGGTGAACATCATAACTCGTTAACGAATCATTTGAAACAAAAAAATCGAAATGGGTTTAAAGGTGATTTTTTTTTCAGGTAGTGACGAAGCGTTTTTTTTTTATTTTTTTTTTGCAGCATGTTGAAGTCAAAAATGCGATTTTTGCTAAAATTTTTGGTGAATTTGTTATTATAAAATGGAAAAAAAATGGTAAAATAAAAAAAAACTCTCCGTCACTACCTATTTATGTTTAAAAATAGTGTGCAAAATTTCAAAAAGATCGGTTAAGTAAATTTTGAGTTATGATGTTCACGGACTAAAAAACATTGTTTGCCAGAAAATCAATTTAAAGTTTTGTTATACTCGAAATATACTTAAATAAAGCTAAAGGGCCGGTCGCTTGAAATGCTGTATCTTCGTTAGTTTTGTTCCGATTTACTTGAAATTTTGGCACAATACTCTCGACATATTGTACATTTAGAAAAAAAAATTGAAAAATGAGTTTTAAAACCTTACCCCCCCCCCCCCCCCTCCTCCCCCTTAAGCTTTTTCGCTATTTTCGCGCTGCTGCATCACTTATTACAAATATTAGCGCGCTATGTCCAACATTCGTAATTTCACATCTCTCCATCTTCTTTTTCAGCCGAATAGCGCCGCCTTAAGGGCTGGTTACACCGATATTTATTAAACGATCCCCAAAAAACAATTTATTTGTATTTTTAACTTTATTTATTTTTTATTAAAAGTTCAAATTATAATATTTAATTAATGAAGGTAATATTAGCAACACTCAGTCGAAAATCTGAAACAAAAAAATCAAAAAAAGATTCGGAATTATTATTATTAATATTTATTGTTTGAAACATTCACAGAGTGTTAACAATTATTACAATAATAGAATTGCCGTTGGGATGTACATAGATATTAACACTCCAATTAAAAATGTTCACAGCACCAATGTTTAGTTGTTACTAGACGGAAATGCTTGTAGTTAAAACAGAAATAATGATAATCAAAATGAAATATAAAACATAGTTGTGTCAAATATAATACATAACCTGCAGAGAAAGAGAAAAAAGAAAGAAAGGGTATGACAATATAGCAGCTACATAACTGTTCTCCACGAAGTGTCATGGTAGGAGTTTGATAATTTGTTTTTTGTGAGATTGTTTGCGTAGATATCTATACGGTCACATTCAATGGTATTATATAGACGACACATTCGAGACAGTGGATTGAAATATGCAATATTGTTATTAAATAAATCAAGATGGAATAGGTATGTTTTTTGGTATGTTTTTAGTTTTTAGGTTTTCACGGCCAAAAAGTATTTTTGTCATTGTTTTTGGGGTGTTATGCCGTGTTTCGCTACCTCCTTCTTTAGCCAACGTTTCGGACAGCGTTACAGTGTCCATCATCAGGGCAGATGACCAATAACAAAAAAAAAAAAGATGGAATATTTTATAAATAAGTCTTAAATTATATTTTATTTTGAGTGTGTATTTTTTATGTGAATATATAGCTTTATTATCAGTCAATCAATTAATTAACGTTGGATTGGTTGCCATGGCTTACGGGCAGTAAGTCAGATGTCTGGATATTTATCCAGAATTTGATTTTACGGACGCTTGAAAAACGCCGATCGAATTCAATTTTTTTGCATTAGGGTGAACGGTTATCACGAGAAATCCTTGGGGATGATAAATATTCAAAGAACTCGCTGTACATAATGAAAATAAATAATAAAAATGCAGTTTTTTAAGCGTCCTTCATATTTAAATATGTTTCTGTCTGATGATATTTGGTATAATTCCTAACATTCAATATATCATCACAGTTGCGGTTCGTGAGCTGGAGTGGTAAGTGGTGCTGGTAGTGGTTAGCTGGTTTTTTTTAGAGGATCATACATCTTTTTATTATTTAATTAGATGACGCAAAAAAATGTTCCTTAAGACATACTTTTCAAAGATTCCCTATTTCGAGAAAAACTAAAAATAATATGACATTATCAAATTGATTCCAGACAAAAGCAATTATTTTTGCGTAACAGTGTTATATCCATCTAGGGCTGCGGAGCTTCTAAATTTGACAAAAAAATAAGAAAACTGCCATGTTGTTTGATATTCAACATTGTTCGGTATTGTTCAACATTGCTCAATTTGGGAGGCGGGAATGGGTACTGCCGCCCCGGGAACCTTTATTGGATAACCAACACCTCTGCCATAGGTCACCCCAAGTGGTTCGCTACGTTTGCAGGGGTGCCCGGGTTCATGGGGTGAGTTTTGTCTAGGTCTTGGAGGCGGATGGCCAGGACATACTGAACCCCAGTTTCCTACCCACCCCTCAAACCCTTTTCCTTCCCAGAACTCTCCTTCCCTTTCTTTCCTTAAAAAAACCCTCCACACAGCATCCCCAAAGATGACATAGGGCCTGAGGGAAATAATTTTCCTCAGGGCCTCCTGTGTGGAGCTCATGTAAAAAAAAAAGTAATGTTCACATTGTTCAGTATTGTTCAACATTGTTCAGTAAGAAAAATTTCTTTGTATTTAATATATATTTTTTTTTTACAGTTAATACCGCACAAGAGTCCCAACTGCTCCCGTCTGGAGCCAGTGAGACTATGGCATCCCCAATCGGGGTATGTTGTGAGGCTGAAGGTAGCGGGGAGGGGAAGGAGATAGGGAAGAGGAAGGTGGGGAAGTACCTGGCTATTCAGATCTGGTCACTAAACACGGCTAAAGCCATTTCAAGCAACGTTTCAATTCTGAATGGTGGTCTTACACCAGGGCGATACTGATAGTATCTTCCACTCTGGAACGTGCCGCAAATATACTATATATTATTTTAAATGAATAAATTGTGAAATAACACAAATTAATCAAATAAAATTTATTTGCGCACGCCGGGTTCGAACCCGCGACCTTCGGATTGTGAGTCGAGAGTCTTGCCTCGGGACCAAGGAGGCCGTCAAAATATAAAATGATAATAAAATATTGAAACTCCGTCGAAGACGATTATTAATTGATACAGGCTATTATATCCAATTGATTGATTTCTTTGTGAAAAATTATGATTTATGTTTCAGTGAGAAGCAATAAATAAAATTATTTGTTGCACCTCTAAAAGTAAGGGTATAAAAAAATATTTATTTATTTTACACATCGTAATAGTATATCTTTGCAGTAGCGCCACCCCATATCCCATTTCGCCCCCTCTGTTGTCCCATTACACCCCACCGTTGTGCTTTCCGCCCCGGGTACCGCCCGTGATGGCTACGCCACTGCACCTTTGTTTATTTTATGATGTGGCAAGCAAACGAGCCAGCGATCTTGAACCGCGAAGCATCCTTATTGGTTCCTTACACGCCAACAGCAATTCTCAACATTATCACAGAGTCATATCTGCCGTTACAAATTTGACGAAACCATTCTGTTCTAGACTGCCGAAGAAATAACAGCTTCAACAGACATTGACTGACCCCAGAAGACCTCTCATTAGGGTTTGTAATAGTGCAATAATCTGCGGAAGGGGCTCATGTGGCAAGCAAACGAGCCAGCGATCTTGAACCGCGAAGTATCCCTATTTGTTCCTCACACGCCAATAGTGATTCTCAACATTATTACAGAGTCATGTCTGCCGTGACAAATTTAACAGAACCATTCTTTTCTAGACTGCTGAAGAAATAACAGATTTGTAAATCGCTTCTTGTTCGCTTCCACTTTCATATACGAATTCTTTATAAATATTAAATTATGGTTCGGATATAAATGTTTTCAATAAACTTGTAAGTACAGTATTAAATGCTTATTTGATTAATAAACAATCCATCCACACATACCGTCCCCATAAAATTATTGTCTTTTTCTATTGTATTTCAAATCATTTTATAACCTGCGCAAATTATGAGCGTGAATGTATTATTTTTATAACTGTAAAGCTCCAAGTATTCTGTTAACAACCATATAGAATATTTCATCAGTATTTTTGTATCCGGGGGAACACTCTCAGGGGACGCAAGCCATTTTCTTTCAGAAGGATTTAGATTTCAAGGAACAGGATGGCCTAGTTACACTCCGCAAGGGTTTCAGAGAAAAAGGCAAGAAGTTAATCAATCTAATGATGATTAATACATCTTTGAAATTTCGTGTTAAATCAATTCATGGAATTCTTTGATTTTTTTTACATTAACTCCACACAGGCAGTGTGTATGATGACATAGGCCCTGAGGAAAATAATTTCTCTCATTGCCTTTGTCATGATGCTGTGTGGAGGGTGTTTTTGAGGAGAGGAAGGAGTGAACATGGGTCTTGAAGAGATCCATGTTGTAGTAGGGAGGAAAGACAGAGGCCGGCAAATCGTTCCACAGCCGAGCTGTTGAACTCAAGAACGAGTCGTAGAAACGACCCGTTCTCATGTGACTAATGTCAACGTGTACAAATGTTGGGCGCGTGTTTGGCGTGTTTCCCGATTATGCACCGGTGCCGAGGGGATCAATGACGCTAGTTCCTCGGAGCATCTTCCTTTGTAATACCGGCAGAACAAGAACAGCATTCCCACCTGACGCCTGTGCTCTAAAGATTGCAATCTGTTTGTTAAGTTAGGAGAATCTATCAATCGGACCGCCCGCTTCTGCACAGAGTCGAGGGTTTTTTTTTTTAGGTATTTTGGGGCTCCAGACCAGAGGTGGCTGCCAAATTCAACCGTGGGGCGCACTTGCGATTTGTACTATTGCAGTTGTGTACTATTAAAGTATCTGCGGGCCCTGTACAGTATGCCCAGTTTCTGAGAGGCTAACTTAACTCTGGCTTCGATGGATCCCCAGTACCTGAGCTGGTCACTTATAGTTACACCAAGCATATCAATGAAAGGCCTGTTCGGAAGATTGCTTCCGTTGAAGGAGACTATATTATCATTTCGATCTGATAAAAAGGGGGTTAGTAAAAAGGTAAGAGAATGGCTGGAAAGTATTTGACTACTCAGATCTGCTATAAACATACTGCATTATTAAATTCTACTATTTTTTTCCATTCTCATTTGTGATCTCTCATAAAGGTGAGTGTACCACACAGGGTGAGGCACACAAGACTGTTAATCAGGGCGGTGGTTCCGATCCACGAAGACGTGTAGATGTCGGAGAGCGTCTCAGTGTTGCCGCTTGGAGAGCTAGCTTGACAGTGATCAATGGCTCGTAATTCCTCCTAATAGCCGTACTGGTCCGAAGAGCGTAGAATGTCCGAGGTCCAGGGTTAAGGCGGTGGTCAGAAAGAAAAGAGGCGGATTGAAGCAAGTTAGAGCGTAGGTCGAGCGGGCGGAAAGAGAGATGTTGCAGCGGCGGGTTGTACTGGATAACTGACTTGGAAAGGGGGCTGCACCCCTATTTAATGCTAAGGCCGTGCCGTGTGGCCGGCCGACCGTTCCCTCTGTCCGCTCGCTCATCCCCACTCCAACATTTTATTGATCATATACAAATTATTATAATTGTTTACACATTATTTAAAAGACAAGTACGTGGGCACGTTCCGCCCTGCCGGGGGGTCGCGTCGTTCCGAAATACGTCCGTCACAGTGAGAGTGAGTGCATTTTTCACTTTAGAATGAGGTAAAACAGTATTTAGTTAGATTGCCCAATTGGTGCTCTTGTGCGATGTCAAAAAAATCTTCTGGAAGCTTTTTGTCCATTTTCTAGTGTCACTAAATGTTTGCAGAAATTGCGTTTCTCTAGGCCATTTTTACGTATACGGTCACGAGCGGAGTATTTAAAATACAAATTGGTCCAGTTGATGAAAATTATTAAAGAAAATTACACATTTGGTTAAGCGGTCAAGGCAGTATGAAAGCTGTCTATTAAAACACGCATAAACGTAAAACTAATCTATTTATATTTTTCAAAAGAGAAAGAAAAAAAAGTAGTCGAACAAATGCTGCAATAATGAAAGGTAGTGTGTTAATGGTGGGAATCCGATTTAATGTTTCAGACATCCTGAGGAGATGAATTTCCTCAATAAACTTGACCATAACAATCCTTGCATCATATTACCTAGAAAAATTAAACGATGGTTGTAAATGTGCAATTTTATTTGCATCTATTACCAATCCAATGTTCAATGAAACAAACCTCACTAAATGAGTGGAAATGAATGACTCAATCGTGTGCAACTTTATTGCTTCTACTCGCAATTCATTGTTAACGTCGATTCATTTCCTTTGTAGAATCTTAACATTCGCTACCGAGAAACATAATTGTTAGTACAATCTTATCCGTGTTCTGAATTCCAATTCCATTGATCGTGAATCCTGCGGCAGCTTATCGTTTCCGGCAGACGCCCTCTCGCGGCGGCGTCCGTCGGAAAACTGCGGGAGCGGGGAGCGTCGCGACGCTCTCAGGCGCTGCATTCCTGAGACGTGCACTTTCTTGCTATACTTCCATTATAAGAGTACATAATTTCAATAGAGTAGAAGCGCCGAACTTGCTATAGACTATAGAGTACCTTCACTTAGTAACGCCAAATTGGTCGGGTGCATGCGCCGTGAATTGGATTATTCGAACAGACACGAAACAGACTTTCTTTCGAATCCAATAAATTCCTGATCGAGGAAACATCAGCCTGTAACAATTAATACATCAGATTTAATTTATTCTCGTAAGAACCCTTAGAAATTCCATTTCAACTAGTCAGGTGGTACCAAAGTCGTTGCTTTAACATGGCGCTTTTATAGAAACATAAAGTTATTATATACTACCACTACCGGTTTCTTTATTTATGGTTAAATGATATTTGATTTTCAATATTTAACCGCTTTGATTAAAAAACAAAAAAAAGGGAAAGAGTTATCTCAAGATAACCAATCGTTGTTTTAACAAGGCGCTTTTATAGAAGCATACAGATATTATATACTTCCACTACCGGTTTCTATATTTATGGCTAAACGATATTTGATTTTCAATATTTAACTGTTATGATTAAAAAACAAAAAATCGTTGAAGAGTTATCTCAAGACAGCCACTTCCATGTTAAATTAGAATATGAAATGGAATAAAAAGGAAAAAGAGGGATATGTAATAAAAAAGGTAATTTAAAGAAAGTGTAAAATAAAGAAAAAAAAATTACGCAAACTACTCAAATAAGTAGGAATATAAGAACTTACTTGCTTATATTGCAACCTTAAAAAGATGTAATGTTTAAAATAAACTCCAAAAAGTCAAAAAGCCGAAAGAAAGAATAAAAAAATAGATACCTAACCCACAAAAATATTGCTTTTCTATAACAAAACGTAACGTTGGTTGATTTTTATATTGCAATCGTTAAGCTCCAAAACTATTTCGTTTGTTAAGTATCTAAATTTTAACAAAGAAACAAAAGTAAGACACCATTTTACCAAATTCCTACAAAATCTGACACATTGTAAATAAAGTAATTATCGTGTAGAGACTTTATGTGTGAAGTGTGGAGGATATATCAATTGGCATTTCGTTTCAAGATAATTTGTTTCGACCAGTTGGAGTCTGTAGCTGTGCTACCGCGAACAAGTTATGGCGAATCGGCGCCGGCGTCGCGCATGCGCCTCTCGGCCAGGACGTCCCGACGTCTTTATAAATATGACTGAAAGCAGCCAACAACGGCTAGTGCAAGCTTTAGTCGCGGTCTGAAAGGTTGTTTCAGCGAACTGATAAGCTCACACCAATCTCGTATTGATAAAACGTGCTTTATACCAATCGTAAAACAAATATCAGCGCATCTTGCCCGAGGGCTGAATTCTGTTAATTTGTGAATAAAATTATGATTCTGACATAAGATAAACAAACTGACAGTGAACATTGACATTTGTGATTGTTGAAAATATTTAGTGATGAACAGTTGGAACAATAGTGTTTGTTAAGAAGTTTTATTTCATTGCAATTTGAAGACAATTTCTACTGTTTACTGGATCTTAAATAATTGGTAAGTCGAATTCAATAAACGTCCAAACATTTCATATAACATTTCATTCATGAATTCTGATATTTGACGAATGTTTGCTTGGAAACTGGATCGTGAATGACATTGTCAAACATTCTCAGATTCGGGACTTCATCATCTGTAGATATCATGTTTTTCTTCCTGAAGCCTGTCAGTCTCAGTGAGATGAATCACTCGTCGGAATTTGATAAAATAACATTGGCCAACCACCAATTTAAGATTTCCCAACGATGTAAATTGATTTGGTTGTTTGACTTGTTTGATTAGCCTAAAAATCTAACATACATATTTATTCAAACACAAATAAATATCATAACATTTAACATAAATATTTTTCATCAATTATTTATAATTAGCTGCAGGTGATATGCATCGATTTTAATAAAGGGTTTGTTAAATACTTTATAAAAACAGCATAAGTTTAAATTGTTTAACATCGGTGAAGCTATGTATTACATAGGGGTAGAAAAACTGCCTATCTTCTATAATGAGTTCTTCTTCCTTTTATTTGATAGGGCTCGGGATTTACTTTAGAGAGTTTTTTTTTGCCTGGCAACAAGGTAAAGTTCTAATGTCTAGTCATACGCTAGGGGGCTCGTGTCAAAGCTTTCTACTTGTTTGTAAGTTCATTATTTTTTACTTTAGGTTTTAGCTTTATTTCGTGTTATTACGATATTACGACGACTTACAAAGAAAACTTCCGAGGCTTTATTGATTTACGTGATGGGATGAAGTTCATTATTTATCTTTTGATAAAAATTATGATATACAATTTAAAGAAATGTTTAGTTTCTCTTACATGGAATTTGATGTGATTTATTGTAAACATGTTTGCCAATTGAATCATAGCGAATAGAAGACTGTAGAGCTTTTAAATTGATAGTATTTTATATTACGTATGTATAAGGGGGACATTTTTTCAGAAACTTTAAACCAATCAATCATTCCACTTATTTAATTCTTCACATAATACATTTAATGCTCAATAACTTGTTGAACCAAATAATGGTAATTTATTTATTTATTTATTACACGCCCTGATGGGCTTTTACATTCTAGTTTATAAGTTGAGTACACATTTATTTTAAGTACATGAAAATTAGAACAATAAAGAAAATATAATATAAAGAGAAAAAAAAGACTATAAACAACAAACATACGTATTCATAGTAATCTGTAGAATCCAATAATAAATAATTTAACAAAATCTTTGTCTGAGAGTAATGAGGTAATCAACATTGCAAAGTTCTTTAATATCTTCTGTGTTTACTAGATATCTTACTAAATAATTCTTTACAGTGGTTTTCCAAGAATATTTGTGTACTAATTACATATGAATAAATTTGTTAGGTCCCTCGTAAATGTTGATGTGTGTATAGACTACTCCTTCAATTTTTTTTAAATTTGTATTTGAGGTTCGTGATTCTGTTAAAAAATGTCATTCGAGAAGAAAGATCGGGTAACCTTCAAATGGTACGCTCTTTAAGAAAAAACTGACTAATCGTAGCAATAATTCATTATCTGAGCGCCCTTCAAAATATAGTAACTCTGTCAAAACGTGATGGAAAAATTTTACCACTAATACAACCTTGAAATTTCTTCGCAATTTGTTTAGTACGTGAAACACTTCATCGATATATCAAACGAATAAAATCAATATCAATCAACACGAAAAGTGCTCAATTATGTGTGAAGCTATTAGCAAAATTGAGAAACCTTGTATAAAAATCTAAAAAAATTCCCCTGAATAAACAATTTGAGTGATAATAAATTGTGGAAGCATAATATTCACTTAAGCTTGTCCCAATAAATATAGACTTAATCGTTTGAAGCTTTTTTCTTGGCACCATAAAAACAAAAAAATTAGAATCAACATACCTGTGAAGATAAATAATTTGGGTGTAAATCATGATTTTCGGCGCCGACGAGCGACGGGACGCCCGGCCCTAGGGCGTCGCATTCCAGGCCGCGTTTATGAGCCGGAGTTTTGAGGATCGTCCGTCTCTCCCTTTTACCCCTTCCCAGTGTCCCATGACACTCGCGGCAGGCTCGCTAACAATGCACAGCCGCATACCTGCGCTGGGCCGGGCTGGAGCAAAAGGGAAGTCTCATTTGTAGACGAGACGAATGCATTCCTCAGGAGCGTATTTGTATACGGGCTAATATTGGTTACGTCCTCAGGGAGATGAGATGAAAGGAGGTTACTACCTGGTAGAAAAGCGTCCCATAAAATTAAGTCAAAGTCATTTACCGTTGGCCAATTAGCGTTGCACTATCGTAAAAAATACTTCAGCATCGCAGCAGGTATCTACAGTTTATATTTACTTTTTATATTCACGCTTTTTTTACATTAATTCCACACAGGAAAATAATTGAGGAAAATAATTCTCCTCAGGGCCTATGTCATCTTGGGGATGCTTCGTGGACTGTCTTTTTAGGGAAAGAAAGGTGAGGAAGTTCTGGGAAGGAAAATAGTATGAGGGGTGGGTAGGGATCCGGGGTCAGTGTGTCCAGGAGTGACGAACGTATGAATCCATGTTGGGTCAAGAGACCCTAACTGGAGAGGTCTAGGTTAGGTCTCCCTCAACCTCTCTCCCAATCCAGTAGATAGGCAAACGCATTCGCCACCAAGACTAAGAAAAATCTCACCCCATATACCCGTGCACCCCCAGCGTAGCAAATATAGCGACTCACTTGGGTTGACCTGGGTATTATGGCAGGGGTGTTGGTTATCCAATAAATGGTGCCCATATCTGCCTCCCAAAATGTAATGAAAGAGCTTTAGCTTGTCATTATTTTTCAAATCAAGAATAAAACCGTTCTATCTCTCTAAAATCTCTCTCTAATCGAAAAAGTCTCTAAAATCATTTGCCTCGTGAACAAAGAATTTGAGCTTTCTCCAACTTTTTTCTATTGAATCTTTCGACACTATTATTAAGCACGGTTTTTGTGTGCCCTGATGTGAGAATAGAGAAATGAGCTTTTGTCAGGCACAAAAAGAAGACAGTTGCGCCGCTACAGACTTGTGGCGCTCGTTAATTAAGCCCAGCGCTATGGAGGCATCCTGTTATTGGATTCCTGCGCTGTCTTTTTATAAACGCACCTGTTTACGCAACTAATAATATCCATTTGGGATTCGATGTTGTTTTATCATATTATATTAGACTATCCAACATCGTCGTAATATGTGACGACCGTGTAAACATGATAATCCTCCAAGATTTACTCTTAAAATTCACAACACAAAACCAATTATTTGTTCTTACTGCGCTTCAAAATTTTATGATTTCAGTTGAAATCGGTTGCATTTTTTAACAATTTTCGGTTGTTTTGAATGATGGAAATTAAAAATTTGTGATTACAAATTACCCATTAGGAATTACTCGGTCCAAGTAAGATCCAACTTGACAGATCATCGCTTTATGTCCACTATAACAAATCCGCGCAAATGCTACCCGAGGTCAGAAAGATGCGTCGGAATTTGCGCGACTTAATGTGTAGAATGAATTATTAACATTTTGATATGGAATATCTTTGTAACAAACAAGTTGAAATCTGTTGAAAATAATCTGAAGTATCTCGTCTGACAACAACAAGCTGACTATAAAATGCTTCAAACGATCGAAATCTTGAATAACATAATTACTATAAAATTGAAAACTCTGAATAAATATTTTCGTTTATAATATAGAATATCAATAATCAATAAACCTATTCGATATTAATGATTCATGGTACGTTGATAGAAGTCACGCGTTAAACTGTCGGATATATGGCTCAATGGCAGGTCAAAGTGAATCAGAAGGTAATGGTATCTTTAACATATGATGAATAACACATTTAATGTGATGTTTGCTTACAAAAACGTGTAAAACTTTTCGGGAGCAAAATAAGACACTTTTGAGCTTCCGGAAAATAGATTTCAACTATTAATGTTCTTCTTCCGATGCCTTCTCTTATCAGGGCTTAGCTTTTATTGGAACAATCCTTAACCTTCATTAGAATGCTTTCATTGGAACAATATTCAACATTCCTGCAAACCGTACCATCAGTCATATGATTTTCAAAGCTTCTCATTGCTTCGAAACTCATCGGCGTTTTCTTTATTACGACTTCAATCTATCATCTCTTGAAATCAATAGAGTAATGTTATACTGGTAGCGTTTTTTATGATTTTTATAAAACTATTGATCAACTAAAATGCACGTACGCAAATTTTAAAAATAGTTTTAATAGACTTGCTTAGATAGATTTGGTTAGCTGCATTCTTCCACGCACGAAATTCCATTATACATTATGAAAAGTGTGTGTTATTATTATGAAACAGAGCTGTGCATCCCAACTATTTGGTTGAATAGGCCGTAAGTTAGAGTGGCGTCGCTATGACAGAGTGCGCGTCACGACGGCGACGCTGGTAAATGAATGAAATATCCTCACATGCCCGGATGGTGACAAATTCACGGAACACAACATATCGAAGAGCAAATAAAACTTAAAATAACATCATAAGGCGACATTCGCGGCAGAATTAATCTGAATGGCGCCAACACCGTTTTTTCTTTGTTTGGAAATAGGCTTTTGGTACTTCAAGCGACAGGACAAGCCAGGCTTGTCGGATAAATTTAAATTTAAAACTTGCAAATCTTAATCTGCTGAAATAATCATTTTGAGTTTTATGTACATAAAATAACGCAATTTTAAAATACCTTCTTCTTCTGGCATCCTCTCCTATCGAAGAATAGTTGTCAATCATCACCACCTAGTCTGAAACAACGTCGTAAAACTATTTTCGTTTACATCTTTCTTTCTTTCTTCTTTCATCATTATTATCATATTTATCTCCTCTCATAATGTTACCAAGATTTTGATGTTTTCTTTTTTTTATGTATTGTAGATACATTTTCGCCATTTTTCGTCCAGACGCACCACTTAACGCACGTAAGCCGTTCCCAACTAGCAAATAAGTTAATAAATACTTGAACATTGATGGAAATTTGTGACTATTGGGTGTGCTAGAGTGCTTATATTTTTTTTAAAATGGCTATATTTGTGTTGTTATAGGTGAAAAAAAATTTTTTTTTCGAAAATCGGTTTTTTGTATGAAGATTTTCAGGGAATCCAACCTGAAATTTCCTGAAATTTTCATACAAAAATCGATTTTCGAAAAAAAAATTTTTTACCACAACGTCATTAATGCTGTTTTTTTTATTAGCACTTTAGCACACTCAAAATTCACGAGCCGCCACTGCTTGAATGCAATTATTATAGTCACAATTGATTTAAAATATTTCATTTTGCCTTTTTAACTCCTTAATTATATATTTTTTTTTATAAATCACCTTACTTAGGCTAAGCCTGTTTCGAGGTAAATATTTTGAATTGCGGCTCACGCTCGTTGTGTTTGGAATGTACGGACGAAATCTTATATTAGTCACGTTTATTATGAATTCTAAAAAAATACAATTTTTAAATAAAAATACCACGGGAAAATCAATTAGAAGCTAAATTTTCGTTAGTGTTTCTGTTTTAGAGGCTAGGCCTATAAATAGATCTAGCACACACCTACGTGGCTTAAAAAACAACGAAAAAACTAAGATGAAAATGTTTTACTGATTGATACAATCCACAAATAACCTGGTAGGTGTCGTTTCAGCTACTACGAATTCTATTTCAGATTTTCATTGTATTATTTCCATTACGTAAGTTTTTATAAACAACACAATAAGAAATATTTTGTTCTGTCATAAACTATTATTGATTTTTTAAATTCAAAATGATTCACAAGCAAAAATAAAATTTCGCATCGGCGCGCATACGCTCGAATTGTCAATTTACGACGCCAAAAATATTTTTATTTGAAATTCTAATCAGAAATGCGTGTGAGAAGATTACCTAAGATAATCTTTCAAAAAATACCTTGTTAGAGTTAGTTGGGGTCGGGCGGTCGAATTATTCTAATTAAAAAATATAAATTATTTCGTATTGAATTATTTTTGTATTTTGAATTAGTGATACAGTAAGATAAAACGTATAAACTGTAAAATGATCATAATCTGTAAAAATGTTTATTTTTTTTTCATTATAAATATGTGGTTCTTTTCTCTGAATCCTCATTTCTTTTAGAGCGGGATCGCCAAGACTACCTGAAAAGAATGCGTTAGAATCAAGAAAGGGGGAATAAGGGGGGTGTACATTTTACGTTGCTGTATTCCTTAGAAAGTATTTTTTTGAATTTGTAAAATAATGGCGTGGAACACGGCGGAACTTTTTTGTAAACTCTATTTGAAGAAAACATTTGAATTTATTTTTTTAAAAAAATTAGTATTTCATAAAACATATATTATATCTTTGTTATGTTAAGACTATTATGTTAAAAATAATTTCAAATTAAAGTATATACCTCAAGCATTAATATCCATGTTGAAAACTTTTTGATTTTTAAATGGGAAAAGCAGGACGAGCGTAGCTATTCCGTCAACGAATCAGGTGCAACTGAACAATATTCGCAGCGCGATTCATATCTCAACTTTAGGCGCATGCGCAGACCATTAGGACGCGTTCACAAAAAAAAATACGGATCATTATGAACTGGTTAATCGAGAATGTTTCAAAAATACTTATTTTTAGTTTGAAGACAATGCTTTTACCTATTTTTGGCGCCGTAATTTCCTTTGACCGTCCTTGTGTGTGCCGCAGGAAGAGTACGAAGAATTGGTTTATTTATCTGGTCATATAACCAAATACAACCTCGGCCATATTTCAAAGAGTTAAAAGAGTCATGTCCAAGGAAGAATTACTCTGAAAAATAACAATCTAAAAATACTGTTGTATTTATATTTGCAGATTATTACGTACCTTAGGAAGTGTTAGGAATCACCTAAATACCCAATATAATAAAAAGCAACAGATGTACTAAAAATCATTCATCTGCCCACGTGCATTCCCGTCAGGCCAAAAATAATCCTTAGATTTCCATTATTTGTCAGAAGGTGTAAAATTAGAATCTCCTGCTATTTTCGTAAAATCAACTAAGAACGATCACTTGAGTCGGATTTGTTTATTAACCAGACCTGCCTATTTTCAGCTCCTGGTTTAAATTTAGTTGAAAGTAAACTCATTTTCTATTTGAGTGGATTATTGCATTCTGAATGACATAATAAATTGTGCTAATTTCACGGAATTAATATTACCTATTGTCACACAAACTAAATTTTTTTACTTTTGCACATTATGAAGTAACCCAAAAATTCATTAAACATGACTATAACTCCAGTCTAGTTGCCATAAATTCATTCCGGGAAGGACAATAACTTTAAAACATTTAAATTGAAATGTAAATACCATTAACGTATTTTATGGTACATAAATACAAAAAAAGTAAAGAGCGGAGAATAAAAAGAGTAAATTTGAAATTACATTAAAATACAACAAAATAATATCGTTAATGTGTTTATGCTCGTATATCTAATGTATCTATGCCAAAAAAGAACTGGATTAATTCATTATTTGCGCAATGCCTTGGTTTTTCTTTTTTCATTTATCAATGACATGTTTAGACTTGGTAGCGAACATTAAAATTATATATGACAACTGATTCATATGCTAGACTAAGTAGCACACGATTATTGGATCATACACGTGTATAATAAATAAAAGAGCTAGTCCTTGTATGCATTGTGAATGTCATCCACCGCCATAGAATCAACATTGCCAGACTGTCACTTAAGCGACATCTTCAGGAGTGTTCTGTCACCAGGCGGGGGCACCAGAGGCTCATGCCAAAACAAGTTCAGCCATATTATTCCAGATATAATTAATGACATTCCTGATTCCATATTTAATACTTCCAGCCAAACAAACACTCCATTCTTGAGACAACTCAGCGAGGAATGCGATAAATCCGTGTAATAACTCGCAGAGCATTCCTTTTTACGTGTGTAAGGTTAATATCTTCATTTTATAAAGAAAACTTATTCAACAACATTTTAACCAATTTTCAACAATTCACTATCAATAAACTTATATGTTACCCACGGTAGACAGAAAATTGTATTTATCGAGCAAATATTTCAGTCTGAAAACACAAAAATTTTGCTGCTTCTAACAGAGATTTTGAAAAAATGTGAATAAAGGTTGCATTTTGAAAAATTATCCAATTTATAAAATATGTGTTAAAAATCAGTCTCATTACTCTTTTGGTAACATTCTCAAAACAAGTATTTTGCGCAATTTAAATAAGAGCAAAAGGAATGAAACGCCATCTGCTGAATGTATCTCAAAGCCGCCCCCCAGTGGCGCCCCGCCACGTGTTATTCGAGCATTGAAGGTTTTATGATAACGCCAACTGTACTCAATCTGCTTGACCGGCCTTCAACCACCCTCCAACTACCCACAAAGCTGAAAAATAACATATCTCGGCGACAAGCGTCTTCACAGGCTGCCTCAACGCGAAAATGCACTCAAGTGCAAATAAATGGAACGATGACACTTACGGACAAAAAACACACGCGTGTAAATGAGACACTGCAAAAACAGATACCTGAAAATTATCGCTGTTCGTTGATAGAAATAACAAACGATAATTTTGGAAGCAAATATCTCTTCTAAATTATGCGCTTCGAATTAGCGTTTTGTATCGCTTATAAAATAATAGGATGTTATTTTATTTTTCACAGAAATATAATATTATATAATTCCAACTACGTATGTAAATGATTTACAATGTAAAATATTTTTTTTACTAGAGTCATTAAATCCTGAATTTTTACTTAAATCACAAACAAATATATTTGTATGGTGATCTGTTATATTTTTTTCCATATAATAGATTTAATTTTTTCTGTGTGTTTATTATTGCTCCATATGTGGTCCAGGCATGGCGGCGATTGGTTTGCAAATTCTCTTGTAAAATTATTTACACATGATAATAAGTTCATTTCATTCATAGCGTTTATATAATCCATTTTATTTTTATCGTGATTATTTGGCCCAATATTAATATTGAAGTCACCTATTATGATACAATTTAGATGGTTCAAAAGATTGTAATATTGTATTTTATTTATTTTTTACAGATGATGAAGACTGAAGAGAAGAATACAAATATTCCCCGCGTGCGGATAGCGGTGCTTGGAAACATCAATGTCGGAAAATCAGGTAAATTTTCCCCCATTCACTATATTGTGAATATTTAAGCTGTTACATAATATATTCATATATATATTCAATACGAAAAACAGTTAATAACGCCTCATATTAATATTTCTTAAAATTGTTAAAACTAGCTTCTAATAGTCGCTTTTAGATTAAATAGAAAATTTAATTTAATTGACAAAGTGCCACCCTAGTTACGCACTGAACAAATGCGAAGTTTGCTTTCACAAGCCTTATTTCCTTCCGGTGCTTATTCAAATAATAAAGAAACTTTGACGATCAGAAATCTGGGGCGGCTCAATTATGACGTCTGTTCCGAGGTTTGGTTAGACCCACTTGTTCAGCGGAGGTTGAAAAGGACATTACTTGATAACTTTAGAATAATTTAACAATAATCATTTGAATTTTGACATTTTATTGTGCTAATTTTGTGAAATAATAGGACCTTAAGGATGTCTACAAGTTAGCATTATCATAGAAAAAATTACACCTTATTTAACAATGTTTTAAAATCACTATTAGCCACACTGTTTTTTCCATAACGATAATAAAGATTTCCGTGGGTTTTATGTCTGTACTAATGCAAATATTTTCTTTCAGCCTTAACAGTCCGATATTTGACAAGACGGTTTATAGGAGAATACAGATCAAATACTGGTAAGTTTTTACAAAATCTTTTTAGTGTTACAATTTTATAAAACAAGTAAGCTTATCTATCTGCAATAATCTAAGTCTCGTGCATCTCAAATAAGTGGTAAACAATTGTGGCTAGAAATTGGTGAGATTTATTTTATCGTTGTTTAATTTTATTCTGCCAAAGTTGTTTTTGTTATGAAGTTTAGTTTTCAATACAGAGTTAGTCAAAACAATGTGACTGTGGCTATTAACGTTATTTTACACACTTGTATCGATACCTACAAACAATTTATCATGGGAGGTGATATTAGTACAAGGAAAATAATCTACTCATGAAGCTTTTGCTTTTGGTAATTCATTTAACACTCAGTTAATGTTTAATTCTTTATTTTATTGCAAATAAACATGTGTTTTTAAATATGACTTTACAGGGTCATTTATGTGTTTTTACATCTCATTATTTCTCGTATTGGCAACAGTCTGATCTGAAATAAAGAAAAGACATCAAAGTTCTGCTCGTAAAAGTTTGTTTAGTCGGAAACGTGTTAAGGTCTGAATATTCAGCTGAAGAAAAAATAACATTATTTGATTAACGGTTGGCAGGGCTACCTTTGCTTTTGTATGGAAAACTGTTTGTTTTCCTGAAGCCAAGGTTACATGCCCGCCATCTGTTGAATGTTACTCATTCAATTTATCGGCGTGTCCGGATCTAACCAATTCATAGACTAAAATAATAAACAAAGACACACAACATCCTCCATCTTATGATTTCATCCCTCGGGTATGTCTGCTCGCTTGCCTTAATAAAATAATTCCAAGGATAATTTGAAAACCTGCCTTTTGGCATATAAGAGCGTAAGATCAAAGGCCCAGGGACATAAAATCCTTGACACAGAAAAGCTCTGAGTATTTAAGGGTAATCGCGATGACATCAAATCTTTACTTGTCAAAAGCCTAGTGCTCAAATGATAACGTGATATGGGTTTTTCATGGCAATTAAACATAAATCTTGAAAAGTTTTCGTAGAAAAATATTTTAAATTATAAACGGAAGAAATTGAAGATGTTGATTTAATATTAACGTACAGGGGTTAAGACAACATAACTTTTCAATGTTATACATTATCATAATACAACATTAGAAAATTAAACACAGCAAATCATCTTTGTTCAAAATATGTTCGAAAGAACGGAAATGCATGTTTTTTCTAGAAGATTTACTGAAAAACAACTAGTAAATTAAATAAATGTGTTTTGTTTGGACTAATACCCAGATGTTTTTTTTATTTCTCCGTTTCTTTACAATATTATTTGCTTTATCAAGAAAATTTATGAAATCAATTGAGACGGCACTCGTATGTATGAATAATATTAAAATTCGTAATGCTTAATGCGCACTACTCAAAAACAAACTAATTGGATGCTAAGAAGGGTTTCATTTTAAACCAGGTGAGATTCTTGGAACAGCTTGCTTGGATGAAAATCAATATATTCAATTAATCACGTTCGAACCAGTTTTACTATTTCGTGAGAATTTTTCAAAAAAAAATACTGCTTCCTAATACATTATTCAATGACTCTCATGTATATTTAGGTGATAATATGTGAGATGTTGATAATTTCGTGTGCTGCGAAGAAGCTTTGTGTGGCTTTATGATATAAAACCCATATGCCATTTTCTGAATTGGCAGTACCAATTTTATTGTGCTCGTAATCCAATGAAACCGAACCCGATGTTGTTTTTGAAACTTTCGTGCTTTTGAGGCATAACAATGCTCTTGTGTTGAAGTTCACTCGGATAATTAGTCATCTGCGTTGTGGAATAAGTCGTCATTCCACACATTATTGACATTCCTCCAAGCTTTAGTGTTTTTCCGAAAATTTTCTCACCCGGAATTTTATAGCATTTTCCGGAAAGGAAATTAATGCCAACTTGATTATCTGATGATAAATCAGACAAACAGATGAACTTGATCTTAGTGAAGGAAACCTTCCAGTCTGTTAAGAGTAGATCCACAGAAATACAAAGTAATATCTCGTGTATTTCGTGGGCGAACAAAACGAATGGTGCCAAAAAGAAATCGATACTTCTGCCCCAATTTTGATTGACAATTTCTCACTTCCTGCTTGTCAAATTGGAATTTTTAACTTTCCTTGAACAAATGTTAAAGATGTATTTGTAATTGAACTTGCGTGCCGCTCTTAAAATGTTGTCCAAGGATTATAAATAAAAGCTGAAACTTCGTAGTCGGAAATAGACTGAAACAAAAGTTACATCGTATCCGGAACAACGCAGTAGGTACCTACCAAATAAATTAACAGGTTTTAAAATTATTTAGTACAAAAACTTTGTTTAACTTTCTCACCCTCGGGTATAGACCTACTTAGTGTTTCATTCATTAAAGGAAGAGACAGACTAAATTCGACGTTTACATAAACGATTTCAAAGCCTTTAAATTAAATTCTTTAAATATTTTCAAAAAAGCGTAATTAAAAAATTCTTATGAAGGATTTAACGCTTTTAAATACGATGAATCACAATTTACGTAACTCAGTGAATTTCGACCAAAGGCCACAAAAGTCGTTAAGTCGAACAAAAGAAACGCGCAAACATTCGTCAGTATTTCAGTGTTTCATTAAGAGGAACCACGGTCGCTGAGAAATTTGAATTATAGATATTACTAAACATAACTCTGTCGTTGCTATCACCCAGAATTCTGAGTTAAAGGAACAACTGCACCTCAGGCTGATAATACCTAAATAAAATCGTCCAAGTCGAGATTTTTTATTTCTTCTCCAAAACCGGACCAATTTAAATTTTTTTCAACTTTTTTAGCACCGTTGTGATTTGAAACTCAATGAAACGAAAAAGCAACACTAAAAAGAGACAAACACTTACATCTATATGATTAAACCTGCGAGAGAGTGAGATAGACTAATCGGTCTCCTCTTTGTGCGATGCTTCGTAGCCTCTCTACTCTTGTCTACTTTAGTTTTCTGAAGATTTCACTTCTTCCGCGTGTGAATTGCACACATTTTTTTTACCAACTACGTTGTAGAAAATATTGTACGTCTGTACATTTCGCTTTTTTTTAATATATTGTCTAGTTTGTGTACTTAACGTTTTGTTAAACTATTTGTACCAGTGTCAAAATCCAGAAAAGAAATAGGGAAATACTTGTTTAGATTAATAGTTTGTATACTTAGAATAATAATAGTTCGTTTATTGAACGTCTATTGATGGCGTTCAAATCATTCAATTTTAACGATTTTTAGGGGGTCCTAACTCCTACAAGAAGTAACATATCAAAAAAAAGCAAAGCATACCGACACGCTGGTGGTCGATGTCCTATTAACAACACGTGTCAAAACCGGAGAAGAAATTGGACAGCACGCCGCTCGGTTTCCTCTTAAGTCTTCAAATTTAAAACGTTAATTTTATCATCCGCGAAATCAGCGTATGACGTTGACGATGATATCGCATTCTAGCCGCCATGACGTCGAATCTTCAAACCAACGTCACGTAAATATGCTTTAGATCGTGCCATTTCCGGATAAGCACCGAACTGACTAGTGTTATACAATAATTATCAGGCTGTCGGCTGTCACCTGCCTTGGCTAACGATGGTGGCACTGAGTGCAAACTCTAATTGTCGCTATTCCCGTAACGCGAATGCGCCGGAAGCCTAATGCTGTGAAATAATGCAATATCGGAAAACTGCAAGCCTCGTCACGTTCGCGACCCGTATCAACACCAAATATAGACATTTCAAATGCAGTTTCTGCCAGCACGACAAACTATATTTAGAGTTGTAAATTATGTGCAGTTTGATTAGGTGAATTTTCTAAAATAACACATTATTATATTTAGATTTTAAATGCATAGATGTTGGATTGTTTTGTAGTACTTTTAACATTAACATTGACGGCCGGCGTGGTCGAGGGATAAGGCTTTTGCAATCCGAAGGTCGCGGGATAGAAACCCGACGATTATTTCACAATTAATTAACTTAAAATAATACACAGTATATTTTCGGCACGTTCCAGAGTGGAAGATACTCTCAGTATCGCCCCGGTGTGAGACCACCATTCAGAATTAAATTTGCTTGAAATGGCCTTAGCCGTGTTTGGTGACCAGATTTGAAAAGCCAGGTACTTCCCCACCTTCCTCTTCCCCATCTCCTTCCTCTCCCGCTACCTTCAGACGCACAACACACCCCAATTGGGGATGCCATAGTCTCACTGGCTCCAGAAGGGAGCAGTTGGGATTCTTGTGCGGTATTTACATAAAAAAATATGCAATATAAACATTATTATATGACAAATTATTAGAGTGGTTTATTTTTGGGGTATTATGCCATATTGCGCTACCTCCTTCTTTAGCCATCGTTTCGGACAACGTTACAGTGACCATCAACAAGCCAGTTGTGTAATCGTATAATTAAACTGTAATACCAGCTCGAGGACTCGAGCTGGCAATACTGTATCAAATCTACATAAGCACAGACTGCACCACTATCGATTACGCATCTGCCCTGATGATGAACACTGTAACGCTGTCTAAAATGTTGGTTAAAGAAGGAGGTAGCGCAAAACGGAGCAATATCCCAAAAATAAATCATTTGCCAGTGAAAATTTAAAATTATATCATTATCAAATTATTTTTTTACGTACCTTAAAACTTTTCACTGTTCACCGAAATATTTGAACACAAACATCAATCATCTAAAAGGGTAGCGAACTGACATTAAAAAAAAACAATGTTTACATTAAAATAATATATTACGTTCCCTCGATATTATTATACTAAAAATGTTTTTCTGAACTATGATCTTTCCTTTATAAGGTTACAGCGGAAAAAATTGAATTAGCTTTTATCATGTTCAGAAGAGAAAAAAAAAGAAAGTGATAATTCCCATTTGAAAAGAATATTTTCCCCCACGCGTTTTGAAGTTGGGAATATTAATAAATTTAATATTTAAAAGCTTCAAGTACTTACGTGAAGTGGGAGAAGCGCTTTCAAAAGAAGAAAAGTGGGTAGTAAAAATTCACCACAAATTTTGTAGACGGTTTTAATTAATCTAATGGGAACACTAGAGCTAGGTTCACATTTTAAATACTTTTGGCACAATTGGTCTACTGACAGTTCTACACTTTCAAATGCTTTTCGAAAAGTTAAACAATGATTTTCTACATAATTATGTTTAAAGCAATAGAACAAATGACAAATCTGAACTTTACCATTCTGAAATAAATTTACACTTGTATATATTTTGAACAATGTGAAGCTATTTACGTGTTTTAGTATAAAATATATCAAAGTATGATGCTTAGGTAACGATTCGGGTGCAATATGAAAATACACAACTGATTGGACTATCCGCTAAGATCCCGTTCAACACATCCAATTGACGTCATCGTCTCCTGGTCAGACAGTGTCACCAGTATAATGCCGCTTCCGTTTGTTTTTTGCTTTTACAATATTTAATTATTTTGGACTCAACTAGTATGACTGCCAGCAGCACCGGTTTCTATGACAGCGCTTCTGAAAATGTGAAAATTGAAAAACTCATTCGAATTAAAAGGAAAGATTAAATAAAAAATTAAAAAATTAAATTAAAATTACAATTACAATATTATTTTCAAAACATTGCTAAAAATTGAAATGACTTTTAAAGTGAAAACTTCTTTAGCACTGTTGTGATTTGAAACTCAATGAAACGAAAAAGCGATACTAAAAAGAGACAAACACATACATCTGTAGGATTTAGCCTGCGAAATAATGAGATAGAATAATCAGTCTCCTCTTTGTGCGGTGCTTCGTAGACTCCCCACTCTTGTCTACTTCAGCTTTCTGAAGGTTTCACTTCTACCGCGTGTGAACTGCACACTTTAATGTTTTTTTCGTTTATCAAAAAATTCAATTGTTTCATGTTCCTACCGGCTGCGCCAATTGTGATATTTCTAAAAAAGGAGCGTTTAGCTAGATTGTTGAGATCAAAGCTTTTGAAATATAAGAAGATATGCTATGATGTTCACCCGACTGTCGCCGGAACTACTACCTAATGGGAACAGTTTGAATACGGAATTTAGTCGATTTTTCGAAGTGGTGCAATAGTATTGGTTAAAAATATCGGCGACACCAGGAAGCACAGTTCCACCCAATAAAAACTGCCGATAGCCCATCTCCTTATATTTCAATATCTTTGGTTGAGATGCTTATTGTAGGGAACTGACTGATGAAAAGAGACCGATATATTCATTCATACATAATGTCTGCAAGCATTCCCTCTCATTTGTACGCTATCCCTTTTGCACACATTCCAGAATCTCTTCTTATTGAAAAACTTTAAAAACTTTTCAGTCTCCATCAATCAATAAGAAAGTGCGTATTTTCAAAATTTCTTCATCAGAGCTCCCGTCACTCGAGGCATTGTTTGAATCAAATCTATTTGAAGTTTATACCATCGGTCGTAAAACACAAAAGTTTACAAGCCACATCTGGACAGTCACTTGTCTATGCCTCGTTGCTTGGCTTTCTACAAGAATCCTCTTCCTACGCGACATTGAAAATAAACCGGGGAATGCTCGCGCGAATCTCGCATACTCACCCAACACTCTTCCATCTCACAACCAACTTGTACGGCCACAAACAGAGGGGAAAAGTACTGATTTATTTCTAATTTTCTGACCCATCTCTGTGATAAATTCTCACGTAAACACTTTTAAAAGCGTGATTAAACGAATTGAAATGTGTGCAAACCGTGAACGGCTTAAAGTACACAAAGAGCTTCAACGAGTTCCTACGTCATTTTATTATTTTTTGGTAAGATGTTTTGTTAAGACCTGATGTTATAAAATAAGCATGTGCATGCGTTCGGAATATTACGTACGCAGTTTGAAAGTGACGATGCTTCATAAATTATTTATGGTTCAGTACTACGAACATCATTAAGTTTCTTAAATCCCTTACGAAAGTATTGCATGAACAATCAACGTTCAATTGGCCAAATCTATTTTCATGGAATTCAAGCAAATTTTCGGGAAACACTTTCAGTGCAAACAGACAACAAATCTCGAAGTTTATACCTGAAATTACGCGTTAAACTGGCGCAAAGCTGAGTGCACTTGGAAAATTTATAAACATAAAAGTATAACCCACTCTTTACGCGGCGCCTGAACAATCAGATCTTTCAGTGCAACGTACTACCAATGCCAAATAATGCTCGGGACACACAGTGAAAGCTATGTGACCCAGAATCTTAGTGTGACAGTTTGCATGACAGGGAATATAATATAATAAGAAGTGTGGGTTTAGACAAGTAATGCTTACCTATGTTACTATTTCAGAAACACGAAGCTTTCAACAGCTAAATTTTAAAAATAAGTATCCCAAACTGAAAATTGGAGAGTTTTTAATTTTAGAAATGAAAGGTGGGTTGAAAATAATAAGAAAAATACCGATTTATTCATATACATAAAAATCATTATATGCCTGCTTGCTTATATGTATGTTGTTTATGTATTGCTATATTAAGCATAGGAAATGTTTGAAACTTTTAAATACCTTCTTTCCACCCTCGCGAAGTTCTGTATTATTACAACCACATGACAACACATCTGAATTATTTTTTTGATCATTACAAAAACTCTTACGAAATTGTCAAAAATTTGAGAATTACATTTTTCAAACCATCGATTGATCAATCAATATTATTTTTTTAAATCAACTCTTTAAATTAATGAATTTACTTGAAGTACTCACCTGCAATACTTAACAAAATAAAATATTTTGAATCTATTCAACAATTGTAGGTATTTTAAATAAGTAAACATACAAAGATAAAAATTTGAAATTGTGAAATTGTATAAAAAATTGCAATAGGTGTCACGCGAGCTGTTTGAAAACTGAATGTTCCGGGACTGAATATGCGGAACGCGGGAGCGAAAGAGGGGAAAGGGAAACGGGAAGATGGGGAAGGTGGATGGGGAACGCGTGAGGGTAACGGGACACGGGAGGGGAAGGAGGGGGCGGAAGGGGAACGCGAAGAATGGGAAAGGACACGCAGGGAGAAACAATTTCTTTATTAAGTGGCATTGCAACGCATGCTGGTAATTCGCTAGTATACTTGTAGAATAGAAACTCTGTTAAATGCGAAAATTCTCATATAAGCGTTTATTAAACATATAAGCTTACAAAACTCGATTCTACTTTTATTTGCCAATATCAATACTGATAACGACATCTGCAGACATTCACAAGTCAATCATGAGAACAGAATGTAATACGATAGACCTTACTCCTGTATTGTTTTCTCGATAAATTTACTTAAAAAGTTGTTTTGACAAAATAAAAAATTTACGCACAATATTCAAGTGTTTCATGCGAATCCACAACAATGGCGTTGTTTACTTGTAACCGCACCCAAACTAACAAGTAACAGAACCCAAACTAACAAACAAACGAGTTTGAAGTTCACGGCGCACATCGGGCTTTATAAATCTTGAATGGGCTTATAACGTCTGAAACCATTTCTAAATAAATACTTAGAAATGGTGGTTTATATTTTATTTCAAGATATTTTTTTTTCATTGGGCGAATCATCAACAGCTCAAAAGGCGATGTATGTCTGAAAAAAATATTTGCATGGAAATTTTTGAAAAAATCTTGGTTTAATAATTGTAAGTTAAAATTAATGTTGAATTTTATTGGAATAATTCGTCATAATAACCTTTGAATGCTGTACTCATCAATGTAATATATCTTTAAGAAGAAAATAATACGAATAAATCTAAATGAAATATGAAAAATAAAAATAAAGGGATGACGGTCGGAATTGGTATCGAACTCAGAATCTCTTGTCAAAAGCCTCGATGACATTGAGCGAGTTTACAAGCTACTATCTGGGAAATTCACTATCTGTTAGTAAACTCGCTCAGTGTCATCGTATGAAGTTGAAAGTGGTCAACTTTACTCGCTACTCGCCAGCGTTGGCCTCAAGATGGCGGTCCACGAACAGCTGATTTCGTAACTGTCAGAATTAGTTTTCGCGGGAGTCGTTATTCTCGCTACTGGCTAGCATGTGGCGCTAGCTGCGAGCTCAAGTTTTCTACAAAATGTCGACAGAATTGGTTCGCACGAGAGTCGTTATTTTAGCTGCTACTGTCGCTACTGAGCCGCCAGACAGTTTTGCGTCTCATCACGACAATTTCACTCGCCGATTCATCCGCTTTTAAACTTACCGGCTAGTAGCTTGTAAACTTGCTCAATGTAATCGGGGCTTTACCGGTTTTTGTCCCGTTAAAACAATAGATCCTGGGTTCGATTCCCAGTTGCGACCGTTGCCTTTCATTTTCTTTTTCGTATACATTAATTAGTGTTATTTTTTAGACTCTTGCAATGAAACAATTAATAATTTAAGGGGGTTAAAACATAATCAAGTCATATGACTTGATTTTACCGTTGAGCAGAATATATTATTGCTCATTCATTAGACGATTTCGCGGAAATGTTTACAAACTGAATAAGAATTTAAAAGGTTTGCTAATGTAAATAGAAACGCCTTCTATATTTTTATGCTTCAAATATACGTGATTCATTATATGAATCTGCTTTTACACACATAAAGCTCACTTTGTGTTAAAGCCTTGCCATCTATAAGCATTATATTTAAAGAATTCTTAATAATTAGGAAATCAATATTGGTTCTTCGGATGATCTTGACCATGAAACCAATAAGATAAATCCAACAATATTTCTACGTTAATAAAATGTCTCAACAGCAATATTGAATCTGACTGAATCACATGTCAATAAACTTTGCACTCGATCTTAAAATTCACTCACAACAGTAATCATAATATTGCGAGTGCATTGCCGCGACCTACTTTACTGGATATTGCTTCGAGTTTCCATTATCAAATTATAAGTTTGAAAACCAATTTGCAAAATAGGGGTTGAAAGTTTTAAACTAACGCGATTTATATGCCAAATATTTGCGCTGGTACCTGTCAAATTTTTATAATTTTCATATGCATAATTAGAAATTTAAAAAAGCTCTGTGATCATCATTGTGGAATTTGCTCTGAAAATTTCAATGCCTTTATACGAAAGCGTCACATTGAGTTTATTGACAAATTACCTACCACGTTTATTTGCGGAAATTTATTCAACCCACTTCTCCAGCTAGCTAAGCAGGTTTACTACTTAAGTTTTAAAGTAGCCCAGGCGCGTGCACACTATGCACATTGCACAAGTGCATAGTGAATACAGTAAAGCGACATATATATGCACACGGCTGCCGGGCAAAGCCTAGCATTAACACACGGAGCAATCCTCCTGTACCAAATGTGTCACAGTTTCCGTTGGAGTGTGCGTGCTGGGAAATAGGTCGTGCAGTTCATCGGGTACTGTGGACAACCTGCTGAAATGCATTATTATAACTTCTCAACTAAATTCAACTTTTAATAAGGACCAAGCAATCTGGTTAGATACAGGTTAAGCAATCAAACGATTGCGCTTTTATTGCTGCTATCAATTATCCACTACCGCCAAATATTTCAGAAGATTTTGGCATCACTTTGCTGTATCTTTAAGCTCATTTTTTTAATGTTAATTAATTAAAACATTTTGCAAGAATATGTGAAATGATTGTTAGTTCGAAGGAAACCGTGAAATCATCTTTTGTTTCGTATCATAACATATCATAATCATTTCCAATATAATTGCAGCAGATGTTTGCAAGTTAACAAGTGGTGAGTTTTTTTTCGTTAACCTATAATCAACAATGCCTTGTTTATTTGAACTATTTGCAGACTGAAAATTTTAGTTTTTTTAATAATGTAAATACATATCAAAAAAATCTTTGGACAACTTCCAATCAAATGAGCCGGAATGCTAGAAAGTAGTCAAAGCAATGTACAAATATACAGAATTCACAAAAACATTTACTTGTGACTGAATACTTTCGTTTTATATCTGAAAATATAATACGAAAAAATTACACGCCTTACTTGCTACTGCGTATTTTAAATTACTGCTTTGAAGTGGACAAGGTTTTTTATTTGATATTTCCAATTAGGAATTCTATTTGTATATCTTAAAAAAGATATAAAGGATCAATAAAAGGCAAATACGAAGGCCAAGCCATTATTTTTCCTTGACTCCCCAATAATCTTAATACACAAAAATGAATGTTTCTTTGTTTGTCTTTTACTCGTTCCTAAATCATCCACCCGATTGCGATGAAACTTTGGTGATTTGTTGTACGTATGCCCGCGAAGATTTCTATAGATAACGGGGAGCTTTGACGTTATGAAATTATTTCTTGTACCATTCACTCGTTCGCCATGAAATTTTGGTGATTTTTGTGCGCACGCCCGTGAAGGTTTCTGTATATAATGATGAGTTCTGATGTTATGAATTTCGTCTTAAAATTTTACATAAGTGGCGCGTTGTAATTTGAAGAATGTGTATTTCATATAGTTTAGCGGGCAATTTTTATTTAAGTAGAATTGCAACGCATGCCTGGTACTCACATGTAGTAATATATAAATTCTTCCATCGTGTGGAAATCTGTAGATTTCGCCGCTATATTATAACGATATCAAACAACATGGTCAGAACAATAATTTGATGTGGTTTCAAGACAAAATGACACATAAGCCGATCGTTTATGAATTGTGATATGTATTGAGCGGCTTGGGAGCATTGAGTTTGGGAGGAGGGATCGGTTATTTGCTTGGCACTCTGCCTGGCCTAGGCAAGCCCATCACAAAGAACTGCTGCGAAAATCAGCGACACATGTTAGCAGACAGATAGACTTACCCTGTTGGAGCACACTCAATCTGTTGGAATCTCCTGCATTAGTCTCGCGTCGTCTCGGAATACACTCACTAGGACACGCCTTCATTTAAGTTCATTATAAATATTTAAACGCAAAAGCAAAACACTTTTTTTTAATAATTATTTAATGTTGAAAGGGTTTAACTTTTTTTTAATACTTATAATTTGAACTATTAAATGCTCTCTCTTCAAAAGTCACTAATTTGGGGTTTGTCGATCTACCGAGCAGAGATACTTGTTCAATAAATAATAAGAAGCCAGCCACGCCTGGGGCCAATGAGACTATGGCATCCCCAATTGGGGTATCTTGTGTGGCTGAACGTAGTGAGTGGAGGAGGAAGGTGGTAAATACCTGGCTGTCCAGATCTGGTCACTAAATACGGCCGAAGCCATTTCAAGCAACTTTTCAATTCTGTGAATGGTGGTCTTACGCCAAGGCTTTACTGAGCGTATCTTCCACTCTGTAACGTGCCACAAATATACTAAATATTATCTTAAGTAAATTGTGAAATAATGCAAAGTTATCAAATTAAATTTACGTGCGCACACCGGGATTTGAACCCGCCTCTCGATCACAGAGGCCGTCAAAAAACGGAAGGCATCTGTTTTTGTATTGAAGTACACATTTCTACGGAAATTGGGGGAAATTGTTTTCATTTCATTGAACCGTAAAGTAGGCCAAAAGGCCCGCCCTTCCAAATAAATATCATAATATAACAATATAAAACCTTTATAATATAATATAGTAATAATATTATAAAGTAATTCTATACCAATTAATCATTTATGTAGAGATTTCTATTCAAACAGTTTGCCAAAAGCGTAATCATCTAGTTTTGTTTAAGTTGCTTATTAAACTTTAATCGACTTGAGAGCTATCGATGTCATTTTCTTACAACTGCCGATACAAAATCAATAGGCTTTATTATTTTCCTGAAAATGAATTAATATTGTGTGGGCGCATTTTGCATGAGTTACTCCTTAACAAGCTTGTGCCGGTAAAGGTTTCCAAGAAAATGTACCATTACAATATGTTATTAAAGTTGGTATAATTTATAGCATTTCTTAGACCTTATTAAACGTGGATTAAAAATGGAATATAAAAATGTCATATTTTTTTCAAGCAAACACACGACATTTATTAATTACAGTTATAATTCATGTGGGTTATTGTTATATAAGGATTTAGCAAGGGATGGGATGTGTGGGATGTTGTGTGGGATCTTGCCCACGCCTCGAGACCACAAGTTTTAATATAAATCTAAAAATATCACCACCATTGAGCACTTTAAAAGAATACCGTGAAATGATTGACGCCTATAAATGGTGGATTCAGCTTCAGAATCAACGGATTATTACGTACTGGCAACTGTTTATGATGAAGCTGTGAAACCGACGAGATGATTGATACTAATATAATGATGCATTCAATTAACTTTTACCTTCGCAAAATGGATCGAAGATTTCGTTACAGCGGGAACCTTGGCACCATAACGCATAACGCATGAATGGGGGCTACCGTTTTAAGACGATATACACAAGACGTGAGATGTCAATATTTCTGTGCAATCATATTCACATTTCAGCGAGGCAGCTGAAAAAATACATCGTTCCTGAAAACGATATAATAAACCAAACAACGAATAAAATTCATCGCTGAAAAATATATTACGTATATTATTTCTTATTCTTGCCGTGACCCATTTTCAAAATGTCCTAATAAGACAAAAACAAATTTCACAATATGTTTATCAAAAATTTTGGTACTAATAATTTATGTAATTTAGACATCAAAAACAATTTTTAGTCAATTAGTGACATCTATGTGCGTGATGTTATTTTTCTCGTCATTTTTTTTTTTCAATTCTTTCATATCAAAATTGGCAGAAGATATCATGTAACACTTCAAAGAGACAACGGCAAAAAATCTCAGATAAAGATAGGTATGTTTCAATCAAGCGGAGTGCCTGAAATCGAGCTACGTAATATCCGGAACTCCCGAAAAATAATATAATATAGAATCGTCGTGAGTCTTCCCGCAGTTTTACCAGTAAATGCTGTATTGTTTTGCCATCGCGTTGAAAAGGGGTCCGGGTACTTACTTCATCTCGTTGAGAGAAGCATTTCACAATGTTGATATTTTGAACAAGTGCCCAGTAGAGTCACGATGCGTGTGAACCCAAATCATGACTGGCGCCAATCTGGGATATACTCCCCAAGCTCAAAGCTTTTCTCAAATAGCGAAACACAAAAACTCCTTTTGTAAAAAGGTGAAAATCTTTACCAGCTCTCTTCCTTTTGCACAGATCGATTGATTTTTATTTGCTTACTTCTTTGGAGCTTTTATATAAAATTGACTTGATCGCGATGGCGTGGCGCCGAAAATGTAAATTCGATTTGGTACTTTCTTGTAATACGAGTATAATTCTGTAAAGCATTCGTAGACGAAAGAATAAGAGAAATTTCTTGAATGATTTACATAATTTGTGCGTTCATAATATATGTTTATCGCCATTTCTAACATCAATGGAGGCATAAATTTTTCCGAGACACATAAATGTATTCTCGTGGCGTCGGATTTACGTTCAAATATTCTGTCCGATTTTTTCTTCTGGCAGGATTGTCCAGATATGAGGATATAGATTTGAGTCTGGAACGCCTGAATATCAAACATGTAGTGCTGATGCAATCACATTCCTCGCCGGAGGCATCATTTAATCTTGAACTCTGTTTTAATTACTGTTAAAAGCTTTTCTCTGGATCTGGTTGATTTATTTATGATTTTTAAATGTTGTCCATAAATATATCATAGCTTTAGTCTGCGGGAATCTGATTTCACTTCGCAATTCCACGTATTTCTCACCTCATCACGTCGATAAAATGCCTAATGTAATTATTATGAAACTCTTTGCTCTGACAACTTGTACCCCGCAAATTTGCCAAACAACTCATAAATTCAGTTTTCAAAAAGAATGCAAACAGAATTCCTGAAGATTTTTCAGCGTGAGACATGTGCAAACGAAGAGATAGTTTTCTGATGATATTTTAGTTCCCGTGTGGATATATTTAATTTTTTTTTTTCATATTCAAAACAAAAACGCATTCTGCCGAGTCAGCAAGTGGAGTTTCCGCATTTTTCAGCCGCGCGCCCGGCGCAGTCAACGATCTTTCTTCTTTGCTTTGGCGCCCATGTTGAAAAAAACAATAAATCAGATTAAACTCGACATTAACAGCGAAACCTTTGCAGCTCTATGCACCAACTCGAAAGCACTTATCTGCAGCTCTTGCGTAAACCAACTTTAGGTAGAAGTATCGCTACTTTTTTACACAGAATACTGTCAAGAAAATTGAGCAATAGCGTAAAGGGTTTTCTCGTCTGATGCAGCAGAAGTTTTTAGAGTGCCGTTTGTTTATAAAACAATCAGTAGAATACATTTATTTTGAATCGTGTTGGAGAATATCCAAACATATGTTTATTCGTCGCATCAGTCTTAATGATTTGGGCCATAAAAACAAAAATGTGTTGGGCCAAATGATTCAGATTCTTTTTCATTAATATTGTCCACATTTTTTACTAAAACAGCCTTGGAAAACGATAAAATATGTGTGATATAATATTAACAAAATTATTATATAACCCAGCTCAGAAAATGTTTTAACGATTCGACCACTGTGCGCCTTTTCAAATTTAGAATTAATAAATTACGTTTTGTAATAAAGTTAGCTAGGTGCCTACTTCGACAGTTCATATCGTGTGGGTGTCTCTTTAGAAAAGTACTTCCCTTTAGGGAGTTGGTACCTACCTAAAACAACCGTTTTGTATTCTCGCTCCACACCAGTTGATTGGATGGATTTGATAGTTCGGAGATTTGAAATGTTCTATCCTAGGAAAACATATTCTAGGAAAGATGCTTATCGTGAAATAGTTAGTGAATGAAAGCACGTGGAAATGAATGCTGTAATAGCGCGGCGGCTAGAAAGTATAAACATTCTGGATGACATTGGCTCGGAATCAGTTCTCAGAAGCGGGATGAGTCCGCCATAGTCCTACGATGGAATGCATGTCGCAGACGGCATTTTCTTCGGCCCGTTTCGTAATCGTCGTGGGCTCCTAATATAAATAATAAGATGGCCGCCAGGGCACAACGAGCTGCCAGCAAACTTTGCACGTATAATTGTGCGGCTTCACTGCGGTGTGTTATGATTTTAATAAATCAAATGAATTTCTTATTTATCTAAATAGACAGTAACTAATTGAAAAATAAATTATGTTACAAATTTAATTTTAAAGATTATGGTTCAATTATTATTTCATTTTTAATTCTTCAAATACCTACTTATACATCGTAATGCAATTTTTTTAACTCACATTTGCGATTGCGCGATATTTTTAGAAATATGACAAAAAATGAAACAACAAAAATTAAAAGAAAATCCTTGAATCACCGAGCCCTGATTAGAGCCGAGTTGACCAACACGAGCTTGGAATTCGTCACTGCGTCCCTCTCTAGCACGTTTATGAGTGTACCTGTGCATCTCTTTCTGCGGGCTATCCCATCTTGGTGGCGGTAAAGGGCAGCAGATGACACATCCAATTTGAATTTCCCGCGCAAGATAAATGGGCGCCATGTTCCACAAATACTGCGAGGGTGAAATGAGCGACAAATACTGGCGACAAACAATTTATTATAGCAAATTAATCGACGTATTCAATTCGTTATGCAGATTTCAGTAATTTTATAAGCGTTATTGATTATACAAACAAATTGTTTTTCACAAAATATCTAGTGACTAACTTAATCTGTTTTGATTTCATCCAATCAACCTTGAAAAAAAGCTCTAAAAGTCATCGTATTAATGAAAATATTTTAGTAATCTAAATATTTTGAATATGAAAAGTTCATGGCGGGTTACTTTGCAGAGATTTTGTATTAATGGACGATAAAAAACATATTTTAGTAGCGGCAGATACCAGGCTAACAGACCGTAGCAAGAGATGTAGGACCGCCTTATCAGAACAACGTCGCCGCGCGCTGAACTGCGAGTCCGAACTCAGGAAAACGTATTAATTTTCCGAACAAACTGCATAGCTCTCGTCTCGAACGTTGTAACTTCTTTCAGCGTTCGGACCTGAAGCTTGTTTAATATTCGTGCACAGGAGTGAATGAACCTTTCTCTGAACTTGCGGTTTTCTCTGGCTAAAAGATAAATGCTGTCGTATATTGGTAGACGTTTCAAAATGTGAATGACATTTCACTTGGCGAAAGTAGCAGTTCAACCATCTCTGAAAATCGGTTTTTACTGAAATGTTGTTTGTTGGATCAAATGCGTCAATTCACGCGTACTTGTTGGTATATATGACAGAGTTTCTCTCCCAAGACTTGAGGACTCAGGGTATCATTCACCCGGGGCGCTATAGAGCACCTTTTAATATGGAGATCACACGAGGCTACAAGCTCAAGAAGGATTACTGGAAATCACCTCATGGTTCTTGAAAACCTGCCTGAAATTTTAATGTGCACAAACGTTTAAATATTGCAAACTCAGCATGAGTTTTATGCCATTTTAATAGGTAGGAAGGTTTCTTGAATACTTTTAAACGGAAAACTTTGTTTCAATTTGAAAGATTTTCAAATAATTAATAGCTTTGCAAACACACTACTTTTATGATCATAAATAATGGCGGTAGTTTTCTTGGAAAATTGTTAGTCGGAAGTTTCCAAGCCATTTGAACATTAACTTTGTGAAATGTAGACAATTTGTCTCAACTTGCTTTAGGTAAATTGAATAAAGAGAAGCTTCTAGTCTTCATCCTAGAGGAGAATAAACCCGAGATACTTAAAATGGTCATAGCAACCAAAGCTCTAACAAAATTAAATATCTCACTGAATTTAAAAGGTTTCCATTTTGTTATTGCTACGAAACTAATTATGTGTTTTCGCTATTTGTTTTGGGGCAACGTTTAGGACAGCTTTACAGTGTACATCATCAGGACAGATGTGTAATTGTAAAACACGGCATAACACCCCAAAAACAAATAACGAAAATACTTTTGGCCGTGAAAATCTAAAAACGTAAGGATGTGTTGTTTCAAAAAAAATTTAACAATTCATCAAATTTTGAACTTAATTTTCACGTTCTGTGTAAGTTCTGTTATTATAGGCCAGTTGCTTCATAAAACTGAAATAATCACAGAACTTTCACAGAACGTGAAAATTAAATTATTATAAATTTGATGAATTGTTAAATATTTTTTTAACCGCCCGTTCTAAGGATCAATTTATTTATTAAATAAAAATGATCTTCCAAATATTGTCTTAATTCCATATTTCTATCTGTACATTGAAAAAAACTTGTTTTTTTAAAAAACTACACATTTATTGTGTTATGCGAATATTTTTTACTCGCACAAAACGAATTATGTTTACCGGAATTATGTTCCGGTAGGCGCTCGTAGTATTTATACACATTGTTGTTGCTGAGTTAAAATGGGTCCAGCCCTCACTGTAACAAGGTTCCCTCACATTTCCTGTAGTTCTCTATCCTCTCAGGCCGGTACTAATACAAGCCGCACTTCGGAATGAGGTCAGATAAATGAATCACTGACAAGCAGGCACAGACTGGGCAACTCCCAGATGGCAAAACACCTATTATAATACGTTATTATGCCCACTGCCCATCTAGTTCAGTGAATTCTGTAGGTACATCTCCACAACTCCTGCCGATATGTTCCAAAGCAAACACTCTACTCCAGTATTGTTCTAATAAGAGTATAATACACGTAGGAAGATGCGAATAAGAATATAAGCAGGAATAGTAGATCCAAATGAAAAATAAAAATCGCCCATTTGTACGTGAGGTGGAGTTAGCGCCATTTTGTTTTTTTGACATTCGAAAGGTCCCGCCGATTAAACGCCGATTCCAGAAGCGTTTCAGCTTTCTATTAAATTTTAATAAGCTGACAAGCTTAACAACAAGATAGTGTTGTTCTTCTGCTAAACACAATTTGTTAAAAGGCTGAAACTGACTTGGGTCTTAGACATTTCAATTTGATTGAGCGGCATTTATCAATCTTGTTGAGTTGAACATAAAGTTGAACCCTGTGGAGGTGCGTTAAGGTTAAAAATCAACGGTTGACGTACAACGGATGAGCCAACCTAATTGAGAAGTCTGTAAGACCTATAAGGATCATTTAAAAAAGTTTAAAATGGCGCTGAGTGGCCATTTGAAAACAATGTTACATATGAATTTTTGTGCAAAGCTCGTCCTGTTTTACTAATTAATAATGATTTTTAATAGCACAGATTTTTTTCAGTAAACCTGTAAATAAGTAGATTCGCAAGCACAAATATATCACACCATCATTCATCACAGCTTACGTGTCATCAAAAATGTTGATTTCATGTTTTTCTTTCTCGAATATAAAATATTATGCTTGTTTACAAGAAAAAAAATTACGTCGTAAAATTTAATATATTCGCTTTCTTAAAAATACAGAATTATCAAGAATAACAAAATATGACAATACGGTGAAAATAATGATTTCAGTAAATCATTAGCAAAATATGTTGACAACTTAGTCTAAGATGACCTAAATAATAATATGAACCCGGACCGAGTCAGACCCTGTACAGTGGTAGTAAGTTTTTAAGCCATTTAGTTTATTTTTACGGCAATTCGGACAGGTAGGACTACGATAAATTTTAATAGAAGTGAAAAGTTGGAAAATTTATTTTTACTTTCCAAATCTCTCTCTGATGATTAACGTCAGCAATAAATCGGCAATTTCGAATTAAATTATAGGACACATTTAGTTTCAAATAAATTATTTTGGAATTATTACAAATAGGTGCCATAAAACCATCAACGCTTTGGAATCTTATCAAATTTATGGTCTGTGAGCAAATTTTAGGGTCTGTGAGATTTACCGGTTTTATTATAATATCATCTGTATCATTGAAGGCCTATTATCCAATGGCTTTGACTTGGCTTTGACCGGCCTCAGTGGCGCAGTGGTTCATGCGTTTGACTTTGAGTTCGGAGGTTGCGGATTACTTTTAATTTATTACACTCCAAACGCGCGCTGCCAGGTCTGGGTGTTGTCACATTGATTGATGGACGTTATAAATAAATATACAAAAATTATTTACTTCTTCAAAAATCACCAATTCACTTTGTGGCACATTTTAATTAAGTAGTAGACAATGTAGGAGATAAATTGTATTTTAAAATATTAATAGTTGAAATTTTGTAATCAAAAACATCACAAATTCAGCCAGCTTTTTACACTAATAAAGAAATTAAAAGATATTTATTTTAATTAATAATGATAGGTTTATAAATTAATTTGTAACTTGTTTTATGTAGATAAGACTTCTAGAAATTTAAGTGATAATAATTATTATGAATTTGCCAACCACATTAAGTGTTTAAGTGATAATAATTATTATGAATTTGCCAACCACATTTTGGAAACAAATCATAAAAATTTATAATCGATTTAAAGTTAGGTTACTTTGAAATTTTAGAAATTAGAAAATGAGTTAATATTAAACTATTAATAACCAAATATTTTTTTAAATAGCCATCTCTTAAATGTATTTTCACATTAATATCTATATTGAAAATAATTTATTTTTTTGTTATTTAGACACCTTGATTACTCCTTGTTTATTTTGTACTAATTTATGAAAGTTTTTAATATATACATGAACACAACAATTGCCTATTTTACATTTATTTTATTTTATTGTTTTTTATGATTGCAATGTTTTTTGTCTTTGGGTTCTCGTATTTGTTGATTTTCATTATTACGTTGATTTTGAAACAAGTCTATTATTTTGATTAAATAGTGGTGAACAATAAATTATTCATTTCCATTAAAATAAAATAAATCATTAAATTAAAATACAAAGTCTGGTGAAAACAAAATTTAATATGTGTATTAATAAAGGGTCTCGGTTTATCTTAAGATTTTATAAAATCCCATTCGTACTCAGTGGATACCACAATAGAAACAGTGGGTTAGCAACTAGATATGAAGTTATTATTTTAGTTTCAAAGTCACTCAAAGTTAACTCAACAATATTATTGTAAGTGTGTTACGATGGCATCAACTGGGGATTCTATAAATGTATACATATCTTAATTTAAATTTTAAAGTAGCGTGGTTTTGACATCTTTCATTTTTTTCATGATTATTTTTTTTATTTTTTGAAATATTTTCAAGTATTAATTAGTCCGCAGTGCAAAATGGTTATAATATATAACTAAGTATATTTACAGGCGTAAATCGTAAACATTTAAAGCATGAAAACACTTTTATAAATTTCACTTTTATAAACACTTTTATAAATTTCTCTCTTTCCAGATGAATTTTGCATGTAACAGCATAATTTTTAATAAAGTCGAACACTCTTCAAAATTTTATAATGAGATGGAAATAAACTCGAAGATAAATCAAAGGAGCTGCTCTTTTACTCGTGGGCAAAAATCGATTTCCGTTATGGTCAAGTGCCTTCTTCAGGTAAGGCTTGGCGGCAGAACTCAAAATCTTCAACCGTTTCCAACGAGACAAGCCTGGGGTGTTTTTTGTATGATCAGCGAACTGAATATTGATCTCAATATATCTGAAATTCAAATTTATGAATTCAAAGACTGTTTACTTTCGATGTAAAGTGTACATGAATACATTCGCTCTCTTTCTCTAACAAAGCAGCAATGCTTTGAAAAAACCTGCGAGAAGTTACCCCCGTCTTGTGGGGGTGAGCATTATGCAAAAATTTTAAGTTTACGTAATGTTGGTGGTGCTTACAGAAGCGTAAACGCTGGATGAATATTTACAAGGGCGTCTAGCATAGCAACAACGCTAAAACCCCCCAACGACAGACTTTATTGGGCGGCTTCTGTACCTACCTACCTATAAGTTAAATGCCTTTTGAAATGAAACTGAATCAAGTAAAAAACGGAGAGATGATTTTTTACGTGTTTTTAAACTGGGATTCGATCAATAAAATCAATCGTGAGATCAGTCAATAAAATAAGTTTTGTAATACATAGTTCTCTTTCAATCTCGTTATTTTGTTATGAAGAATCCCTCGGTACTCCATTGTTACTTTTTTTCTAATTACATAGGATACCTAAAAAAAATCACTCATAGCTAATATAATGCTAATAACTTGGCTCATATAAAACTTACCTAAGCAGAAGTGATTGGCATGTGAGGCGTGAAAATGATACAAGTACCTAGACGAGTTTATTTTCATCCACCTATACGAAAGAAGCGACAAGCAACGTTCACTAGATGTCCCTGCTGTATCATGTTTGTTATTTCCTTTGAATAATACGTCAAGTCAGTTACAGTAAGTGTATTGGGTTATTTTTCATTTCTCTAGAGAGGAAACACTCGCCAGCTGCCCTTAGTTACTTTTTTAACCCACGGGTAAGTAGGGGAAGTAGCCCAAGGTAATTTACCCGAAGGTGTTTTATGATTTGCTCTAAATTCTCCGCTAAGATCAGGGGAAAGCCAAATTGATTTACGACTTTCTTCTTACATGCGGTATCACTTGCCTTGATTGATTCAGAACCTTATTAAAGCTAATGAGAAATCAAAATTTATATCTGCCGGCCCAAGGATGCGTAATTTATTATCTCGAACGGAATTACAAACGTGTTTACTTCAAGGATGTAAGAAGGATTCCAGCCATGAATGAATACTTTTTTTCTGAAATTCCAATCAATCATTTGGGTACTTTATTAAACGGACATTGCAATTTCTGCAGGAGGTTACCTGTACCTAACTATGAATATAGAAGAGTAATATTTTCAGCAAGGTGTCTCCTAGTGACCCCGAGTGAGATATTCGTTGATGGATTAAGCGCTGCGACGCTTTTCCCGTCGGCGTCCGGCGCCGTGTGCCTTCACCTATAAAACTACTGACTTTCGTCTTGATTTGCGATAGATTTCGCTTCCTGTGAGATTAATAACTTTGTAATGGCTTTTACTAAAATATCTATCACCAGCTGTCGTTCTATAATACTTTTCAGTTTATATTTTAAAAAAATGTTATTAATACCGAGTTACGAGAAAAAAACTTTCGCATGTCGAAAATTCTACAAAATGGATCTACAAAAACAAGTGGGTGAAGAAATGTATACATGATCTTACGCTTGATTACAAAGAATCGCCTTCTTCTGATCATATTAATAAACCGTACAATGTCGTATTTCGAATGATTACTTGGGTAAATATTCCCAAGAGAAACCCTCGCTTTCTCGAAGAAAATACGGTGGCTAAATGAATGTTGGCTTTTTATTCAAATACCAAGACAATGTGACCCGTACGTCAATTTTATTCATGGATGATTTATAGAAAGCAATAAAACTTCGGTTCAATTTTATCTCCTGGCGACGGATTTCTGCGGACCGGATGAACTAGTTACATTTAAGCATATTAATCAGTTAGCATTTGTGTAAATTGTTGGTACCTACGCCATGAGGAAAATAAATAATGGGTGCCTCGTTGATTTACTGAGAAGCAGCTGATTGGCCCGCGATGGAATTTTTAACGTGGGAAATTTTTGAATGGGCGACGAATTTTTCTAATAACAATAAATTTTACGATAAGTAATTGTGAATTTGAGATACAAATTGTTTTAAGTACGTAGATTCACGTTGTTTGGTAATATTGTGAGTTGGGGTAGAATTATTGGTCAGTTTTCAACAATCTTTATAGATTATTTCCTGTAAACTTAAAAATAATTCATAATAATAAATAATAATAAATAATTTGACGGCCTCCGTGGTCCCGAGGCAAGACTCTCGACTCACAATCCGAAGGTCGCGGGTTCGAACCCGGCGTGCGCAAATAAATTTTATTTGATTAATTTGTGTTATTTCACAATTTATTCATTTAAAATAATATATAGTATATTTGCGGCACGTTCCAGAGTGGAAGATACTATCAGTATCGCCCTGGTGTAAGACCACCATTCAGAATTGAAACGTCGCTTGAAATGGCTTTAGCCGTGCTTAGTGACCAGATCTGAATAGCCAGGTACTTCCCCACCTTCCTCTTCCCTATCTCCTTCCCCTCCCCACTACCTTCAGCCTCACAACATACCCCGATTGGGGATGCCATAGTCTCACTGGCTCCAGACGGGAGCAGTTGGGACTCTTGTGCGGTATTTAACTGTAAAAAAAAAAAAAAAAATCATAATAAGTGGTAATTTAATTATTTTAGGAAAAACAGTCTTTTCGCAAGTTATGCTTACGTACGAATTTTGTTTGTTTGTGCTCGTAAATATGCAATATGGATATGAATAAATGGTGACCGGACAACTCGGAATGAAACCAACTCCGAACCATCTCAGGTAAGTCATTTAGAGTGATTATAAAAGTATATAAAGAATTGGTTAAATAGGTTAGGTTAGGTTAGGGTTGCCGGCTAATTTAAAATTATTTTTTTCATAGCTTTTAATGACTTTTCAAGGAGGTGTTGAGTTGACTTTATTCTCAGTCGGCATGGAACCGAATAAATAGTTTTGTACATATAAAAACTCATATCTTTCAAGAAAGGCATGCAATTACAACGTTGGATCGAATCACCTTTACAACATTGTAATATTTTTTTCAACTAAAAAAAGATATACAGATATTTCCGGGTTACGAATAACCTGACAAATCTACTATCACAATAGTAAGCGAAAAATGTTGCTTGTGCATGGAGGACCTAGCCAGCCGAGGAATTTAATACACGGGATCCAAACGCGATGCCGACTTGGCCACTGACCGGCCTTGGAAATAATTGGGTTTTTATACGAACAAAACCATTTATTCTTATTTATATTGCTTATTTACGGACGCAAACAAATAATTCATCGAAATATTTAAAGCATAACTTGCAAAAAGAGTTTTTCTAAAATATTTAAATTATCTCCTTCTATGAACGAGCAGATTAGTTCAAAGCAAAAGCGTTCGTACATATACATTAAACGTACATATATACATGTTATATTCAACACCAAATTATAATTCGCTCGTTAACTCCAGTTTAAATTCAAATATAAAAGGTTATCTAAATGTTTGTATGGCATTTACTGTCGTACAAGTTACTATCTAGCAACATGAATAATCGACAGTCCGATTCGAGCCGCGGTCAACAGTGGTTGTGTGTACCTTACCTATTGCTTAGTGCCGTTCGCCCGTTCCCGTGCCTCATACAGATAAGAGATTATTGTTACATTTTATTTAATTCTGTTTATCGTATACTTATTTGTTTGCATTCCTACTTACGGCTAATCCGTTTTTGTTTGTACAGTCAATGAAATAGACTGCGTATTATTTTTTCAGTTTAATTTTTAAAAGTTAAGTTTTTTTTTATACAATGGAGGAAGACGAAGATAGACCTCCCGACCCAGGATCGATATTAGATTTTTCTGATTCGGAATCTACCACTAGCCAGGCTTCTATTACGCTTCCATCTCGTAAACGACGACCATCGCATAGCCTTTTCATCCCATCGAAAGTTAAAACTATACCGCCGATTCATCAAACCTCGACCTCTAACGACCTTAACCCCAATAGTAACACCCAGACAAGTACTTTAGCTAGCGATAATACAAAAAGTACTGACTTACTTTATCCTGCTTCCGCTTCCGGTCCTTTTATCGTAATTGTTCAGAGAACTGAACAAGGAAAACTTATTCATCCTTTAGATTTTGGAAAATTCTTATTTGACTCAAAAAATAATAACCTTGGTATTGTTAACGGTTCAATTAAACCGGAAGGGCGATATAAATTATCTATCGAGTTTAATACTGCCGCTTCCGCAAATGGATTTGTAAAAAAAATTGACTCGCTCTCAAACCATAAATATAAATCGTTCATCCCGTCATTTAACCTTACGAGAATGGGTCTTGTTCGAGGAATACCCACGGAGATCCCAGAGGCTGAAATTGTTGATGCTTTGAATAATTCCCAAGGAACCCCGAAAGTAATAAAAGCACGTCGACTGAACTACAAGGATTCTACTGATGGGAACACGATCTGGAAACCTTCCCAATCTGTTGTTGTTACATTTGAGGGACAATCCCTTCCGTCTCGTGTGTTTATTTATTATACCTCGCTTCCCGTCGAAGTTTATAAATTTCCAACTGTTCAATGCTTCAATTGCTGCCGGTTTGGACATACAAAATCCGTATGTCGCTCCCCTCCACGTTGTTACTTTTGCGGAGAAGGTCACCCATTTGATCAATGTCCAAAATCTTCCAATAATCCCATTTGCATTAACTGTTCGGGTGCACATACCGCGGTCAGTCTAGCCTGTCCGGAATTGACAAGACAGAGGAACATAAAACATAAAATGGCTACCGACAACATTTCGTACTTCCAGGCCTCAAAGTTATTCTCTCCTGCGAAAAAATCATTCGCAGAGATGACATCGTCCTCAGCTCCTTTCCAATCAACCACCTTTTTAAATTCAACGTCATCTTCTCACAGAGAAACCATTCTCAAGCCAGTCAAACCCAACCCAAAATATACTCCTTACCTTGATAAAAAACAATTGAATAATATTTTGACCAGCCCGAATGGGAATGCCAAATCTCGGACCCCCAATGGGTGTGCCATTAATAGTAATACATCCCCTCCTGCTCTCCCCGAAATATTGAATAATAATTCTTTTATACAAACTTTAATTACCCTTTTAATTTCTATCCTTACAAACAACAATACTGTACCGTCCAACGCTGCCGATTACATTAAATCTTTATTATCTTGCCTCCCCAATGACTTCGAAACTGAACAAAATTCTTCAGTGGAACAGTAGAAGCCTCTTCGCTAACAAATCTGACCTAATTCAGTTACTCGACGAACACGACGTTTCAGTGGCCGCCATTTCTGAAACGTGGTTAAAACCCTCCTTTCACTTAAGAATTCCGGGTTATTATTGTCTCAGACACGACAGACCGGATGGTAAAGGCGGCACGGCTCTGATAATCCATAATTCTATCCCGTTTAAACAAATTAATATACATACTCCCTCCGACGATATCCAGATAATAGCAGCTGTCTTATCTGATATCACAATATTATCAATATATATTCCTCCCTCTACCACTTTTATTGAAAATGAATGGGCACCAATCTTAACCCAGATTTGTTCCCCTTTTATGATCCTTGGAGATTTTAATGCACATTCCCCTTCTTGGGGTAGCAAAATAACAAATCGTTCTGGCCGCAATCTTTTAGATTTTATTGATACCCATAACCTATGTTTTTTAAATGACGGATCTCCAACCAGATTCACCCCCCCTCATCAACGGAAAAGTGCTGTTGATTTATCTCTTTGTTCATATTCGTTAGCATCTAAATGCTCTTGGGAAATCCTAAACGATCCCCTCTCTAGTGATCATTTTCCAATTATAATCCGATTCCAACATCAATCTAACACTTATCCTCCACCAGTTAAAAATAATCTCAAATTTAGAATAAATGATGCGAATTGGAGCACTTTCTCTTCTGAACTAGATAACCTTATTAATTTTAAAAAAAAATCGTCCCCGGGAGACATCAGATTGCAATGTGAGACGTTTCCCTCTATGGTTATAAATGCAGCAGAAAAATCCATCCCGAAACGCAATGCGAACATTAAAATAAAACACTCTACTCCGTGGTGGGACGAGGAATGCACTCGCTCCGTCAACTCTCGTAAAAAAGCAATTTCCTCTTTTCGTAAGTGTATGTCACTAGAAAATTTTTTATCAGTTAAAAAAGCCCAGGCAGAAACCAAACGAATTTTGAAAAATAAAAAACGCGCTGGATGGCGGAAGTTCTGTGAGAACCTGTCTCCGGAAACTCCCCAATCTTCAGTTTGGTCTAGCTTAAAAAAATTCGGATCATCGTATTCTCCGCCGAGAACCAAGCATATATCAGAAGAAATTCTTATAGGATTTGCGGATAAAATAGCCCCCCCATCAGTGGCCGGATGTGAAGAAATGCCTTCTATTAAGCCATATCCATCTCACTCTAACTGGCTAGATGCTCCTTTCTCCATTGATGAGATGAAACTAGTAATAAGAACCCTTTCTGACTCTGCTCCGGGTCCCGATGGAATACTTAATAGTTTCATTAAATCATTTTCTGATATGGCGGTTGAATATTTCTTATCTCTTATTAATAATATGTTTGAAACAGGACTAATTCCGGATGATTGGAAAACTCAAAAAATCATTCCCATTTTAAAACCTGGAAAAAATCCATCTGAAATTTCGTCTTATCGGCCTATTGCTCTTTCATCATGTTTGATGAAAGTAGCGGAGCGGTTGATGAAGAACAGATTAGAGTGGTTTGTTGAAAGTCAAGATATTATCTCACCAAATCAGTATGGTTTTCGGAAAAAGAAATCTACAATGGATAATTTAAGTTTGTTCACAACTGATATCCGAGTTTCCCAATCCCTAAATTCTTATACATTGGCCACATTCCTTGACCTTTCATCAGCTTACGATGATGTTTTACTGAATGTTTTGAAAGAAAAGCTAATTAAAAAACAAATCCCCCCGAAATTAGTCCAATTTATTATTAATTTGCTCTCAGATAGGTCCATTATTATTGAGTCTTCCTCTAAATGCTTAAGGCGCAAACTATGGAGAGGTTTGCCCCAGGGTTCTGTTATTAGTCCTCTGTTGTTTAATATTTATATAAGCGACCTAGACTCAGTAATTCCTTTTTCTATCAAGCGTCTTTACTTTGCGGATGATATCCTTATATATTTGTTACATAAAAATATTATTCTTGCAGCTAAGGAAATGAATTTGGCTTTACAATATATTAAAAGCTGGTTGTCAATAAATGGGATGAATCTGGCGGCATCTAAAACAAGGGTCGTGGCTTTCACGCGCAAAAGAAAAATTCCCCAATTCTCAATTTCTTTTGATAATGTGCCTCTACAATCCGCTACTCAAATCAAATTCCTTGGTCTTCTTTTGAACCATAAACTTTCCTGGCTTCCACACATTCAGATAATTTCTACAAAGTGTGAAAAGGGACTTAATATGATGCGAGCAGTTTCCAGAGTATGGTGGGGATCTCATCCTACCACTCTTAAATTAATGTATAATTCCCTAGTTCGGAGCCACTTGGATTATGGCTCATTTCTTTTTGACCCACTCCCTAAATATCTAGATAAGAAAATGGAAAGAATTCAATCAAAAGCCCTCAGAATGATTATTGGAGCTATGAAGTCTTCTCCAATTAATGCGCTTCAGGTGGAATGTGTGGAGCCTCCATTATATTTCAGAAGGCAATTCCTTGCCAATAAATATATTTTCAAGGCTTTATCGGTATCACATCATCCTATTAAACAAAGTCTTAATAGGTTAAGTGTTAATTTGAATTCTAACAAAAGATTGAGAGAAAAACAATGTTTTCCTCTCTTAATTAAAAGTTTTCATCTCTATAATTCTCTATCATCTTCCCTCCAATATCTTCAAGAAGTTCCCAATCTTCCTATATACAATATTCCATTTAAGGCAATCACTTTTATGCCGAACACAATAACATCAGTCTTTCGGAAGAATATTTTATCTTCCCCAAATAAATTTCAAAATGTGGATGATTGCTTTAAAAGCATAGTGGCTTCGAAATTCCCTGGATTTTCCATCCTTTTCACGGATGGTTCCAAATTTGAAAATAAAAGATGTGGAGCATCTATATATAGTCCAGAATTCAACATCAATCTCACTTATAAATTACCGAAAGAAGCTTCCATATTTACAGCCGAATGTTTTGCAATTGAACAAGCGCTAAATCAAATTCAGGTTCTCAACATTCATCGAGCCTTACTATGTACTGATTCGCTAAGTGCTCTAACTAAAATTAGGTCAAATATTTTACGTTATCCGGAAGACAATATTATATGTAAAATAAAAAATCTTCTCAATTCTCTTAGTGAATCTGGGTTTGAGACGATATTGGCCTGGGTCCCTGCCCATTTGGGTATCGAGGGTAATGAGATGGCCGATTTTCTCGCCAAATCTGGTTCAGATTCCGGAACTATTCCACTAAATTTTAGAATTCCTATATCCGATGTCTTTCCGATTCTTAAATCCAATATGACTCGTGCCTGGGAAGAAAATTGGGCAGTCTCCAAAATAAGAACTGGATCTTTCTATGCGGGAATTCAAAACCATATCCCTGCTAAGCCATGGTTTCACGGTAAAAAACTTTCAAAACGATTCATTTCATGTATCTCGAGAATGAGAATTGGCCACTGTTCAATTGCATCTCACTTGTCTAGAATTAGAGTTTTAGATGATCCGTTCTGCCAGTGCGGTGTGGAAGAGGAAACCCTCGACCACGTTTTCTTTAACTGTAAAAACCATTCATCTTTCAAGAACATATACCGCCGGCTTATTAAAATCACACACCAGTCCCCCCTTAACATTTCATACCTTTTATCTCTTAACAATTCTCGTGTTCATACAGCTTTATGTAAGTTTATTAACCTGAATGAATTCAATATTTAATTTGTTTTAGTGATCTAAATGAGTCCAATATTTAATTTGTTTTATTATTTTCCCATTAGATTAACCGAAATTTCTTATCCATTTTAAATATTACCGGCACAAAGCACTCTCTCCAGGGTGAATTGCCTAAAACAAAAAAAAAAAACATGAATAATCTATTTTGGTCGGTGGAAGTCAAAGAAAACATCGATTTCAATGGAAATCGAAGAGATAACAATTTTCCTAGTATATTTCGTAGGTAGCAACTCCCAAAAGTCAGAACGTAAAAAGGTGAAAGGTACCATTTTTGTGAAAATATCTCAACCCGTAAAATCTATTTCTTCGGTTTTTGGAACAATTCATAGAAGTCTCATAGAAATCGTTGTGCTTCCCTTACTATCATAGTGAGAAATATGATATAAACGGTGTTAGAAAGATAAAATGCCACGCTTTATATTCAAATAAAAAATAAACCAAAAAAGACCTTTATAAAACCAAAGTTTTGAATTGCAATTTGAAATAAATTTATGAAATTTTGTGATTTTTTTATTAATCATTTTTACATGAAGCTACAAAAAGTGAAGTGGCAATAGCGTTTGTTATACATTCTATTGTTTTTTCATTATAAGTAATTGTACTTAGAAAAAACGTAATGTGAGCCGTTTTGAAAAGTTTTTAATGTTTGCATGCAAAAAAATTGTATTTCAAATATTATATATGTTTATTTCTATGACCTTATCAAAACAGTTTTTAGTTTTCTGATACCATCAAAAATGTTTCAATTATTTGAATTTTATTGCAAAACGGAAATATTTCGACCCTCTCACAAAATACGGTGGAGGTCTAAAGGGTTAAGAAAATAAATTTTACCCATCTTATAAAATATCAAATCAAGTTCCCTCACATTATTGTGTTATTTTTCCAATCGATTCTGAGTATTTTTCTAGTTCAATAGCTCGCAAAATGATAATTTGTGACTATTATGTAAGTTCTACGCTGTTTAATTACCCTATAACAATGATGTTTTTATTAATAAACATCGTTCCAGGAAATGTTTAGTTACTGTACAAACTCGGAAACATTATTAATGTAAAACCATTTAATTAAACAGCAAAGTACTTAGTACTTCAAAGGTAAATAAATTCTAGAGGGCGGGGAAGCTTTCAATTCAAATATTGAAGGTTTATTTAAGGCTGTATTTTAATACGTAAAATAATGGGAAACAAAACTGTCGTTAAGCGAGATAAATTTCATGAGTTGATTCTCAAATCGTTCATCAATGACATAACTTAATATTATTTAACTTAATGTATCAAATGACAAATAAATAGAACGTTTCTTTGACTTCGAATATCTTTTAAACAATAAATCATCTTTCAATAAGATAATGCGATTAAGCGTGGTACAAAATAAGTTATTACAATACTAAACTAACTTATCAGTTGAGCATGATAAATAAATAACAATTCAATGTGAGCTACTTTCGCTTCGTTGTAACGCAAAGTTAAACTTCTTTGTTCGTTAAACTCATAAATTATTCCGTAGGAAGTCACTGAACTCTGGGGAGAATTTATGGTTTTATTAGGGGAAGGCGTGACAGCGCCGGCAGAGCGCTATCTTATAACATTTAAGGGTGTGAAAAGTGAGAAAACTACCTGCTACTTAGCGTGCAATATGCTAATCTTCATTCGGAATATTTCCCCCTACGAGGAGCGACGTATTCCGAGAAAATCCAACTTATGCCTCCACATTGAGGCCAACTTACAGAACTTCTAAACAGTGCAATAAATTACTAAATTCGTTAGGTTCATTGACTTGTGCGCGAAAATTTAAGTTGGGGAGAAAACTGACTATATTTTATGCCGATTTCCTTTTAACATTATTAAAGAGGTTCTTTTATTTGGGGATGAATGCGAGGGAGAATATTCTGTTGCCGCCTTGCCGTAAATTAATTATAATTATAGTTAGATTGTAGCCCGCTACAATAATTCTAAGTAAATGTACGCAGTTATGTGAGAACTGTACCTATTCATTAGAACACTTCATAGCTTTTGAATGTGTAATTATTTTGTAGGCGCGTAAGTTGTGAAATTTTCTCTAACCATTTTCGTTGAAATAAAACATGCTTTATGACTGCCGGTATACAAATAACTTAGCGAATTAATCATATTGGAATTCGAAAGAAAGCAAGAAAATTCACGTTTCTTTTTTACTCCGGGAAGACAGTTTCCGTTCGCTACTTAAATTCCTTCGGCCGACAGTTACCGCGGATTGAATAACAAATCGCTCGAAAAATAACAGTGTTCTTCAAATAGTACAAAACATGTACTTGAAGACCTCGATGTGTTTACACACTTTGAGAGATTTCATTCAAATCATGTAAGTGCACCGGTGAAAGGTCCGGTCCACCTTTTGAGTAAAACAACAAAAATAACCCGCCGAAAAATGTGCCTTACTGCCAAGAAGTCGTCTTCGCAAAACTTTTTTTTTACAGACGTCATATTATTTTTAAATGTTTTGCTGACGATTTTCAGCACCGCTGACATACTTCACCTAAGAAATCTTTATTTAGATGAAAAACTCTTGAATTAAGTGTGGATGAACTTAGTTGAAACTTTTTTGTATTATTTAATTAATAATATTATTTTTCTTTTTTTCTCAGATCTTCTATACAGACAGACCATCACCATCAACAACAGTCAACTGGAAGTGGAAATCATTGATGTGTCGGGAGAAGGAGAAGATGGCTTCCCAGTAGAACAGGTAAAAATCATTATGAACTAAATAATTTCTTAAATAAAATGTACCAAAGCCGAGTCTACGAAAATTTTCATAAAATTTTGTACGCATTCTCTGAATAACATTTCTTTCAAACATGATTTTAAATTAAGAACATTCCTTTGAATTAAATGTAGAACGAAATTTTTTCTCTCTCAAGGTCTTTTGAAGAAAGTATTTATTGGTTTTTGAGTACTGAAAATATTGTACTTAATACATTATTATTTCTTTTGCGTACTCACGGCGTAGTTAAAAAAACTTACAAAATCTTATTGACAATTTAAATTTGAGTACATGACGAAATTTTTAACACTCGTTTTTGAATAATTCACCTATCTTTACACTGGACAATCAGGGGGCGTTCTTAGGAGGTGTCGCATGAAAACAAAATTGAATTATAACAATGTTTTTTTGTTTACCAGGTGCAATGGGCCGACGCTTGCCTTGTGGTGTACGCCATCACAGACAGACGTAGCTTCCAGCACGCCGCCGAGACCCTCGCAGCCCTGCACAAGGTGCGCCAAGGGGCGGGTCCTCTCGCCCTGCTGGCTAACAAGGCCGATCTGGAACATCTCCGACAGGTAATAATTACTACCTAGTCTCATTACTGGCGCAATTACCTGGAATTCATTTTCGCAACTTAGTAATTAGATAGGTACTGACTCATATGGTTCTGATGTTGAAAACTCTCCTGTAACATTTTGTTCGGTTTCAAGCGCTCTTGAAACGATCAATTTCGATTAATATTTTATGGAAGGATTATTTCGCAGAATCTGAAAAATTCATCAAATTTGAAGTTCTTTGAAAGTTATATTTTCATTTTGTTATGGGGTGGTTGTTTCACAGAACTTGAAAAATGGTGACCGGAAAACTCAGAATGAAATCAACTCAATACCTCCTTTGAAAAATCATTAAAAGTTTTTTAAAAAATACATAAAAATTGTTAAATAGGTTAAGTTATGGGCTATTTTGAATTTTTTTCATAGCTTTTAATGACTTTTCAAAGAGCTGTTGAATTGACTTGATTTGGCCTCATTGATCCATTCATCACAGGTGTAACAATAAATTAATAAAAAACACGTATTTTAAAACCAAATTAAACATATTTAGCACATTTAAAACATCTAGGACGCACTATTTCGGGTGTGAAAAATAATGTGCCTCGTCTAATTATCCTTATACGTGAGTTGTATTGTTATAATGTTTTATAATAATGTTTATTCTGTAATTCTGTTATCTTCACTATGGCAAAGTAACGCAATAACGGGTGAGAATATAATGGGAACTTGAAGGGCCACATTCCTGAAGTCTGCTCTGCATACAAAACAGGAAGTCGTTTATAACGATAGTTCCTCAAAACGACTGCGGGAATCGTGCGTTTGTCACGTTTGTCACGTTCGCCCTCTATTCGCCTTAACGATATGTGGAATCGTATAAAATAAAACTATAATGAGAGCACTTTACTAGATTATTTCATTAATTAAACGGAAACGATCCCTCACTAGTTTTTCAACAGAAAGGTTATAATCATCCGATACAATCGCTATTTAAAGAATTCCTTTTAATTGCGTCTTTAATTATTTCTATTGCAATTTATGCAGAGGGATTACTAGATCCATATTTCTATTTTGCTACTGAAATATTTGTGGTGGAATTTCATTATAATGATTTATTGAAAAAAAAATCCGCATTATTTTTTGAAGTAAAAACTTCTTTGGCACCGTGGTGATTTGAAACTCGATGAAACGAAAAATAGCTACACTAAAAAGGATTTAGCCTGCGAGAGATGAGATAGTATAATCTTTGTGCGGTGCTTCGTAGCCTATCGGTCTCCTCTTTGTGCGGTGCTTTGTGGCCTTACCACTCTTGTCTACTTTAGTTTTCTGAAGGTTTCGCGTCTGCTACGTGTGAATTGCACACTCTGTTTTTTTTTTTTTTTAATTTCTGATCTTTACCGGTTTCATCCTATCATGGCTGTATATTTGGATAAGTCTAACAATGCAAGTTGTCAAGTATTTCCTAAATAAATGGTTTATTAATCGATAAACCATTGTAAATATGCCTTAATGCTGGTAATAATCAAATATTGGAAATTCAGTTGTGAAACATTGTATAGCAACTAAGAGAGGAAAACCATATAATTTATATAAAATCATTGCCTGCACCCCTGACGCCCCCTCCCCAAATGTTGTGTACATATACCAAAGTTAAAGAAAACAACAGTTTGTAACAGGCTGAAATCGGTAACGGTAAAAAAAGTGTTCCTTAAAATCGTAGAAATTCCTTAGAATCGTAAGTCGTAATTCCTAGAAACTTTATAATGCAAATTTCATGCAGCACCAACCCACCCCAATGCTCGTGGCAAGGTCTGCATATGAACGTACCTATAACAAAGGTCAAAACTCACAGACCCACATAAATTATATAAGCTCATTTTCGTAGAATTTTAATCAATGGAAAACGTTGAAAGCTAAAACCTACTATGTTACGCGTTTCACGGAAAAGGTAATAAATACAGTCTAATTAAATGAAACATTTTTTCCGTCGCAAATAATGTCAAATGCTTATCACAAAGCTATTTCCACTGAAAACGTAGCAAACAGTTTCACAAGTTTTCCTGAAATTCGTGTCACTTTAATTAACTTTACGGGAGAATTGCGATATCTTTTACTAGTACATTATATAGACGTAGAACGTAGATACTCATTTCAGTGGTGTAAAGTAAACCGTGACCATGAATTCGAAAGTAAAACAAAACTTTGTGTTAAATAGGGTGATGAAAGCGACAAACTTGTTGCCTAGTAAATTATTACGTTTAACGGTCGAAAATAATTACGCCTGGATACAGGCTTATTGAATTAATTAACATGGCCACTGTTTGATTCTAGGAAACCATAATCAAAGCCTCATTCGTACTATAAATAATATGGGAATAGTCACGCAACGTATTTCCGGCTAACGTTGAATATTAACACCGCATTATTTCAATCGTATCGAATACTGCAAAGTGCTTAAAGCATTTAATTTAATATTAATAAGAGATATTCATATATAAAGCACAAAGCGTACATTTAACAAAAAAATAAAAATTGCTTTCTGGAAAATAGTCGCAAATACATTCTTAAGTAGCTTACCATTTCCAGGTCGTACACGTAAAAATGTTAAATAAAGCCTTCGCATTTTGTGTAACCATAAGATCTTTTAAATTTAACTGAGAATTTTAAAACCACATTATATCATAATAAAAAAGATTTATATCTCGCGTACTTAAAGTATTTGCGTCCATTTTCATAACTAGCTAAAAGGGTAATAATATTCATTTCGTTCATTTATAAGCATCGTTAAAGTGAAAGAGTGATCCTAAATTCCATGCATTCCCATCTTTTTTATAGCCATAAAAAACGTACGGTTTCTCAATAGACAGGAGATCATAAATATTTGAACAGCTTTTGTTTATTAAACGTAAAAATATACTTATCTTATTATTACTTTATCTCTGGATTACGCATAAAAGTCCAAACTAAACAAACTTTCTTTTTCTTTGCACAGATTGCGTGCAGTCATAAATAGTTGATATTTTTGGTTGGCAACATATTTAAATGATTTTTTTTTATATTGCTGTTATTCTGAATTTTAATTTAGAATGGCGACTTGAGTAAATGACCTCTCCTACGAGGTCGGAGTTATATAGAAGGGAAGGTCCTATACCCCATAAATTCTATCAATATTTCTTCGGTTACTTCACTTCGATAAACAGAAGAGAGCATTAACCTTTTCTTCATTGTTATTACGTTTACAATGAGCTTTTCAACAACGTACCCAGAAAATTTAAAAAATTAAAATATCGTTTTTCGACGCGATTTGAAGAATTCTCGGTATTTACGAAGAATTTTGGAAAATTGTTTCATTCGCAAAAGGGGCGCATTTTCCAGTTGGCGAGCCTCTTTACGGGAAACATGAAAAATAAAGTCTGAAGTCTGGAGTATTACTTTGGTAATTTAAGAGTTCAATGTCTAACCATTGCAAGAGAGGAAACTCGCAGATGTGTATTGGCTTTCGAATACTTTATTACGAAATTATTAATAACGAACACTTCGCCTAATTAAAACCTATCAAAGTTCTGAGAAAATACCGCGGAAAATCACAAGTGCACTATTAACTATTTATATAAACGCACTTCAAAATTGCATCGGTTTTCATTGGAATTATTATTCCTTACAATCGATTTGTTATTATTGCAAAATACGATCGAAAACAAAACTTACTATAAAGGAAAATACGTGTTTCTTTGTCTGCTTTACGACGGAGAAAACTCGCAAACAGTGAGTTAGGGCATCGTGAAAATGTTATATAATACCTAAATGCATGATGTATGTATTCAACAGCAAAGGATAGTTAGATAGAATTGTATTACTTAATCAAAATGGATTAATATATCTGTGTTATGTGTTAGTGTATAAAGTACTATAAAAGGGGGCCGGCTGTCCGATACAGTTGTTGTCAGGCATTCCCAGTCCCGGTTGTCTGGAACAGAAGCAATAGTAAATTGCTAATCAATTTTAACGATGGTTTAGTTCTATTATTGGGTCTCCAGCCTTGGCTCTAACTACTTCTATCTTTTACACAATCGTCGGTATTATTTATGTAAACATAAAGTATAACAATGTTGCAACCGCTGTTGTAGTTTTAAGAGCAGAACACAAACTGGAGCAGTCTCGGTTTGTCAACGGATTTGTAGAGTCGAATTTACGAGCTTTTCGAGATCCAGACGTTTCAAGGCTGGCAGAGGGAGATCCTATATTAGTGGTAGAATGATGACGAAAATTCACTTCAAACTCAAACTCGCCAACACAATGACTTGGCAATATTAAATATAGTCTTAAAACTAAGACACTGCTTTTGTTTCTCAGTATTGTATTATTTTCTAGACTTGGAGAGCTTGAATGAAAAATATCAATGGAGTTTCTGCTCAGAGCTTTTAACACCTACAACGCGTAACCTATTGGACTTTGGTCAAATTAAGATTATTTTTTTGTTTTTCGCAGTTCATGACTGACTTAATAGATTAGAAGTAGATATCCTGTCAAAGTAGTTAATGTTTGAAAATAAATTTACATTCCAGACATTTCCAAACATAGATCGTTACATAAATCTATAAATACAAACTATTTGCAATAACAATGTTTTACTTTTGTTTCAGGTTGATGAGATTGAAGGTCGCACCACGGCTATCCAAAATGGCTGCCCCTTCTACGAAGTGAGTGTAGCGGAAAACAGCTCCGATCTCTACCAGGCCTTTGAGTTCCTCGTGACAGAATGCCGCACCCAGCAAGCCTCCACCAAATCCAGAAAGTTCTCCGTGTCCAAGATGATCGGCACCCTCATCGGGGGTAACTCCACAGGCAAGGCGGCCACCAACGGCGTGCAGCAAGGCGGCACCGTAGTGGTCTGCCACAAGTCCGACCTGCACCGCAACCGGGTTCTCAAGAGGCGCCAGAACTTCACAGCCACCGCTTCTCTGTGACTACCAGCGGGGGCCCATAACGAGAACTGCGCCACTCCTGTTCCTTGAAGTGGTTTCTTTCATCATGATCCGGTTCTGTTCGCGCGGGCGGCTCCCTGCCGTTCCTGACACGTTTGGGCTCGAATGTCAGCTAAACAAATCTACAAAAGATTTGCATTTCGCTGTACAGTTCAGATTCTGGCTTTGCTCAAATATTGATTTTATTATTTGCGTCTACGAATAATATTTAGATGTTGTATCCGTCGTTCAAGCGCGGATTTCGTAGGCAAATAAGGGCATGTTTGAGAAAGGACGCGCCTCTGATCCCGTCATATTGAAGGGATCTCTAGAGGCTATAATAGCGAGGTGATAGATAAACTGAAAGACTACGGATGTATGGAATAGAAGACAGAAGAGAAGCTTTAATGAATGCGACGAAGGTAAAATTAGTTTACCAGTTTTTCCTTTGCATACGCCCCCCCCCCTCGGATAAAATGCAAAAAGGAAAAACTCGTTATGATAAATTATGGACTCAAAAAATGATGCTCTGAGATTTTTTTACGAATATGTGTAAGAAAATTAGCTAATAAGTTTAGACCAATCTGGAAGAAGGTTAATCTTTATTGTGTGAAGATATAAAAATATCCACCGCGTCATAAAAAAAACTGATTTACAAACTTACCTACTTGGCTTAAGCAATTCATTAAATTTAATATTAGAATAAAATAAATCATTACTCTTCCCTACACATGTTGTCGCACCTTCTGCATAATATGCAGATTTAGTCATCCTCAAAATAAATAAAGGAAAAACTTACGAAAAACGTGTTTTCCGTAATCCTGAAGCTGCGCAGCACAGACCATGACAGATATCCACCGCAGGAATTCAAAATAAACCATTTCAAAAAGACTCGGCGAGGCATCGAGACATTTAGATTAATTATATTTGCATTGAAAAATCGCAGCTGGACAACTTTTACCGGAATAAGAGAACCCAGTAAGATAAAAACTTTAATTCTTGAGCACGAAATAAATCATTATAAAATAATACTTTTCCTCAAGGATTTGTTTATAGGCCTCAGTTAATAATTTTTCATATTTTTCTCAATAGTAAACCAAGTAGGTAGGTAGGTAATCCCAGTCCCAAATTCATATCACAATATTTTTATAATATTGATGTAAAAGATAATGATATGTAGGTACTTCAATATAACCAGAAATTTCCATGTTTAATGTAAGTTGTTTTGAAAATGTTTAGCTTAAGGCGGGTCTCCTGCGACAACATTTAAAAAAAATAGAAACTTTCATACAAATGTTTTTCATCGGCCGCAAAAACTATTCTTTTCTGAAAGTAAAAACTTGTGTATGCATATTGCATACACAAGTGTGTATGGCAACGCCCTAATGGGTATGGTTTTCAAAACATTTTGTGCGCAGAAGACCCGGCTTAACTGATCATTTTATAAACATTATGAGCCTAATAATTATTGGTGTGTAGTGTACATGTCCATAGTAGCGAGGATTCTCAAAATTTGTAAAAAAATTAATAAACACAATTATTTCGTGATAAAAATATTTATTAGCAAATGACGCAATTTGTAAATAAGAGAACAATACACTAGCGTACAATCAACGTGAACATGTTGATAAATGACCTATTTATTGAAATTTTAATAAGGCTGTGATTTAATTTTAGTTTGTATAAACATTATAACAATTATTTATACCTAGATAGATATGTTACAAGGCAAGGCGTTTTGTACTGAACACATAAATATAGTTACCCTAAATGAAAATGTATGTTGTAAATGAGAAATACTGTATTACGTTGAACAACTGTTTACCGTTACTGAGACACAGAACATTTTGGCAAATGTAAATTCCTTAGTACCTACCCAGGCATATTATTAATAGTAATGTGTTAGCAATCATCCCACATATTCAATGTTATTTGCAAGAGTAAATGTAGCCTGCCACATTATCAATGTAATAATTCTCAATAAAATGTTTCTAACAGAAAATTAAATACGTCTTTTACTTATTATTTAAAACCCTTAAAATATAATATCTATGTACACAACAGTACAGGTAAATCATTTTAAAGAGAGCATGTATGAATGAACACAGTACATTCTTGCTTATAAGGAAGAATCTCTTTATTCTGATTTACCTATACCTACTTTTCAACCAAATTACAGAATTGGAAGAGCTTCAAGATAATCTTCTGAATAAGAAAAAAAACTTCTTGAAAAAATGAAGTATTAATTAACTACGAAAAAAGAATAATAAAGAAGTCGTAATTACAACACAACAGGTACTAAAATACAACAGGTACAATGAGTCATAATGATAGACTTAACTCTTCAAATAAAAAGAAAATAATGTCTATAAACTTTTGTCTGTTCACATCTGCGCGCAAAATTCGCGGTTCTTCCCATGCAATATGTTAATATTCCTTTTTATTGGTTATTTGAAATTGTTCTAAAATCTAGACAAAATAATCTTTCCGGTGTGTTTATTAGAAATCAACGTTTTAATAATTTCTAAATATTAAAATTTTGATATGGGGCCATCCATAAATTACGTCACACCTTAATGGGGGGAGAGGGGAGTAGAGAAGTGTGACAAGGGTATGGGTGGGGGTCATCAGCTCTGTGACGTTACATGTAAAAATAATTTTGTTGATTTTATTAAAAAAAAAATAAAAATTTTAATAACAATTTTAGCTACTGTTTTGATTATGTTTAGACATAAAATTGCAAAAATATGTAACATCACACTGGGGGGGGGTCTCACAAATGTGACAATGTGTGACAAGGACGGGGGGGGGTCAAAAAATCATGAAATTTGTGCGACGTAATTTATGACGGTCCCTGTTGGAATTGTAAATTGGCTTAATAATACATTCCTACGAATATTCGAATGAAAGTAAAGTACTTAAAATAGAATAGACTTAAAATTTTAAATACAGATTCCTTTTCATAAGAAAATTTGTAATAAAATTGTCACTTCACTTTTTATCACATTCATACAATTTTATTCTAAAATTAAATGTGTGCTACGTCACAAATTGGCACAAAATAAAACCGTCATTTATGATCGGGTTTGTAAAATATCTAAACATAGATCATACATTCCTAAGGCAATGAGAAGCATTATTTCTTTCGCTTTATAACACGAAAGATATCACAAATGTTCGCTTGACAGGAAGAGAGATATCTAACTTATAATAATGCACGGTAGCTCTGGGACGATTTGGGTCTCTTGTTATTATAACGGCATATGTTTTGGGACAATTCGGGGTCTCCTGTGATTAGACGGGTAAAATTCAAAATAATCAACATGTCAATAAATAAAATAAGGTGGAGACATTACATTACAATACCATTGATATGCTTGGTGTAACTCTTGTGAACAGATCAGGCACGGGGGCTCCATCGAAGCCTGTCATCAAGTTAGCCTCTCAGAAACTGGGCATACTGTAAAGGGCCCCGCTTAAGATACTATATTAATTGTACACAACTGCTAACCCTATACAAATTGCAAGTGTGCCCCGCTTGAATTTGGCAGCTTTTCTCTGGTCTGTAGTCTCAAAATACCTTTTAAAAAAACTTGACTGCAGAAACGGGGGCGGACGTTTGATAGATTCTCCCATCTTAACAAACGGAATGCAATCTTTACAGTACAGGTGCCGGGCGGGAATGCTGTCCTTGTTCTACCGGTATTTCAATAAAAGATGCTCTGGGGAACTAGAGTAATTGATCTTTTCCCTGATGCAAGACCACCATTCAGAATTGAAACGTCGCTTGAAATGGCTTTAGCCATGTTTGGTGACCAGATCTGAATAGCCAGGTACTTCCCTACCTTCCTCTTCCCCTCACCACTACCTTCAGCCTCGCAACACACCCCGATTGGGGATGCCATAGTCTCACTGGCTAAAGACAGGAACATTGTGAAAAAAAAACATAAATTTCACATGCACATACCCCCAAAAAAAGGTTTAAAAAATTATATTTATGAAGGAATGGATATAGAAAACAAAATATAAAATTATTATTATTATTAATTTAATTAAAAATATCATCGAAGTAAAATTTTATCATGCTTCACATATATTCATTGAAAATACAAAAATCGTCTATACAGAAAAAAATTAAGATCATAAAAAAACACAAATTTTATATTGGACAATTTACAAACCTTGTTTACTATTTCCACTGTTCGTATGCAAAATATTTACCAACCAAATCTAATGACTAATGGGTGACTCGGCACAAATTAATATAAAAAATATGTACATGTTGTACTGATATTCAGGTTGCCATTTTGTTGATATAATAAATATTTTGTAAGAACAGATTAAACCCGAAACGAATTTTAATGGAAATACCGCCTATATTGGACAATTTACAAACCTTGTTTACTATTTCCACTGTTCGTATGCAAAATATTTACCAACCAAATCTAATGACTAATGGGTGACTCGGCACAAATTAATATAAAAAATATGTACATGTTGTACTGATATTCAGGTTGCCATTTTGTTGATATAATAAATATTTTGTAAGAACAGATTAAACCCGAAACGAATTTTAATGGAAATACCGCCCTTGAAAGGTAATACTAATCGGTTTATTTCAAACATGCACAAACAAGTGAAAGGGACACTTAAACAAAATGGTAATAATTAATAAATAAAACAATAAGTTATAATGATGCAACGATTCGCCTTTTTGTTCAATAACAATCTTTGAGAAGAAAAGAGCAATAATTATTATTCATCTTGTAAAACAAAATGAGATGAAATTATTGACAGGTAAAATATTATAATGTTTTTCTTGCAATATGTTTAATCTTCATAAAATTACTACAAACATCTTGTGTTCGGTTCCAACCCAACAAAATGGCACCACAACAACACCCCTTCAAAAAGTCATTAAAGGAATCTAGGCGCGAGTCTGTTTATAGAAACATTTAAACGGGCAGAAGTGTGACATTACAGTAAGAATGTAGATAACACAAAGCAAATCGTAATTATCATTCCACCACATCGTTCCCCCCCCCCCCCCCCCCTCCCCCGTTATAATATGGCTCTCTGATATATTTGTTATCCTGTTTCTTTGACAAATTGGCTCTTCTCACTTGACAAACTGCCGACCCCTGCACTAGACCAAGGGAGACTTATGTGGGACGGTGGATTTGTCGTATTATATGGAACCGGGTAATAAATAAATATTTTATTGCTATCTCATTTTCTCGCAAGCTAAATCCTATAGATGTATGCGTTTGTCTCTTTTTAGTGACCCTCGCTTCCGTTTCATCGAATTTCAAATCACAACAGCGACAAAGAAATTTTCACTTCAAAAAAAATTACAAAATAGTTCGTAACCTAACTTAACGTAACCTGTTTAACCCATTTTTTTTTATTATTGTGATTTATTTTTGGGTTATATTGCCTTTTGCGGTACCTCCTTGTATAGCCAATTTTTAGGAGAGCGTTAAACTATCTATCAGGGAAGATGTGTCACACATCAAGGCAGGTGTGTCTGAAACATTGGCTTACAAGGAGGTACCGCAAAAGGCAACACCCAAAAATAAATCAGGATTTTGGCCGTGAAAATCTAAAATCATATCATTATTTCTTTCTGATGGAATCAAAATCGTAGCGGGAAAAATTATTGTTTATGATCTCGAAGAGACAAACCCGAGGGGGCCCATAGCAAGAGTGAAGTAGACAAGCTCTCCTCTCGTCGCCCCATTGGCACTTGTCACAATTGGCACAAATCAAAGGACGTGAGACGAACTATCACACTCGAGGGGGTATGGGTAGTAGGCACACATAATTACAACACAAATGAAAATAAACCAACCAATAAGAGAGTAAAGAGATATGTCTGTCTCGGTGAGACATTTCGCCAATACTGTAGTAGAGCAGGCATAAAGATATTACATAATAATCTGTGGTTACGATGCTTTGAAATCGCAATCGTTGCATCACTAATAGTTAACTATAAAAGCCAATATCATGAGGTACAATGCTAGTGTTTAACAACAGTCTTGATAAACTTTGGAATGTTTTCAAAGCTGGGCGAAATCACCGTCTTGAGCCAAAACTCTTTATCAATGTCGTCCATGTCTTCCACCATGAATGGAGCAAAGGCAATGTGATGCTTGATGTCCAGGAGCTGGTCGTATCGGGTCAGGTGGGTGACCATCTGCTCCATCAGCTTCTGGGGCAGTTTGCTCATCATGAGGCCCTGGTGGCCCCAGGTGATGGCACGCCCGTACCAGAGGCAGTTCACGTAATCAGTGCTGTAGCTCTCCGCCAGGGTTATCTGGTATTTGATGGTTTCTTTGCCGTGGTTTTGCTTGATTTTGTCGTAGATCTCTCGGTATCTGAAAAAGTTGTTAAATTAACAAATGTATTTTTACAAACACAATAAATTGCAAATTATTTGGTTATAGTGTGTGTGTGCGGATGATTAAAACAATGAATTTTGGTAAACAATGATTAGAGAATCGAAGAGGACTGAAAACATAATACTTATCGCTGTGCAAAGAACTACATATATATTTTGTATTGGGTTGAAACCGAGTGAAGATTTGTGTGACTTTTTTTTGTTATTTATTTTTGGGGTGTTATGCCATGTTTCTCCTTCTTTAGCCAACGTTTCGGACACTGTAACGCTGTCCAAAATGTTGACTAAAGAAGGAGGTAGCGCAACAAGGCATAACACCCCAAAAATAAATGTGCTGCGCTGTTGTTACACTACCTCCTTCTTTAGCCAACGTTTCGGACACTGTAACACTGTCCGAAACACTGTCGTAAAAGAAGGAGAAACACGGCATAACACCCCAAAAATAAATAACAAAAATACTTTTGGCCGTGAAAACCTAAAATCATACCATTTGGGTGACTTGTTTGACAATTTGAAAAAGCATTTCAGCAAATGCTTTTTTCACCCTTCACACCATAAAGGTACGCCAATCAAGGATGCAAAAAATTTCACATGCGGCACTTATCCCATGTGTTTGTGAGAGTTATAATTCTCACTCCATGGGTATCACGCACCGCGCACAAAAAATAGAAAAATCAACCCACGCACTGCCAATGAATAACATCACCTAAAATGCACAATATAGATGCGTTATATAATACGCAACGCATATAGCAAAATGCCCAAACACACTTAAGAGAAAACCGCTACTCGTACAAACATAATTCTATAAAAATTGTTTGATCAGAAGAGTATATTTGCAAGTAACTTACTTCAGGAACAGACCCAATATCCTGTTGATGGAGAAGGCGTTATGTGAGCAGAGTATCCCATAGGCCAGGCTCATGGGCATAACGCTCCATATTGGTTTCTCGCACTGCAGCTCCAGGTCGGCGATGACCTCGTAAATGTCCAGGAAACAATGCTTCAACGCAATGCTGTCTGGAAATATTAAAAGTCTTATGATCCTGCTGCTGAGAGCTCTTTTATAACCTCTCCTTCTGATAAGAGTGTCATTTAAAGAAAAAGGTTGTCACAACTAGGGCTTTCAATCTCGGGATTTTTTTTAACCGTGATTACGGTGCAAGCATCTTTTAATCCCGGGAATTTAAATGTTTAAATTATTATAAAAAATAGGAGTTGCAGCAAATGTTTTATTTGTATTTTTTGAGTATTATATAATGTTGCCAACTTGATTTTTGAAATAAAGCCAGACATCACCCGAAAAGGAGCTAAAAAGAGCTAAAATGTTGTGTAACCTAAGAAATAATTGAGGCAGCTAGAGAAATTCTGAGGTAAAAACGCAAAATTTTCAAAATGAAAATGTGCAGTTCCTAAAGAAATAACTCTTAAAATGTAATTTTTTGGTCATGAGTTTTGTATAAAAAAAAGGAGCTTGATTATCTGAAAAAGGGGGCTAAGACGCTAAACCACTTTTTTGGAGCTGAGTTGGCAACACTCATTATTATATAGATTAGGCAACATATATTAATAACTATATTCCAATAAGGGGCCATCCATAAATTACGTCACTCCTAAAAGGGGGGGGGAGTAGAAAAGTGTGACTTTGTGTGACAAGGGGTATGGGGGGTCATCAGCTCTGTGACATCACATGTAAAAATCTAAATATTTAAAAAAAAATAAAAAATTTTAACTACTGTTTTGATTATTTTTAGATGTAAAATTGCAAAATATGTGACGTCACACTAGGGGGGAGGGGGTCTCACAAATGTGACAAAGTGTGACAGGGATGGGGGGGGGGGGGTGTTAAAAAATCATGAAATTTGTGTGATGTAATTTATGGATGGCCACTAATCTTCCAAGTGTCTTCAAAAAAGAAAAAAAAATCGAAATAAAAAAAATATATATATCTAATATATCTGTCGCGGGCGGTATAGCAGTCGGAGTGGGTTTAAATTTTATAAAAATCTACAATTTTATTTCGAGGTTGATGAAATTTTTCACAATAGACCTTCAGAACAATAGGAACTGTCAAGTCAGTGGTGTTCACAAAATAATATAGGGCAGCAAGAGGTAGAACTTTTATTTACAATCAATAATATTTTTAAATCTCTTTGCAGTATTACTAGCGGTTTTAACAAAATAAAAATTTAAAAGCACGGTGGGAGGAAAAATTTACCTGGTAAAGTATTGAGAGATTTTTCACAAAGTTCATTGATATAATCTGAGAAATTAGTTAAAATTTCTACATCATTAATCCGTGGCCGGCTCAGGAACATAAGCTTTCTTTTCGACATCATCATTTTATGCTGTAATTAAGAAAACGTTTTTATTTAAAATTATCATTCAAGTGTTTTTGCAATATTAACTTAAAAAAATTAAAGCAGTACTTACGATATTTATGTACATTTTTTTCAACATGTCGAGTAGTGTGCATCGGTACAAAATATCGTTCGTCAAAAATAGAGTATCGATATATTCTAAAACGAGGTCATATAATTCATCAAAGGTCTCGAAAGTTATCCACTCCAAGAGTTCAAGAATCTAGAATTAAAAAATCATTATTCAAATTGTAAAAAACTGGACAAGTGTCTTAATTGCGTACATCACACATCCGGCAGAAAAGGGTCGTAAATCAAAAAAGAAAATTTTACAGGAACGAAAACAAATGGGTTTTTTTGGCAAAATAATTTCCCTCAGATTAGCTATTCTCTATCTTTTGTGAGATCGAGAAAGATCTCAGGCGAGATTTCCCGTCAGATTTATGTGATTTTCTATGGCTGTTAAATGAATAAATAATCAAGCATACTTGCAGGAATTCTAGTTTAAAACGACCTTAACTAAAATACGCGACAGCTCACAGCTGAAATTCTGACATCGGCCCTTAGAAAAAGCAAATAACAGCCGTAGAAAATCACACCAATCTGACAGGAGATCTCACCTGAGATCTTTCTCGATCTCACAAAAGATAGCGAATAAATAGCTCTTCAGGGCCTGCGTCTTCTTAGGGGATGCTGTGTGGAGGGTTTTTAAGGAAAGGAAGAAGAGGAATTTATGGGAAGGAAATAGGTATAAGGGGTGGGTAGGAATCTGGGGGTCAGTATGTCCAGGAGTGACGGACGTATGAATCCATCCCTACAACTGGATGCAAGGCGATGGGTCGAGGGATTCTGTCTGGAGAGGTCAAAAGACCTCCTCAACCGTCTCTCTCGATGCGGTCTGCCACGCAGCAGGTCTGCGGACACATCGGCAGCACTTGACATACCTCACCCCTTAAACCCAGGCTCCCCTGCTTAAACCAAACGTAGCGAACCACCCGGGGTGACCTATGGCATAGGCGTTGGTTATCCAATAAATAGTTCCCAGGGCGGCGGTACCCATGCTTGCCACGTCAAAAAGAGACACTAGCGACATCTGGCGGAGATAGAGTGATCTAACTGAAATACGATTTTTGTGGGGCATAGATAATCACTTACTCTACCAGTGGAAGATACTATTAGTATCGCCCTGGTGTAAGACCACCATTCAGAATTGAAACGTCGCTAGAAATGGCTTTAGCCGTGTTTAGTGACCAGATCTGAATAGCCAGGTTCTTCCCCACCTTCCTCTTCCCCATCTCCTTCCCCTCCCCACTACCCTCAGCCTCACAACATAACCCGATTGGGGATGCCATAGTCCCACTGGCTCCAGACGGGAGCAGTTGGGACTCGTGTGCGGTATTCATATTAAAAAAAAAAATTTAAAAACCATCTAGACATAAATACAAATTTTTATAAAACAGAAAATTTGATTTATGACCCTTTTCTACGGGATGTGCTATATGTATAGAAAGGTTTGCCATGCCAAAAATAAATAAAAAAACCCAGTTGTTATTACAGGGTTTCAATTAGTGTATAGGATAAAGCAAACATTTAAAGCATTACCTCGTTAAAGTAGTCAATCCCGTTCCAACTGGATATGAACTGGGACAGGAATCGAGACACAACGGGAATACCTTGTTGCAAACGGACTTGTAAAGCAGATATCCTCTTCAGGAAGTGAGTCTTTTCAACGAGGTTCAGATTAGTTTTGCTTCTGAGGAAATCTGCAAAGACAAGAACAATAATCAGAAGTTCAATCAATTCTATATCGTATCTACGATGGTGTTGCAGCAAATATGATCCATCGGCGGCTATCTCGATACGCGTATAATATTGAATGGAGTTGTGGTCTGTCACAACGGGGGGGGGGGGGGGGGGTAATGTGATATGAGATGAGGGGCGGGATGGGAGACAGGCACGGTATGGGTCTCAAAATGACAATTTTTCACCGAAATACTAGTCTGCATACTTTCTGCCTACATTGACAGGTAAAGCCAAGCCAACATTTTTGTTCTTTACTATCCTAATCAGCAGGCTTATTCTCTATCTTCTGTGGGATCGTTATTGAAATAATGGACGTGATCTCCTGACAGATTTGTGTGATTTATTTGCTTTTTCTATGTACAACGTACATTAAATGAATTAATAATTATGCATTCTTGCAGAAATTCATGTTTAAAACGATCTAAGCTAAAATATGTCACAGTAAATTTGTAAAAATCACACAAATCTGACAGGAAATCACGTCCGTTATCTCGATAACGATTCCAAAAAAGATAGAGAATAAGCCTGCAGATAAATTTTCATGGACCCCCACTTACAACTTGTGGACCCCCATTTTTTTATCACGTCTTCGTGGACCCCCGTCGACTCTCCCGTAGACCCCTGAGGGTCCACCTGGACCACTTTGGGAATCATTGATCTAAACGGTGATAGAAAGATAAAATACCATGATTTATATTCAAATCGAGAAGTTAACCGCAAAATAATTAAAATGTACACCTTTATGAATTTAAAGTTTCCAACTGCAATTTATAATACATTTGTCTAATAAAATATGTACCTACTTGTTTTTATTTTTTTCTATATCAGTTAGAAAAAAACATAAGGTGAGCCATTTTTAAAACTTTTTTATGTTTGCATACAAACTTTTAGTATTTCAAAAATTATATGTTTATTTCGAATTATACAATTTGGAAGTATTTTTTATCACCTTTCCAAAACAGTTTTTAGTTTTCAATAGATTCCTGGAATATATTTTACACAATGATATGTAGGTAGTACTCACTGTTGTACAAGGTATGGTAGAGGGTTTGAGACAGGCGGGACTGTGACTGAGGATCTGAGAACTGCAGAATGTGGAGTCCAGCATCATTCACCAGAAGAGAGAGGATGTTGGCTGGCGTCATTATGTGATTCCCGCAATGATAGACCAACAAATTGTGGGTGCTACAAAAAAAACATTGCCGTTGAAAAATAAAAATAAATTGACATGAACTTTTTACATTTCATTTAGAATTTAGTCGCTCTCACAGGGGATATTTCGATTAAATGAAAACAAATCACTTTGTACACATTGCTTATTTAATCAAAATTATCAACATGTTTCGAAACCAATGGTTTTTTCGTAAGGACTAACTAACCATCACACAGTTTCGCCACAAGGGTAGGCAGGGAGGACGGACCGCCAAACAACTCCATCACGGCACACACTCCTTGCCTCATTCACATTCATACATGTCTCATACATGCTCTTCTATTATCTGACTTGACATGGCCCCCCAGTATCTGATTCACTTGGTCGTGCCATGTATTCCTCGGGCGTCCCCGACATATTCTACCATTCACATTTACTTTATATATTCTCCTTACACTCCTTTTCTCATTCATTCGCTCTTCATGCCCAAAACATCTGAGCGTCCCTGTCTTAATCTTACTCATTACGCTTTGCGGATCTCTACATTTCTCATACGATCTTACATGGTTTTCAGGGCTTACGCGGTACAGGATAAAATGAAAATTAACCTATATTATGTTGATAATTTTGATAAAATATGTGGTGAATACAAAGAGGTTTGATTTTAAAATGGCACCACAAAGTGAATTTGCAATTATTAAAGAAGATATTTTGATTATTTAATTAGAAAAACTATGGGCTGGTGTGGTTGAAAAGATATATTGAAAAGAAAACATTGTGATCATAACTGGTCGTACCTGGTAAAATCGAGACATTTTTTAGTCTCACCATCCTTCATGTAAATTACTGATCCCAACTGGAGGTAGTCCACGTCAGGTAAAAGATGAATGATATTTTGATTCCTGAAGTTTTTCTGAAATTCAAAAGGTAGCGCAGTTAAAAAAAATTTCAAATCACTAGAAATCTATAATTTCAATCTCATTTAACGTCAAACGAAAATTTTGACTGCATACCGTTGCAGATTCTCCTGTCCACCAAGTCAGTCTGCTTTCAGATGTCTGATTCAGCTGAACATTACTGCGAATCTGAAAAATGCCAATGATAATCAAAAAGTCAAGAAGGTGAAAATTTGGCATAGCATTATTTATGTCACAATGCGAAGTACTTTTCTTCTAAGAATTTTTGCAGGAACCAAAGGATTGTATAATATGCAGGGCGTTAAGAGACGTCCTTGACTTACTTTAACCAGTGATTGTTGTCATTATTTAAGAGGAATATAAACGCTAGAAATATTTCCATTCCCATGCCATATAAAATTTAAAATCGCGCATCATATTTGCACGAGGCAAGTAAGCGAAAAAGTGTTTTTTATTTATTTTGAGAATGAAAAAAAGTTAGAATATACAAAACCTCAAAAACAGTTAGAACATACAAAACCTCAAAAACAGTCTTAGCCATTAAGGGATATTTTTTAAAAATTGTTTCTTACATTACACACAGTTAAGGCCCTCCGTTCATGGAGATACTTACAAACTACGTGATTGTGACACAACCACAAGTACCCTGCAGATGTACTACTTTTTAAAGCTGGTTTCCGTACACGGCACTACCCGAATTATACTGAACTTGATCATTTTTCACGTGCAGCCGTGGAGTTAACACGATGTCGAACGATGTCAAATGACTTTTTTTCCAACATTAATCTATGCCTTCTTCACTAAATCCTTTCTTGCGTATTCTGGTAATGTAAAGTTATGTAAACACGCATTTTTATTCACTTCCAGAACAAATCTAACATTACTTTCATGTTCAGACGCCATTTCTGTCAAACGTCAAACGAAAGTAGCAGACACGAATGCTACAACGCGTAGCGCGCTACCAGCACCGTCGTTAGCACGCTACCGACTTCAACCTGACATCCGTCGCGCAGCGCCGTGTACGAACACCAGCAAAATTGTATGGCGGGTACCCACGAGCGGTGTGCGTGCTACGCGCATCAGGCTCGAATAGTTTGTAAGTAGCTCCATGTACGGAGGCGCTAAGTCTTCATAGTTAAGTCATGAAAAAACAATTTGTTTAGTGGCTTACGCTTATATTTTTTGTTATGAAAATAATAATTTTATTGTAATTCCAATACATAGAAAAGCTAGTAAAAGCTTCAATTTATCCGTAGCCTATTTTTTGATGTTCATAATGTAAACTGATTCGTCGTAAAGGTGAATCTAAATAGTATCTAAATAGGATTTCACGTATAGCTCCATCTTAAAGTAAAAAATATAAATGAAATTTTAGTCTCCGATGACATTTTTGATTGTGGTTAATATTTTTTTTTTTACTAACCAAAAAAATTTCTTACACATGTACTCACTGATCACACAGTAGAATAACCGCCGACCCCCGACTAGATAAGCCCCTAAAAATACACAAGATATCCGGGGATAAAGTGCACTAACTTCAGGAGGTGGTTCTACATGATGATGGAAGTTAAAAAGATAACCAACTTTTTTCGAAATTCCATTGTTTTTTTTCATACAAAAATATTTTTCCATTTAACCTTTTTATCTGAAAACTATCTTAAGCATTGAAAAATGGAAAAAAGTATTTTTTTTATTTTTTACTCGTGACAACAACCCGGAAGTGCATTACCCGGCGGATTCCATACCTGGATATTTTGAAACCACAAAAATTTAATAACAAATGCGTACCTGAGCATCTTGCAATCTCTCCATCAGCAGTTTGTTGGGTTTGGAGAAGGCCACATTTGTTGAGATCATGGGCACATCTTCAGGGACACACTCCGGGCGGTAGGATTTAAAAAGGCTCAACAAAACCAGTAAACAGTTGAATTGCTGAAAGAATTAAAGAAATTATTATAACTTCTTCAATTTAAATTATTATTAAATGTCTAAAGTGCAGATTTCCTGAGAACACTTGGGAAAATAAAAAAATTTATATTTTATGTAGACAACAGAATACAAATCAAATTAATTACCTTGGAGGACTTTTTGGTTTCAATGAGATTTAAAATACTCAGAACTTTTGTCCTGGTAACATCACGAGACTTGGTGTAACTGTAGACAAGCTTGCTTGCCGATACTAACTGAAAAGATTGAGTAATAATAATATTCATTAATAAAATAGACTAGGAAATAACAACACAGGCAAAGTATCGTTGTATGCACAATATATCATACGACGTTTTAGCCAAAATGAATTATTTACACCATTCGATTTGGATTTTTTTCTCCATCGTACACAATATATCCCATATCTAACATAAATAAACCATTTTTAACAATTTAATTTTTCATGATTTTAGAGGCAACTTTGGCAATTATTTGTGAGTTAATGGAAATTATTTAAAAAATATATTTTGCTCTATTTACTAAATAAATAAGAAAAATATAAAATAAAAATGATTAATAAAAAAAAGTTTTTTTATGTGCATAAGTTCAACTTACAACTTACGTTTTTAACACCAATTATCATACTTAAATTTAAATTTCTAACCAAATAAATATTTTATGAAATTTAATTTTTTTTTATTTATTTTTCAATATTAACCCTGTAGGTAGAGCAAGAATATTTTTTTAATAATTATCTCTCAAAAAAAAAATGCCAAGGTAGCCCCCGAAATGGAGTTTTTAATGACCAATATATCATAATTTAAAACAAAAATAGATAAAATGGCACACATCTGTACTAGATATTTGCTATACCTTTTGATTAAAAAAATTATTATTCAGTTTGGTTGGGAATTTTGGTTTCAAAACCAAATTTAAGTTTCATATGAAAAAGGCGGTGCAGCTATTTCTACGTTTGCTGTACAAAATATCCTACGTGCAATAAACACTGCGCACAATAAATCTCTACGCAAAATTTAAGATTAATTAATCGGTTTTAGCGCCTCCGTACATGGAGCTACTTACAAACTATTCGAGCCTGATGCGCGTAGCACGCACACCGCTCATGGGTACCCGCCATACAATTTTGCTGGTGTTCGTACACGGCGCTGCGCGACGGATGTCAGGTTGAAGTCGGTAGCGCGCTAACGACGGTGCTGGTAGCGCGCTACGCGTTGTAACATTCGTGTCTGCTACTTTCGTTTGACGTTTGACAGAAATGGCGTCTGAACATGAAAGTAATGTTAGATTTGTTCTGGAAGTGAATAAAAATGCGTGTTTACATAACTTTACATTACCAGAATACGCAAGAAAGGATTTAGTGAAGAAGGCATAGATTAATGTTGGAAAAAAGTCATTTGACATCGTTCGACATCGTGTTAACTCCACGGCTGCACGTGAAAAATGATCAAGTTCAGTATAATTCGGGTAGTGCCGTGTACGGAAACCAGCTTTAAAAAGTAGTACATCTGCAGGGTACTTGTGGTTGTGTCACAATCACGTAGTTTGTAAGTATCTCCATGAACGGAGGGCCTTACTGAAAATTTTACATAAAGTGAACTTTTTTTTAATAAACAAGGTGTCAAATGTAAGTCTACATGTAATAAAAATAAATAAAAACATAGGTCCCTAATTTTTTAAACAGTTTTTTTTTATTATCTCCTAATGTTCTAAAATCCAAAGGATATTTTGTGCGTGCGATGACGATATATAAATATATAATATGAAAATACGAACTACGTAATAAGTTACATATACATACTTACAAATTTGTCATTATTCATAAAGAAGAAAAAGAAATCATAGTATGGTTCCAAAATATCGACGTTCATCAGATTTAGTTCATGTAAACCTTAAAGAAAACAAAATCATTCATTTAATTTGCAGGGCAGTCAAAACAAAGTTATCGCATTAGGTTCACATATGGTTTGCTTCCTTGACAGTAGTCTCAAAATCACATAAAATCAACATTAAAATTGTTTTATGTAGTTTTAACGCTTTCCAGTCTATGACCATGGATAGCACAACATAGGCTGAATTATTCAGATTACGGTAGGTACCAACCAGATACAATTTAAAAGTATGGATTAAATCATTAGTACTTTCTTACATTTTCAGGAATTTTATGATTCCATTTTCCTTATCTGGTGTATTCTACCGAAACCGAAGCATATTAGTTATTTTCACGGGTCGGCATGAAATCAACAATGCCTGCGCACAGCAAAAATGTGGGTAGTGTTGGGCGATATAGAGTTGTGTGAACACACACACGGATCTGCATATGTCTTTATATTTGTAGTATGTTGGATATATTTGTAGCCGTCGATATTATAGATATCGATGAGATATTACCATCTCGCATTTAGGATGACGATGAGGCTGTGAAAACGCTTCATACATATGTCTGGTAATGTTGTTGATAGCTTGAAAATAATCTTATGGGTCTGAGTGGTTAATAAAATAAAATCATAAAAATATTAGGCATCTTTCTAAAAGAAATGTTATTTTTTTTTAATTCTTAACCGATCTCAGCGGTGAAGCGATAATATTGAGAATCTACAATCACATACTTTTTGCCTGTATATTGTAAATAAGCATCACCACAATTATGGAATGGAGCGCTCTCGGTATCACGCATTCTCACAGCACCCGGTTTATGTTGATTCCTTACTGAACAATGACGTTATATACTATAGACGCGGGGTAGAAATCTCTAAGTGGGAAGCCAAAAGTAAGGCAATTGCACTAGTCTCGATTTCTAGTACTTTAGTACTAAACTGCTACGCATTGAGTAAGGTCATGTCTTACCAGTAAGTAAATTGCATTTTAAAAATTTCAAAATGCCCTCCTGTGTGATGAGAAAATGTTTCTATTACATGGCAAGTAGTAGTGGTAAAAGCAAAATAATAACATTTCATGTGTAAGTACACGGAAATTACTTATTATTATCGATTATTATAAATATTACAATTAATTTTAATGTTTCCCGCCCGCGGTTTTAAGCGTCATTAGAGAAAATTCAAGGCCTATTAAAGTAAAGGGTCTGGACGCGTAACAGCCAAATTACAAAGTCGGTGCCGTCGCTAAGCAAAATTTACTGTTAATAATAGTCTAATGACTCTTTACTTATATGATTGGGATAAAACAACATACAAATCAGCAGTAAAAAGAAATACAAAAAAAATCAACCCCATCGGCAAACTATTGTTGTTCACTATAGCTTGAAAACTTGACACCTCAAAATTCGACGGGTGCCCAGACCTCCTACGTCGGCCTCGAGGCAGTATTCGACGGAACTTTTGAAATTTGAATACGAAAATGCCGTCCGCATTCATCTTTTGTTTCATCCAAATGCATATATTCTTTAAACGTCTATCTTTATTGTAAATGAATAACTTTTGAATCAAGAAATTATTGAAAATCGCTGAAAACAAAAGAGTGTTGCCACATTATATCTTGAGTTTATGAGACTATGGCGTGTCTATTAATATGACGTCATTGTTACCGACCCCATTTTTCTTCAGATATTTATGAATACAAACACTTGTTGTTCAAACAAACTTTACAAAAAAAATCAACAATAGAGATACTCAACTCACCAATTAACCAATTTAGGGCAGAAACCACTTTAAACAAATTATCCTCCAAGAAGTGGTTGTTCAAAATCCAGTGCACCACTGCTAATACTGTTTCATCGGATGCCTTTCCCTCGGGTATCATGCAAAATCCTAATGCAGACCATTTCGTGACGGCTACAGAAAAATAAAAATTTTAAGAGTTTTGAAGCTTCGATGACTGAACTACAACTTATCGGATGGGAACTTACGAATTTTAATCTTGAGCCACAAAGTGACTAACTCATTCAGAACTTCATCCGAAAATCCTTTTCGAATAGCACACACTTGTAAACAATTAAAAGCATCTTCAAATTTAACGGGCGAAAACTTAGCCCCCCTGTCCAAGTCATTAAAATATTCCAGGGCACTGTCAATTTGCGCCATGGGAAAGCCGTTTGTTGAAATATCGTATACACAATACTTTAATTCACGCTCAACTTGCAAAAACAAACGAAATTATTATCTGTTTTCATCCAATCGCAACGTGAACCAGTTAAAAAATCTCAAAACAAACGTTCGTTTGTCAAGACACATTCAAATATGTTTCGTTTTATTCAAATCGCCATGCCGTTGGAGTGAAATGTATGCAGCCAGGCACAAAATAAATAAGTGGGTACAAAAATCCAAAGAAACGCGAGATCATAGATAAAGGTGCATTCATACTACAAGTACGCAGAAGAACAAATGCAATAAATATAAAATTAAACAAAATTTAAAAAATATACCAAAAAATAAAGAAAGAAAGATTGTATTTGAGTCATATTGAATAAAAATACATAAGCAGTTTATCAAATTAACAACATATTGAAATTTTTTAAATTAAACCATTTTTCTGTAGCTCTTGGTGTGGTCATAAAGAACTCCATTGAAAAATATTTTGGCAAAAATACCTATACTTTTTTATTTGATTAACAAACGCTGAATAATTTTATACGTAGAATTTCATCACTGCATTGGCGGTTTCTGACATCGTTCTGATGTGAATGGAATTTTCATTAATATTATGACTTTCTATTAATATTGAATAGGTATATTTATAGGTATATAGTTATGGTAAAATTTTAATTTAATTTGGGTGACTTTAAGCTCCATTTATAGTAAAATTGTTTTTTAAATATTAAAAAATCAGAGTTTGCAATTCACACGCGTTAGAAGTGAAACCTTAAGAATACTAAAAAAAACAAGGGTGTGGTGACGAGACTATGAAGCATTTTTTATTATCAATTTGAAGGATGATTTTTTCCATTTTTTTGTCGTCAAATTCGAGTGTATCTTTTTATATGCGTTTGGTCATCTTATTAGTATTTGTGTTTTCTTCTTCGGAGTCCCTATATGTTGCTTTCTTTTCTTTCTTTTGTGTATTCTCTTTCCTATTCATTTTGGAGTAGTTTGAAGATTGGTTATTGATTTTACAAAAATAACTTTTTTTTTGGATTCCGTAGGATTCAATCCTTGGTCCCCTGAATATCTAGCCGCTGAGTTTCGTTAGGCCCTTTATACCACTACACTAAAGGAGGCCTACGTGGGAATGTGGATTTATCGTATTATATTGGAACCTAGTAAAATAAATATTTTATTGCTATCTCATTCTCTCGCAGGCTCAATCCTGTAGACTTATGTGTTTATCTCTTTTTAGTGTCGTTCGTTTCCGTTTTATCGAGTTTCAAATTATAGCGGTGCTTTTTTTACATTAGACCCACACTGTAGGAAAATAATTCCATTCAGGGCTTACGTCATCTTTGGGGATGCTTTATGGAGGTTGTTTTTAAGAAAGAAAGGTGGGGAAGTTCTGGGAAGGAAAATGGTATTAGGGGTAGGTTAGAATTTTTGGGTCAGTGTGTCCAAGATTGACGGACGTATGAAACCATCCCTCCCACTGCGGTGCAAGGTGATGTTCTGAAAGAGTACGCCTGGAGAAGTCAAAGGGGCTCCCTCAAACATTATCTCCCGATCCGGCTTGCCTTGCAGCTAGTGGGCAGTGGCATCTGCCGCCAAGACCCGGACAAAACCTCACCCCACGAATCCGGGCACCCTTGCTAAGTCACCAATTCTAGCGAACCACTTGGGGTGACCTATGGCATATGAGTTCCTTATTAAAATTGTTTGCATCCATCATTAATTTCCTAAATTGTAGAATTGCCCACCCTAAAAGAAAAAAAAGGAATTTTCACATGTAGCAAACACATTGTGGGAATACATTATAATAAACACGATGGTATAACTTTGTTTAATTCCACTTTTTATTTTCTTATCCAACTAGTTTCGGTTCAACCTGAACCTTCTTCAGGGAAGAATAAAAATATACTGGTATCAGTATATTTTTATTCTTCCCTGAAGAAGGTTCAGGTTGAACCGAAACTAGTTGGATAAGAAAATAAAAAGTGGAATTAAACAAAGTTATACCATCGTGTTTATTTAAAAAAAAGGAAGTTATTTTACTGTGGTATATTGTGAATATAATATTATCAATGCGCTATTTTCATTTTCTTAATTAGTTTATCTACATTTTACGTCTACGCAAAGTTTCTAATTTTATTATATAAGTACCCACATAAAACAGGCCAACAGGCGTGAAGCTCAACACATGCTGATTTTTTTTAATAACTTCTTTAACAATATACTTTTGTTCGTGCCAATATCGATATATATTGGGAAAAAGTAAGCGTTAAAACAATAAAATTGTCGAAACATTGATGAAAAGTGCGATTTTCTGAACAGTGATAGTGGGATAAATTAGTCATAGGACAATGATAAATAAATTATATTACTAAATTTAACTGTAACGAAAATTCTTCAGTCACAAAATAAGGAGAAGAATTAGAATCTTTATTTTCATTTCTCGTCTTTTATAAAACAATTCACTTATCGAAATTCTCTTATTTTTTGTCGTTATCAAAACAGTAAACGCTAACAACACGCTACTAAAGTGACCGGCTGGCAAATAATGCAATGTGTGTTATTTATTATTAGTGAGAACAATACTTTACTGCCCATAATTTAAAATTTGTTGGTACCTACGTTCGAATCGACTGGCTGCGTGTACAATATACGTTAAATTTTACGAAGTGGACGCATCCCTTTATTATTTCGCATCCAAAGCCGAAGTGTCAAAGATGATCGGATTGGCGTTTGAAGTAAACAGTATGGAGGCTTGCCAATTCTCTCTCCTAAAATAAGCCTTATCCTTTTAATGGAAATTGTGATAAGTAGATGTTCTGAAGTAAAAATTCAATAATGTGGCCCATGTTGCTTGACATGACTCGGGATGATTGTAGACGGACGCTACGGCGCCTGGGTAAATATACATTCTTTGTACAATTCTTCATATTCATTTTTCCCTCCTTTACTATTGAAATGCCAGTGGTATATTTATGTCTTAAAATTGTTAAATTGTGCGTCTTTGCGATGTGTTTTGTTTATAAAAATGTCTTTTGTGTGTTTTCCTACAGAATTAGAGGCATATTCAAGTATGATTAGTGTATTTAGAGCGCAGGGAGCCTTGGTAGATGACAGAAAAAAATTGCTAGAAGATCTAAGGGGCGCACTAAACATTACCAACGACCGCCATACAGCTGAAGCACGGCGCGTTTCAAATGATGAATTACTTTCAACGATTGCTGACCAGTAAGAATAACATTACTTTATTTGTAAATATTATCATTTGACTGAGATTTTAATGATCAATTTTTTGGTTAATTATTTGTTATATTTTACTGTCACTTTGAAATTAATATATTTTGATTAATTCTTTTTTTCTAGGCTTTCAGGGCCTAATACAGGTTTGGGTTGGGTATGTGAGGGTCGAAGAAAAATACCCATTCTTCCTCGAGGTATTCCTCAAACCATGTACACAGAGATAGCTGATAGAGCAGCCAATATGGCTGCCGAAGAAAATGAGAAAATGGCACAAATTCTAGCATTAGAACCCAAATCTGCTCCCGTATCTCCCAAGAGCCCCATTGAGCAAGGGGATCAGGATATGGAAGTCGATGAAACTGCAGCAGCCACCGGGGAGAGTAAACCTGACATTAAGAATGTTGCGCAAATAACATATCCACCTGTTGTCATGTGGGATCAATCATTGAAGGTACAGTATTATCGTAATTTCAGTGTACATTTATATCAGAGAGCATGGTTGCCCAGAGAATAATAAATTTTTTTACTATTTTCCTTTTTTATTTTATTTTTGTTACGCCATTGTTAGCACAATGATACAAATGATTTCAATTTTAGTTACACATGAATTTTTTTAATAAGTTGAAAATTAATAATGCGCTCAAATTGACCCTTGATTTACAAATAATTATATTGAAGAATTATCAATTAAATTTTATCTACCATTACAAGTTGCGTAATATTATTCACATTTTGTTTGACAGTATACATTTTGTGTTCATGGATGGTAATAATTAGCATTGTCACAATACACAAATAGTACGTTTATGCATACTAATAGAATATAAACTGCCTTTCATTGATATGTGCAGCCATTCAATAAAAGCATTACTTATTTTAATTTACATAACCATTTCACAAATGCTGTCCGTCAGTGAAAATAATGGATTCCAATAATTTTGAAATAGGTAACTTTATAAAATTTTAAAGTGAAATTATATCTGTATTCATAAATGCTTCGCTACTGCATGATAAACATATTAATATAATATAAACAAAGACAATCGTAAATAATGTTTTACTGAGAGGATTACTTGGGTAGTGTTGTATGCCCATAATAACATCTGGAAAATTTATACTTTGCCATTTTTGTTCGTCTCAAGGGCATTGTGATGACCTTGCACAATAGATGAGGTCGTTATATTGCTCATTTTTTATGGCTGTTCAATGTTTTTTGTGTTTTCAGGTGGCAGCGGAAGAGGGCCCCCCACGCAAACGCAGCCGGCCTGCCCCCTCTGGTCCCCCCTCTGCAGCCCCCGCCACCACCCCTCCCGTCAGCCGTGCCAACCACCAAAGATACCTTAACATATCGCAAATATATTCCAGTTATTCTAAAGCACCTCCCGGTAAGTTCATTCATACATTAACAGATAGGGTTAGAAGTATCATCTATACTATTTTGAAAGAACGGATTTTCATTTTTAAACTTTCGTCTCCTAGTCCCTAGACAGGCCAATGAAATTAATTATCTGTTTAAGAAAAAAAATTGATATAAAAATGAAAATTTAAAAAAAAACCTGAATACGATAAAACTGTCTTAAATTCAGGCACACAGATTTGCTCACAATACACTTTAACGGTTTCATTCTTGAGTGTGTGTAACTATCACCTGTCATAGAGAAGAGAATTCTCATAGAAATCAAAAAAGAGAATCTTTTTACAACCTCTATTTAATCATTTCCATACCTGTTTTGACAGTCTGAAAAATTACTTTATTTATTGTAATTTGTGATAAAATTATCACGCAATTGTTGATAGTTGTAAAATGAATTGTACAATACAATTGAATATTTTTTTTGTACAATCATTATTCATTTCTGTATCTGTATTTGCATTTCTTATTCCATGTCCGTTTTATAACAACTGTTATCAGGAGTTTATATAACATGAATGGATTTAATTTATAGAACTTAACTTTAGCTCTGGCGTTTTCTGTATAATTTAAGATGTTTTATTTAATAATTTAATTTGTTTATTGCAGCCAAACAATCCAACCAACCAGGAGGAAAGAATTATAGTCAAGGTAAAATGCAAGGAAAGGCAAATCACGGGCACGTCCCCAAGTCCGTATGGAAACATAGATCTGTTCACGGGAAACACGGCAACAGTGGCAAACACTCGGCCAGCGGCCAAGTGGCCATCCCACACCAGCAGGTGCGCAGCGGGATCAAGTCCCCCACCGACCCTCACATAGCGGGATCACAGGCACTCAGCACAGGCATACAGAACGCTGTAGACGCCAACAATCTAAAGTCACAGACTTCCGGCTTCCAGGCCAACTTCGCACAATCCATAGCCAAGAGTATAACCACTGAAGATTCAATCGACGCCAAACAAAACAGTGGAACTACCCACGTGCAAGAATCTCCTGCCATGCAGCTTTTGACTCAACCCCCCGTTCCTCAGGAAACATCGGTTGCCCTTCCTTCACCCGACGAGATGTCCAACGTCCCCAACATCGTCAACAGCAATGTCCCCACCGGCTCCCCGTCCCTAAAGGGCCCCCAGACCGTCTCGGGGAAAGCTTGCCATCTCATCATCAAGAAGAAAGGAGACTCCCTGGGAGAGAACATCCCGTCCTCTCCCAAAATTCACGTCACCAACATGCAGATCATATCCAAACCTTCCGATATGGGCGGTATTAAAGTGTTACAGAATCGACAAGTGGTTGTGGCTCCTTCTCAGAATACTCCGCAGAAGATGATCAATTCCAGTGGGAAGTTGATGACTACAAAGTTTGTTCAGCAAATACCGCAAAAGTCTCAATCGCATCTCAACCCGACTCTCACCCCCAAATCGAGCGCCCCCAACACACTCATGGATAAAGTAATTATAGTGTCCAAATCCATGTCTTCCACTCCACCCAGTATTCTACAAAGAAGTCTAAGCAACGCTCCATCTAAGAATATAATCATCTCCAGCCATCCCAGCCACCCCATCACTCACATCACCAAGGACGGAGAAACTAACCTAATTAATAAAAATATTGACAGTGAAGGAATGATTTCCAAAATTATACCCATGAATAGTTCTGAAATGAAATTGCCAACTAAGACATTTGTTCTGACTCCCAAAAGCTGCCAGAAAATGGTAATAGTACCTGCCAAGGGCAGCAAGGGCTCTCTGCTGGGGCAGTCAGTGCCGCAGCTGCAGGTAAAGGGGATAACCGGGAGGCAGACCACCATGAAGTTGGTTCCTGCCGGTAATCAAATGTTAAATAGCCAAAACAAAACCACTAATTTAACTATTGTATCCAAAGCTAATTCAAATATTTTAACAACTAAAATAGTATCCAAAGACTCTCTGACACATATCAACATGTCGACTAATGACTCATCACCGACTAAACTTCACCAGACTTCCCATGTACAAATTGCCCCCAAGCCCAAGGGACAAGCCATCATCCGCCCCGCCAATGCCAAAAGCAACTTGGTCTTAGTGCAGAAGTGCAGCCCTCTAAATAAAGGAGCCATCACATTTACAAAAAATGGAAATGACCTTACAAAACTTATGATGACAAATAAAATTAATCCCGTGGTCACACCGCCTACAAATATAGTTACAGAAAGTGAAGTGAATAGTGCGGAAGACATTAGTAAAAACACTGGGAATGTGATTGTTCTGCAATTGAGCAGCGAGCAGCTTGAACAAGCGGGTAGTTTAGAGTTCCTGGAGGGAGACCAAAGTGGTCAGGGAATGAACTGTAATCTCAGTTTAAAAGCCGAGAACTCAATAATCACGCAAGACACCCCCGTCCTATTTGACTCTCAGATAGGGGATCAGGCGTGCAACACCGACTCCATGGAGTCTGTTCCCGACACCTTGCTGAGTGTAGTTAGTATTGACAATGCCAACGAGCCCACCAACTCGTTTAGTGAAGAGCAGTCCTTGCCTAAGTTACACATAGACCCCGTTAAACTATCTCTAGAAAACACCGCCTCTTCCATCGTCACGGACTGGGACATGGACATAGAACCTACATCGGACAAAGAAAAATCTTTGGAAATAAATAAGTTGGCGTTAGAATTGGAAATGTCAAGTGACAGTGAAACAGACGGTTACATGGATTCATCGCAGGATGAATCTAAGAAAGATAAAAACCAATTAAGAGAAAATGAATCAATTCAAAGAAATACAGGTTGGTGTTAATCAAATCATATTCTGTAACAAAATTAATATTTCCCGTTCCAACGCTTAGTTTAGTGTTGTAATCATTTAACCTTGTGATAAATTGACAATCAATATTTGAATATTTAAGTCCTAGAAAGTAGCATGCTTGCAACCATGTACATATGACAGTAGAACACTAACTTGTATTATTCCTACCTTTGTTATACTAATACTTTTGTTGTAGATGAAAGTAATGCAATATTTCTACAACATAGCTCTAGAATTCCAACCAGTAGAACTCTACTAAGTCAGCTCCAAGACGAGGGTTCATCTAGTAATGATTCTTCTTTTGTATTGACAAAAAATATAGGAAAAAAATTCATTGTACAATCTGACAAGAGCGCACAATCCGCTAAAGAGTCTTCACCCAAGGAGGAGCGGGAACGGTCGCCCAAGGAATGCCAACAGATACTGGCAGAGCAGAAGAGCCAGAGTCGCGCGCGCATGGACATCTTTAGCACGGCCATAGCGTCGGCCGACATCAACCTGGACACCTTCGAGTACCTCGAGGACGGGATGATCTCTGCCGACGACATGTTCACTCTGCCAGGGGCCGAGGTGGGCAAGGGGGACGCTGCGGGGGCTCCCCCCGCCACGGCCCTCAAGGATAAGTCGCTTCCCTCACTCGAGCAACAATTACATCAATTACTTGGAGATGACCACATAGGTAATTACCAAACTCTATCTAATTAACTTAATGATAAATATAAAGCTGTCCTTGCTCTATCTAATTAACTTAATGATAAATATAAAGCTGTCCTTGCTCTATCTAATTAACTTAATGATAAATATAAAGCTGTCCTTGCTCTATCTAATTAACTTAATGATAAATATAAAGCTGGGTTTTCTTCACTAACTGTTAAAATACGATAGCCAATGGGCTCCTTTAGATCTGGGTTCAATTGTGTTCAATTCGCAGTGACTTTCTAGCCAAAAAATGTCATATATAGGTCAATATTTCTTGTCACATAGCACCGCTGTTGATGTTCAGTAAAAACCTTAAGAGGAAATCTGAGAAATTCTAACAATAAGATATTTTACCAAACTATTGCTGTCACTGTCGCTCTTACTCCCCCAAACACTGAGCGAAAGAGGTAACTGCACCTCAGGCTGATAATCTTAACACATTGTAATCTGATCACGTATTAATACGTGTTTAGCAAATTAATGCTAGAGAGCGGAACACGTATTTATACGTTTTTGATAGATTGTTAGTGGAGCGCGGGTCACGTTAAAATGCGGGTTCCAATATACTTGAGTTTTCGCTATATAGCCTCTGTAGGGTTGTAGCCATGCAGGTAAAAACCTTTTGAGAACAATAGATGGGGTGTACGGTAGGTACCGAGGTAGTGTAAATATTAATTTTTTCATAACTTTCCTGCTTTATGTGAAATTCTGCACTAGTTTAACGATAAAGAATACATTTCTAAATATAATAAAATAAAATGAAATAAAATAAATAATTTGCAAAAAGAATTATTGAAATCAAACAAATATTTTTGAAGTTATCGCAATTTTTCTAGAGGTCTACGTTAGCGCAAAATTACGCGAAAAATCACCCGTTACCAGCACGATACGCGGCCGAAAACTGCCCGATCACAATGTGTTAATAAATAAAAATGAATGTTTATTTGTTTGTCCCTTATGCGTTCTTAAATCATTCAACCGATTGCGATGAAACTTAGGTGATTTGTTGTAAGCATGCCCGCAAAACTTTTTGAAATTTTGCATAAAAAATATATTACAGGTGGTGTGTGGTTGAAAAATGTGTGTATTTCATATCCGGAAGGGGGGGTTTGCGGGAGGGGGGACGAGGAAAGAGGAAGGCAGGGAAGGTGGAAGAGGACTGCGGGGAGGAATGGGTTCTCGAGGCGGGGGGTACGAAGGAGGGTGGAAGATAGAGAAGGTGGAATAGGAACGGGGGTGGGAATGGGAACGCATGGGAAAGGTCACACAGGAAGAAACAATTTCTTTATTTGTGTGGTGTTGCAACGCATGCCGGGTACTCACTTGTAGTACCTAAACCAATTTTTAAGATTTTTTTTACTGACTGCATTGGAAGAAACTGTTTTGTAAATTTTGCTTTAAAATAAATATACTGAACATCTGTTGATGGAGTTCAGGAGGCTAACTAACTTACCATCACGCCGTTACCGCAGGGGTGGGCAGAGAGGACGGACCGCCAAACAACTTGGTCTTGGCACACACTCTTTGCCTCACTCACATTCATACATTGTCTCAAACATACTCTTCTATTGTTTTGACATGGCCCGACTCAAGGATCTGATTCGCTTGATCACGCCATGTCTTCCTCGGGCGTCTCCGATTTCTTCTACCATTCACATTTACATCATATTCTTCTTACACTACTATCTTCATTCATTCGCTCTACATGTCCAAACCATCTGAGGGTCCCTTTCTTAATCTTACTCATTATGCTTAGATCAGCCTTGCATTCTTTGCAGATCTCCACATTTCTCACACGATCATACATGGTTTTACTACACATACGCCTCAGGGATCTCATTTCATTATTTACTTTCATTCTTACATTCAGTTTACTTTCATCCTTTCTCTGCCAGTTCCATGCCTCACTGTCATACATCAGGGTAGGTACCAGCACTCCATTATGGACTGCTAGCTTCGCTTCTTTGGACAGTTTTTTGTTGGCGCCAACGGCATTCAGTCCTCCATCAATGGAGGACTGAACGCCGTTTTACCCTTCTTTCAATATCTCTATCAGTCTTTCCATCTCTTGTAAACATGCTTCCCAAATACACAAACTCATCCATCTGCTCCAAGTATTCATCATTCTTAACTATATTGCACATTGTTTTCATACTCTCTTTCAAATACCGTGACTTGAGACTTACTTACATTCATCTTTAACTCATTCTTCATACATACGTTCATCCTAGACAAGAGAGACTGTAGATTTTTCATACTGTTAGAAATCAGCACCCCATCATCAGCATACTTTAGAATTATTAATATTATTTTTCCACAAATATGTGATCAGCATTTTTAAATTGACAAATTAGTTAATGTATACATAGTTCTTTGGCTAATTTAAAATTATTATTTACAGTTAATTTTATCTGAAAATATTTATTTTAAACGAACGTGACATGTGGAGATGACCCACACATTATTATAAAGTGAAAGAATAATGTTGGTTCTGTATCCATTGTTGCTCTTATTTCTGTAACATTCATTATCATGTTAATTTAAACAACAATCAGTATTGTATGTAAATTACAATAACACAATAATGTTAATTCAGTAACTTCAAACGCCTTTCTGTTGCTCTATGGATCCATTTAATTTATAGACAAAAGTAATAGTTCAATTTACCTCTATTTTACCATATAAATTTCTTAGTCCATCAGTGGTGATTTCTTTGAAAGAGCACACGTTTAGCTCCCACCTTTATCAAAGATTTGACACGCATTTGCAAAAAAGTTTCGTTTCGTTTTCCCGTGTGTGTAGTTATTTCTTGTAGTCCCGAATTAATTTCATATAAAACACACAAAAGTAGATTGCATTGGTCGTTTCTCTATGCATCATTTTACCGCATTAGTTGTTTAACCGGTTCCATGCCGATTACGCGCCGGCGCATGCCAAATGCGAGCCAAATTAAACTGTAAAAAATATTTTTTGAAATGCGATTTTAAACTTTAATTATAAAGAAAACGTATGAAGGATAAGGTCAGAATCGCTTGGGGCACTCTTGTTCATAAGGTATAAGATACCGTGTACCCATCTAGCATAGAAGAATAATTTCTGTGGAATTGTTTATGATCTCCGGCCAAGATTTTTTCCCGCCTTTTAACTGTCAGATTGGCTTGCTTTACTCTCGCGCCGTTGTCGTGAAAAAGATTGTGAAACGTATAAATTCATTGAATAAACGCAAGTATATTGTTTTTATGCATAGTTTATTGTTCAAGAAATGTGTTTCAGTAAATATTACATAAGATAGCATAAAATAAACCCACAAAATATTACGTAAAAGACAAAACATCGCGAAATTTACCCGTTTCCTCCAGTGGCATTTAAAAGGTTAAGGGGGGGAAATAGGTGTAGGACGGCGTATTTTTAGTGGTTTTCATGAATTTTTTTAACACATGAGGAATATATATTTTTTATTTATACTTTGGGGTCATTTTACACATATATTCAAGAGTTATATTCTAAAATTTCCAAATATTTTCCTCAAAAAATAACGGAGATATCAGCTGCCGCGCATTGTAAGTCGCCATCCGGCTGGGCAATTTGTGTAACTCCTGGAGGACACAATTTTCACTTGAAATCAATTTTTCAAGAAAATTGACTTTTTTTATAAGTGTTTCTTCTATTTGAACCTCACTACTAAAAAGAAAATCGAAAATCAGTATTCTTTTGAGGAATGTGAAAATTTATTACGATTTTTTACCATTATTTTGTATGTTTTTTTGCAATACAAAAATAGTTAAAATAAAGACACTATTCAGGATTGAGGTTCAAATAGAGTGCAGTTATATAAAGAAACTATGTGCTGAGTTTGATAACGATTGATCAAAAACTGTAGGAGCTAGAGGTTACACAAATTCAAAAAAAGTAGTTTTGAGAAAAACACCTTTGAAAATTAGAGTGGCAGTAAAGTAGTAGTGGACACTCACTCAAACGCTTATAACTTTTAAATGGGTGGAAATTTGGTTTGAAATTTTCAGAATATATTTTTGAATATTTCTACTACCTATTTCCCCCCTCAAATTACGCAGCAAATTTCGTGTATAAATGGTCAATAACATTGGAGGGCGAGAGAAAGAAAGAAAGATTTGTCGCCTCTGTTGACTGTTGTTTCTGACATGTTAGTGCTAAAGCTGTAAACTGTTTTAAGAAGTGTGGTTATAACAGTGCAGCAGCGCCATCAGGTGATTGGCTTAGATTGGATACAAAAATAAACTGTAATAATTTTGTTACTTTTGACGACAATATTCTAACACGTGGGATTGAAACAATAGAAAATTTGTGCGACGCAAGCTTGAAAGAGACTGTACAAGAGGTTGATGAAGAGGATCCGCCATCTGTCTCTTCATTTTCGGAAGCATATACAATGTTCGAAAGATTGAAAACTTTCTTTTAAAATTTGATAACTGATTCCGAAGAAAAAGTAATTTGTAACATTGAAAAAATACTGATTTCCCAAGGCAATAAAAAAGCCAAAAACAAATCACAATGAAAGATTATATACAGCACAATTTTTGTCTCCATGCAGCTTTCTTTTTTTTATTTTGTTGCAATATTTTTTATTTAAAAAAATTGATTTGTACCTGAAACGTATATCTTTTTTAGAATATGTATGTACACATACACAGTGGCGTAGCTAGCATGGGTGGCACCCAGGGCGGATACGTGAGGGGGGGGTGGCTAGAGGATTTCAGGGATAAAAATTTCTCCATAAATATAGACTTTTTTCGCCTATAAAAAGACCGTCAGACACAAAATTCTCCTGTTTCGGGGCACTCCACGGAGAGCCGTAGAGCTACAAAAATGTAAATAACAGACCCTGTTCAAAATTCTTCGTGGCAATATCCTTCGTAATTTTTTTCCACAGGGTGTCACTCCCCATCGGGTGGCATGGTGTGGGAGAAAAATATTTTTTGTTTTTAATTGAAAATAAATGTCACAGCATAGCAAAATGTCATCTACATTGTTTATTCAAAAATGCTCAAGAATCACTGGTTTATCTTTCACAAATGTGCAGATGCACACAATGTAGACATTGATAGATAATAAAGAATACTAGTGGTCGCCCAATGGTCGAAATTCGACCATAATTGTAATGTTTTTTTATTGATTTAATGTATTTTTTATGCATAATTTAAAAAATATATTAGCATTCTGCACTCCTTCTCTACATAAACTATAAGTGTGCGAAATTTCATACTCCTCTGTCCGCGCTATTTTTGTAAAAAGGGATACAAAGTTTTTGCTTCACGTGTTAATATACTGACACGTATTAATAAACTGACACGTATTAATATACTGATATATTAACACTCCTTCTCTATGTAAACTATAAGTGTGCGAAATTTCATACTCCTCCGTCCGCGCTATTTTCGTAAAAAGGGGTACAAAGTTTTTGCTTCACGTATTAATATACTGATGATAATACTAGAAGTGCCTTAATAATAATAATAATAATGTTTGGATCATTTCTTTAGCGCCGCTTAAAATTGTACATATTTTATCACCAAAGTTTCATCGCAATCGCATGAAAGGTATAGAAAATAATTTCATAATGCCAGAGCTCACCATTATATGTAGAAACCTTCGCGGGTGTTCGCACAACAAATCACTAAAGTTTCATCACAATCGGATGAACGGTATAGGAAATAATTTCATTAGCCAATGCTCACTATTATCAAAACCTTTGCGGGCGTTCGCATAACAACTCACCAATTTTTTTATGACCGAGTGGGTATTTACACAATACTGTCAACTGACAGCTACGACTTACAACCGTGGCTTAAATTAGAGATTTATAATGTACAAATTTGAATGGTAACGACTTAGTACATTTTGGTTATAGACTATTTAGCATGTTTAGAATTTAGCGCTGTGTCTCCCCTACACTTGCCATCCCATTTGAATTTCGTAATCATGGTTTTGTATGGAAACACAAGGAAATATATGCCAAAATTTGACCTATAATTGGATCACGAAACATGCCCACAACCCACAAGGCACTTCATGTGTTATTCTTTATTCTATGATAGATAACAATGATATCTTTGTTATTTATATATAATATTCAACTTGACGTTGTATATTGCTGCATCCAATACTGCCAGTGAATGCTTTTATATTTACCGTGACGATTCACGGCAATGTTATCGTGACGGCATAAAAAAGGCAATAAACATACGTTCCTCATCACAATATTGCTGCAGCTCCTTCAAAAGATGAGATACACAATGTACGTAGGTAGGTTCCCTCAAAGTTCCCCAGGAAAAAAGTCATCATTTTCTTGCATCTCTCTCACACACCGCACCGTGACGTCTCCTTAGACTCCTACCAATATTAGTAGCTGTGACGATAATTTTGAAAGTATGGAATATAGGTACAAGGATAATGTTGGAGTTTGAGTGAATTCCAAAAATTCAAAAACGTCAAATGTCAATGCGCTGATGGTTTTGCTTTTGTTCTTAAACATATAATGCTGCCTTTCTTTCTTACACACTAAATGACAACAATCGAAAATGAGACAAATGGTGAATGTATGTCTGCATCCCCCCAAAGGAAACATGCAATCATTTTCATACATCTCCCTCCCCATATAAAGAAAATGAAATGAAATTCCCGTCGCAAAAAAGTAGTACTTTGGAGGAAACAGTCGCACGTATTTTGTGTTTCTCACCATTATTTAATGTGTAAGAAGCTGCAGCATTATAGCGATAAGGAATTTACGTTTATTGTCATCACGGTACCGTTGCCGTGAATCGTCACGGTAAATATAAAAGCGTCCAATAGATTAGTATCTTTCTTAGTTCACTAAACAGTGGAGGACTAAGTAAATAACAACTGTGTACCCTGGGCAAAAATTTTTTGACACCTCCCTATCCCGGGCGGTCCGCGACTTTTCAGTGAGCTAGAGTGCTAAGATTGAAAAGTACGACATTATTGATGTTTAACCCCTTAAATGCCATGGAGCAAAGGGGTAAATTTCGCGATGTTTTGACGTAATATTTTGCGGATTTAGTTTATGCTATCGTATATAATATTTACCGAAACACGTTCCCTGAACAATAAACTATGCCTACAAACAATATTACTTGCGTTTATTTGACAAATTGATAGGTTTATCTATCTTTTCATGACCCCCGGCGCTCACAGTTTGACAGTTGAAATCGCGGGAGAAATGTCATTTGGAAAGTCACAGAAGCATTCCCAAATAATAATTCGAGTGGCTAGGTGTGTTTCTTATATCTGTTACGTCAAGAACAAGAATGCCCCAAGCGATTCTGACCTTGTCCTTCATACATTTTCATTATACGTAAGGTTTAAAATCGCATATCAAAAAGTTTTTATTTTTATTTTTTTTATTCGGCTATAGGGCACGTCCCGGGCGCGCCATCGGCAGGCCACCGGTTAAATGAATTTAAATATTGAAAATAAAAAATTATTTTCAGCCGTATTTTTTAATCTTAGCGCTCTAGCTCACTGAAGTCATGGACCGCCACTGCTCTCTATATATTTTATGGGATAATCGAATAAAACAAAATTCTTGTTGATCTTAAATTTTTTTATTTTTTTTTTGTTACAAGTGCTCTTTTACTGAACATAATTTATGTGCTTTTAAATTTCTACAACAACCAAAATCAGTACCTTTTTATGTCTTTTCAATTTCTGTTAGAGGAGTGCAAGAGTAGCAAGAATTCTGGCTCGAGCATTAAGGTACTGTCAAACTACGGTATAAAGTAGCAAGCGTTTTTGGATTTGGCCTATTTCAGCATATCTGAAAGCATAGCATGCAGTGTGATCTGACACGGTCATTAATCTGTAGCCCCAACTCTTTCGATGTGTATGCATTAATACAGTGAACCAACCATTTGCCTGTAATTCGGTAAATAGTATTTTTCCCATTTTCAATGAGTTTGCTACACATAAAATAGCAATTTAATCTAATGTTGATGTGAATTGTGTTTCAGATGATGCAGAAAAGCTGCAAGAACTAGAAACCTGCCCAAGAAGTGGTGCCATGGAGTGAAGATACTCACCTATCTTATAATGTGTGTAAATAGTAAAGCGGAGAGCAAGTGGGATTAAGAAGCATTCGACACAAACCAGTACATACACATAGACATTTCAATTTGTTACAAAATCAGTTTTAGTAATAGAATTTGCGTGTCTTGTAAATAGTAGCATAAACGACTTTGTGTTTTCTTATCCAAATATAATAAATAGAGATATTGATTCACAATACTAAATCATGAAATAAGACAGATGACAGCATGAGCAACACTTGTTAATATGGTTTCTTTCGCCCTAATGTTTGTGTAAATGAATAAACACTGTTAATTTAAACTAATGACAGATGGGTTTGATCATCACTTGTTTTTAACTACTTATTTTATCGATAAACATTTTTTTATGAATTTTTTATAATTGTAAAAAGAATAATGTTATCACGCTGACAAGAACGCATTTAGAAGTATTATATTTATGTTAAGGAGGGTAATATGGAGGACGGAAGAGTTGAATAAACAATTATAATTTGAGTTCACATTCTGTCTGCTTGGAGTGAGTACTATTTTGTTCTGTTCTGTTGAGGTAGGTTCCACATGTTAAGGACTTTGTGTATATAAGATGATCTAATCAGGAAATAAAGTTATCTGTTACTCGATTATATTTGTTTTGTGAAGTTTCGTTGTGAGGAGGGTATTCTATTATAAATCAAACCACCCGATTAAATATTTAATAAAATGAAACAAATAAATAAGAGAAAATATTTATTTTTATGGTGTAATTGAGTAAATATATCAAAAATATTATATAAATCTGGAAAAAAGCATAAATATGTTGTAAAAACCTGTGCTCAATACAAGATTAGACATTATTAAATGCTGTGTACAAATGCTCATTTCAATATTGTATGTTTAGCAAAAATAAATCTTTAAATTAAAATATGTCCTTGCCTTTTAAATAAAAAACAAAGATTGATATAAATAAAATTCAAAAAATATCATCCTCTAAAGCAGAACCCTTGATACATAATAGATATTCAAGGGGTAATATCACTGGTCAACTAATCTGTGCAGTTCTACTGCACTAGATGTGCCAACCATTGTACTCTTAAACATTACAATACAGTACGGTTCAACTTCTGTAGAAGAAATGCGTAAATATAACTTAGGCGAGGTGTTTAACTTAATCTGAAGTAACGGCATTACTTAGTAACGGCATGCATGGCGTGCGCCAAGTATTCCACGTTCTTGCTGGTGACTCCGGCCACTGAGATGCGACCGTCCTTTGTCAGGTAAACGCTGAACTCTTTGGTGATTCGCTCAACCTGAAATCAAACAACAACCATTACATATTGATGTATTAAAGATACTAAAATTACTTCCGACTCTGTATTGTGATGGCGCAGTAATTGACCTAATTTCTAAAAGAGGATACATTCATTAACAACTGCCACAATGATGTAATTGAGACCTCACAGGGAGTGAGTGTCTAAATCAGGTGGGATAAAAATAAATGCGTATTGTATAACATCATCTAAAGTGACAACAAAACTGTTTTAAGTTATTTTTACATTTAGGAATGCGTGAAACTTCATTTGCCCCCCACTGGGTGTAAATTATTATTTTAATTTAGTGCTTTCTCTTCACTCTACTGGCAAAATGTGTTTGTTACAAAACCACCCAATAATAATTGTTGTTAATATAGTTTGGTTGACTATCAAATTGTCAGTTTACATTCTGACTAATAATTGTTCAGAATAACCAAAATGCTACATAAAAACTGCATAATAATATGAAAGTTAATAATTCAAATATTATGGCATAGACAAAAAAAATTTCTACAAAATAATTTTACTAATGCTGCGTTCTCACCTAATAGATTCTGAATCTATGGTCAATTTATAGAACAAAAGCTGAAGTCAATTCAACTTTGGGTTTCTACACTAAAGAAAAGCCTGTTCTCACTAATTCCATAGATTCTACGAAACAGATGAGGTGTGATCCCGGCTTTACTGCATAGATAAATTTATAGTTTGATATAATAAAGAGACGACATGCAAATGTCGCAATTCAAATGTTACCTGGTCCTTGTTAAGTCCGGTGAAGCAGAACATGCCGATTTGGTCGGAGATGTGGGTCCAGTCCCTTTGGCTTCCTTCCTTCTTCAGGTTGTCGCGGAGGGACACCCTCATGGAGATGATTCTGTCAGCCATTCCCTTGACGTCTAACAACCTGAGTACAAAAGATAGAGATATTAATTTAAAACCACACAATTTTTTATAATCTTGAACATTGCCCTTGAGGTGATTTTTCACAAAAACAGCGCTATGTAAATCATCCAAATATTATTATCATTGACAATAAATTCATTGTTATGCTAATATATTGTCACCTTAACTGGACAAGGTTCTAACTGATATTTTTTTCGAAAATAACCTTTAAAAATGCAAAACTTTTGCTCATTTCTATAACCAAAATAATTTTCAGAGCCACCTAGGTAATGATGTTAGATATAATGTGGCAATTAAGCAACACTCTTTTGTTTTCAGCGATTTTCAATAATTTCTTAATTCAAAAGTTATTCATGTATGATAAAGATAGACCTTTAGAATATGTGCATATGGACGAAATAAAAAATAGAACACGGGTGGCATTTTCGTATTCAAAATTCGAAAGTTCTGTTGAATACTACCTCAAGTCTGACTAAAGCAGGAGGCCTGTGCACCAGTCAAATTTTGAGGTGTCAAGTTTTCAAGCTATAATGAACAACGATAGTTTTCAAATGGCGGTTATTGTATTTGTTGTTACTGCTGATTTATATGTTGTTTTACCGCAAGCATATAAATAAAGAATCATTAGACTATTATAAACAGTAAATTTTACTTAGCGATGGCACTGACTATGTAATTTGGCTGTCCAGACCTGTACTTTAGTAGGCCTTGAATTCTCTAATGACGCATAAAATCTTCAGGCAGAAAGCAATTGTATTATTTATAATAATCGATAATAAGTAGTTTGCGTGAATTTACAAATGAAATGTTATTCCTTAGCTTTTACTACTGTTTGCCGTGTAATTGAAACATTTTCTCATCACACAGGAGGGCATTTTGGCGCTTTTTAAATGCAACTTACTCACCGGTAAGACACAACCTTACTCGATGCGTGGCAATTTAGTACTAAAATGCTAGAAATCGAGTACAGTGCAATTGCCTTGCTTTTGGCTTCCCATTTTGAGATTTGTACCACGCGTCTACAGTATATAACATCATTGATTTCTATAACCAAAATAATTTTTAGAGCCATCTGTGCTATATTTCTGTATGACGAAGTTCTAACATCAAGTTTTTAATGTTTCCGTTTATTTTACAAAATTCTAACATCACTTTGGACTATTATTATACTAACTATTGCAATTGCCTTTTTGTTTGTAACTGAAAGTTGATCATTGTTAAAAGGCATAGTGTAGTTTATCACTTTAGTTAAATAGGGTTCTAACATGTTTGGAGTTGTTAAAGTTTGCATAGACATCATATTTAACAATTTCTGATTTTGACATTCAATCTTGTAATTTAACATAATTTAAAGGAAATCAGTCTTTTAGTTTAACATATTTTTAAGGAAACTATTTAAATTTAACGTGGCCCTACCTTGGAAAGGCATTAAGGAAATGTAGTTAGAACCTTATTCAATGAATTATATGCCATAGCTGGTTGCGTATGGTTCTATTTGCACCTTTAAATATGTTCTAAAATGGTAAGTATTACGTCCTAATCAAATATATTTTCTTATAAAGTATTTTAGTTAAACTAAAATTACACAAGATTCAACCTCAAAATCAAAAATAGATAATTAGATTATAAGAAATCATCTTTGCAAATTTTGACACCTCATATCTTAGATCAAAGATATTCAAATACAAGAGAAATGCTATGATGTCCGCCCGACTGTCGGCGGGATTACTTCCGAATGGGAACAGTTTAAATACGGAAAGTAGTTGATTTTTTAAGGTGTGCAGTAGTATTGGTTAACAATATAGTTTGAAAAAATTCATTCGTTTAGTTGATTTTTTTAAGGTATACAGTAGTACTGGTTAACAATATCGGCGACACGAGGAAATACAGTCCCACCCAGTAAAAACTGCGGATAGCACATCTCTTATATTTCAATATCTTTGTCTCAGAACAACGTAAAGCGAAGTTAGAACCCTGCCCAACCAAAGTGACAATGTCAACCTTATCTACAATGCGGTTGCATTATGTCCAAATAATAAAAAATGCGAGTGAGGAGGTTTTAGCAGTTCACCGTCGACATGCGATCCATCAACGATTATTCCCGTACATGGCTGGTGTAAATGTGATCCATGAAGTTTCACTAAAACACATTGTGTCAAAACTAGTGATTTGCACCCGGGAACTGGAATATTCCCCGACCTAATATAAATTCCCCAAAGTCGATGATTTATTTATTTTATTCTGAAATTTGTATGTATTATATTAAGAGTTAATAATCACAGTAAAATCAGTTCTTCGATATCTCCAAAAATGATGAAGCTAGAGCTTTCAAAATGAACTTGGCTAAAACGTACAGATCGATGTTTGTCTACAAAGTTCGTAAAAAAAGCATTTAACAATGTTAGCTCATCAGGCCGCTTTCGAAATTTCGAACGCATGATGTAGCTTGAAGCAAAACACTTTGTCACTTGTATTGCAGTTAATTCAAATCTCCTAGTGGAACATGGACTGCATGTCACGAATTTTTAGCCAATCACCTCTCTACCCCCTTGATGAGCTAACCTTGTTAACCCTTCGAATAATGACAAAATAATATCTATGAACTTTTGCCTGTCAAGATTTGCGCACTAAATTCCCGGTTCTTCCCATGCATTTTAAATTTTCCTTTTTATTGGTTATTTTTTAACCTTGTTGCAAAAAAAAAAAATTGTTCTAAAATCTAGATAAAATAATCTTTCCGATGTGTTTATTAGAAATCAACATTTTTGTTTTTTAATATTAAAATTTTGGTATTGAAAATGTAAATTAGCTTAAAAATACATACCTGAAGATTCCTAGAAAAAGTACATAAAATAAAATAAACTGAACATTTTAAACACAGATTCCTTTTCTTAAGAAAATTTATAATAAAACTGTCACCTCACATTTTATGACATTCATACAATTTTATTTAAAATTAAATGTTTGTTACGTCACATTTTGGCGCAAAATAAAATCGTCACTTATGATCGGGTTTGTAAAATATCTGACCAATATAGCTCGTATATTTCTAAAGCAATAAGAAGCATTATTTCTTTCGCTTTCTAACATAAAAGAAATCACAAATGTATGCGTGACAGGAAGAGAGATATCTAACTTTTAATAATGCACGGTCGCTCTGGGACAATTTGGGTCTCCTGTTATTATAACGGCATATGATGTTTTGGGACAACTTGGGTCTCCTGTGATTAGACGGGTTAAATGCATTTTGTACGAACCTTGGTCTCTCTACACACAATTCATGATTTGAAAGGCAGTGCTGCAGTTCCTACTGCTGTGCCAGTCATTGTATGTACCTTGACATCATACCGTTTTCTTTCCCAGAACTTCCTCTCCATTATTTCCTTAAAAATACCTTCCACAGCATCCCCAAAGTTGACATAGGCCCTGAGGGAAATTAGTTTCTTCAGGGCCTCCTGTGTGCAACTAATGTTTAAAAAAAAGTGGAACATTCGACTGAACTCCAAAAATAACAGTAACAAAAACAACTCTTAGGATGTGTTATTTAAAAAAAGAATTTAAAATTCATCAAATTTTTAAAGTTAATTTTCACATTCTGTGAAAGTTCTATTCATGTTCTGTGATTATTTCAGTTTTATGAAGCAACTGGCCTATAATTATATAATAACAGAACTTGAATAGAATTTACACAGAACATGAATTAATTTTAAAAATTTGATGAATTGATAAAAAATTTTGTGACAACCCATCCTTACAGAAGTTATATTCATTGTAAAGATTCTTCTTTGTGATGATTCTAATAAAATGGAACAAGAGTAATAATTTTATTAGAATTATTTAAGATAACAAATGCCTCACACTGATAAGTCTAAAGAATATTTTGATTACCCGAGCCGTAAATTTTTCACGTCAAGATATCTGTCAAGAAATTAATCCGGTTAAAAGCACGAAATGATAATAAATCTTGCCACATGAGTTGACAGATAAGTAATCGGTGCAGGAAAAGTATCCAAGTGGAAGCCTAGAACTGGTAAGGGAACAAGAGATGTGATTCTTTTAACGATGCCATCCTAAAATTCCATGTAACAGAAGCAAATACGGCATCCCCAATAGAGAACTCCAGTCTTATATTAATTTTTTTATTTTTTTGACCTTCTAACTTAAATAACTGCATATTTATTTTTATAGTTAGTTTTAATAGTTAAAATAAATGTCAAAATTTTAATTTTTCAAGATCCCCCGAAAACCACCGAACCTAGTGTGACGTCATCATGACCAACCGAAGTATGAATTTTGTAGGGAACTGGAATCAGCTGTTCGACTCCCGCCATTTTGAATTTCAGCATTGGAGCGTTTTACTAGGCATTATGCTCGTTTTTTGTACAGTTAGAGTTTTTGAATATTTTAAATAATATAGATGAACTAATAGAGATAGTTTATTTTTGATACTGAATTATTTAGGCCTAAATAATGTTTCAATAAAAACAAAAACTATTATATGTCCAACTCTCTACAAACCAATAACACGGAATGTCGAACGGCTTGCGTCTCACATTTCTATTGATTTCTATACAACTTTGACCCAGGTGACGCGGCGCGGTGACGTCACGCCGCCAAAATCCAGCAATACCAACTTGACGTAACTGGCTACGTAAAAATACTTGAAAATAATTAACACACAGTCACAAAAAAAAGAAACAAGGAAGACGGGTCATGAAACATTATTAGTATGAGACAGCATTCACATAAGCGCCGTATACCTATTTACCAACGGCATAATTTTTTTGCTTGACGACAGTCGGCATGCTTTCATGTCATATCTCTCATATTTCTATTATCTATGGTTATAGTGCTGATGATGTATGTGTGCATCAAGTACCATTGTTTCTTGAGGTCGGCGTCTCCCAGGATTTCGGAGACGATGCGGGCTCCGTGGATGGGCGGGTTGGAGTACATGGGCCTGATCAGGATCTTGATCTGGGACAAGGTCTTCTGGGCCTCGTCGGGGGACCCGGTCACCAGGGAGAAGGCTCCAGCCCTCTCTCCGTAGAGTCCTGAAAAGAAAATTCTATCGTAAACAAGCTGCATACTTATATTATGTTTATACCATCATAGGAAAGCTATAATTTTGCACTAAGCAATTTAGGAAAAAGAATTTTCAAAGAATTTTCTAATCATTTGTGATGTGCCAAGTTTGGACGTAAAAATTTTTTTTTTTTTTTTCGGGTTCTACTAATAGCGTTTAGTTATTAATAACATCATCAGAATAATTATTAATCTACGCTTAGGACCCCTGCCATAGGTTCGCTACGTTTGGTGACTTAGCTGGGGTGCCCGGGTTCATACGGTGAGGTTTGTCTAGGTCTTGGCGGTGAATGCGTTTGCCCACTTGCCCACTGCATGGCGGATCGGGAGAGAGTAGTTTAGGGCTACCTTTTGACCTCTCCAGCCGGACTCTCTCGACCCATCGCCTTACACCGCAGTGGGAGAGATGGATTCATACATCGGTCACTCCTGGACACATTGGCCCCCAGATTCCTACCCACTCCTCGTACCTTTTTCTTTCCCAGAACTACCTCTCCTTCCTTTGCTTAAAAAGAACCTCTACACAGCATCCCCAAAGATGACATAGGCCCTGAGGGATTTTTTTTCCGCAGGGCCTCCTGTGTGGAGCTAAAAAATGGGTAGCCCGTCCTTAGTGTAGATTATAAATAAACAGCCTTTGTTTCACAGAATTATTCATCAAATTTCAAAGTTATCGTTCAAATTCTGTTAAAGTCCTATTCTATTATTATTATCCAAGTACTGTGAAACAACCGGCCCATGGTGAAATAATAACAGAACTTGAATATAATTTTTAGAACATGAAACAACCTGATTTTGACATTTTTTATTTTGACGTAAACATTGTCACATGCATAATATCAACTAAATAAAGCAGGCAATCCCAGAACTCTCCTCTCCTCCTTTTCCTAAAAAAAAAAAAACCTCCACACAGCATCCCCAAAGATGACATAGGCCCTGAGGGAAATTATTTTCCTCAGGGCCTCCTGTGTGGAGCTCATGTAAAAAAAAAAAATCTGCATGCCGAAGCAGTAAAAACTCCCAAATAGTGAGCTCTGGCATTATGAAATTTGTAGCCATTTTTTTTTTAGCAATTTCGATCAAAAGCTGTGGGAATTTTGGAATGTCCATTTAACTGTCAAAAAATACAAGATATCATATTGTTCATTTTTTATTTTTCAATCATTCAACACGAAAAAAGATTAAAAAAATTGTTTTGAAACTCAGACAAAGTCGCGGAGTAGCCGTTATTTAATAGCAATTAAATAAAATGCATTTAGAGGCTCTTACTGTATTGACATAAAACAACTTCATATTATAATTATATTGCAAAAATAACAGTAAAATGACAGAAGAACTCAAATAACCTTGTGCAAGAGAGCGAGATAAGAAGTTGTTGAAACAGCTGATAAAAGATCAATTGACGCAATTGAATCGAGTAGGCCAAATAATAAACATGCTATTGTGCATTATATTACGTACGAAGCGCTATCAACAACACATAACATGGCGTATTTCAAGTGGTGATAATATTGACAGAAATATTGTTCTTTCTGATTCAACCACTGTGACGGTGAAATTGAAAACTAGTAAATATCATTGCAAAATAATGACCCTATATTTTTGATTAAAAAATATTATTGTTATGATTATTTGCCGCATGTAAACCGTCTTTATAGTCTATCAATTAAGAGTAGAAAATATTAAAAATGGAACTACGAATTTTGTAGGCTAGCAACACCAATTTAACTGTCAAATATTCTTTTAAAGTACAATGACACTGAAAATACATAACACTGTAAATCACATTTTAAAAAACTTTTTTTGTTTTTAAAGAAAAAAAATTAAATCGAAGAAGCACTGTTGTTAAGGTGCCTACTTTTGACATAAATTTGATTATGGTGCTTTACAAAGTGATTTTCTTTCATTTAATTTAACATAAATTTGAATTTAACAGTGGGAAGAAAGGAAGAATCACTAATGGTGAGTTTAGTTACATTAGATCTGAATGAATTAAATATATTCAGATCTAAAATTAGAGACATGATCTAAAGCCCGGGCAACGCTAGTATTAAGGATAATTATTTAGCTAGTATTAAATAAATGTGTGCAATTTCTAAACTGTGCTTTTTATTTTATTACAATATTATTCTTCATTATGTTATCACAAAATTGCAAAGGTATAATATACCTATATGCAATTCTAATTTTGGGTATCTATATTGCAATGAAAAAATAATATTTTTCACTTTTATGCTTTTTTAATTTTTAATAAAAATGTAGGTTACACAGTTTTACATTACCACCATGAGTTATATCTTTAGTACTGCCATTTGAACGACAGTGGCGCCCTCCTATGTTTTCTACTCCTATAAAATTAACTTTTTTTGACTTACGACATTTTTCTACAGGATGTGAATATTTTTAATTATTGAATGACATATTAATCATCCATCTACAGTTCAAGATTTCTTATTAAATTCAAAATTTGGAATAAAATAGGTGTGAAAAAAGTTTTAACAATTCAACAATAATTTAAACAATTATTATTAGAACGGTCTTGGCCTACGGATGTGAGGCGGAACACTGACAGCAAAGTCTGCGGAACAGCTAGACACCTTTGAAAGAAAGGTACTTCGAAGAATCCTAGGAGCGGTGCGAGAGGGAGAGGCATGGAGAATCCGCCACAATAATGAACTCTATGACATCTACCAAGCTCCTAGACTCTCCATCCGTTTAAGGCTCCAAAGACTAAGATGGGCCGGACATGTGCACCAAATACCAAGCACACGAGTACCGAAGAAGGTTCTAACAGGACAACCGGGAGGTAAACGAAAGGCAGGCAGACCTAGGCTGAGATGGGAGGATGATTTCAGGAAGGATGCAAGGAGACTACTCCATGTTGCAGATTGGAAGACGACGGCTGAGGACAGAGGGCAGTGGAGGCTTATCCTGAAGGAGGCCAAGGCTCGAAATGGGCTGTAGCGCCATTGAAGAAGACGAAGAAGGTGTAAAAAAAGCTATTCTGGGGAACCTTCTTATGGTAGATTATATAATTCTTTTATGAAAATATAAACAAATTATCTAGTATGACGGTACAATTTACAAGAACGTAATTTTGCAAAAAAAAACATGTAAATTATTACAAAATGGATTCAGCTGGCGCACAGTGAAAATTTTGCATTGGGACATGAAGAGTTAAAAAGTAATTAAACATATCTACTGTTTTAGAAATTTCATTCAATGGCACCATTCCTTTTGTCATACTTTGCAGTGCTAAAACATCTGATCGGCTGTGTGATATCTTTAACAATTCAAAGTGACGAATATGGCTGTAGTTTTTAGGCAAAGAGGAATGCGCTATCAATAGAGATTTAATAATTACAAAAGGGACCTATTTATTTGGGAAGGTGTTTTGATACATGAATTAAATTAACTAGCTTACCTATTTCGCCAGTATCTACTCATCTGACAGTATTAATACCCCAGCGACTGTACGGTTGAAATTTAAGAATCTTACTCAGAGTACAACTATAACGCTACGCCATATTGAAACCATCTGTGAAAGTGAAGTTTGTGACTAAGCTTCTATCGTAATAGAACCAAATTAAAGCAAGCATCTAAAAAGGCCAAAAGATGGCGCCACTTACGTTAACAGCTAGCATGAGGAATGTTGGCTTGCAGGCGTAAGTACTCTTGGATTTGCATTTTCATGAATCTCTCTCTGGATATGGATGTTATGTGACTAAGCTGCTGTTTGCCGCCTGCAAAGCAGGTTTTTACTGCTAGTTTATTATTACTTGTTTAAAATTGGAAATGGAGTGCACTTATTACAATTTTCGAAACTTATTTTTAAATTGAGATAAATACTTCAGTAATACAAACAGGACATTTTGATATACATAATATTAGAAAACTAATAAATAACCATCATGCCATTTCCCAGGAGGGTAGACAGAGAGGATAGATCGCCACACAACTCTCAAATAGGTATTTGACTTGGTCTTGCCATGTCTTCCTCAGACATCTCCGATTTCTTCTACCATCAACTTTTGTGTCGTATATCCTCCTTTCTGTGTTCATCCGCTCTACATGTCCAAACAATCTAAGCTTCCCTTTCTCTTAATCTTGTTCATTTCGCTTACCTCAGTGGCGGTCCATGACTTTTCCGAGAACTAGCTAATTAACCACTCAACGGACCCATAAAAAAATTGAAAATATATATATAGATATTATTAATGTTTGTACCCCGAACATGGTGGGCGAAATAATATTAAAAAAAAAAAAAAAAATTATTTACTATTCAATTTTTTTACCATACAATAATTCTTTTTTTTTATTATGTATTTACTAAACATTTTTTATTTGCACAAAATAAAAATAATATAGAAGAAATGGGGTACGCCCACTTTAAAGCCTGAAAGAGGTCAAAGGTTATCAAACATTGTACCAACCAAAGTCCTTGTATCTTCCACATCAATTTTTTGTTGTTGTACATTTTTGATACCTACACGATAAACTATTTTGGTTTAGTCCCATTGCGTGCCGTGTGACCAGCAGTCACCAGATAATGTGATATAATCTGGCTCCATGCCAACAGGGTCCTAACAGAACATTCATACGGACATTTGATAGGAAAAGACATATTTTTAGACCCATTCAATCTCGAAATACTTATCAAAATCTTTTGTCAGCACCTTTGGCACTTCTGACCCCTGATGTTTTTTTTACTACGTATTGTACAAATAGTCGGCTTTTTGCAGAAAACTTAAATTTAGCCCAAAAACTAAGTGTATGTGCTTTGTGAAAATGCTGAAAAGCACATTAATCACTCGACAACACTGACTCACAAAGTTAAAAGCAAATTGTATAAGAAATGTTGCACAATCACACTTACATTCCTCTACTAAAATACATTTTAAAATACTTAAGTTATACCAGCGGGAACAGGAAAAAACAGAACTTAGTTAAGTTAGTTAAAAGTTAGGTGTTTCATTTTTCCTTCACTTTTTCTTCAATGTTTTGTTTCTATATATTGTCTATGAAAATTCAATACCATGTACGAGCCAATAATTGGGTCGTCTTAAACCATAGTGAACTAACTCACTTTTTGCAGTTTCTGAGTTAGAGCTTGAAATGTGGGCTCCAAATCATAATCTAGCTCTACCAAAGAGAACCTATCAGAAAAATATTGTCCTGACCAATCATGGATAGTTTTTCTCTGATTGGTTCTTGTTTCTGATGGAGCTAGATTATGATTTGGAGCCCTCATTTCAAGCTCTAATTAAAAAATTGCAAATGAGTTAGTTCACTATGGTTTAAGACGATCCAATTTAAAAACTAGCAGTTAAAAACCAGCTCTGCAGATTTTTGCTGCTAAGCCCTGCAGGCGTATTAGTATATAGGGCGTATAGGCGTATTAGTACATAGGGCGTATTAGTATATAGGGCGTATAGGCTCTTGGTTCGGTTTCGCCCATTGGTGACCATTTTATAAATTCAATACGAACTGGTTCCAAAAATAGTCAGTTCCACAGATCCACTGGGATCCAGTGACAGCTAGTCACCGGGACAAAGTAACCGCGACAGACAATGATGTCATATATAATATATAGACGCATGATATTATTATTTATAATAATATCATTGACAACAATATGATTATTATTGTAACTGGCAATTACAATATACATATTATTGTCAATCTTACAGTATAATAATCATATTATTGTCAATCTTTCCATATCCAGAGAGATTCACGAAATTACAAATCCAATGTCTTCCAGGCGATGCTCCTCACGCTAGCTATTAACGTAAGTGACGCCATCTTTTGCTTTAATTCGGTTCTATTACAAAAGTAGATTTGATTAGAAACTCCATGTGGGAAAACGGTTTTGCGGTGTCAAAGTTTTAGCCGGATTCTTAAAATTCACACATTCGTACAGTCGCTAGGCTATTATGTTTGATACCTTTTTTACACAAGCCGCACTGATTGGTGCTTTCAAATTGTGAAATTGACGAATAGACTGCTTATACTTGGTTAAATTCAATAGACCATCCCCAGTACATTAACTCGTGACGTGCCTTGGAGGAAACTTGTAAATTTTGCAATGTTTTGACTTTGACGTAATATTTTGTGGGTTTATTTTATGCTATCGTGTGTAATATTTACCGAAACACATTTCTTGAACAATAAACTATGCCTAAAAACAACATTACTTGCGTTTATTTGACGAATACATATGTTTTACTATCTTTTTTACCAGATTGACACAAACGAACTGACAGCTCCGAAAAAACTCGGCCAGAGATCATAGATAATTCCAGAAGAAATTATTCCGCTTCTATAGATGTGTTCAAGGTATTCTATACCTTAACTCGTCCCGTGCCGAGTACGCGCCAAACAAATCCTTAAATTTTTTTTTTTAAAATGCGATTTTAATCCTTAATTATGAAGAAAACGTATGAAGGATAAGGTCAGAATCACTTGGGGCATTCTTGTTCTTAAGGTATAAAATACCTTGAACACATCTATGTAAACGGAATAATTTCTATGGAATTCTTTATGGTCTCCGAACAGATGTTCCACGCCTTTTGAGCTGTCAATTTGGTGGCGTCGCATTTTTTAAAGTTTTATTTGGCGCGCTCCGGCGCGTACTTGGCATGCCACCGGTTTTAAGGAAGCAAGAGCACATATATTGCTACATAGTTTTTTGTCCCTCTTGAACATTTTTACAAATGGTTCTTCTGCAGTATTGGCCGGAGTATTACGACGATATTATGTTTTGTCACGGAACCACTCCAGGCATCTCAAGTAATGTTTTCAAGTCTCCGAGAGAATAAACTCACCCATATTCTTGGCATAACTCTGAGCCAGAGCAATTTGATGTCCATCCTTCAGGAACAGGCGAACGGCGCGGGCGTCTCCAGCCACGTCTCCGCTGGCGAATCCCTGGTACGCCATGTCGAAGTATGGGAAGATGTTCTTCTTCTTGATGAGCTGGAAAAATCGTATATGCTTGAAGTCCTACTATCTAACAATAAACCAGCCACAAAGTAAATTTAATTAAAAATTACACGCTTTCAAAGCATGCTCAAACAATATTATTTTGAAATAGATAAAACAATATTGCTGTGCAGTTTTTATTTTAATTATTGGACTATTTGAACAACATTAATTCCAGGCTCCTTATCTATCTTTATTTATATTATTTCAAGATATTAATGTAAGGAATATAAAATGAACAATAATTTTAAAAGAACAAGGAAGGAGTCATGGAGAGAGATAAGCAGGTATTTTCTGAAATGCATCAAAAAGATAGTTGATAAATGCTCATATATGGCGTTGAAAATGTCAACAATTCAATAGTCTTATTAACCATTCAGACCCATAAGCTTGTTTTCGAATAAGTATATAACAGTATATACAAAATATGTTTAAGAATATAACATTACCAGACATATGAGGCGCACCTGACTTCATAATGGGCTCAAATTCGAGTTTTTGTGCAAAACCAATTCAACAAGTTTGATTTGAAGATCATTTCCAAAGAAGTCTCACTTAATTGACGGCCTCCGTGGTCGAGGGGTAAGGCTCTTGACTCGCAATCTGAAGGTCGCGAGATCAAATCCCGGCATGTGCAAATAAATTTTATTTTATTAATTTTTGTTATTTCACAATTAATTAATTTAAAATAATATATAGTATATTTGCGGCACATTCCAGAATGGAAGATACTTTCAGTATCGCCCTGGTGTAGGACAACCATTCAGAATTGAAACGTTGCTTGAAATGGCTTTAGCCATGATTAGTGATCAGATCTGAATAGCCAGGTAGTTTCCTACCTTGCTCTTCCCCATCTCATTCCCCTCCCCACTACCTTCAAACTCACAACATACCCCAAGTGGGGATGCCAATGTCTCACTGGCTCCAGACAGGAGTAGCTGGGACTCTTGTAAGGTATTCGCATAAAAAAAATTATATTAATTACATATATTTAATGAGAAAATGAAACAAACCTGTGAGAGTTCAGCCCATTGCTCGGGTGTGGGGTCTACTCCAGTAGGGTTGTGTGCGCAGGCATGGAGAAGGATGATCGTACCGGATGGCATATTCTAAAAACATAAATACCCTTTCTAATTAATGAACTTCATTACCAGTGAATCGTAGCAAAATCTTGAGTTATGACAGCATTAACGTGTCACGAATTAAGGTAAATACGTCATAACAATTTTATGGTTCGATCTGATTCTTATCAGCTTAAAAATAAAAACATTCATCATTTAAAAAAAAACGTTAATATGATATAAGACACGCTTATTGTAAGTGATAAAGGAACCATTTTCAGTTTGGTATAACCGTAATACTAGATATAACTGGAACCAGATAAAAGTGGTTAAAATGATAAAGAACACGTATTTTGATAGTGATATTCAAATACAATGCTATCAATCAGTTTTCACCGCATTAGCATAATCAAAAAATTTTGTTGTTTAATATACTATTTTGTGCATTTACTCACGTTGATGTCTTCGCAAGCACCTTTGAAATCGAAGCCGCAAGTCTTCGGGTCGTAATACCTATAAGCCTTAGGTACAAGCCCGGAGTGCTTGATGATGGGGGTGTGGTTTCCCCAAGAAGGGGTCGGCAGGTATACTGAGCGATCCAGGTTGTGGAAGGCAGAGAGGAAGGCGAATCCAACACGGAGAGCTCCGGTTCCGGAGATGGCCTGAGGGAGAAATTATAATTTAGACAGCTGTTTCTTCTACTCCTCTCAGTTCTTTGTGCTTCGTGGCACGTGTTTCACTTCATTGCCGGCAATCCAGGCATTTATTGACATTTAATGTAGGTAAAAACGCAAGTCTGCTACCCACAGAGATGCACTAGACGTAAAAATGTAAACTGGGCGTTGAATTTGGCTCTGGTCTGGAGCTCCAAAATACTTGAAAAATACCCTCGACTCTGTGCAGAAACGGGCGGTCCGTTTGATAGATTCTCCCACCTTAACGGTCGACGTCGGGTGGGAATGCTATCCATGTTCTACCGGTATTTTAAAGGAAGATGCTCTGAGGAACTAGCGTCATTGATCCCTTCGGCACCGGTGCATAGTCGGGAGTCATGCCAAACGCACGCCCAACATATGTACACAGTTGACATATGTCACATCAGAATGGGTCATTTTTTCGACTCGTTCTTGAGTTCAACAGCTCGGCTATGGAACGATTTGCCGGCCTCTGTGTTTCCTCCCTCCTACAACATGGGTCTCTTCAAGACCAATGTTCATTCCTTCCTCTCCTCAAAAAGACCCTTCACACAGCATCCCAGACGACATAGGCCCTGAGGGAAATTATTTTCCTCAGGGCCTCCTGTGGGGAGCTCATGTAAAAAAAAAAAAAATCTTTTCTGGGATAGTACCATGAATCCAGGGCCAGATGTTTTAAATCGCTACAACTTCTTACACTCTTATAAAATGGAGAACTTAGCTTACAGAGCAATGAACCGGTGATGTCTGAATGATAACACAACACGATGGACCACTTGCCCACAAACCGTTTAAACTAATTTATGTTGAACCAGCGACAGTGGCAGATCCTAAGGGAAATCGCATAGGCAAGTCTCTCATTGCGGGCCCAGCCATTGAAAAAATATACTTAAGCATATTTAATAACATTAAAAATTCTCTATCAAGTTTTGAGTATTCAATACATTTTTCTATTCTCATTTTAGAACAGAATATGGTAAATAAAGTCTGGCCCCACTTGCAGCTTTACGAGCAGCTGACAGTGGAAAATTTAACAATGTACCTCTCAATTTGCCCCCCTCACTACATATCTAAAAATGTTTGCAGTAATTACAATTGAACGATATATTTCTTACGGGATAACCCACTTTCCTGACGTGTAACTGCATTAAAATAAGAATTCTTGTGCGACATTAATAATGAGATAAGATAATACCAATTGTTTTCACAAACTCGACAAATCATTCATAAAATATCATCAGGTGCAGATATTATGCAAGATCAATGATAGCGGATTACAATTTTTTACAAACAGATAATCTGTAGTAATTAAAAAGTAATTCACTCGGACGTCATATTATGAAGGGCAATCACAAAACAATATTTGTGCAAACGGAAAAATGAAAATAATTATTAAAAAAAAAAAACTATTTCATTTTGACCACCAACTATTCTGCATGTTAAATATGAAAAAAAAATCATGTTCATAACTAACTAAATAACCATCACGCTGTTTCACGCAGGGGCAGGCAGAGAGAACGCCAATGAAAAACCAGAGAAAATGTCAATCAACTCGGTCTTGGCACACATTCTTTGCAACATTCATAAATATTCTTCTATTATTCTGATACTTGACATGGCCTGACTCAAGTTTCTAAATCATTTGATCGTGCCTTCGTCGGACGTCCCTGACTTCTTCTACCATTCAGTTTTGCGTCGTATATTCTCTTTACACCCCTTTCTTCATTCATTTGCTCTAATGCCCAAACCATCTGAGGGTCCCTTTCTTAATCCTACTCATTACGCTTACATCAGCTTTGCGAACTTCCACATTTCTCACATGATCACACATGGTTCTACACACATAAACCTCGGGGATCTCATTTCTACAGCATTCAGTCTACTTTCATTCTTTCTCTGCCAGTTCTATGCCTCAGTGCCGTACATCAGGTACCAGTACTCCATTGGGGACTGCTTGCTTCAGTTTTTGGACAGTTTTTTGTTAGCGCCAGCGGCATTCAGTCCTCCATTAAAGCAGCTACTCTTCTTTTAATATCTCCGTCAGCCTTCTCATCTCTCGTAAACATACTTCCAAGATACACAAACTCTTCCACGTACTCCAAGTATTCATCATTCACTGTATTGCACACTGTTTTTGTAATCTCTCTTTCAAACACCATGACTTTAGACTTACTTACATTCATCATTGAATCATTCTTCATAGATGCTTCATGACATGTTCATGATAGAATGTTATTAAATTTTCTTGTTATTAGGGTAAAAGATTGCTCTTATTTACCTGGGCGGTGGCAGTAACTCCGGCGGCAATCTGAGGACTATCCTCTCCAAGGGCAAGGCTAATGCTGTGTTTGCAGAATTCAGGAAGTCCAGCGATGGCGGCATATTCGTGATCCATCTTTCTATTGAGGATGTTTTCTTCAGCCTAAAACAATAATAAGCCAGTCAAATAATGGTTGATGAAGAGGCTTCTCCACTTTGTTTATGAGGATAATGATGTGTGCATGACATGATGTCAACCATGACTTCTAAATGATTTATATTTATGTCACAATAATATTGCAAGATTATTAAAATTATAATTTTACTAGAAATTTTATATAAATTATTTTTATTATTAAATTAATTAATTTTAGTATACCTAATAATTGAAACTTGAAATTCACAATCTGGCTGGCTCATTTTAGAACAATTATAATTTTACTGGGTTGTGTTAGAAAGATTGTAAGACGCAATGATTTCTCACAATTTTACTTGATTTTCTTGTCAATACCCAGTAAAATTACAACTTTACTAACTTTAGTAGTAAGATTGTAGCTAAAGGAATAGCATGCGCTGATTGACTGATGGATGATGTTGGTTTAGCGCCACGCAAAATCAGCCAATCCGTACCTAGTAAAATTACAACTTTGCTAACTGTTAGTAGTAAGATTGTAGCTAAAGGAATGGCATGCGCTGATTGGCTGGTGGATTAATATTGGTTTAGCACCACGCAAAATCAGCCAATCACTGCAAGGGATATCTCCCCAACACTTCTGCAGAAGTACAATCTTACTAACCAAATTACAATTTTACTAGACGTCAACGTGAGGAAGAGGAAAATTATGAGAAATCATATAGCATCTTACAATCTTTCTGAAGCATCCTTGTGAAGTTATAATCGTGCCAAATTTACCAGCAAGATTGTGAATTTCAATTTTGAATTTTTTTTTTTTACATGAACTCCACACAGGAGGCCCTGAGGAAAATAATTTCCCTCAGGGCCTATGTCATCTTTGGGGATGCTGTGTGGAGGGTTTTTTTTTATAGGAAAGGAAGGAGAGGAGAGTTTTGGGAAGGAAAAGGGTTTAAGGGGTGGGTAGGAATCTGGGGTTCGGTGTGTCCTGGTCATCCACCTCCAAACCTAGACAAACCTCACCCCATGAACCCGGGCACCCCTGCTAAATCACCAAACGTAGCGAACCACTTGGGGTGACCTATGGCAGAGGTTGCAATTGGTTGAGAGAATTGCAATAATACAAATGATTATAATATTTTTAATAAAAGTATAATTTTACTAATCTTGTAAAATTACTGCGACATATACATGATTGTATGTAAAAAAAAAGTGCTAAAAACAAATGCAGGAATTATAAGAGAAAGAGAGGAATTATAAGATTCATTCACAGTAGACATGGGCAGATTCATTCCCAGGAGTGAATCGATTCAGTGTGATTTCCCTGGCCTTTTAAATTGATTCCTTTTATTCATTCCTTTAATTCAATTAATTCAAAAAAAAAACTTCATACTATCTCATACGAGGTAGAAGTGAAACCTTCTCAGAAAAACTATAGTAGACATGAGTGGGGAGTCTACGAAGCACCGCACTAAGAGGAGACTGATTATACTATTTCATTCCTGAAAAGAATGTTTGGGACAAACTCAATAGCGACAGACTAGGCACGCGGACCTGGGACGGCTGGGACCTCAGATTGACGGGGACAATTTACTGAATAGATAATAAATGTATTAATTCCTCGCACAAGTGAAAGAGACGCGTGCGTCACTCGGAACTAAATCGGCTGACTCGATGACTGTACTACAATATGGAATGGAATCGTGGCTTGGGAGGGTGCATATAAATTATCCCTACTTCCCCTGGAGACAATTATAAAAAATATTAATAAAAATTATCTTAAAAAAGCCCTATTACTACCCAACAATAAATGTTTTCCAAGATTTCCCGGTTCCCCCACTTACAAAAATTTACGACAAAATTGCATTACTACAATTACACAAAGATTTTTTTAATGAAAATAATGTACCACAATTAAATATTAGCAAAAGAATAATATCTGTTGGAGGACTAACCGTGCCACTAGTACGAACCACAACAGCACAGCAACACTATGTATTCAAGGGTATAAAATTATTTAATAAATTACCCTTAGATTTACGATCGGAAGAAAACTACGACAAATATAAAAAAAAAATTAAATTAAAATACTCTAGTACCACCTCAAAACTTTACTTATTATTTAAATTGATGTCTTTGCTTTATATCTTGTATCCTTTGTAAAATTACTAATAGTCTTTGTAATAATATTTTTAATTTTAATTTAAACTGATGTAAAAGTATTTAGTTGTCCTCTCCTAAACAAGCAGCTGCTTTATTAGGAGAGTGATTGAAATATTCATGTCATATTATTATGTTGTAAAATTGTAACCTTAAAAAAATGTTTCGATTAATAAAAATAAAAATAAATGTTTTTACAAATGGCGGCACAGGATAGGTACTGCCCATTGAATAATATTTAAATACCTACGATACATTATAATATTTAAATTGTTTACGGCACACATCATTCATTGAAATAATTTAACAGTAAAATAAACAGAAAATAAAAATTTATGGTGCCTTTAAAAATAGTAGGATGCAAGGCCAAAGGTAAGGAATGAAGAATCAATTCCTTTTGAAATTGGGAATTAGATCGATTGTGTCACAAGATTGAATTTATTAATTTAATATAATCTTTCAATTTTGCCCACGTCCTACACACAGAGATATAAATAAATGTCCTATAAATGAGACAAAACATTAAATGAAATATTATTAAAAACAGTAGACATAGAGAATATAATGCGAGATAGCTTTAAATACATGGGTTTTGGTCATACAGCAAAGAGATGAAACAATCTATTAGTGAAAGTATTTGAAAAGTCCAAACCTTGCTGACACTGGGAAGGATGTATGGCTTTCCGTTGTCGTCCCTGTAGGCGCCAGCGCCAAGGTTCATCTTCTTGGGGTTGGAGTCCCTCTTGAAGGCCTCGGTGACTCCCAAGATGGCGTCCGGGGGACCCATCTCCACTTGGCTCCACCATGAGCTGCAAACATACTTCCATTACCATTCTGTTCTCCCGTTACATAACAGTGTACCACCCACTACCTACGAAGAAAAACTACAGAGTATGTTTTATTTTGGTAATGTAATATTATAAATAACGTTGTTTTTTTGTACTACTATACAAACCATTGTAATCATTTGTAAAATGTGCGTTCAAGTATTCTTGAACAAACATTTTATAGACTCTTGTAAATAAATGAAAATGTGCTAATAAAATCATTGTAAATTTGACTTGATGATGTGCGCGTTTTTTATTTGTTTATTTGATGAAGATAGTCGTCTGTGGTTGACTTATACGAGAAATTGTGTGTATTTCAGAAAAGTTTTATTCGTACTTAAAATATAAGTACGCCCAGTTTATTGGTATAAGTAATATTAAATCTAACTATACTCTATATGTAATGTATCATAATATTACCACAACGAAAGTGAAAATCTATCTATTACGTAAACGTAAATAGTGTGCACCATAAAACTACCATCATTTTGGTAAGATTTTTTATAGTTTATTTATGGAAATTTTTACTTGCCTGGCTCGGCTAATAACACCACTGTTGCTGTTAATAGCCTTGGTGGCCAATTTGGAGAAACTCTTTACGGAATGTGCCATTTTAGCACAAAAATCAGTCAACTGAGTAAAAACTCCCTTACCGGCAAAATCTAATAAAGAAACGCAACGACCACGACGACTAACAGAACACGCACAGAACACGTCAAACCAATCGACCAATCCACGAAAAACGTCAATGTCAGAGATAAGTCGCCAAAAAGTGGAAGAAGTAGCGAAACATTAAAAGTGTGGGAAATGTAAACTAACAGCAAGTGAGTTCATTTTCCATCCAGTGCTTATTATTTAGGACACCTAAATAAGATAATTTAATTTTAAAGTAAAATTATTTTCTTTTAATGTACAGAAGTATGATTTACGCTTTTTTTAAGCAAGTTTTCCTTTTAAAATATTAAAATCATTTACGAACAAAGTCGCTGAGTTTTAAAATAGTGGCAACATTATTGATAAAGGGCACCAGTACCACTCAATTCACAAGGTCACACAAGGGCAAGGAGCGAGAATTCGCGCCACCGCGCTGGCTCGGTAAGGCGAGGAATTGTCAAAAACCGAAAACCCTGCACAAAAAAGTAAAGTTCACTACGATTTGTAGCGAGGCCATTAAGGGACTTTTCTGCACGGGGTCTTCGGTTTTTACAAACCCTTTCCGAGCCAGTGGCCTGAGTGGCCCAGGTCCAGTGGGACGACTGGAAGACGGGCTTCACTGGACTTCACAACTTCACGTCGCAATTCACAACTTTACATGGGATGGGACTGGTTTATTTACGCGTGGCGCATTCTTGCACAACAAGGGTGGGGTTAAGGGAGGAAACCTGTTAGTTATTATAGGAATGGGACGTTGTGTAGGTCTATCATCAGTGGCGTAGCGTGGGTGTCAGCCGCCCGGGGCGAAGGAAAATTTCGCCGCCCCCTTCAACCACAGATTTTCAAGCGCCGGGGCGGGGGGGGGGGGGTACGTAGAAATCCTAAACAAAATTTTAAATACTGGACACAAAACTGGTTTAAAATAAATCTGTATGTGGCGAATTGAAACTACACTCAGAACATGAAAATGTTTTTTTTTTATTTATTCTGGCATCACATATACAGTCTGAACTAAAATTTTATAGCTGCACTTCGAGTAAGAGAATGTTTACATATTTAAATTAAGAGTATTCACTATTGCGAATCCACAGCTTTTTACAAAATTTTTAACGGTTTTCTTCGAAATGCTGGAATTTTGAGAGATCATTCGGAAAACGAAACTGGCTTTTAACCTAAGAGTAAATCTGCACGCGAGTCCTCAGCTATAATTGATACTACACCCAGAAGAAGAAAATGGTTTTCCTCCTATTTTTGCAATTGGAACACATGGATGGTTTGATGATCCATGAAACTTTTTTAGAATTGTCAAAGCACCACCCACGGACCTCCCTCAATAACTGAATATTAGTCATGATTGTCATGAACAATCAATCCAAGCGCAAAACGAAATTCGGGGAATTCTTGCTATTCACTATAGACGGTGTTGCAGGTCGCTACAGTAATCATATGATATTATTATACATATACGTAATATATATATTATTATATATATAATATATATATTTTATATAATAATATATTATATATATATATAATGATATATTATTAGTAGTATACAAATCTACTTTCTACTTTCGTAGTACAACCGAATTAAAAAAAAGATGACTTCATCGTAGTACTCACACATATATGACTTCATCGTAGTACTCACACAAATATGACTTATCGTAGTAAAGTCGTTAGTCTGATGGTATTATTATCTGAAGGACTACATTTTCGATTATTGTAAATGGAAATGGCACCCTCTTTTATTTTCAAAAATAACTGGTAAAGTTTCAAGCAGTATCCCACATGAGAAAATATAAAATTAAAATTAACAAACTTTGAATTTCTCAGTTTCAAAAATACAATTTCTCGACCCGAAGAAAATTTTTAAATAATTAAATCAAAGACAAATGATTTTATAAAAAATTCTCGACTCATTTTCCTAAACAATTTTCCTTGCAAAAAATTCCAATTTTCGCGAAAGAATTTTTTTTCTAAAAATAAAAATTTCCAAATATGGAATGTTTGTTAAAAAAGTTTTCGAAGAAATGTTTTCAGAAAAAAAATATTCCGGTATCAAAAGTTTTCCCTACATAAAAAAAACCAAAACTCAAAGCGAAATAAGGCAAACGGCTATTCCTTGCCGGAGGAAGCGTATACCAATGAATAAATTTAATGTATTCAATGCTAAACTTTTTTTATTGCTTTTAAAACTCGTTGCGTTACCTTTTTATGTAAGTAAATTAAATGTTTGCAAGAATATGTTTCAAATCCAATTTTACTCCATCTAGAAACACAGATAAACGTTTTAGTTATAAAATTATCGTTTCACAAATTTTTCAAAACAAATAAGATAATGATGATCATTAATTAGTTTCAGGAACTCATGAATGAACGACCTAGATATTTTGTACAGAGTACAAATTGTTTTTAAAAAAACATCGCGTTGTGGTTATACTAACCTGTATCACTTTCTGCAAGAATTATATATTTTAGTTCAACAAGACAAGGTTAGTTAAGTTGGTTTTTCAGTTGCTCCCTTAGAGGTATTTACTTTTAGAGCAGTGTTTCCCAATCTCTTTTGGCCCACGCACTCCCCCCCTCCGTCACGCGTCGTTAAGTATTGACAATAAGCAAACAAATCTTCATCTCTATTTTGCAATTTTGAAAGCTGGAGTATATTATATTGATAAGCATAATTTTTGTTATTGTTTTTGGGGTGTTATGCCGTGTTTCGCTACCTCCTTCTTTAGCCAACGTTTCGGACAGCGTTACAGTGTCCATCATCAGGGCAGATGAGTAAATGCTATTGGTGAGAGTGTTTACTTATGTGTGTCGAAGCGATACCGTGCTGCCAGCTCCATTTCTCTACGAGCTGGTCTGAACTTAGTCTTTGCCGACCTCAGTCCAAGACCTACTGAGGTCGGCAAAGACTAAGTTTCCTCTGGAAACAGATGGAGTATATAAACTCAGCTGTTCCGGATGTGACAAGGTCTATGTAGGCCAGACAGAGCGGACGATCTCTAAAAGGATTTCGGAACACTTTCGTGCTTGTAAACTTGGCCACCCTGACAAATCGGTAATCGCCGAGTACTTAATCGAAACCGGCCATTACTTTGGATTTGTTCCTGAAGTCCTGGGAAGACCCAAAACTTACAGAACACGCCTAATTACGGAGGCAATTGAAATCCATAAAAACCCCATCAATATTAACAGAGACGACGGAGCGAAGCTCAATAGTTCTTGGTATCCAGTAATTGACGGCTACACCAAAGCTAAACGCAAAAAACCATGCTGATTTTTTTCTAACACCAGCTCGTAGAGAAATGGAGCTGGCAGCACGGTATCGCTTCGACACACATAAGTAAACACTCTCACCAATATCATTTACTCATCTGCCCTGATGATGGACACTGTAACGCTGTCCGAAACGTTGGCTAAAGAAGGAGGTAGCGAAACACGGCATAACACCCCAAAAACAATAACAAAAATACTTTTTGACCGTGAAAACCTAAAAACATACCTGATTAGCATAAGTTACCAAACATAATATTCGCAAGAATAAAAATGTGTCACAATTTTTTAAATTTAAATTAAACCTTGCTCGAACCCCCTGACGTTGTTCAGAGACCCCTAACTCAATTTTAATTTTCCACGGACCTCCTGAATAAACCTGAGGACCCCTGGGGGTCAGTACGGACCACTTTGGGAACCACTGGTTCAGAGCAATTGGCTCAGATCAGTTCGCTCCGGGCGCCGACTTGCCAAGCGCCAAGGACGCCAGCGATGATAAAACTGATAACACCAAATACAGAATACTTTTAGTCCCTGAAGTTTATACTTGCGCTAGGCGCCGTTTGGCTCAGAGCCGGCTTTGAACCCAATCCAAATCGGCTTTAGTCGATTATTAAATTCACCCAAAGATTTCGAGAAATAGTCGATCTTGTAGAAATGGATGTCTCGATTAAGCCCATCACTAGGCGAAAGAAACTCAGAGACTAGAGTCTAGATTACTATTTATGCTATTTATTATTGACTTGATCTAGATTGTTGTCAGTTGTCTGTGGTTGCGTAACTGTCATCATCCCACATTCTGCTGTTCAGTTTTCGCAAGTTTTCGTTTATTCCTCGTTCTTGTTGCTATTAGCTTTCGCTGAAAATACGGATACAGGGTACGATTTGTGTTTCGTGTATTGAACGCTTCTACTAAACGAAAATTATGGTATGTGTTTATAGATATCTTGTGATTAAAATGCATTTGCAATATTATTTTGCGATTGATTGAACGAATAATCAATAGACCACTCCCCTATGCATAGCTTAACTATTTCAGGTGATGATTGCATTTTTGACGAAAATATTCAATTGTCCACCCTTTTTATTGCTAACGCTTCACAAATTATTCCACTTTAATATTCGAGTTTACCTAAATATGGCTAGTTAATAAATTCTATAATTGAAACCCAGGCATCAATGTCCTACACGGTACGCCCATCAAATTTAGTTTATCTGACCATTAAAATGCAACTGATTACTGTAAAAGTTCCGGGGTACAATGCCTATCGGTTTTTATTGTATATTTGTCTTTTGTACCTATTACGAAACAGTGTTTACATTTTGTTTTAGATTTATTGGCGTTTGTTGTTATGCTGCAAACTCAAACATAGCGTTGCAATTATTTGAAGTATTTATATCTCAATAAAATGTTATTAATTGAAAGAAAATCACTTCCATACATAAGTTATTTTAACTCCAAGCCTAATAATATTGTGCTTTCTTTTCACGCTAAGCCGTATCATATTGTGCAGAGAAAGTATGATTCGCTGCTGATGCGTATTGTAGGGATTAAACCCAATCCATTTGATGGTGAGGTAAGCACGTATATAGTCAGACACCAAGCCAATCATATTGTATTTTTAATAAAAGTTTGTCCCATATGTTTTTATTCAGTATTCATTTTGAAATATTTATCTGCATGTGTGTAGAAGTTGACTGGTCCATCTATATAACTTTAGGAGTAAGGTCTCCCCATATCAAAGATACAAAGTACTTCGATGTGGTGTAGACTGCTCGCAAAAAGTGCGCATATGAGGTGTAGGACCAATTTGTTAGGCGAGTATGGGTACCGCTGCTCTGGGAACCATTTATTGGATAACTAATACCTCTGCCATAGGTCACCCCAAGTTGTTCGCTTGTTTGGTGACTTAGCAGGGGTGTCCGGGTTCATAGGGTGAGGTTTGTCCGGGTCTTGGCGGGGGATGCATCTGCCCACCAGCTGCAAGGCAGGCCGGATCGGAAGAGAATGGTTGAGGGAGTCCCTTTGACTTCTCCAGCCGTACTCTCTCGGAACATCGCCTTGCACCGCAGTGGGAGGGATGGATTCACACGTCTGTCACATCTGGATACACTGACCCCCAGATTCCTACCCACCCGTAATTCCCTTTTCCCTCCCAGAAGTTCCTCTCCTGCCTTTCCTAAAAAGACCCTCCACGCAGCAACCCCAAAGATGACACAGGCCCCGAGGAGAATTATTTTCCTCGGTGCCTCCAAGTAAAAAAAAGGACTGTATAGTTACACAGCAATGACGTTTTGTGTGGGCAGGTCTTGAATAGATAACATGTTTCGTGATCAATTGTGATGACTGCAACTATCTTTGCTTCTATTGTAGATGGCTGACCAAGGGTTTCCTGCCCAGCATACCACAACCACATCCACCAGTGCCTCTGTGGTGACCACAGTTCGCTTTGACTCCGGCTATGTGAGGACAATTCCTGGAATTTTGAAGATTGTGCAAATTGTAAGTTTTGATTTATAGTCACTCTAATGAAAAATAGTAAAAGATATTATTTCTTTCACAAAAGTTCATTTTTAGAAATACTGTATCTCACCTTTTATGTTGAATGTTTTTTTATTTAGCATTAAAATTTTTCTTTATAGAGAATTTTTGTTCAACTAAACCACTTTGTTGGATATGTTCAATGATAATATCGTGTTTAATATTTTCGATTAAATCAATAAATTGATCAATGTATTTGATTTGCAAAATTACAGTTATAAATAACAAACTTTTCCTTTTTAAGCCATGCATGTGTAAATGTTTTATATTTTAATTATGAGGAGGATGATCTACTTTTGTCTGATGTCTGAATTAGCCAAAAATCTAAATTGTGACATCTGGCATCACAAAAAAAAATATAACAGGTTTTCTGTCATTGGCTGTTCTAAATTTTTCAATTATTCAATCAGAAAAAAGAGTGTTGGAAGTTAAATTAAAGTTCCTCTCAAGGTTCTGAATCTTCTGGGCTTCATCTGCATCGAGGTGTCTGCGTTCAGTTACCATTCCCGAGGCTCGTGGTTCAACACCGTGTCTATGGGCGGGTTCTGGTTCACCGGCATCATGCTGGCGCTGTACCTCTTCCACGTGGTGGAGAAGTTCTACAAGGTGCCATGGCTGAAGATCGAGTTTGGCTTTTGCGCTCTCTGGACCTTCTTCTATCTGCTGGCTGCCTCTCTGGCGGCTTCCTTCGGAGTGGAGGCTTTCTCTGCAGCTTCGGTACGTGAAAATTTGCCTCCTCTTCACTTTACTATAGTACAGATAGCTTCGTTCAACATAAAAGTAGCTTCGTTTATATAAAAAAAAATTTGAGTCCTTGTGAGCTCTGAAGGAGTAACCATATGTTACTTATACCAGGGCGGGAAAGCGGTTGGGTTACCTCAAGTACAGATAGGTCTAGAGATGGTTTTGAAAGAATTGTTGTATGGTTAAATTCGATTATTGTCAAATCTGACTAATCTGGCACCATAATAACCTGATGTGTCAGATTACTGAGGTTATTGTTACGGACAGAAAACTGGAAATTATAATATAGGAAAATGTGTAATGTAAATGTAATGTAAAATGGTTTTATTTAAGACTAGCGCAGATCTGGGAAAAATCTATTGTAATTGTAGGATTTATGAAGCTGAAAGTATTTATAAAAAAAATGTTTGCCTCATGATTATTGCCTTTCAAAAGACAATCAGAAATTTACCTTTCGAATGAAACACTGTTAACAAACTTGTAAAATTATTATGACATCTTTCAAAAGTTTAATCAAAAGAAAAACACATCACAAATATAGAATTAGCAATTAACCCACAGGAGACCTCAAGAAACTTTAATAAATAAAAACGATTTTTTTGTTAATCCAACACATGGACGATACCATACTTGATAAAGTGATATTTTTGTCTTTAACTAACCTAATAGCAGTGGCGGTTCTTCTCAAGGGGACGGTGGGGACAGACCCCACTTCATATTTCAGAAACCTATTGAGAATTTTTTTCGATGCTTTATGTTCACAAAAATGAATTCTTAACATAAAAGTAATTATATTAATATTTGCAGAAATACAATCTATAATTTCAATTCAGATAATTTTTAAGTTCGAAATTGGAAAAGTTTCTTCGGACGAATATGAGACCGCTCCGCTCACTTCCTTGTTGCGTACTAACGTGATTTGTCGATCGCGACTCAGCAGAATACCAGCTCAAGCTCGAAACTAGCAGTTGCCATGCGCCATGCGCACTGCGCAAAGTGTTTGTTGTAATTTATATTTTTTATTCGTACTGAATACGTTTTTAATTTTAGGAATTTCACGAATTCGCGCAGGCGCATTCGAGTCATAGTATCATTATCGTGAGGATAAACTGTATCCCCTCGTAGATAATCGGACGTTTGTTTTCGTTCAAATTGAAAGATGTGAGCACCGGGATTTGCGTTAGTGGTATTATAGTTGTACGTATTTTGTTATTAAAATAATAATATAGGTATTTTGTAGTGCTGTTATATTACAGTAATTATAGTATTGTAGTATAGCAGTGGCGGTTCTTCATTGGGGGGCAATGGGGACAGTCCCCACCAGTAGTTACACTCAAAACCTACTTAAGGAAATAACAGTTGATGCTTTGTCTTCACTAAGTTAATGAATTCTTTAAACATAAAAGTAATTAACATTTGCAGAAATAAAATGCAAAAAATCATTCTGGATCATTTTAATGCGGCCCGACGACCGCCCAGTTTGGCCGGCGAGAGCGGAATGATAGCCGACAGATATTCGCACGAACTATGAGTCCATTTCTCAGTGCGCAGAATCTATTGCGCGCTTGGGGGACAATCCGAGTGGTACCCCAACGTTTCTTACGCGATCGTATACCATCCGAGAAATGCGCAGGCGCACTCGTATGTGAATTTCAAATACTGTGGTGATCATTCACTAAATCCCTACGACTAAACTACTGAACCATTTGTTTGCGAAGTGTTGGGCGGTAATCGCTCGCTTTCAAATTAAGTTCGATAATAATCTTGCAAAATGAGTAATTTTTATTATACTATATTGTAAAGTGGTATATATCTGTAGATATTTTATATTATTTTGTGTTTAGATATACGATTAGCGTGATTAGACCATCAATTTTTTTTGAGTTGAATTTTATAACGGCGTAATGGTTACTTAGTTAGTTAAATCACTGTTCATAATTTCGTTGACCCACTGCCTATACAATAACTAACGTAGGGCATTTAAATAATGTTTAAAATATTTTTTACAGTTCTTTGGATTCTGCGCCATGATTGCATACGGTTATGATGCGTTCCTGAAGTTCCAGGGTGTCCGGGCCGGCAGACTGGAGCAGGGAGTCAAGGTAGTCAGTCGCGAGACCACTAGTCCAGTTGAATCTCAGGGATACTAGAGACCAGCTTGTTTTATGTAAGATTGTTGACTCGTTGTCCAAATTATTAACTTGTTAAATGACCCTCTCTCAGCGGTGAATAGAGTTATAACAACCAATGAATTGGACAACGATTTCTTTGCACTGAATGTATAAATAAATGTAATTGTATGTTTAAGCTTTATTTACGCAGCTTGATACAATTGAATTGTTTTTTTTTTATGAGTTGACCAGAATGTTAGGTTCAACTTTCATAAAGGAAAAAGTTTTCACTGCTGTAGAACACTGTTACTTATAAACCAGATAAGAACATGAACTGATAAATGGATTAAAAAAAAATTAAGTTAAACAACCAAATAAATCAAATTTCTTTTCCATGTAGTGTTACAGCTTATTTAACATTTTTGGAAACATGCTAGAATTTTTGTTGAAGCACGATCGGCCTAAACGTTCGGCTTAAGCGTTCGGCTCGTGACGTTATCACGTAAAATTATCGTCCGTAAACCGACTTTACAGACAACCAAATTTTTTTAAATTTATTATATCTGGTAAATCTTAAGGGGAAAATAGGTGTAAAGGCTTCAAGAAATGCAAATTTTTTTCTTTCATAAATCGATAGTCCCACTATTCAAAAATATATTCCGAAAATTTCAAACCAAAATTCCACGCCATTTAAAAGTTAAGCGTTTGAGTGAGTGTCCCTCAGTCGAACTACTTCTACTTGACTGCCACTCTTATTTTCAAACACGTTTTTCTCAAAGCTACTTTTTCAAATTTGTATAACCTCTAGCTCCCACAGTTTTTGACCAATCGTTATCAAACTCAGCACATAGTTTTTTTATATAAATGCGCTCTATTTGAACCTCAACTATTTCTTTATCGCAAAAAAATGCAAGAATGGTAAAAAATCATACAAAATTTTCACATTCCTCAAAAAAATTTTAATTTTCGATTTTTTTATTTAAGTTCAAATAGAAGAAATACTTCTAAAGAGTAAATTTTCTTGAAAATTGATTTCATGTTTAAATTGTGAGGAGTTATACAAATTGCCCAGTTGGATGGCGACTTACGCGGCAGCTGATATCTCCGTTATTTTTTGAGGAAAATATTTGAAAATTTTAGAATACACTCTTGAATATATGTGTTAAATTACCCCAAGTATAAATAAAATATATTTATTCCTTATGTGTTAAAAAAATCATGAAAAACACTAAAGATAAGCCATCCTACACCTATTTTCCCCCTTAATCCAATCTTTTCATGTGTTTTTCAAAAAATATGGATTTACTTGGAATTCTCAGATTTTGTTTCAAATAAACAGGGTTTTACTACAGTGAAAATCATATAGTTTTTACATACTTATTGTTTTTTTCTATCTTGGTTTAATTATTAATATTATTTTTATCTATTCACCTTTTTGTTTCTTCAATATTATGTATTTTAACTTTTCTAGGCTTAAGAATTAATGTTTTACTAATCACCTGATTCTCAGCTTACAAAATACCTAAGGCTTACCAGACTGAAGAGCAATTTCTTACAAAAATGACCGTTTTCAAGTTTGGAAAAAAACAGTCAGATATAGATAAAATGACTCAAGATTTGTATGAGAATGTAAGTTAAGAATTATTTATTGAGTCATTTGCATTGCAAGTGACGTAATAACTTAGTCACCCTGATTCAAAAATTAGTCATCAAACAATCGCTTAATCTATAATATAATGTCGTTTCATTTCACATTCCATTTGTACATACAGTTGGCTGGTGTTACTAAAAATATGGCACAATCTGAAATCACTAAATTAGCCTTAAGAATGTAAAAATGTATAAATAATATTATAAGTTGGTTTTTCTTTAGTTAATAATTATTTTTTCCTAGAGAAATCCTGGAACACCCTTGACCTGTAAATGACCGGGTGTGCGCCGGCGCACACTCCAAAATTTTCAATTATTTTTGTTTTTAAATGCGATTTTAACCCTTATTTATAAAGAAAAAGTACGAAGAACAAGGTCAGAATCGCTTGGGGCATTCTTGTTCTTGACGTATGAGGTATCCTAAATACACCTAGCCACTCAGAATAATTTTTATTAAATTTATCTATGACATCGACCCTTCATTTTTCGCACGATTTGAGCTGTCAAACTACGAGCATCGTAGGTCGTGAAAAAGATCGAAAAACCTATAAATTTATCAAATAAATGCAAGTAATGTTGTTTTTATGCATAGTTTATTGTTCAAGGAATGTGTTTCCGTAAATATAATATACGAAAGCACAAAATATTACGTCAAAGTCAAAACTTTGTGAAATTTACGTCGTTTCCTCCTTGGCCCTTTACAGGTTGAAGGGTGAAAGCCAGAAATAATTGAAAAAAAAAATCCTCTTACGTCTTTCGGGCATGTAACAATTTTTGGTAACACTGTCATCTATTTTCAAGCTCACACAAAATGCTCATAAATTTAAGTAAAATGTTTTTTATGATTGTATTACTGTACATATAAACATCTCATTTGTATGTCTTCGTATTATCTTTTTAAGGTGATGCACCGCATCATGTAAAATTCGGGATCAGGCTGCTAACAATAACACTCCTTATGTAGATGTCCATAAGATTTAAATTCCTGTTTATCACCAGCCGCCTGTTTTGATTTACTCACGAAAAAAACATTGCCAAAAAGCGCCTTTTATTTTATTTCGCGAAGCTCAGGCGTAAATATTTAAATGTTTTTTTCGATTATTTTCTAAAAAATTTAATTTTCCACATTATACAATAAAACCGTAACCGAAAAGAGGTTTGTAAGTAGGAGATTTTGAACTTTAAAGCGGTTTTTATAAGCCTGATATTTTTCTGGGCTTATAAAAAGACCAATAAAAAAAAATCATTAATTCAAAAGCTAAAAATATGTTCTACTCGCAGTATTTAATTAAAGCATTTAAAATATTTCTAGGCAATCTAATTTTCAAACCAAAATCATAAGATTTTGCATTGCTTAGTAGTGCCGTCACCTTATGTATTCAATCTCGAATTGTTGAATGTATATATTTGTATTTTGGAAAGTTTTTTAAACAATGTAAAAAAAATATGAACTGATCTATAAACTTTTAATATCATTATTCAATCTTTTGTAAAAGTTTTCAAGTCAAATCACGGCTAGATAATATACATATCAACGCTGGAAAGGATAAATGCTACTGCATACTGCTAAATGGCGCTCAGCCTTTTATGTAGATAATATATAATAATATCACCTATCTATGTATCAATGATATTTTTGTAATTTTTTACAATCCTATCAAAATGTTTTACATCATAAAAATATACACATCATCAGTACATTATGAATTACTTTTTGAGGTATACAGGGTGTTAATGGACTTAATTTTAATTGACTTACTTTAACCAATGATTCCTGACATTATTTGGAGTAAAAAACGTAAATGAAATTTTGGTCTCCGGTGACTTTTTTTGGTGATTTTTTTTTTTTTTTTCAAAATTTTTTTTCTTCAAAATCAAACAAAAAAAAATTTCTTCCACATGTCATCACTGGTCACTCCACCGAGTAGCCGACCCCTTACCTCACCTCCAACTGTCCAACACCTACCATCCATTTTTTTATGTTTTTGTAGAAAAAAAAAAAAACATAAAAAATGTCACCGGAGACCAAAATTTTATTAAAATTTTTTACTCCAAATAATGTCAGGAATCACCGGTTAAAGTAAGTCAAGTATATGATTAATTCAATTCAATTTATTCACTTTAAAAACATAACAAAATCAAAATTAATTAGCTGTAATAAGTACGTCCCTTAATACCCTGTATAATTAATAAGAGAACTTTTTTAAATTTTATGAATCTCAATCTTTTGGTCTGAATTATAATAAAATAACAGTATTTGTGAAGATAAATAATATTGTATTTTGATCTCTTTTTTTTCTCTCTCTTGGGGTTTCGTTATGAAAATAGTAATTAACTTAAAAAAATATAGCTTTCATTTTTTAAAACACCTCATAAAGTATTGAACGAAATATTTTCTATATGTATACATTTTATTAATATGCTACTTTAAAAAGTTTATTGCCCAATGGCAAGAAAAGATAACTTAAAACTGACCTACTTTGAAGAAAAATAAGTATATATTATAATATATTAAATAAATTAAATTGAAACTTTACGAATTCATTGTTCTGATAATTTAGATTTACTTTGGGGACCAGTTCATTTTAATGGAATATTTAATATTATAAATCTTATGTATAAATTTTTCTTGCATTATGTAGTTAACTATTTTCTGCCTACAAAAAATTAAACATTAATTATATAATTTGTATGTCTAATTTTATCATCTTACTGACCTTCGGAATGTTGCACAATGGTGGGATTTTTATAATCTGGTGTATTGTGTCATTTTTTGTCACTTAATGCTTCTTCACTCATAACGAAGTTAAATGTTTGGTACGGGAATTGGTAGAGTTTAGATATTTTTTGTCAGTTTAATATTAATATTTTGGGGGTACTAAATGCTTATCTTTTTATGTGCCAGAATCAAATTCCATATTTTTTCCTTTCAAACTTGGGGACAATCTGTTTCAACAAAAAAGGTTAAATCGTTAACTAAATTTAAATTTTAACCGTCAGTTAAAGTAAATAGGACCATGCGCTAATGTTGTGTTATTATGTGAAAAAATGCACTGCATTATTTTTTGGTGTGGCCACACCATAAATTAAATTTGAAAACCAGAACAACTGATAAAATATCCAGCTGTAATTTGTTTCACAAAATCGCAGGATCTGCCAGCTTTGTTCCTATAAAAATGTTTGTGTGGTATTTAAAAATAAATGACAACCTATGATATTATATTACATACAATATTGCACTGAAAAAAATATAATTTACTTTCCAGTAGTTGTAATATCTGCTTGAATTTGATGTGAATTTTACACAAGACATTGTGTGACATGCGATAGCGTGCCAAAAAATTGGGATCACCCCAAATAACCATATTATTAAAACGGTGTCAAAATACTTTAGGTTTTTGCTGCACAACATCTATAATATTTATCATGATTAATAACCAATGTTGAGGCGCGCAATTTCATACCTTACCTCCAACAGCACCGTCAAATATGTTAAAATGGCGGAGTAACTAACGGTTTTCGGAAAGTAAAAGCAAAAGCTAAAAGTGAGTAAAACTGGCGGTTAAATTGATTGAAAAATGCATTTTTGTGATATTTAACAGTAGCAATTTTTTTTTTACTCTAGCAACCTTTGAAATAGACCTTCGCTCCAAGATGAATGCGGAAAAAAGACAGTTATTGAAGTTAAAGTTAGCTGCATACTTACTCTGTAGCTAACTTAAGTCTGTAGTGCTTTTAGTATTCACTTAAGCAAAATCTCTGGTTTATAAATTCCGTTTGGTCTTTTCAGCTAGTTTCCTTATTAAATCTGGGAATAAAAATTACATGGCGCTCAGACTTTTTTAAAAATTTAATGACGCTTTACATAATTTGTATGACATGATGTATTATTGAACTAAGCTTGATTTAATAATAGTTGATATTGATATTGGTACCTTCTTAAAAATAAAATATAAGGAATATGTAAGTTAAAAATATTATGAATTTTTTAAAGAGGTGTTAAATTAATGTAGTTATATCTTTGTATTAAATATTTTATTCTTATACCTTTTACAAATAATATACAAACTAGCCTTTTTTTCTGTTTCAATCATAAATTATGTCTTTTACCGATTATTGGTTGGCCATGTGTTACTTATAAATAATGTTAATTAAAATTATGTATATAACAATCAACACTGCTTCATTTTTTTTTCTGTTCGTTATTATTTGGTTAGCAGTTTTTATTATAAGGAAAAAAGTGTTTGTTACCAACCATGTTCATAGATTTAATAATACAATATTATTAATATTGGAAAATTAGCAAGAGTGCCAAAGATATTAATCTGAATGGATGCACTATCGAAAAATGAAACAAGGTTTTCAGTACTGTACGTTTGATATTATTTTATTTGAATGCATAAATATAATGTTGTCATTGTTAAAAGAATGTATCGAACAGCTTTTTGATCATTCTAAAATTACATTATTATATTATAAGATATGCTTGCGATTGTGGTATTTGAATTTAATGAATTATAGTCCAAAAGTAAAATTGTTGATATTTTTTATACCGTGTGCTCTCAGGGATTCCTGTTGTATAATCACATCTAGAACTCCCGCTTTTTGGGGTATTTCTGTATTTTATATCCGTGATAAATAATCATCCAGTTAGTTACCTGTGAAGTGATGTATGATAATTTTTGAATGAGCAGTTGTACTGCATTTGCTTACGAATATAATATCTCCTGTTTTTTCTTGCTCTATAATTTCCAATTCTTGTATGTAGTACAACATATTTATTTTCAAAACACCACATTATTACGTATCATCTTTACCACTACGTTGTAAATTACTTGCTAATCTATTAATTAATTAATGTTAATTCTTTATAATGTTATGCATTTGACTCCATTTTTATCTAATCTATATTAAACGCATCCTTGTAATTATTTCAATGACTTTCTGTTTCAACTTCCTTCTTCCCTTCTGTTTTATTTGTAATTGGTATATTTGGATTAATAAAGCATGTGGTCAATATATTAGGCCAGCGGTTGTCAACCTTTTTGAGCCTGCGTACCTCTTGACTCTTACTACCAATTTTTTATACCCCTTACTCTCTATCTATCTTTTGTATACGTGCAAATGGGTAATGTAAGACATTTTTATTTTGTAATTTTTTAATACTCTCATTAATATCGTCGCCGTAGATGCCAAGGGAGTCAACCACAAAACCACAAAGCTGAGAAAACGGCCCTCAAAGATTTTTGGTGACACAATAGTCACATTTTTTTTGTTATAAGTTTTCTGTTTTTAAAGATAAAAGGGTGAAACTTTGGACATAGATATTTTGTGATGTTATTAATGTGGCTTGTCGTCATTGACTTCTTTAATTTGCATTAAATATTTCGGAAATCAAAAGATCTATGCGGCTTTTAGTAATTGACTGCTTTCATCTACGTGTGTTAGATCTATTGGCAATTTTCAAAATACTCGAATTAAATGGAGTGTTTTATTGTAGTGAGTGTTAAAAATCCCAATTCGCATAAGTAGGTCGTGGCAAATGGTAAGAGAATTGCAGTAGCACGCATTGAAAACAGTGGAAACAATTTTTTTATATGCAGCCAAAAATGTGCAAGCTCTATTTCCGAATATTTTGGTTTTAATGTCCGATTAGTTTCTAGCTCCATCAATTCTACCTGCTCGTTTATCGGTAAGTGTCCATGGGAAACGCTATCTGAGAATGGATTTCGTACCCAGTCCATAGATTGCAGGTCACAAGTAAAACATGAGTTAATTTTTTCTGCTTAAAGCTCCAAGCGTTTCACTATCAAAGCCTGCACTTTTTTTCTAAATCGGCAGCAATGACATTTGGGAACACTTCATTACTACCATTGACAGCGTGGCTGACCCACAACACCAACTTAGCGCGAAAGCTTTCAATCTTGTCCGATGACGTTAAAATATGTATTAGGATCCTGCCTTGCATTTTTTGTTGAGCTCATTTAAATGAGCCTAACATGTCCGCCATATAAGCAAGTTTTGCCACCCATTCTTCTTTTTTAAATGGAGAAGCAAAATCTGAATCCTGAGTCTCTGAAAACGTGGGACCACTGGGACGACTAAGGCCTGTTTATAATAGGAATAAGCGATAAGAATAGGCCGGTGCCGTAATCTGTAATATTTTGGATGGTCGTTTATAATTGGAATAGGAATAGGATAGAATACGCCCATAGAAGTGACTATGCCGCTATCACTTGTCTATATAAACATGTATAGGAGATGTTCATTACATTATATTAGATCACTTTCGTCTTCAGTGAATATAAATAAAATTCGGTAAAATATCTATTAACTCCGCGTAAATATTTGTTCACAAAATTATTATTCAACTAAACTGAATGGTAGGTACCATAGAGTATTGATCGAAAATACATAAATCTTAGCATATATCTAAGCTTTCCGCAATCCGTAACCGTAAAAGATAAAGTTGAACCATCTTTTCGCTTGTAGAAAAAAATAACAGACTATTGCCATCTATTATAAACGGAATCACAGGTTTCCTATCTTTCAACTTCCACGCCCAGGGCTTATCGAATATGGATTACAGACTATTCCTATCATAAACGATGCTTAAGCGGGCGCGTCGCAATGTAACATTGCGGTGAGGCACACCAACTAACGACCACGGTACACCAGTGTGCCGCGGCACACACTTTGCGGAACACTGATCTAAGGCGACGATATATGAATTTAACAATCAAGTCACACAAATACAATTAATGCAATTTTATGTATAGTGTAACACAACTTCAGGCATTTTTAATCTGTGATTCTGCATGTGAAATTGAACCAATTTTGCTCCACATCTTTTTATTTCGACGAAAATAATTTATGTTCTCCATACACAATAATTTATGCTCTCAAACTCACAAAGTGTTTTGAGAGGATGAATTTTTTTACCTCAAAAAATTTTGTAGAAAAAGAGTTTCTCATGAACAGTAGTTAAAAAAAAGCCCGATTTCCTGTTACACTTTTATAATCAATCATATAATGTAAGCATACAGTCAATGTGACCCATGAGCTTGCTTTGCAGAGCAAAGTTTGGCTCAATTTCACACAGGCAGAGCTGAGTTTTAAACCTGCATTCGTGCCACGCTATTGCGTACCCCCATTTTTGCTTCACGTACCCCTAGGGGTATGTGTACAACAGGTTGAAAACCACTGTATTAAACCAACCAGGGGGCCTACTCTCTATCTTCCACAACGTCCCCACGGCAGGTTTAGCTACGTCACAAACGCGTATTAACCCTCCTCCTATCGTGCTAAAAACTTCCTCGCGCTCCGGTGCCGTACACTAAGTATATATTTATATGTTGTAATTGATAAATTCAATACATAAATGTATTGCGGAGGAATACCTAAAATACGAACACTTTTTTTTAGTATATTTACAGAGATATTTCAGTAATTATAGACCGTGTTCGCTTAATTGACAGCACCCGCTAATGAAGGTTAAACCACAAACGTGCGGGTTTATGAAACCGAAAGATAGAGAGTAGGCCCCCAGTACAGATTAGTATGTATTATCTGGCTAAGAGCTGTATTATGATCAAAGATATTCAAATATAAGAGATGTGCTATCTATCCGCAGTTTTTACTGGGTGGGACTGTGTTTCTTGGCGTCGCCGATATTGTTAACCAATACTACTGTACATCTTCAAAAAATCAACTAAATGAACGAATTCTTTCCGTATTCAAACTATTTTGTTAACCAATACTACTGCACACCTTCAAAACTCAACTAAATGAATGAATTCTTTCTGTATTCAAACTACGTCCATTAGGTAGTAGTCCGCCAACGGTCGGGCGGCCATCAAAGCATATCTCTTGTATTTCAATATCTTTGATTATGATAGAGGGAGCCTATTACAACAATGGTTTATATAACCGGCTATCTCCCTGTCTCTCTCATGTTCTTGGGAAGTCAAGTGAGCGATTATTAAATCCCATACCCTCCCATTTCCTTCAGCCTCACAACTTACCACAGTTATTAGGGACGCCAGTTAGTTCCTATTTATTAGTTCCAGGTATAGTTTCAATTTGGGAGGCGGGAATGGGTACCGCCGCCCCGGGAAACTTTATTGGATAACCAACACCTCTGCCATAGGTCACCCCAAGTGGTTTGCTATGTTTCGTGATTTAGCAGGGGTGCCCGGGTTCATGGGGTAAGGTTTGTCTAGGTCTTGTAGGCGGATGACGGAAATGGAAACAAGCGACACTAAAAGAGGCAAACACGAACATCTATGGGATTTAGCCTGCGAGAGAACGAGATAGACTAATCAGTGTCTTATTTGTGCGGTGTTTCGTAGCCTATCGGCCTCCCCTTTGTGTGGTGCTTCGTAGAATAAAATGTAAAATAATTTTTAAGCTTGGTAACAATATTATATTAAATAAATCCTAGAATTATCCTACTGCTGATACCCCGCATTCGTCTCATTCTCTCGAAGGTTAGTTTTCTGAAGGTTTCACTTCTACCGCCTGTGAAATGCACGCTCTGATTTTTTTTTGAAAACTGAGTGTCAGGTATGTTTTTAGGTTTTTACGGCCAAAAGTATTTTTGTTATTTATTTTTGGGGTGTTATGCCGTGTTTCGCTACCTCCTTCTTTAGCCAACGTTTCGGACAGCGTTATAGTGTCCACAGTGTCTACAAACAAAGAAAAGTGGCGACATCTTGTGACGAATTCTTGAAATCAAAACCGAATTACAACGTTAACTTTGTTTGGAATTCCACGTACACAGATGTTATTTGTTGCGCGACGCATACGGCGTGGCGTCAACATGCACTCGTAACTGGGTTCTGAAATTCAACCACGCAGATGTTACCGTATTAATACTGTTCGATTATCCATAGCCAGAGAGATTCACAAAATTACAAATCCAATAGTACTTATGCCTGGTGATGCTCCTCAAGCTAGCTTTTAACGTAAGTGGCGCCATCTTTAGGCATTACTTTAATTCTATTCTATTACAAAAGTAGATTTGTATACAAATTCCACATACGAAAATGGTTTTGTGTAAGGCGCGGCGTCAGAGTTATATTCTTAAATTTGAACCGTACAGTCACTAGGCTATTAATACTGTTTGATACTCCTTGCTATCTTTTAACTACAAGATAATGCTATTTCTTTTTGAAAAATGTTTTCATCAGCAAAGACAGATCCACCCGGATTCACTCTGTCATTTGTTTCCGAGTGCGAGTGATTCCGGTATGACTAATGTGACCATTTATTTTTCCTCCCAAACCGGGACACAGAAAAAAAGATAGGTACTTAATAATAATAACAAATTTTGCTAACTTTTTAGCCCTGTTTTCACGAAAAATCGTCTCAAGAGCACTGTACAAAAGAGGCTAGATTGATTCATCTGCAGCTATCAATCGCATGGACGATTGGAATTCTAGATCCCTGTTCAAAATTTGAAGAGATTTTTTTTACTAATTAACGAAATAAAGTTGCAATATGTTACAGTAAAAATGCTCATAATACTAAAATTAGCATTATGAGATTTTATGCACAAGCTCAATGAAAATACTGTATTATTTTACTGCTCACGTCTTCATCTACTAGGACTAGATTTTACCGCCAGGATTCTTATTTGAAATTCTGTTGCTAGTTTCTTTCTTTTCGAAAATGGCACATTTTGACGCCCCAAAGCTGTGTTAGGCGACACCGGGACACGCTACCTGAAAACAGGATTGTCCCAGTGAAAACGGGATGTCTGATCATGCTAGGTATGACCGGAATCGATTCATTACATTTTGCGAACTCAGAGCGATTCAAATTCAGATTCATTGGATCCGTTCCGGCCGGAACGACACACTCCTATTGAAAACCAACACCTCTGCCATAGGTCACCCCTTGTGGTTTGCTATGTTCGGTAACTTTGCAGTTATCCAGGTTCCAGATCTTGGCGGTGCGGATGACACCACCAGCTGCACGGCGGGCCGGATTGGAAGAGACTGCTCGGCAACGTATCAAGATGGACCCTTGATCCATTGCCTTGCATCGCAGTGGTAAGACACATTGATCCTAGATTCTTACAAACCCATCATACCTTTTCCTTCCCAGAACCTCTTCTCAAAAAGAATCACCTCCACACAGGATCCCCAAAGATAACAAGGGGCCTTTCCTCAAGGCCTCCTGTTTAATGCAAAAAAAGTCACTGCATGCGAGTCTCAAACGCAGGACGTACGTTTTATATTGGTAACTCTATTAGGAATATAATATGAGGTGTGTAAAAACAAAGGCAGCAATCTCCTTTGATTGGATATTGGAGATTGAGTGAATTGGGAGTTGACATAAAAAATAAAAAAAACATTTTATCGAACAACATATTTTATTAAAAATTATTGACCATTACTTATAATAATTATACATAATTAGGAGAAATTATCTCCTCTTGGAAGGAGGACCACTGTCTCCGCCTCCCCTTCGTTTCCTGTTGAAATGTTGCTTGCCCCCGCTCCTGGGGCCCTTGTTCTGTTTCTGCCTTCTCTTCATTAATTCTCCGGCCATTTCATCGAGGAACTTCTGTTCCTCCTCTCCTTGCAATAGGGAAACTTCCAAGTTATTGTCCTCCACTTTCAGTTTGGAGTCTGTGCATTTTTCAAATACTTCCTTTGCCGTGTTTTCTACTTGAAGCCTGATCCAAGCTTTGCCGTCTTCAATTTTGATGAAGGCCACATTTCCACCTGCAATGTAAAAAAAATAAATATATAATATTACAACAAAAGTTTTGGTAATATTATGTATTTATAATATATGTAATACATAAAAACAAAATATGTTTGTTGAAAGTTGTTTTATTTGAAAATGTACCTAAGGCGGTCACAGCTTCCTTGATGGTATCTCTCGTTACTTCTTCTGGAACTTCAGCCAGCAGTAATACTGTTCCTGTGGGCAATTTGATGGTTGTCTTCTCGTAGTCCTGAAACAATTACAAAAGTCAGCAATTATCATGAGGTGTTCTATATATAACCCGGTGGGTATGAGACGCGGCCAACAGTTGGATAGATTGAGATGATACAAAGAGTGGTTGGTTGCTCCCTAAAATAACCAATTCTTTAATATATCTTACGGTTTATTTCAAGTACTATGAAGGGTGTACTTGTTCAATCCAATTCATTTGTTACTTTTCAAAAAACATTACATGAATGTTCATTTTAAACCATTTTTAACCCCTGACGCAAGGAGCGGTGTTATAAGTTTGACGTGTGTGTGTCTGTGGCATCGTAGCTCCTAAACTATTGGACCGATTATGATGCAGTTTTTTTTGTTTGAAAGCTGACGTAATCGAGATGGTTCTTAGCTACAATTCATGAAAATCTGTTCAGGCGTTTCAAAGTCATCAGCTCTTTTTTTGTGTCAGGGGTTTCTTAAAATTTTGTAAATTTTACTTATAATAATTGGTCATGTATACCTTATCAGAAAAGAGGAGCTCTTGTGCCTGATAAGGGAGCCACGATTTTTACTTAGGTTGTAGGTTAAAATATGTTTTGAATAACATATTTTCTTTTTTAAATTAGTTTATACGGCAGAATTACATAAATATGAAAAGTAGGTTATCAGCTATACTAGTAGCAAAGGGCTTGTCTTTTAGAGGTCGCTTCATTCATGATAAATACATCTATATCCAAAGTGTTCAACAGCAAGACTGCCCTCCCCCCTGAGGTGACCATTGGCAAGTTACTCCTGAAGACTGGCAGATAAAACAGTCGGTAACAGCTAACCATTGAGAAAATAGAAATGAAAGGTTTATGATAGCCGAGTTTTCAAACCATCAGAAATGTACACATCCCTTCTGATCCATAAATTGTTCATTCCTAGCATACCCAAAAGAAAGTCAGTAGGATAGAGCCAAGGGTGGTAGCCATACTTCAGGTAGAGAAATCTCAGATATTTCTTACTAATATTTCTTAGTAAGGGGAGCCAGTGGTCTAGAATAAATTTTTTTTTTTTTTTTTCGATATTTCGAAAGTATAATCTTTGAATACACTGTAAAATTTTTGTTATGGTACAGCCCATTTACAGGTCAGCGCAGAAGCAGGTAAAAGGGCCAGGCGAAACTTCAAACTCACTTATTTCAAAACTAGTTTTTTTTGCATGGTGTGAGGGAAAAAAAAACTACTCTGCCGATTCGTCTCAAATTTTACTATGTTATTCCGTACACCAGTACCTATCGCAGGAACTAAAAAAAGTTTTTACATTGAATCCTTCTTATTTTTTACATACAAAATGTAATGAAAAAACAGTCTGTTTTCTGTATGTAAATTTCAACAATAAATTTCAAAATTTTGTTAATTTTTAAAATTTATTTTTTATTCTAGTTCCTGCGATAACTACACTCACACTGATCAGAATTTTTTGTTTTGTGTCTGTTTATGGATAAGTGAAAGAGCCAAAACTGGACCCACCACCAAGGACCGTATTTATGAGGAGGGCAACTTCAGCGCAGTTCTTTAACTACTTAGAATTTTTTTTTTTTTAATAATAATATTTTTGTATACTATTAAAGTGATTTAATATATTTATAAAGTTTGAATAGCATTTGTTCAGTTTTCATTTAAAAAAAAAAAAAAATTCTAAAAACTTGTCGAATTTACGGGGGCTAGACCACCGGCTCCCTTTAAGGAATTGAGTAAAATTTTGAGAACCTGGGTATCTCTAAAATTCCTTGCTGCGCTCAGAACAAACCACAGCATTCTTAACAAAGTGTTACAAGTCATCTTGTTATAAGCATGAAAAGTTTTAAAATGCGAGCCACTAAGTTCATGATTATGATCAGAAAATCTTACTTCTTTCTGTTGTTTTTTCTCTTTTTTAGCAGCATTCTTCTTCTGCCTCTCGTCAGTCTCGGCTCGCTTCTCCTCCAAATATTTAGCTTGCCACTTCCTGACAGCCTCTGCTTCCCCAATCTTTGCGGATGCTAACTTGAGGAAATCGGCCGCCTGGTCCACAGTCTTGAATGTGGCGAAAATAGAGCCCTTGAACAACCACTTGCTGTTGGCTTTGTCTAAGTAGCGCCTTAGAATAATGTCTTCGGGGGAAGGGCCATACTTTTTGAAGAATTCTAAGCAAATATCGATGGAAAGATCGTCCTTTGGAAAACCTTTGACATAAACTGTGCGTGTCATTAATTCCTTTCTTCTTTCTTCATTCAATTCCGGAAGGGGATATTCAGGTGAACGCCTCAATTTTGTCTTGTCTTCGCTTATCTAAAATAAAGAAATATATTTTAGTAATTTCCAACAAATAAAACACCATTTTATGAATATTAATGTTGAATTTACGTCAAATATACAGAAAAAGGGGGACACAGTTAATCAACACTTATACCGTGACATTCCCAACTATATTTTTCTTTAACGCTCCACCCCCCTCTTTTGCATAAAAAATAGAGTGAAAATGGCTTAAGATGAAGCTATACGTGAAATCCTATTTAGATACTATTGAGATTCATCTTTATGACGAATCGGTTTACAGTATGAACATCAAAAAATATGCTACGGATAAATTGAAGCTTTTACTAGCTTTTCTATGTATTGGAATTACAATAAAATTATTATTTACATTACAAAAAATATAAGCGTAAACCATTAAAAAAAAAAGTTTTTTCATTCTATGAAGTAATAAAAGAAACAATTTAAAAAAATAACCCTTTATGGCTAAGACTATTTTTGAGGTTTTGTATGTTCTAACTTCTTTTCATTCTTATAAAATTATGCACAAAATAAATAAAAACCACTTTTTCGCTTACTTGCCTAGTGCAAATACAACGCGCGATTTTGAGTTTTGTAGGCATGAGAATCAAAATATTTCCAGCGTTTATATTCCTCTTAATTTGAAATATCACGACTGACCGGTTTGTAGCGTGGTAGTTATTGGTTCCTACTCGGGCATTGTCAGTTCGATCCACGTCCTCAATCATTGCAGAAGTTACATTTTCCACTTATAAGGATGGAAGTTAGTGGATTTTCAACATTCTGAGATTATTTGTTTGTATACTATTTGTTAGCACATATGGAAAAAATGCAAAAATTTTTCTACGTGGTCTTAACATGTTTTGAAATGTCACAACCTATCAGTTAGTAGTGTTGTATAGAGTTATTGAATGCTACTTCCGCATAGCTAATAATTGCGGAAATAGAAAAAAATGTTCAAAATTAAAATTTGGCGGCCATTGTTATTCCTGTGAAAGTTTAAAGTTAGTATTTTTTCTCTTATTTAACCCTAAATATGAACCCACATATGATACTAAAATAGGTTCTCAGTTTGTGTTGAAAATTAAAAAAAAATTTTTAAAAGTAGCCTAAAAAAACCTGTTAGTATTAACCGTGTCTCGCTTGTTAGCCACATTTGAATATTTATTAATTTGTTGTAAAGTCTGTGTGGATTTACCTCCATAAGCTGGCTGACAGATTTAGTGAGGGCGGCAATGACCACCTCGGGATCTTTGGTAAGGTTGGAAAGCCTCTTGAAATTGAACATTGTAGCCAGAGGAATCCAGCCATCGTCCAACTGAATCTGTTCCTTTAAGAATTTGTCTCTGGGGAGATTTAAGTCACCTGTTAGGAAAAAAAAGTTCAGTTATTAAATCCACATAAATCAAGTAATAGGCCAGCATAAAGTCATTACATCAAAATTATTCCACACAGCAAGAATATGGGTTCATACCAAAGTAATATTCAATTTGGCGGATGACATTTTCTTCTAGAGCAGAGATACCATTATCTTCCGTTGAAACCGTTTCAGGAATCTCCTTTCCTTGAGATTTGGCGCCATTTTCAGTGGCTACTTCTTTCTGTGGAACTTCAGCCACAACCTCTTCTCCAGTTGCTTCAACTTTAGTTTCTTCGACTGCTGCGTCTCCTGGCATATTGATTATTTTTCTGAAAAGCGAAAAAATATATTTAAGGACGTTGAGGTAGTCTGTATTTACAATTAGAATTTATGAACATAAGTGTGAATACTTCAAACCGGGGAATGCTTGAAAACAAATGATAAAATATTAGTTTTGAAGGAATCGTGTTTCGCGCCGGCGCGGCGCGTCGTGGGGTTATAGCCTAAAAACGGACAAATCAACGTGCAGAAAGACGACCGAAAAACGGTAACTTGCAACTTATAAAGAAATAGTCTTATTCGAAAGGCGTTATTCACACTTATACCCAAAATTTTAATTAATAGCATAGGTAATATCCAATTTTCTAAATGGCTCTCAAAAAATTTTTACTGCAATACTTCTAGGACATACTAAAAAAAACTTATTTAAGACATAAGATTTGACAGGGAAGTTTGTTGTCTTGTTGATTTGATTTGTGTTAGATTATTTCACATACCGGTTAGAACTTTTTGGAAATATTTAATATACCACGTGCAAGACGATTTGACAAGTTTGCGATCGATCAGAGACAATAAATAACCAAAAGTAAAACATGTTTTCAGAGAAAAACGTCATATTTTCATATGGAGTTAGGTTGCTGTGTAAGTCGTAAGTATTTCAAAAATTGAGTCAACATAAAGTATTCGCAAGTGACGTCAGTATGCATGATTGTAAAGTGCTCTACCTACAGGCGAGTATTTAACGTAGTACCATAGTATATCTACATACAAACTACAAACTACGGTTTATTAGATTTTTAAGAAAATATGTGAAAAGAGATCGAACAATAGGCTCGACTCATTTATGGCTTAGAGATAAAAGTCATATTTTCGTATGGAGTTAAGCTGCTGCGTAAATCGTAAAAATTGAGTCAAGGTAAAGTATTCACAAGTGACGTCAGAATGCATGATTGTAAAGTGCTCTACCCACAGGCGAGTATTTAACGTATTGCAATAGTATATCTACATACAAATTACAGTTTATTATGGTTTTTAAGAAAATATGTGAAAAGAGATCGAACAGTAGGCTCAACTCATTTATGACTTGACTTAAGGAAAATACGGTTGGATGGGATTGGTTGATTTATGGATAGGACGACCGAGCCTTTCGATGCGGTAGTCAGTTGGTACCGGACAAACCAGACGGTGATCAGACGTGTGTATACACCTTTAGGCGGTTCCCTCAATGGCACCGGGGAACCGATATAATAAACCGAGTAGGGTAAACATATATTTTTTATTTACATCTAGCAACATTTTCATGTATACTAGTCTTGGGTAACTGGCCAGAAATTCAATAACATAACCAACTGGTTATTAGTATGTAGATAACTGGTTATAAAACGGTTATTTGGTTATCTCAGTTATTGCCGGTTACAGTTGATGCTCGCTAGTTGTCTAGGTATTAGTTATCATGGTAATGGAGTTATGGAGGTATTTGGTTTTGTCCATGGGTATTGGGTATCGGGTGAGTTTTTGACCCACGAAAAGGGACAACGCTGTGCGAACTATCTAATATTACCGTTCCACCTCACCAAAGAAAAATAAAGACAAAAAATGTGACCCGTATGGCGCTGTCGATTTTTAACGAATATTAAAGACCAGTTACAAGCAGGGCAGCAATCAGAAATTTTTTAGAAGGGAATAAAATAAGTTAAATAAAATTTTAAATAAATACCTCCAATGGAAAATATATTATAAGCTTGTAAAAATGTAAATTTATTGCAATGCCTGATAAATCGAATGTAGTGAAATTTCACACGACTGCTATACACAACAAAGATTACAATAAATAAGAACTGAAAATTTCTCGAAAGAAATACATGTAAATGAAGGTAGATAGCTTGTTGCCATTATTACATAGTTATTACTTTCAGAAATATTTTATTTACGGCATCACTCTATTATTATAACGGACCATTGTTTTTTCTTTCAATGTGAAACAAACCTGCATATATATCAACTACAAATATTTTTACAAAACAATATTATATTTATGTACGTTATTTCCCAAGCGCAACAAGTAAATAGATTGTTAATATTTTGGCAAAAAGTTATTATTATGAACAATATTCCGGTCAGAGTAATTATCAAATTACTGGAAATCGAGGAGTTAAAATACTTTAGCAATTAGGATGGGAAATTCCGACAATAAACACACTTTCTTCCACCAAGCAAAAAGGCTGGAAACTATCGGTGAGCAAACCCATGTCGATTATTCCCTTTTGCTGGGCGTTCTTCTTTTTTGGTTTATATGCATCCATTTACCTTTGGGTTTTGGTGGTCCTGATGAAGTAGATAGAGCATCATAAAGTAAAACGCTTTGGGCACTTTAATAATGGCGTTCGGCACTGTAGCACTTTTGATTTCAGTTGGTGAAAACGCATTTAATTCAGCAAATGCAGAAATATGTGTTGTTTTTAGATGGGAAGTTTAATTTCCCGTTGAATTTTTATAAATCAGAACAAGTTAACACAATTTACACGGCGCTTTTTATCCACGTTATGTTTGTCAAATCGGCCCAAATATTGCCTGCAATATTTACAATGTCACAATTTTTTAACAAAACTTTCACAAATTATAAACAAAATGTTTTAAACTTTTACACTTATGTAAAAATACCTAAATATACTAATAATATTCTAAGCGAAGCAATAAACTAAAATAATTAAACACTATTTTTTACTTCTAAAAAATTCCGCAATCGTAAGATTTTTCGAAAGAAATTCAGTATAATATTACAAGAATATAGCTCCGCACGCCACGCCGGCTCGTGAAGCTACAACTGATGGCTTAGGGTGCCAGTTGCCAGTTGCCAACTACTGGTTATGTATGACGTATGAGGTTGTGATAGTTATCTAGTTATCAGTGGTTATCATGGTTGTGTAGGTTTTGGTTTTTTCAGTGGTGGGAATGGGTATTGGGTATCAGGTAGTTTTTGACCAACCGCCAACAACCAACAACCCCCACAACCGCCACAACCAAATAACCAAATACCCGAGCTGCCGCTAGCGTAGTTGTGGGTATTTTTAAATAACCGTTATATAGTCGGTTATGTTATGCAGCTACCAAGACTAATGTATACCTAAATGTCAAAAACACGCTTGATTTTGACGTTTAACTTTATTTATCCAAAGTTAACCTCTCAGACTTCATAAATATACCAAAAGCGTTTTATTATTTCTTATGAGAAACTAACATTATGGGAATCCAGGGACTAACAACGTTCATTGCCAGAAATGCAGATCGTTCACTGGAAGCATTTCACCTGCATGATCAACACTTGGTTATTGACGGGAATAGTTTGGCGGCGCAGCTTTTTCAGAACACTACCAAATGTAATTCTTCATTCGGGGGAGACTATGATGTTTATGCCCGCACCACCAAGAAGTTCTTCAATGCTCTAACAAAATGTAAGATCACTCCATACGTCATATTTGATGGAGGCTACGAAGACAAGAAGATGAAAACTGTTTTGAAAAGGTTTACTGGAAGGATTATTGATGCTTCACGGTTGAATCCTAAAAATCAATCACAATTCCTGGTGTTTCCTTTGCTGATGAAGGACGTCTTCATTGAAGTCTTAAAATCCTGCAACGTGCCATATACGTTTTGTGAATTGGAAGCAGATTCTGAAATAGCCGCTGTTGCAAGATTTTTGGGGTGTCCTGTTCTGAGTTATGATTCAGATTTTTTCGTCTTCAATGTTACTTACATCCCATTCCCATCGCTGACTTTAAAACCATTTATTCTAAAGACAAATGAGGGCTCACATTTTGTTATGAAATGCAAATTATACAGAGTTGAGAATTTCTTAACATTGTTTCCGGGAGTGGACAATAATGTGCTTCCCTTGATTGCAACTTTGTTAGGAAATGACTATGTCAAAAGAAGTGTGTTTTCTAAGTTTTATGATAACTTGAAACAATCCAAGTCCAAAAAGATGAATGAAGGTCAACGTCGAATTGTTGCTGTTATTGAATGGCTGCAAAATGAATCATTTGACTCTGCCATAGAAAAAGTACTGAGCCATTATAAGTTAACTGAACGTAATAAAATTAAAAAAATGATAACTGGGTCCTGCGCAAATTATACTAGTACTTACTGCAACTCCTTGAAAGAACTTGGACTTTTAACTGAGAATTCTATAATAGAATTAGAACCTCTTGAAGGTCAGATAGAGACAAAGGTTAATGAGAATAAAAACCTTCAATGGATACTAAATATTCTTAAAACAGGTAAAATATCACCTCGATTTTATGATGTAATACACAAGTCTCTTTACATAGCTATGCCACAGGCTGAAGATTTTACAATGAGTGATTCTAATTTAGCTTCTTTGTCCATTTTAAGATTTACATTTGATATAATGACGGGCTTTAACAAAAAAGATATGATTTTGGAGTGTCGCAATGGTATTAAGCAGAGATCGAGGAGTATTCCTTACACTGCTTATGTACCCGATGAACTAATCGAAAGTTGGGTTAACAGATGCGAATCTCCGGGGCCCACCATGTTTTATGGCTTCCTGGAGAGAACAATGGAAAAAGAAACACTAGAAGAAATAAAAAGAGTACCAGCCAATCTACAGATGCTTGCACTTACATTATTATGGATGACCAAGTCTTCAAGCGAATATATTCCTGTTCCAAATGAATCCCAGATATATTCCCTCATTCTCAGTTACTTAAACTTGTCCCTAGTGAAAAGTAAAATTGATGGAGATTACAATAGCTATGAATTTAACTCAAAATACGCTGAGGAATTACAGGGCTGGTGTGAAACAAGCAAAGAGAGACAGGTGAAAGTTGTTGATGGTTTTGAAGGAATAAATGAAAAAAATATTTGTTACGAAGACTGCATGACCGCCGCCAGCAAAATGTTGAAATACTTTGAGATTGATCCTAAAGTTGTGGAGTTTCCTAAAGTTTACAAAAGTAAATATTTACATTTCTTTGCGCAATTTCAGTGTTGTTTCCAGCAACTGTCTTATTTAAATGTTTTAACTTCCGAACCTTTTACTCCCTGCATTATACATGAAACTTATAATGGCACATTTTTGTACAATACGTATGCAAACCTGAAACGAAGAGATAATCCTGGTTCATATATTTATCAACTTCTGCAGTGTTCTCCGAGTGTGCTCAATTGCTTCATAGTGCTTGCCAAGTTTTTTGGGTTTGATAATTGCTGCCCTCCTCGGCCTGATCAGCAAATTAGTAAACCTAAAGTTGGCAAAAAACCTAAAAAAATTACTGAGGATATTGTGCCGGAAGAACCAACTGATTCAGTTGACAATGTGTCTGAAGATGGTGATGATTTATATGATGTTAATAATAGATTTAATGCTCTGAACCTTGTGGATCCTATTTAATATATATCTATTATGTTTGTATGTTTGAAGATTACCACAGCCAATAATCTTCGTTTAATTGTTTTTTGGGTGTTGTGTTTTGTCATACTTCCTTTTCCTCGAGTCAATGTTTTAAATAGCTTTATGGTGTCCATTGGCATGCCAGATGCCTATTATCATGAAAACAGTCCAAAATTTTCATTCAAGAAGGAGAAAAGTGTAATACGTCTCAACTTCCTGAAAAACAACCAATTCAATATTTAAATAAAAATAACACTTTATTTACACTATTATTTAAAAAAATTTATCATCATGTTTTAAAACCATTGGTTTCTTTATCACAATACAATGTCTGCTTGTCCTGATGAAGAAACCATTGGTTTAGTAACATGTTGATAAGTTTTATTAAATAATGATGTAAAAACAAGTGTGTTATTTTCATTTTATTAAAATGACGCCGCGCTGTGAATTCGCAATCATTGAAGAAGATCTAATATTTATTTATACATTGTACATATCGAATAAAATGTATTTTATACAAATTTAACTTACATAATATGTTTTATTCTTTTAAACACCTATTCTTATTAATCGTTGAAGAATTGGTTTATTTTATTACATTGATGGGCACAACCTGCTAAAGTTATTAAAGTTATTCCAATAAAATTTTACGGTTATTATTACCAATATTATGACAGCCTCCATAGTAAAATGGTCAACATTTGAATTTGAATCGTGAAGTTGTGGTTTTGACGTTTTTTTTTTAGATGTTGTAATAAAAAAAATCATATTCTAGATGTTTTGATAAAAAAATATGTGTAAAAAAATAATTTTATAATAAGATTTATTAAAAATATAGCTATTAATCATTTCATTGAGTACCTAAGTACAAAATATTTCCATCAATAAATGGAATTTGAAACTAAGCTACCGTTGTAACTCGGTTTTAAATTTTTAAAAAATCGTCACAAGATGTCGCCACTTCCGTCTGCAGGTTGGTGTGGACGTGCCCCAGGCAAGTATAATTACTACGATTAGTGAACTAGCAGTAAGTATCCTTCCGAATATGGAAAGATTTGATGGTAATACTCAGTTGTATCAAGCGGCTATATATCACATGTGACGTCATTGCCTATCTCGGTTACTTTGTCCGGTGACTACCACTGGGTGACAATGGGACAGGCTATTTTTGGAACCAGTTCCTATTGGATTTATAAAGTAGTCACAAACACTAACTGGGCGAAGCCGAACCAAAAGCCGCCGCAGGGCCTAGCAGCAAAAACCTGCGGGGTGGATTTTTAACTGCTAGTAATAATTATTGCTCTGATTTGAGTTTGATGTGGATGAACAATAATTACTATTTTTTTTTTCTTTTTCTAATTTTTCTGTTTCCAGATTTTCGATTGAGTTTCGCTAATATTGTCTTCATTAAATTAAATATTACAATTTGAGGTTTTACTCATAAAAGTAAATATATTTTCATCCTAGACTTGCAAAAAAGTCAATAGTTGTCGCATATTAAATAAAATGGATAAGGATTTATCCAGACACTACCTAGATAGCATTTAGTTCGCGTTTGAATCTTGCAATCATACATAAAGATGGTGCCAATAAAATATGCGTTAAGAAAATGAAGATAATGTGGGTGGGTCTTAGTCGAAGTATGATACTGTTAGAAATGACCGAATCGGATTTCGACACCTTGGCGCAGTGGTTAGCGCAATTGCCCGGAAAGCGAAAGGTCCTGGGTTCGAGTCCCAGAGGTAAAAATATCTTTTTTTGATTTTTCTGTTTCTAGATTTTTCATATCTTATCACACCTTTGTCTGTATAAATATTAAAATTAATATAAAATATAAACGATCGTCGTGTTTCGTGCGTAATTTTGAATTTCGAGTTGCTGCAAAATTCGGAAAAAAACCAATTTTCGTGTTCCGAATGTCAATGATGAATCTACTTCATATTTGGAGTGGATTTTGTGGTAAAGCTTTTTTGATTTGTGTTTTCGTTTTTGAGTAAATCGAGTCCTAAATTGGGATTTTTTAGGTCGAATTTGAAAAAAATCGGTCCCTAGGGGGTTCATATCAGCTGCTTACTGTATTTAAGCCCTCAGGCCTTGGGCCTAGTTTGTCAAAAGGGAAAAATATTTCCGCTTTGCAATAAAAATCGGAATAAATGGAATATTTCTGAACGCACACGAAAAATAAAAACTGTTTTTGAAAGGTGAAAATTTAAATTAAATTTTTTTTTTAAATACACTTTCAAATTTTATAATTCGAAATACGCGTATAAAATTTTTGAAATATAAAAAAATCGAATGTATACATAACAAAGTTTTAAAAATGGCTCGCCTTACGCTTTTTTCTAACTTAAATTACTGATTACGAAAAAACATAAAAACATCCATATTTTATTAGATGAATATATTATAAACCTTATCGTCAATTCACTTTTTTGTCGTTTCATATAAAAATAATTATAAAAAAGGTAATAAAAATTCCCAAAGGTTCATACATTCTTTTCAAATTGAGGTAGGAAACTTTGGTTTCATAAAGGTGTACATTTTAATTATTTTATGGGAAAATTCTTAGATTTGAATACAAAGCGTGTTGTTTTCTTTTTTTAGCACCGTTTAGATCATATTTCTAACCATGATAGTAAGGGAGACAGCGATTTCTGTGAGACCTATATATAAAAACGTAGAGTTTAGTTGCCGAAAAAAAAAAAAAAAAACGAAATGGTGAGATGGAAAAAGAGAAGTTTTTTGGGGTATTTGTCCGATTTTGATTCACCAATTTCGCTTGTACGCACCACGAGTTTCCGGACAACATAATATATAAGTTAGACTGCCATAATAAAGGCACGTGCCTTGTAGTCGGTAATCAAGCAAAAACTTTTTATTTAAACAAAAAAGTTTGTACGAATAAATAAGAAAAAATAGGTAGGTATTGTATAGTTCACTATTACACAGGAATACATTTTTTCTGACAACTTCTTTGTTCATTCCCTGTAAGTTTAAAAAAAAATTAAGCTGCCCCCTAGCTTGGAAACTGGCGACACGACGCTTCTGTGCACAATACGATTTATTATTTTTTATGTGAATACCGCACAAGAGTCCCAGCTGCTTCCAACCGCGTAGAGCCAGTGAGACTATGGCATATTATGAGGCTGAGGGTAGCGAGGGGAGGGGGGGGCGATGGGAAGAGGAAGATGGAGTACCACTTACGTTGCTATTCAGATCTGATTACCAAACACGGCTAAAGCCATTTCAAGCAACGCTTCAATTCATCTCCAGGGCGATGCCGAGAGTATCTTCCACTCCAACGTAGACAAGTACATTATTTTAAAGGATTAAACTTGAAATTACACAAATCAATTTATTAAAATCGAAATAAATGAAATATTTCTGAACGCACACAAAAACTCAAAACTGTTTTTGAAAGGTGATGATATATATATATAATAATTTTATAATTCGAAATAAGCAACCATATAATTTTTTTTCATATGTAAAAATTACTTACGCACTCCCGGTTTTGAACCCTCGACTTTCATTTCTAATAATTGACTTCTTAGTTGGTTCAATCTTTGCCAATACAATGGAAATTAATTATTCATTGGTTTTAAGTTTTTTAGAGACTGACATTTACGAAATAATATAGAATAGCTTAACTCCCGACTTGCGACGATAGTCTTTTGTATCGTGAGGGTTCTAACAATACAATTATGACAATTTCTACTTCGAAGACCAAATACTTACATACATAATAAATGGACTATAAAATACTTTTTTGTTGTTTTAGCAATGGCGTAGCGTGGGTGTCAGCCGCCCGGGGCGGAGGAAAATTTTGCCGCCCCCCCCCCCTATATAGGTATTTCGAATTTTGCCGCCCCCCTATATAGGTATTTCGAATTTTGCTGCCCCCCTTTATAGGTATTTCAAACGTAGATTTCCTTTTTTTATAACGACCGCATTTTTTATACGACGGTTTTTATATCACATAAATCAACTTTCTTCCAAAAAAATCCTGTTTTAAATTCTGCTACAAATTTATAACTGCTCTCGAAAATCGATAATGGTATCCATGTAATAGGATTTCGTATCTCGAATTTTTACAATGTGTTTATAACACAAGGCAGGTTTCAACTTAAGATTGATTGATTTTGCGTTAGAGAACCAAAATAATAGTGACACATGGAACAGTCAATTTTAAAAATTTTGCAGCGTATGGCATGCAACTCGAATGTGAAACTTGACTAGGTCTTATGAATCTGCAACTTGTTATTTAATTTATCGTTATATTCTGAACATAAAAAAGGTTTTAAATAAATCTCTATGGGGTGAATTAAGACTACACTCAGTACATGAAAATGGTTTATCTTTGATTTTGGCAGCAAATTCATATTAGTCTGCAATTAGAATTTTATCACTGCACTTCAAATAAGTGAATGTTTTCCTTCAAAATTTGTTGGGAGATGATTCCACAACTGAAATTTTACATTCCGAATACAAAACTGGTTTAAGGTAAATCTGTATGCGGTGAATTGAAACTACACTCAGAACATAAAAATGGTTTCTCTTTGATTCTGGCAGAACACACATAGTCCGCAACTAGAATTTTATAACTGCACATCGAATTATTTTATTTTATTATCTTTAAATAAAATAAAAAAAATAATTTATTGTGAAATTTTGCCGCCCTTTAAAAGTGCCGCCCGGGGCGGGCCGCCCCCCACCCACACGCTACGCCTCTGTGTTTTAGTATACATTTTAGTTATCTAACGCAGGTAGCATAAATCACTGAAATTATGGTAATATTCGAATGGTGTAGTATCTAATCATATGGTAACACTTTTTTATCGTCGGTTCTTTTTGATTTTTTTTTTTTTTTTACATTAACTCCACACAGGAGGCCTTTTTGAGGAGAGGAAGGAATGTACATTGGTCTTGAAGAGACCCATGTTGTAGGAGGGAGGAAACACAGATGCCGGCAAATCGTTCCATAGCCGAGCTGTTGAACTCAAGAACGAGTCGAAAAAACGACCCGTTCTCATGTGACAAATAATTGTGATTGCTAAAGATGTGATTGCTAAAGAAAAACGACGGTATTTTTTCCGCTTAGAAAAACATGTAGAACGTTGTCGAAATTGAAATTATTGTATTTATAAAAATAAGGACGACGTTTTCGCTCATCGCTTTTATCGCGATATTTACCTAATTTTGATTCCTAAAAAACAAAACATAAAAATTCAAATGACCATTCTTTACGATCAAAATATTTCAATCTGAGTGTATCGATTACGTCGAACACGGGGGCTTTACTAATAAACGTATTTTTTTTTTTAAATTCTAAACAACTGATAAACAATTATTAATGTTGGGTTGATTATCAGATGTGCTAAATTTAAAATATGTTTTTTTAGTAAAGGGGTTTGTACCTAATCTAAAGTCGGAGATCAATTGCAAAATTACCGATAATTTAATTAACCGAATTACGCTGAGTCTTAAAATAACTGAAGTTCAATTCGTTTAAAAGAATTATGTATTAAATGTACAGTAGGTAGGGGAACCCGGAGCAGAACGGGGTAGCTTAGCTTTAATTACAATTTGAGAGATTTTGAAAGTAATAAACCATTTACAAAGTAACCACAGCTAAATTTACCGAAATTAATAATCACTATAAAAAAATTGTGTCTGATACATCGGGGCACAATGGGGTATACCCCGTTCATATGCGCTTTTATTTCATCTGCGGATGGTGCGTACATATGAACCAGCCGGCAGTCCTGGTCTTCGGATGCTATGAAAAAGATATTGATGCGGTCGGCAATAGAGAAATGGTGTACGTGGTGGCATCTAATCGGTGTAAAGTGCCATCATCAATATTAGAGAGGTATGTTAGAGGAGAAAATCCAGAAACTGTTGATAAAATGTCAGGGAAGTACCACACCATACGGCGTGTGCTGGTCTAGACTATGATGACGATGACAATATTCTCATCCGTGAACTGTGCCAATATTTAGTACCTACCTACCCCATTTTGCCCCTGATTACTTTCCCATCTCTTACTACCTAGGTAACTATTATTATCAGCGCATTGGAAGTTATCCACCACTTACCCGCCCTGGTATAAGTAACAGATGGTTACTCCTTCAAGGCTCTCGCAAGGACTCTAATTTTTTCGAAAGAACGAAGCTACATTTAGTTTAGAATGAATCTAGACCTCCAATGTCCCTGCGTACAGTGTTAGTAAGCAGTATGCAAGTGCTTACAAGACGTAAAGAAATGGATTGTTAGTATTGGACGCCACACTACTGCAAACATCTGTAAAGTAAATCATTAATAAACAGTGAACAATTTGCATACGACCTAATCCATGTAAAATAACTTAAAAATAGAATCATGTCAAATTAATTAACCAATCCCATAAATAGATTTGACAGAATTTACTATACATCATCATTTACTGTACATCATCTCTTCCTACATTTACATAACTCTCTTTAAAGTGAACCCACACTTCCAATCACCTTTCCATTTTTATAGTATTCAATTGAATTTGTATGTTACTTAAAATATTCTTGTAATTTTAAATATGTACGTCAAAGCCTGTCTCAACACAGGTAAATCCTAGTGAGACAGGCATCAATTAAACCCTATGTATAACCCTATGTTTATAGATTAATAAAAAAAAAAAAAAAAAAAAACTTGGTGCAATGGTGTTAGTAAGACAATTATCAGCGCAGTCATTATTATTATTATCAGTATTAATTGTACAAAACTGCTAACCCTGTACAAATCGCAAGTGAAATATCTAAAAAGACTCGCGACTCTGGGCAGAAACGGGCGGTCCGTTTGATAGATTCTCCTAACTTAACAAACGGATTGGAATCTTTAGAGCACAGGCGTCAGGTGGGAATGCTGTCCTTATTCTACCGGTATTACAATGGAAGATGTTTCGAGGAACTAGCGTCATTGATCCCCTCGGCACGGGTGCATAGTCGGGAAACACGCCAAACATGCGTCCAACACTTGCACACGATTGACATTAGTCACATGAAAACGGGTCGTTCCAACGACTCGTTCTTGAGTTCAACGGCTCGGCTATGGAACGATTTGCCGGCCTTTGTGTTTCCTCCCTCCTACAACATGGGTCTCTTCAAGACCCATGTTCACTCCTTCCTCTCCTCAAAAATACCCTCCACACAGCATCTTCAAAGATGACATAGGCCCTGAGGGAAATCATTTTCCTAAGGGCCTCCTGTGTGGAGTTAATGTAACAAAAAAGTCACATCAGAAATAATAATTAGAAAAACAAATATAATACTGGCATATGCCTATTCTGGTAGTCGAAAACAATTTTTTTTTATATATAAGGTCGAAAATCATGTAAACATTTTTATTCAAAAACATTTAACATCGAAACCGTCGTCCTTATGAGATCACAAAAATATCGCTGTGATCGAAATTTTCGCCGTTTAAAATATCGTCATCCAAATCGACATCGTCCTTATTTGAACGAATATCTGCTATTACGATCAAACCCTTCATGTAGGATGTAGGTACTTACCTAACTGCTTTTAAATTGGATAAATTAGACATTCCAAATATAATTAACTTGGTTCTTACTTCCCAATGGGTCTACTGACATTATTGACAAGGATCTGGTTACAAAATATTCACCGACCTAATAATTGTTATATTATTGTGACAAAATAAATTGATCACAACAATTATCTATTATTAATTAATTCCGCTCCCCGAATCGCTTCCTGTGGAGCGGTAAACAAGTACTAATTCTCCGCAAACATCGCAGTTTTCCGTCTGTTAGTGAAAGTGGTATCATTTTCCCTCAGTAAATGTTAACTGCAATAATTCGTGTGCCACCAATAAACGTATAGTCTCATAAATAGTATGTGTTTCGCGCTCGCCGAGTGAGCACTGCCGGTTGCCGTATAGAGTATGATTATTTCTCCCTAACAACTGAACGTCAAATTCGGACTTATTTAACTTCCTGGCTTGTTATGATTTGAAGTGGACGATGAATCGTTTCGGTTAGGGTTCAAAATTATAATAATAAATCTGTTAATATCCATTTCAAGTTTTAATTGAGTGGTTTTATTGAAAGGTTTTTTTAAGGCGGGAAAATGTTTTTAATGATTATTGTGGGGTTGCTAGCCCTCGCAGGCTTTCTGGCAGTGCTGTGGAAGTTAGGAGACTCTCTCAGGTCGGTGGTTCAAGTGTTGACTTCAGTTCTGACGCCGTTTTTCCAACCGGGAACCGACCAGAGTCTGACGACGAAATTTGGACCCTGGGCTGGTAAGGAAAACATGATTTTATATCAAAATTTGAACATCTCCGTATAAGTGGGTACCAACTAATGAATATTATTATGTTGGTTAGGTACTAAAAATATTGCTAATAATTGCTAATAATTGCTAACAATGCTCCAATTGAATATGGAGCAGGATAGCAGGCTGGGTAGGTGATTGGAACCAAATTTTCTAGAATAATGTATGTATGGTATATTTGGTAGAACACTCGGCTGGTAGTTTAACAGTTCTAATCCCACAGTGGTTTTTACTGGAATAAGTACCTACGTAAGATATATAGCAACGTTCCTGGCATGATGGTATTCGTGTTTGGCTAGCATTTGTGAGTTTGCTGGTTCGATCACGCATGCAGCACAACTTGTACAGAGATTTTTTTTAAAAATTGATTATAACGCCAATTGTAATATCATGCCAATTGTAATAATATGACAAGAGGAATGGTACTGTTGAACGAAATATCGAAAACACTAGATATATACAACTCTTCTTTAGATAACATTAAGATTTTTTTGTATAATGATCATCTTCTTAGGTGTTAAGATAGTCAAAATGAGAAAATTGTACGGTAATTGGATTATTAATCTGTTGTACAGTTAAAAAAAAAATAAATACGAAAAATATGTATGCCAAATGTAATATTATGCCAATTGTAATATCATGTCATTTGTAATATTATGTCAAATGTAATATTATGCCAATTGTAATAATATTATACCAATTTTAATACCGTGCCAACTGTAATATTATGCCAATTATAATACTATGTTATATTATGCAGGGTAGTATTGTAATATTATATCAATTGTAATTTTATGCCAATTGTAATATTATGCTAATTGTAGAATTAACCCTGCAAAAATGGCTCAGCATCTCTCGAAAGGAACATCGATATAATTTTCGTGGTGAGCTTTGAAATATTAATTAAACTGGCCAAAAAAAAAAAAAAACACTCTAATACGTGTTTGTTTCATATTGTTAATTAAGAAAAAAAAGTTTCGAAAAAATATTGTCGGAACCTCAAGTTAAGCCGAATAGTAAAACCAATAAATATTTTTTTATTTTTTTCAACCGATATTTTAATACGGCCATGAATTATCTGCATTTAAAAAATACCTTAGTTTAAATTCTCTATTGACTGCTTTATCAAGTACAAACAAGTATGTACAAGTAATTCACATTTTGAATATTTGGAGGTCAGTAAAGCAAGGCCAACTGACCAATTTGAGGCCCCGTTTGTCTTATGTGCATAATTGTCTTTGACTAGAAGTATTAGAAATCGGTAAGCACCTACATAAATTAATTGTATAACGACCTCTATGGCGTAGTGGCATGCAAATTTGGCTTTGAATCGTGAAGTTCGATTGAGGGCTCGATTCAAACGCAGTTCAAAAAATATACCGTAATTGATTTTTCTTGTTTACATTTGAATTAAATCTTACACATTAACTAATAAAATGCAGTTATTTTAAGTACTTACCCACATGATAATACGCTTGTTTAGTTATGTTATAATATAATATGGTTGTTGATAAGAGGTTATCGAATAAAAATGTAATCTGTATTATTTATTTACAAAAGGCAGATAAACAAAATGTTTATACTGTTGTGTAAAAACCACAAATATAATAAGAATGGAATAATTATTGTTTTTACAAGATATTTAAAAACGTCAAGTTCTCATAAAGTTATTTGAAAACTTAAATTCGCATTTTGTGTTTTGTTTTCAAATAATAATTTTGATTGCAGGGTCCGGGGAAAATGGCCGAATTGCAACTTTACGTAATGAATTTTTCGAATTCAATTGTTCGAAATGCGATTTTTCGAACTTCAATTTATCGAAAACATATTTTTCGAACATCAATTGACCGAAACACTAGTTTTTCGAATTGATATAAGTATGTATACGGTATGTATACAGTACGTACAACCTAACCTAACCCAACTTGTAACTGGTACGTCTGACAGTATCTCGTCAGTCATAAACAAGTGAAATATATATTTTATAAGTTAACCTAACCTAACCTATAACTGTTAGGTACATCTGACACTATCTCGTTAGTCATAAACAAGTTAAATATATATTTTAAAAGTTGAATAACAAATTCGAAAAATATGTCTCGGCCAATTGCTGCTCGAAAAATTAGTCTTTCGAAAAACTGAAATTTGTACAATTGATTTCTAACAATTGATTTCGAAAAATTGAATTCGAAAAACATGTCTGCTCTCATAATTGCAAACTTGCTAACCTGCTACTGAAATTGCCTATTGTCTAGGCGCTGTGTTGATGATGAAATGTACAAACATGATTAGATTTTCTCTACATATATTTCTACTTATTGACAAATTGCAAAGTTCAGTTCTGACACAATAACGGAAGTGTTTGTGACAGTTACAAACGGCAATTGGCTAGCTCTGGATTACTGCGTTTCTTAAATTGATAGTCTGTTCTGTCGACGTCGGTTACGAACATGTCTCGTACGTATATAATATAATCCAATCTCTTTGGTTTTACATGATCAATGCGGACATTAATGATTACCCTCGTGTAGTTTTGGCATTATCGAAATATCTAATACATAATTGGAACATTTTAATAATCGATTCACGTTATTCTCGCAATTGGGTGTCTTAAAAAATTATGTTAAATTATACTCGTAGTTTACATTAAAAACATTCACGTTAGGTTTTTTCCAATTCTGCCTAAAAATAACAACGACATCGGTAAACGAACACTTTAGAAACTTTAGATGATTTCAAAATTAATATCTCAATGATGCTTTCACTAGACAGGAGAAATTGTTTATGTCTGCGTTTATCACGTAAAATCAAAGATCACTAATCTAATAAGCCATAATTTTGATAAAGTTGCAGAATTTATAAAAAGTAATTCATTTCTTAAGATGAAGCTATACGTGAAATCCTATTTAGATTAATCTTCACGACGAAACGGTTTACATTATGAACATCAACAAATAAGCTACGGATAAATTGAAGCTTTTTCTAGCTTTTCTATGTATTGGAATTACAATAAAATTATTATTCACATAACAAAAAATATAAGCCACAAATGTAAACCAGAAAAAAATGTTTTTTCATGACAATGAAGGAATACAAGAAACATTTTTTTTAAATACCCCTTTATGGCTAAGACTATTTTTGAGGTTTCATGTGTTCTAACTTTTTTTCATTCTTATAAAATTATGCATAAAATAAATAAAAACCACTTTTTCGCTTACTTGCCTCGTGCAAATAAGACGCTCGATTTTAAATTTTGAAGGCGTGAGAATCGAAATATTTCTAGCGTTTATATTCGTATTAATAAATGCTCGAATAAAGGTCCCAACCGTTTGGAGCGAGTGAAATGAGACAATAACCTATTGGGATATGTTGTGAGGCTGAAGGTAGAGAGGAGAGGAAGAAAATGGAGACTAGGAAGGCTGGCAAGTACATACCTGGCAATTATGATTTGGTCACCAAAAACGACTAAAGCCATTTCAAGCAACGTGCTGATTCTGAATGGTGGTCTTTTACCAGGGCGATGCTACATTCTTGAATGTGCCACAAATGTACGATATAGTACATAGAATATTTTTGCATATTTTTAAATGTGCCGTAAATGAAGTTATTTAGTACATACTCAGTTGAAGTACATGACACATTTTTGCATAATTTTAAATGTGCCCCAAATGTGGTTATTTAGTACATACGTTGGATAACATGACACATTTTTGCATAATTTTGAATGTGCCGCAAATGTACTACGTAGTAGCGATGTATAAGTTCGGCTGGAATGGGCTCTTGAACTCGGGTTCTTCGTTAGAATGGATCCCACTCCTACTCCTTTTTCAAATCGACTACTCCCATAGAACCCGATCCAGTACACGGACCCAAGGCCGGAACTCGGCGGTCCGAGCCACTCGCGAGTCGGGAGTGGCTCCCGGGATTTGCTCCAAGAACTCGAACTAGTACTTTTAAAAGGAAGCACGTCTCGGAGGCCTCCGGCAAAATGCAGAATTTACCCATCTCTACAATGTAGTACGTACATAGTAATTTTTTGAGCACATTGCGTTACTTAGTACGTGTATATTATATTAAATCATGTTACATCCATGACCTACATATATATTAAAATTAATGCGTTTTATTGTATTTAAACCGCAATAAATCTGCCTTTATTAAGGTATTGTTTCTTTCAAAGCTGTCGTAAGCAACATGAATATAATTGTTTTCAAGAACGTTCTTGATAAAATATGGATATTTTCGAATACATTAAATTTCTCCGTAAAAATCAATATTTCACTTATAATCGATTTTAAAGACGTAACGAAATATTGTAATTATCATTTATGACCTGTAGTTAGCAGTGGCGGACGGTTACTATTTCGTGATAAAAAGTTATTTATGTTGTTGTCGAATATGTCACAAAGATTTTTAGATGCCCACCAATTTGGATTCCCGAAAAATATTTTGTAATATTAATAACATTTAATTAGTATACCTTTCTACGTATAGTACGTATCCCTTTAGCTTTAGAATAAAAACAGACAAATTTGCACAGATTTTACTGTCTGTAGATATTTACATAACTGACCAAAGTGAATAAAGACAAATGGAAGCCACTAATTTTCTTCATGTTACCTTCCGTCTGTGATACTATGGCATCTCTATTTGGGGTATGTTGTGAGGCTGAAGGTAACTGGGGAGGGAAAGGAGATGGGGAAGAGGAAAGTGGGGAAGTGGGGAAGTGCCTGGCTTTTCAAATCCATCAAAGCCATTTCAAGCAACGTTTCAATTTTGAATGATGGTCTTGCACCAATGAGAGATCATCCATTCTGATCTACTGGTTGGTAGGGTAGTAACTATTACACTGGCGTCTATTGCTCTATGCCCAAATATCGACTGTGCGAAATTTTCCTAAGTTTAATGTTTGATTGAAAAAAAAACTTGATTCACAAAGCGCCTAACATCCAGCGCACGTTATTCTATCGATTATTCATTTAGTTTTAAAACTCCCAGTTGGTTTTTGAACACATTATAAGTTCATTTATGAACGTATCCTAAGTCGATTTTGAACGCATAGTGTACGTGATGTCTCTGCCAGGGGAATCCCCGTTGCATCTAGAGCTAGGGATACACGAGCTGAGCCGAATAAACCCGAGCGGTCGAACGTCAAGCGAAGTGACGATTATTCACCTTACGAGAGGGGGTGCCACTCATCGAGAGGGGGCGCCAAGTTTCTGCCCCAGTTTAATAACTAGTAATACTAGAAGTCAGGATTTATTTCAGTGCAGAAATTCTGTGACTAACTGCCATATATATTCTATTTTGTCCAGAATACTAATAGAGGAAAATAATTATACCAATTTAATGGACATCTTCAATTTGTCTTTAAACAAATATAAAATATTGTTACTGAGACAGTTCAGTTATGTACAATAAATACTGCATAATTTTTACTATTCATACGTAAAAGCCTCCAAGAAGGGCGTTAATAAATAAAAACACAAATAAATAAATAAGCCTTGCATTCTTTGCAGATCCCTAAATTTATAACACGATCATACAGATTTATTACAGCGTGGTTGTGATATAAACGAAAAAAACTGTCTCGCCAAATTTGTCTAGGTAGGTTAAATCGGTTAAACTCATAAATAAAAATGATTTGATGATTTATGGAGCACAGATGCTGCAGACGGGCCACAGAGCAGAGCAATACAAAGGCGGAACTCCTGCGCCAGAATACACATGAAAACTAGCTTGAACCCCACTATAAACGTTCTTTGTTTTCCGTCTCCTGCGTTTTTTTAAACATGGCGCGGTCACACACTTTGCTAGTGGCCTGTCCACGAGTCCACGCGTCCACGCGTACGCAACTGACTTGACGTTTGACGTTTAGCGTTTAAATAAATGTTAAAATATGTTCCGATGAAGAAGAGATGATACATCAGGGAGAAAACAGAGATATTTTAATAGATGTTTATTTACTAGGAAAGATTTCCGACTAATATCAATTATTATGACCTAAAGTCAGTATTTGAATTTCGAATGCGTAATTAATTACGCATTCGAAATTCAAACGTCAAAAGTCGAGTTCTGTTAAGAAATTTAGCGATGATATTGTAAACGAAATATAAAGGAGAACACGCAGATTTCAACTTAGACCTAACCTACCTAACTAGATTTTTATTAGGTATTTATTTATCAGGGAAAGAATAGAATACCTATTTTAATTGGTCATTTCTTCCGTGTCTCTGAAACCGATTTATAAATTAATAGACTTTATTTACAAGTGAGATCACGAAAGATATAATCATCATTACGACAGTATTTATTTGGAATTTAAAGTCATAATTAGGTATTAGGCTCGCGCGGTTGACATAACCCCAAACGTCATTCGATTTACCTCCGGTACCAACCAACCGCTTCGTACGGCTCCTGTAAAAATATGAACTTACTTCCCCCCCCGCCGGCCCCGCCGGCCCCGCCTGCCTTCCCGCTCCCGCTTCACCCACTTCAAAAATAATATTAATATTAATATTGTTAATATTCGTTATTATGATATAATTTTATTATCAAATATATTTATTATATTGTATTTAGGTATCATAATATTTTAAACTAGTGATTATTAAGCTTGCTCATTGCGCATAACCTCAAAAACTTGTTCGGTTTGATTCTCCATACATGACCGCATCGCGCGGCTCTTGTAAAAATATGAACACATTTCCCCCCGCCAGCCTTCCCCCTTCGCCCGGGAGATGAATGTTTTCCGTCGGCTGTGGTAAAGCTTGAACACAGGGTTTTTGAACACGAAGTGTTCAAATTTTCAATGTTTTGGGTGCTGTTCAAGCTAGTGTTCATGTGTATTGTGGCGCAGGATACGGGCCTCAAGGTATGCGGGATAAAGCAGGTCTGACAACGCGCCAATCATTTCCACTTTCGCCTTCCGCCTTGGGTTCAATCTCTGTTACGTAAGTTACCTGTTATGTTTACCATTATGCTTCCGCTTTTTTCTCGATGAATGGTGAAGTGTTATTATTATTGTTCATAGGAGATTGTGGTTGCAAGAGGTAAATGCCTATCAAAATGGAGCCCCGTTAACACTACAGAGTTTTTCTTGTTTCTTTCTGCTTTTTTGCTTTATTACACAAAATAATTGCACTGAAAGCGAACAAAATGTTTACGTTTGCATAATATATTTGCGAATTTTTTAAGCCGAACTTGTAATGTCTTGTAAAATCGCACAAAAATATAACGAAATTCGGTTTGTGATTGTGATAAATATTTTAAAAATTTTTGATGTGGTGACAATTGTTGATATAACAATGTTTGAGAAATGACTTTGTGAAGTGAAAATTTCTTTAGCACCGTTGCGATTTGAAACTCGATGAAGAGATGAACACAGACTTACATCTACGAGATTTGTTCAAAAACTATCGCGAATTTTGAATTTCCGCGGGTTACGTATATTCAATTTTCGATTTTTTGTGGCGTTATGTTGTTACTCGTGCTTGTGTTAAGCGAAACCGGTCGGTAAAGTAATGGTTTTATTTCATTAATTAAGTCAAACCACAAAGTGTTTGCTTTCTACCAAAATATTATCATTATTTATTTTTGGGGTATTATTCCATGTCGCTACCCTCTTCTAGCCAACGTTTCGGACAGCGTTACAGTATCTGTCATCAGATTTGTCGGGGCAGGTTTGTCTGTACTGAACCATAATACTTGTGGTTGTGAAAATCTAAAATCGTTTCACTCTAAATATTGTTGTTTTGTTGTTGTCAAAAACGCCACACTAAAGAATCTATCTCCACAATAAATAGATTATTAATTGTGCTGATTTTAATAGTTACCCCGTTTAATCACAGGAGATCTATTTGTCCTAACTCACATAGGTCTCATAAAAATCGTTGTGTCTCCCTAACTATCATAATGAGAAGAACGATCTAATCGGTATCGGAAAGAGAAAACAACAGCCTTTATATTCAAATCTAAAAGTTAACCACAAAATAATTAAAATGAACACTTTTATGAAAGTTTCCGACCGCAATTTGCAAAAATATTATGAAAGTTTGCGAATTTTTTAAAAGTTATTTTTACACGCAACGACAAAAAGTGACAGTAACGTTTATAATTCATTTGTCTAATAAAATACGTATTTTTTTCGTTATCAGTAATTTTAGTTCGAAAAACGTAAGGTGAGCCATATATAAAACTTTTTAAAGTTTGCATTAAAAAAAATAATATTAAAAAATTACATGGTTATTTCTAATACAAAAAATTGAAAGCGTAGGTATTTCATCACCTTTCAAAAATAATTTTTAGTTTTCGGATACATTCACAAATATTCCATTAATTTGGATTTTATTGCGAAGCGGAAATATTTTTACCTGCTGACAAAATTCGCCCGAATTTTAAATGGTTAAATGCTACGAGTACCTACCACAATGTTTGTCTTTAGCCTCATTTACATTAAGCGAGTTAGAAGCTACTAGCCGGCAAGTTTAAAAGCGGATGAATCGGCGAGTGAGATTGTCATGATGACACACAAAACTGTCTACTCGCTCAGTAGCGACAGTAGCAGCTAAAATAATGACTCCCGTGCCAAGCAATTCTGTCGACATTTTGTAGAAAACTTGAGTTCGCAGCTAGCGCCACACGCTAACCAGTAGCGAGAATAACGACTTCCATGCGAACTAATTCTGACAGACGAAATCAGCTGTTGGTGGGCCGCCATCTTTAGGCAAACACTAGCGAGTAGCGAGTAAAGTTGATCACCTTTCTACTCTTTTCGTAGATTGACCACAATCTGCTAGTTAGCTGGTAATACGATTACACTGAGCGAGTTTACTAACAGATAGTGAATTTCCCAGCTAGTAGCTTGTAAACTCGCTCAATGTCATCGAGGCTTTATATTTTCGTACATGTTGTGTGCCTAATACAGTTTTGATAAACCGTGTATAAAATTTACCGAGGTTCACTATCACCAAGGTAATCAGTTTGTTACTAAGTGAATCGACTAATATTGATCACAGGTCAAATTTCAACTTTCAAGTATCAACTTCAAAGAGGGTCCCCATTGATCAACTTTGTGTCGACTGTCATGCAATAGACATTGGTCATAAAATTGAGCCGTTTGAACCCGACATCAGCACCAGTTCGATGCCCCCACCTATTATCACGTTAGGATATTGCAGAATATTGCTCAACGTTAAAACGATTACAGCGTTATCTTGATTATTCGTAATTAAATTAACTGCAGGTAAATGGTAAAGACTTGCTTATGGCGGATCTATGTAATGGGGAAACGCACATAACTCGCTGATTTCTGCGATAGTGGTCACGCGTTGAGTTTCAGTTCTTTACACAATAGTATAATAGTAATGAAGTAATGGCTTAATGTAATTATGCGTTTGAACCTGCTAACAAACTGATTAATTAACACCATAACTAATTATACCTACATCTGGTCGTTTCCCATGGTTCATATTTTTGCAATGTATCAATCACTCTTGTATTGGTTGTGGCGTAAGCATTGCGCGAGTATTTTTTACAAACATTTTTTGTAGATGCACGAATTTCCACGTTAGCATTAACACAAAAATATTAAAGGTTTTATTTTCAATGGGTACCGCCATTTATTGGATAACCTACACTTCTGTTATAGGTCACCCCTAGTGGTTAGCTATGTTTTGTGACGTAACATGGGTTCCCGGGTTCAAGGGGTGAGGTTTGTCCAGATCTTGGCGGTGGATGCATCTGCCCATCAGCTGCGCGGCAGGCTGGATTGGGAGAAACTGGTTGAGGGAGACCTTTTGATCTCTCCAGCAGGATTCTCTCAGAACATCGCCTCATGGATTCATATGTTCGTCCCTCCTGGTCACATTGACCCACAGATTCCTACTCACCACTCATATCATTTTCTTCCTAGAACTTCCTCTCCTTCCTATCCACAAAGAAGATCCTTCACACAGCATTCCCAAAGGAATGTCAGCAATATGACATAGGCCCTAAGGATTTTTTCCTCAGGGCCTCCTGTGTATATAAACATGTTTATATATATTAGCTCCACAGGTGAATTTTTATTTTTTTTGTTTGTTTTATTATTGAATAATTTATTTATTTATAATTTAACTAGCTGGTGCCCGGCATGCGTTGCAATTCCGTTGCAATGCGGTTCAGAGAAATAAATTGATACTCCTTGCATGTCCCCGTTCCTTTCCACCTTCCCCGTCTTATCCCTCCCTCATCTCTTCCCTCTCCGCGAACCCAACCTCCCCCGCTTCCCTTCCCCCTGCCTTTCCTCCCTGCCTTTCCTCCCTGCCGCTAAAATATATGAAATACACACATTTTCATTTATACAAATTTCATAACGCCAGAGCTTACCATTATATATAGCCTGAATGTTATTCTGATGTATGAGCTATATTATTGTTAACCCGTCTAATCACAGGAGATCCTAGTTGTCCCAAAACATCATATGCCGTTATAATAACAGGAGACCCAGATTGTCCCAGAACGACCGAGCGTCATTAAAAGTTAGATATCTCTCTTCCTGTCAAGCAAAAATTTGTGATTTCTTTTATATTTGAAAGCGAAAGAAATATTGCTTCTTATTGCCCTAGGAATAAACGAGCAATATTGATCAGATATTTTACAAACCCGATCATAAGCGACGATTTTATTTTGCGCCAATGTGTGACGTAATAAACAATTAATTTAAAAATAAAATTGTATGAATGTGATAAAAATAGAAGTAACAGTTTTATTAAAAATTTTCTTAAAAAAAGGAATCTGTATTTAAAATTTTAATTTTCTTTTATTTTATGTACTTTTTTGGGGAGACACCAGGTACGTAATTTTTAAGCTAATTCACATTTTCAATATAAAAATTTTAATATTTTAAAACAAAAATCTTAATTTTTGATAAGCACATCGGAAAGATTATTTTATCTAGATTTTAGAACAATTTTTTTTTTTCAAAAAGATTAAAAAATAACCAATAAAAATGAACATTTGAAATGCATGGGAAGAACCAAGAATTTTTGCGTGCAAACTTTGACAGGCAAAAGTTCATAGATATTATTTTCTCATTATTCGAAGGGTTAAGTTTCGTTAAAATACATTCAGTAATTTTTGCGTGAAAGAGTAACAAACACACATACATCCATACAAACTTTCGCGTTTATAATATTAGTAAGGTTTTACCCGTGGTAATGCATGCATCTACAATAATGGTACGGTAATGGTCCCGATAAGAGTACAATGGTCATATAACAATATAAAATAAAATAGTTTAAAAATAGAAAAGAGTTTGGTATTATAATCACTTTTTTTAAATTAAACCTAACTCATGCAAATCATATTACATCGTCAAAACTCAAACATATTTTTCTTCAACATTCGTTCATGAAGTTAGTGACGTTGTCCGGTCCAGCAAGACTGGCTAGATTGCGGGCCTGGGCGCGCGACCGCTAAATTAGGAAGTAAGTGCTGCCGCTAAGTAAAATTCACTGTTTAGAATTGTCTAATCACTCTGTTTATTTAATATGCTCTAGGCAAAGTATCAAATCAGAGTAACAACGAGTATCAACAACAATCGCCGCCATTTGCAAACTTTGCTAGATGAAATGAATGCAAGACCGGCTGGATTACAAGCCTGGCTGAGCGACAGCCACATTAAGAAATCAGTGCTGTCGCTAAGTAAAATTAACTGTTTAAAATTGTCTAATCACTATGTTATGACCGGCTAGATTACAGGCCTGGGCGCGCGACTGCCAAATTAGGAAGTCAATGAAGTGCTGTCATTAAGTAAAATTAACTGTTTAAAATTGTCTAATCTCTATGTTTATTTAATATGCTCTCGGGAAAATAAAAAAAAGTCAGTAGTGACAGCGTATCAACAACAATCGCTGCAATTTGCAAACCGTCGTCGATCGGTGGAATGTTGCTTGATCATGTGACGATGAAATGTTGCTTGATTGAGTGAAATTTCAAAATTAGTCACTCGCCCAGGTCTGTACTCTAGTCTGGCTTGGTTAAAAGTCCCGGGATAGAATTCTATCGCCACACCATCCACTGCCATACAAGCAGAGCTTCGGAAACTAAACACAAATATAGTATTGAGTGAAGTAATTTATTCGTTGTGCGAATACAAGAATCTTGCTTTGCCTTAAAGTAAAGTAAAGGGCACCGTGTCGTGTGTCAGTAGCCTTCTCCTTTCCCTCCTCCTGCGTCGGAAAGGCATAATGAAGTCAGATTTCTTGTGAAATCTGCGTTCCACTTAAACTCGTGGGATGTTTGACAACGCCACTTCAGCATTAGACCTTTACCGACCCAACTCCTTCGTAGAGTACAGAATTCATATTCATAAGTTTGTGCCCAGCTCTTCTTCTTGGGAATGGTTGAATTAATTATGTTTAAACACAAGTAAATTGAAAACACGTTGATATTAATTAAAAACACATTGATATTAATTATAATAAAACCATATTCTCGTGACTTCATGATTCGCACGCAGTAGTTGCGGAAGGTTTAAAATCACACGATGAAAGAACCACAATAAAACCAAACTTTATTAAGTTTGAAATAAGCAACCAGATGAAATCTCGTGAGAAAATATGATGTGAATTTTGGTTTCCTCGAAGCAAGCAAACCTCTAAATTATCATTTCGAAAATTCAAAATGATATTTTGAAATTCTAGTTCTCACGCTCTCAAAAGCGGGAACTAGAGTGTCCGGAAGAAGACTGGAGCAGAATGGAAAGATCAGAAAGCTGGAGAAGTTTTGTTAGGATTAATCCTAATATGGTCTTTCCACCATGCTCCAGTCTTCTTCTTCTACGCACTCCGGGCTACGCTCGTCGCTTGGAACTAGGATGTAACTTGTCAGTAAGGTTGCTATCTAAGTTTGTGGCCGTTGGTGTCCTGTCTGTCATCTCGGATTCTTTCAAATTGACCAGCCCATTGCAATTGAGATCTAAATAATATTGCAATCTTGCAATGGTTTCATTACGATGAACGGATTACTAGAATTGGCTCTGGTTAGAACTTTGCGGTAATTCAAACAAAAAAAAAATTCAGTCAAAGATATTATTTTTATCAGCTCCTCTTATAATTAATAGGTTTCCAGAACATATACAACGTTCTAATAGACTTCCAGAACACCTTAATTCATCTAATTCCTCGTGCACTTTTAAAATATTGGTAAATTATTTGTGTTAGCCGAGGATTGCCAACATGTTTTTTTTTATCTTTGTCCTTCCTAAACTAATAGCATAATATATTGTATAATTTTGTCCTTCTAAATTTACCAAAGCCTTATATATTATACACAAATACACAACAATTTTTCTTTTTATCTTAGTCCTTTTTAAATCATATTTTGTATCCTCCTCCAGCTCGGTAGGTATCCATTGCCTGTAAGAAACATTAATATAACAATATTTTTCTTTTAAAACCTATATTATTTCGTGTAATATATAGATTGTAAAACAAAATTATATGTTAACCTCAACACAGGCTTGTCCTGGTGAGGTTAAAAATTGAATTGTAAATACTAACACCTACCATGTAAAGAAACAATAAATAAATTATATGCATGTAAAGAAAAAGTATTGTTATTTATTATTTTAACTTTATGAGTAAAACCTCAAACTATAATATTTTAATTAAATGAAGACATTATGAGCGAAACTCAATCGAAAATCTGGAAACAGAAAAATCAGAAAAAGATATTTGCACCTCTGGGACTCGAACCCAGGACCTCCCTACTTTCCGGGTTGGGCGCTCTTATCCACTGAGCTAAGGTGTCGATATCCAATTCGGTCACTTTTAACTGTACCATACTTCGACTAAGAACCACCCATATTATCTTCATTTTTCTTAACGCATATTTTTATTGGCTGCCATCTTTATGAATGATTGCAAGATTCAACTCGAACTAAATGCAATCTAGATGGTGTCTGGATAAATTATTATCCATTTTATTTAATGTGCGACATCTATTGACTCTTCAAAAATATGCGTTAAGAAAAATGAAGATAATATGGGTGGTTCTTAGTCGAAGTATGGTACACTTAAAAGTGACCGAATTGGATATCGACACCTTAGCTCAGTGGATAAGAGCGCCCAACCCGGAAAGTAGGGAGGTCCTGGGTTCGAGTCCCAGAGGTGCCAATATCTTTTTCTGATTTTTCTGTTTCCAGATTTTCGATTGAGTTTCGCTCATAATGTCTTCATTTAATTAAAAAAGTATTGTTGTGGTGTCGGTTAAAATGAGAATTGTCACTTGTTTTGTTATTCTATGATTTTATTGTAAAGTTTCAGTTTGTTAGAAGAAACCATAAAAAGAAAGTGACATAATAAACATAAATGTCGTTTTATAATATAGAGTTATAGAGGTTAAATTCCTTAATTTAATTGATAAATAAAACACTTGTGTTGTTAAGTTGTGTAACGAAGAAACGACATTCATGTTTATTATCACTTTTTTTATGGTTTCTTCTAACAAACGTCACAATAAAATCATAGAATAACAAAACAAGTGACAATTCTCATTTTAACCGACACCACAACAATACTTTTTCTTTACATGCGTTTTAAGGACAAGATGTACAAGATAAAAAAAATCATTGCCAAATATAGGCACTTCATTGACAGCTCTCGCAAATGCCTTGGTTCTGGCGCAGCGTCGAGTGCCGGCTTTTGACTTTCTACGGCTTGACCCAGTAAAGCGGTACTGCGGCTGAGGAGTGTTTTCTGTGTGTTGTGGGCTGTGCTGTAGGCTGTAGGTTGGTTGAGGAGCGAGTATTCTGCTTTGCCATTGCACGGCATTGGCCACTGTCCAGCGGTCAGCTTGCCGTCTTGCGCAAGAGCATTCAGCAGCTCGCTCCGGATTCTGAATACGGAGTCTAAGGTTTCTAAAATGGGAGAGGAAATCAAATATGTACGATGTACCCAATGCTTAAGGGAAGTTAAAAAATATATTACAGAAAGCAAATGCACCTTCTTCTTATTATTGTTTCTAGTGGAGGTTGGCATCATCAGGACAATGTTCAATCTTACTGACGACACTTTTTAATGTCTGTAATTGGCTAGAAAATACTTCCGGGTGCTTTTCTAAACTTTTTGAAAACATATTCGTTAAATTCATATAGGTCGGCCCAGAGTCTTATACACCTATATCACGGCAATCTTTTAGGTAATTAAATATATTTTTTTGTCATGTGTATTATCGAGGCTTCTGAATCACATAATGTTGTCATTTTTCGCCTCATTTGTTAAATTATATTATCATTATGATGACTAATTTTATTAAAAAAATTATTCAGTCCTTTATGTGCAGAGAAATCGCTTTCACATATTTTCCAATTTACATATTCTAATAAATTTCATTGTTCTCGATATGGCATGGAATTCAGTTAAGGCTATTATATTTTGAACTTCCGATGAGTTCGAGAACATCAATATTGTCACTCTCTGATGTTCATACTTAATGCAGTTCGATAAAGTATGTTCGGCACCTTCAATTAGTTCACATATCGATTAAAATCAATTAGTTCACATATCGATTAAAATCTATTTGTTCACATATCATTATGTAAAATATGGTGATAAAGTATGTTCGACATCTTCAATTTGTCCACATATCGATTAAAATCAGTTTGTTCACATATCGATAAAGTACGTATGTTCGACATTTTCAACTTGTACACATATCGAATAAAATCAATTTGTTCACATGTCGACAGAGTATGTTCGACATCTTCAATTTGTTCACGATTAATATCTGAGTAATATACCTATACCTAGTAGTAGTTGGATCACTATTAAAAAAAAATTAAAAAATTTGGAAGCGCGCATGGGTACCGCCACCCCGGAAACCATTTATTGGACAACCAACACCTCTAAGTCACTCCAAGTGGTTCGCTACGTTTGGTGACTTACCAGGGATGCCCGGCTTCGTGGGGTGAGATTTGTCCCGATCTTGGCGACGGATGTGTCTGCCCACTAACTGCGTGGCTGACCGGATCGGGAGAGACAGGTTGAGGGAGAACTTTTGACCTCTCCAGCAAGATTCACTCGGAACATCGCCTTGCGCCACGGTTGGAGGAATGGATTCATACGTCCGTCACTCCTGGACACACTAAACCCCGGATTCGTATCCACCCCTAAATCTTTTTCCTTTCCAGAACTTCCTCTCATTCCTTTCCTAAAAAGACCCTCCATACAGCATCTGGAGGGGATTATTTTCCTAAGGGCCTCCTGTATGGAGCTAACGTAAAAAAAGACTTTTAAGATTTTAATGTATAATTTTTACCGTTTACCTCTTCTGAAGTGAGTGGGAAGCAAATCGTACTGCACTTGAATTGCAAGCATCCTACAGATTTTTTACATGTGAAAACCCAACCACTCAATGACATCTCAATTATTTACATTACGTTAAAAAATTACGTAAAAATATTCATTTCGCACGTCGTAGCTTTTACAATTGGAAAAGCTTTATAAACAGTGTGCTAAACGGCTTTTGTTATGTCAACATTACCTGAATTTAGCATGCAAAGTTGTGTCAATATCTAACAAAGATAAATAATACGTAGATTTGTTAATTTGGTATTTAGGCCTGCTTATGTGTCAATAGTCTCAATAGTTGTGTGTAAATTTCTAGGTAAGTCTATCCGATATAATCTTGCAATATGCCAGATGAAATCCATTGCGCAACAAGGCTTAGAGTTAAATATATTAGCGCGTTTGCAAGTTGCTCAACACCTTACGGAAATGTGTAATTATTGCCAGTGGCTTTACAACTGGTTTTTATGCCCCGGGGAATCTTGTTAACATGTATACGAACATCTTGGGCGTTATTTGCCAGGCAAATAAAGCGTTCACAAGCGTCAAAGAACGAAGTGCGAGGGCTAAATGCATGCTGCGGATCAATTCACTGTAACGTCACTGTATTTTTCATTAAGACTAGTTATGTTGAACATATCGATGGTCCAGTATTAAACTAGCAATAAGTCAAAATCTGTTGTTTTGAGATAATCAATCAATCAATATTTTATTTTTGCGCACTTTGACATCTTTGCGTAAGAAGACTTTGACATCTTTGCGTGCAAAGATGTCAAATTTCAATCCGAATTGATTAATTTGTGTTATTTCACAATTTATTCATTTAAAATAATATATAGTATATTTGCGGCACGTTCCAGAGTGGAAGATACTCTCAGTATCGCCCTGGTGTAAGACCACCATTCAGAATTGAAAAGTTGCTTGAAATGGCTTTGGCCGTGTTTGGTGACCAGATCTGAATAGCCAGGTACTTCCCACCTTCCTCTTCCCCATCTCCTTCCCCTCCCCACTACCTTCGGCCTCACAACATACTCCAATTGGGGATGCCATAGTCTCACTGGATCCAGACGGGAGCAGTTGGGACTCTGGTGCGGTATTCGTATAAAAAAAATTTCTACATTACCTCAAATTTTTTAATTATAATTTTAATTTATTTATAAACAGAAACAAACAGTACATGAGTTACAATGGTGGAAACAATTAACAATTATAAAGTATATTTCATGATGGGTAGCTATGATATGTTTCTTTGTAGTGTCTATGTTTATTAAGTAATTACCGGGTGATGTGCGTAGTGGGTGGGTGTGTATGTGTGAGTATGTATGTATGTGTGATTATGTATGTATGTGTGCATGCGCATTTAAACCTTTGCGTTTAAAACAATCTCGCCAGTTTCCAATAATTTATATAAAACTGGAGGGGTCTATATTTTAATTAATTTTGTTGCTGTTTAAAGCCGGGAAGAGCCCCTTTTGGCGAATTTTTTGATACCCATATCTTATTGTATGGTTCTTCGGACATGTTTCCATTTAATACTGGGCCATCAATATGTTCAAAATACCGCTATAATGAAAAATTGGGAGAAATCACAGCACATAGATCAGCCGTTTGTTAGGCAAATAATGCCTCAGATGTTCGTATGGTGATCGGACAACTCAGAATGAAACCAACTCAGAACCACCTCAGAAAAGTCATTAAGAGTGAATAAAAAAATATACAAAAAGTTGGTTAAATAGGTTACGTTAGGTTAGGGTTATGGGCTATTTTAAATTATTTTTTCACAGTTTTAATGACCTTTCAAAGAGGTGTTGAGTTGACTTTATTCTCAGTTGGCAAGAAACCGTTCGTATACATGTTAGCAGAATTGACCGGGTAAGAACCAGTTGCAAAGCCACTGACAAAAATGACACATTTCTAACTAGTTAGTTAGAACGGTTAGTGGCTGGTCCAATGCGTCGGTTTCCCAGGCATTGTTGGTTCAATCCTCTGCTAAAGCTAGCAAGTCCTCCATCATTACAAATGCGACATTTTTCACTCATAGATATGGAAACAGGAGAAATTAATCGTTATCGGGTTATTTATAATCATATATTTAAAGCCACCGTTCTCATACAAATGAAATGGGGTTGGGTTATTTAATGTTTCGACTTCTTTTAGGCCCGCCTACATCGGGGCCCCTAACGCCTTCCCAATTCGCCCCGAAGGTCGCTACGCCACTAATTATTATTCATAAACTTTAAACAGACTTTTATATTGACGATTATCTAAACAAAATGTGTGTTAACCGTTTGTTTTTTATATAGATTTTGAAAGCAGTCTAACGGCTTTTTTCATATATAAAATAGGTAGGAACGAATTCTACAGATGTACGATAATGCCGATAGGTGCTTTTAAAATTTAAACATGCAATAGTCTCTTGATGCCGTAACGTAGAGGCCTAATTAATAACTTACCAAATTAGGAAAAATAATAAGTTTATCTATGAAACTAATGTTTCCATACATCGTGTTCCACGCTCTCATCGCAATACTTAGGGGGGTGTTTATTCATTGTAATTTACTCATAAAGTTAAAAAATAAAAATATTCATCCTAGACTTGCAAAAAAGTCGAAAGCTGTTGCATATTAAAAATGATGGATAAAGATTATCTACATAGCATTTAGTTTGGGTTTGAATCTTGCAATCACACATAAAGATAGCAGCCATTAAAATATGGTTAAGAAAATGAAGATTATGTTGGTGGTTCTTAGTCGAAGTATGATACAGTTAAAAATGACCGAATCCGATATCGACACCTTAGCGCAGTGTTCACCGCATTTGCCAGGAAAGCGAAAGGTCCTGGGTTCGAGTTTCAGAGGTGCAAATATATTTTTCTGATTTTTCTGTTTCCAGATTTTTCATTGAGTTTCGCTAATATTGTGTTCATTTAATTAAATTTTACAATTCGGGGTTTTACTCATAAAGTTAAAAAAATAAAAATATTCATCCTAGACTTGCAAAAAAGTCAAAAGATGTTGCATATTAAAAATGATGGATAAATATTTATTCAGACACTATCTAGATAGCATTTAGTTCGGGTTTGAATCTTGCAATCACACATTGAGACAGCAGCCATTAAAATATGCGTTAAGAAAATGAAGATAATGTTGGTGGTTCTTAGTCGATGTATGGTACAGTTCAAAATGACCAAATCGGATATCGACACCTTGGCGCAGTGGTCAGCGCATTTGCCCGGAAAGCGAAAGGTTCTGGGTTCGAGTCCAAGAGGTGCAAATATCTTTTTTTGATTTTTCTGTTTTCAGATTTTCGATTGAGTTTCGCTTATATTGTCTTCATTTAATTAAATGAAATTTATTTATTCAAAGTTATGTAAATTATGCCTTGTGTGTGGTAATTGGAATACATCAATCAGTAATATACATTATTAAAAAAATAAAATATAAACTTATATTATGAGGTTATACATTTCTGTTACTAGCTTTAGGTTGTTTAATGAAAAAAAAAATGTCACCGAACACAAAAAGACATGATTTTTTTTTATATAACTCTATATAAGCTCAGCAATCGCCGGTTAAAATTGGTCGGGCATATCCTGATACCCCCTGAATATACATATATATGTGAAAGGAATCTATCCAATAGTTATAAAATTACTAAGTAACCGGATATTTTTTCTTTAAATCCGCAACGTAAAAGAGTTTTGATTGGTCATTCTGTTACAAACCAATGAATTTTAACCAACCTACAATAAAAAAGACCCGACGTAATGGTATTATGAAGCCATGAAACTAAATTTAACAATTATTGTACAAGCAGCGGCGTAAAGGAGATGGGCGTTGATATTATTATTGTACAATCAACGTAATTTTCAATTGTTTCCTAAATAATATAAAATACAACGTCCGCTATGTAAGAAAATATTTGTTTCAAAAGAACGTTCCGTGTCACTAACAAGGCTGAGCGAATGATTAGTCGCGGAATGCGAATTTGTACTGTTTATAAAAAGATCTTGGTCACATCACGAAAGATGACAAATACAGGATTAGGTGCCTAAAGGATAATAGAGTCGAGGATTGATGGAAGGCAAGCTATATGAAGGATGAAGATGTCACACCTCGTGCCTTCAAACCTACATGATATCCCGATAACTGATGATGAAACTTTGATGTTAGCCTAATTATTGACTTATGTATAAACCACATGATTAATGGTGAAATTTACATGATAACCTCATGATTGATTATGAAAATTTGATGATAACCTCATGATTGAAGATGAAACTTACACGACGGCCTCATGATTGTTGATGAAACTAAAATGTAACCTTATGCTTGATGATGAAACTTACATAATAACCTCGTGAATGTTGATGAGACTCACATAACAACCTCGTGGTTGTTGTTGAAATTTACATGATGACCTTATGATTGATGATGAAACTTATACAATAACCTCACGATTGATGATGAAACTTACATAATAACCTCACGATTGTTGATGAAACTTACACGATAACCTCATGATTGATGATGAAACTTACACGATAACCTCATGATTGAAGATGAAACTTACATGATAATCTTAACTTCGAAACCTACATTGGTTCCTACGACTGTAGTTCTGCAGTCTGCAGAGAAAAGTTTGCCCCGGTGCTAGTCAATCTCCAATCTCCAAAGAGACAGGACACCAGAAGAGGAAGAAGAAGAATTAATTATATTTTCATTTGAAGCGATCTAGAAGCGATTTCCAGATGATAAATGTGTATTAGAATTGCGTTGTATTTTCGCACGACTGTAAGAATATCATTTGAGTACAGTTCTGATATTCTTGGATACGAGTCTAATTTTACCCCTGAGTAATGTGGTCACACTTTAAGTTTCCCAGTAAATGAACCGAAATGATATAATAAATGTGACAGGCGCGCGATATTAAAACATCTTTACAGCTAGTTTTCAATTCGTTTGAAATTTTGTATTAAGATTGTCAACCTGTCCTATAAGTCTCTCTATAAAGTGTGCTGTACAAAGAAAAAAAAGCACTTTCTTTAATTTTTTTAAAATATAAAATATTGGGTAATTTCCTAGTTCCCGAGTTCGCATAATTTATTAACTTTTCTTATATCGCGACAGTTTATGCTGTCTGTGTATTCGCTCGAATCCTTGAGTAGAATACATAAATTGAGATTTTGATATTTTTTAGGTCACTGTGTCAATTTTGCCAGTCTAAATTTTGTAAACCGTTGAAAAATTTTATGTAGGCTTTTTTTAAATGAGCTACGTTTTAAAATATAATTTAAACTTTGAAAATTTTAAATTAGTGATGGTCATAATCGATATTTCGAAATATTTTTTTAAAACGTACCTAGTCCAATCAAAGTTACAATTCACTGGAATTGAAAATTCTATATACAATAGAAGTGATGTAAACGCTTCGATGATCAAATAATTAATCGCTCAAAAACTAAAAAAAATATGTCGATTTCGATGTCCTCCATAGTCTAAACAAAAAATTGGCGTGATTGTTTTTTCAACGAGTAAAACGCCGTTTTATTCAAACAACAATTCGAATTTCACAAAATAATTCGAATTGAAATATTTCATGCGTACATGTGATTAGTTAGAAATTTAAATTCATTCCATATATGTTTTGAATACAAATATTATCTATTTGTGATTCTTATGGATATTATTTACTTCTATCAATAAATAATTTAGTATATAAAAGTATTATTAACGTAAGTATTTTATAACTACGTTGCAACGTGCAATGAAGGTTTGGTTTTAGATAATGTCAGACTAGGCGACTAGGCTATAAGGTAGCAGCGTTCTTGGACTTAGTACAGCGCGCAAACAACGTTGTCTGACACAGGCATTAAACTATGTTTCCAAAGTATTTCTGTCAAATATTTTTCTTTCTAATTTATCAAAAAAATGTATCTATCGAAATTAAGCTTATCAAAAACTGTACGTACTGTTAAAATAAAATATTTGTAATAATAAGCCTGTCTCGCCACAGGATATTCTCTAGTGAGATAAGCGACAGAAAAAAATGTGTGAACCCAAGGGATTTTAACCAGGATTTTAACCAGCAATTCCATATTTGGAGAAAAAAATATAGATGAGCATAATTGGAGTATAAAATGTTGATGACATTTTGCTGTCCGATGATATTTTTTTCAAAAACAATAAAACACGACGCAGCAGGGTAGTAGGTATAGCCTAGCGGGTCATCTGATGAGCACTCCGTCTCGTTCTAGCATCACGGTAACACACAAAACAGCACGCGTTTCACGTGATCTCGTCCTTTTTGTATTCCAAATATGACGCGCTATAGATATAAGTACCTAATGATTAAATAAATTGAGAAAATTAATTTTTTTCGTAGGTTGGCTACTAGGAAAATTTTTTTTTTCAATAATACATAATGCTTTTTGTGTACGAATAAAAATCAAATTAAAAATTCTCTACATGAATCCGGAAAACGGAAGTCTATATTTTGGACCTCACGTGCAATGAAAATTAAACACTGCGGAAGTACAAAACATTTTGCCCTTTTTAGAAAACCTTGACACGTGTCGAAGTCACATTAAAAATCTGAGATTACCTTTATTACTTCTTATTACATAAGAAGCGACACAAGTGTTTTTTACATGACCGTTTTTTTAACGGGAAGGCATTGGAAAATGTTCATTTTGTTGAGTTGTTACCTGAAGTATGAAGGTTGTGTATTGTATTGAAATAACTGGCAACAAGAAGCAAGTTCCTTTGATCAATCTGCTGGATTCGTGAAATCGGAAACCTTGTGAAATAAATAACCACATCGTGAGTCGTTAGTCTTTGTGGTAGACCTAATGGAGGCATCATACTTCGTGTTATTGTTATGTAGTCGCAAGAACTAGAAAGTCAATAAGGTATCAACAAATGCAGTTATTTTGTCATCTGCAAGAGGAATTGTATCGGCAGAGGAGCATGCTTGTACAAACCTAATTAACCTTACGCACAGATTAACGATCTGTATAAATGCCATGTTATGCGCAATATGGTGTAATGAGTTTTTGTTAATTGCACAGTATAATATAATTGTTTTGGTTTCTTAAGTACTCCACTTGGCTTAATTTAAGTTGAGTTGCGATGGAAAGAGCGTAACAATTGTTAATTTGAGCACGGTTTAGACAAAATTTCAGCTCAACAGTAAAGTTGCCAAGTGTGATCGGGAACAACATAATATCATAAAGATCATAAAGAGTTTTAATTTCACTGTGTTAATTTAATTATCCTGTTGACATGATGTATTTTGGAAAAACGTTTAATTTGAGGGATACTCCCATTTTTCTTTTTGATATTTCGATGAATACTTCTATTTACCCTACAATTGACTAATGTCGGTTTTACGCCGTCTCTTTTTTCAGCCCGATTCCCGTATGGAGACAAAATTTATCAAACAACACATGAATCACGTTGTTCGCTGTAGACTGTGTTCACGTGTTCGTTGTTAACTGAAATCGTAGATATGAAAATAGCGATCGCGTAAAGCAAAAATGTTTGTCTTTGGTCTCTATACGGGAATCGGGCTGAAAAAAGAGATGGTGTAAAACCTACATAAGGGCCTCCGCTCTAAGTTGCATTGTTGACAGCCATAGTAGGCTCAAGTTTTGACTTGTCAGATCAGAAAAATATCGATTTTGTTAAGGAAGTTGATTGCAATTGTGTTAGAACTGTTTTTTCAGTTTCTCTATGAGTGGGGGCTCATTGTTTCTATTAGCTGTTGTTTTAAATCGTTAAATCACACCTAGTAATGTAATAAAATCCGATATTTCCTTATTTGATTTATTTATCAGGGTTTTCAAAGCAAAAGTTTCAGTTCTAAAGATCAAAAAAACTATTGTAATATGTATTATATCTCATACATTTGTTTTAAGCCATTTTGATTTTCCGAAAAAAGAGTAGATTTAAAAAATCGTAAATACTATTCTAGTGTATTATTGCCTTCTAAAAATAAGTACACTCTATTTTAAGTTCATTTTAATGGATATTGAACTGTTTTCTCGCTCTTGTGTAAAACATTAGGTTATTTGACGTTGACTTCAGTATTTTATTAAATGTGCGACAAGCGTGTGCCATTTAATTTTATTTTCCCATACTTTCATAATTCAGCGAAGATATTTTCCTCATAACAGTCCAAACGATGCAGCTTTTAATAGATACTAAAGGAAACCATACATTAGATTGTGTTTCTACGTTTAAAGTATAATAAAGAACGAATTCATGGCATCAAAATATAATAATCGTATTTTATTTGTACTTTTTAAAATCATAAAAGAATTTAAAAAATGAGAAAGTCGAAATCTCGGTTTCTTTAGACCACGTTATGAGGAGCGACGGGAGCGACAAATACAAGATTGCCCAACTAAAGATTCAGAGATAGCTAAAGAATGATGGAAGACTAAGTAGGCTTGAACCCTCCCCCCACTATGTCGATGGGACCATTTCTATCCATTCTACAATACCACCGAAGAGATAAAACGTTGGAAATAAGTTGTATGCCCAAAGTAAGGTTAAAATTTATCTAACATTTACACAAATATCGAAGTTCTCTCTTGGACAGATATGCAAATTTCAGTCTGCCTAGGAGTCGAAAGGTCTTTTGCCTTATCTAATGATGGGTCAATGGTTCCGACCTAATCTATTTTATGGTCTATTTCATAGAACAAAGTTCTATCGCATAGAAAGTTTGATCTGCTTCATAGATTTTTTGAAAAGATCAGGTGGGATCCCAGCTTGATTGCCAACATCAGTTCTTTTTTTTAAATCGGTGTAGATCATACTTCTAATACGAGTTTGTCTATGACAAGCTCTACTAATATTTGAGATAATCTTTTGCTTTTAATTTGATTTGACAACGGCACAGGGTCTCTAAAAACGTGACGGTCCCTTTCAAAGCGGGACGTAGGGTCATGTTATGAAATAAATCAACCAACCCTGAGAGAGCATCGTGAGAAAAACAGTTGTTCTTAGTCCACCTGTAGGATATCCTTGGCGCTGAAATTTATGTATTGAAAATATGTTTCACTAGCTTTTGCCCGCCGCTTCCTTCGCGTGGTATTTAGTAAGACATAATTATTAAATTTACAAAGAGTTTTCCCACGTGAACAAAATGTTTTTTTGGAATAAAAAGTAGCCTATGTCACTTCCTAGTCCTCCAATTACACCATGCAAAAAATCACGTCGATCTGTTGCTTCGTTCCATCGTGAAAGAAAGACAAACAAACAAACACAGTTTCACATTTACAATAATAATAGGTAGGATTCGGTGGTTAGTAACACTGATGGTAGGGTGCTCGATTAATAATCTAATAATCTTAGGGTCTGTATTTCAATTGTTTTAAGCTCGGCTTAAGAGATATTTACGTTGCTCTCTTATCGTAACCCTGACCCTGGTCCTGAGTGTACTGAAATATCGACCTTTTGTCCTTAGATATTATTAATGAGAAAGTCAGTAGGTCTCAGTGTTTACAGCTATTTTTGAAAATAATTAGTACTTATCTACTTAATTTAATCAAAGATTTGTGTAATAGTGTTATTTTACGTTAAAATTTTGAAATTTCAACAGCTACAGTGTGCCACTCATTATTTAACATGAAAATTAATCATCAATTCGATTGGGTCATTATTATTGACCGGCGTTTTTTGTTATTGAAATCTAATAGAAGATTCAAGGAGGTATCTTGAAAAAACTTAATCATTATTTCTTTGTTAAAATGTGAATCGGCTGTCAAAAATAGCCTTGGCTCGAATAAAGAGTGGTTTTGGAAATGTTTAATTGCCTTGGGTGCTTCGGTAAAGATCATGGCGTATTTGGCCATGGGACAAATTTCAAAGCAATTATGTACATAGTTATTTTAAAAGCACAATTTTTTCGAATATTAAAACGCAGAGCACAAATAAAAACATAATTTCCTTCCAACAAAAAAGAGTATTATGTGAATAGGCGTCTAGAGCTAAAAATAATACGAATGTATTAAAACCTCTTCTTGCATCATACTTATGTGTAGGTACTTAGGCAGCAAAGGTTTACGTTCGCAGAGTGAATATATATTACAGATAAAACACTCCCACCTGAAGAAATTGCGCGTGGTGAAATCATGAACTATAGATAACTAACTTAAACTAGTTCCAGCGAGAGCTCGTCCGGATGTCATCGACGTTCTCTTCCTTCTGATTCGAAAAACAAAAAAGACAGAAGATACTAGAACGATGATACAATCTCTCGCTGGGATTAGTAGGTACACTAATATCACCGCAACTCCCCATATAGTCCAGTCAATGAATGTTCCAAAAGGAGGTGTAGAGTGCGTGAGCAGGTACCTAAGCGATTTCTTCAGAAACTTGTTCAGGGTGCTTAGGGTGTGAACATACCAAAAGTCCTGATGTCTGTAGGTCGTGAGCTAGGGGGAAAGGGGGGGGGGGGGACGTCCCGATTTTCGGGTTTCCGGTTATATCTCGAAAACGGTGCGTTGCAAGGGATTTTTTTTAGAATAAATAAAAGCTCATACCTTTTATTCTATACGTAATTTTCGAATTCCCAGCCGTTTTTGTGTTGAACGCTCCATAAATGTACATATTTTCGAAAAAACATTTTACCTCACATTTTTCATCAAACATTCCTTTATATCGTCTAAAATATTCATCAGAGAAAGAAATTCTGTTGAAAGAAGTTGTATAGAATTTAATTCCCCTTTAGAATATATATACCTACAATACCTACATATGCAAATTAATCTCCAACCAGTAAATATTTACAGCAACTTTAAGTTTTTTCGTAAAATGTCGTCATTTTCAGAAAAAGCTGTTGGAATGACAAACGTCACACAACCGCGTACTGGAATACATTAGTTGCTTTTTTCGCTTCCCACGACCCATAAATATAACTTCTCTTTTGTTATTTCCCCTCTCGACAAGACCAACTCAATAAATTGTTTAACTTTATTGCGATTTGATATTATCTTCCTGGGACTTATCCGGGACTATTTTACTTTCGATTGCATACAAAACATTATACCGACTTTACTCACATTTATGTACACACTACATTTATCCACCGTCTGTCTGCAGTACATGTCAAAACCATAAAGAATGATACATGGCGTTCGCAAACTCACAGAACAAGCGTAAAACTGATGAATTCATATCACACAGAGAACCCTATTTTTTGGTTTGTATTTTGATCTGATCATTTAAATTTTTTTAAACATTTTTTTTCATTTGGAGTCGGGCGTACACTTCAATACAATTTCAAACATATTACACAGCTGGTTTTAACCCCCTAGCCTCAGAATATTTATAAATTTGACTAAAAACTTCCAAGTTAGAATTCGATTTATTCGAAAACGAAAGCTCAAGTCACAAAATATAGTGTAATTCACTGTTACGCGGATGACAGTACATGCTGTGATAGATTTTTGTTTGTCAGGCCCCCAAAGGGCACACAAACTCCAATGGCTCGGAGGGCTTTGAAGCAAAGAATGGACGGTTACCTCGAGAGTGTTTTCTCTTGGCGTAAGAATAATCTCGCCGAATTTAATGTTTCAAAGACCCAACCATGTCTGATTACGTCTAAAAGGGATCGAAATGAAAATCTAGTCTCCTTTAACGGAAGCAATCTTCCGAACAGGCCCTTAATTGATATGCTTGGTGTAACTCTAAGTGACCAGCTCAAGTACGAGGGCTCCATCGAAGCCAGAGTTAAATTAGCCTCTCAGAAACTGGGCGCACTGTACATTGGAGGTTATCCACCACTTACCCGCCTTGGTATAAGTAACTGATGGTTACTCCTTCAAGGCTCTCGCAAGGACTCTAATTTTTTTCGAAAGAATGAAGCTACATTTAGTTTTGAACGAATCTAGACCTCCAATGTCCCTGCATACAGTGTTAGTAAGCAGTATGCAAGTGCTTGCATGATAAACTTGATACAATGGTGTTAGTAAAACATATATAATGGCATGAAAAGATGATAAAAAAACAAGATGAAGGACGCTCGCGGGGGATTGTATCTTGCGTATGCTGCAAGCACCTGCAAGAAAGGGAAGATACAAACATGTTTAGATACAAATAAATGGCTCTGCAGTCTGTACAGGGCGCACTGTACAGGGCCCGCAGTACACAACTACGCAACAGTACGCAGTACACAACAGCAGTTTTAATGGTACACAACTGCTAACCCTGTACAAATCGCAAGTGCGCCCCACGGTTGAATTTGGCAGCCACCTTTGGTGTGGAGCCCCAAAATACCTAAAAAAACACTCAACTCTGTGCAGAAACGGGCGGTCCGTTTGATAGATTCTCCTAACTTAACAAACGGATTGCAATATTTAGAGCACAGGCGTCAGGTGGGAATGCTGTCCTTGTTCTACCGGTATTACAATGGAAGATGCTCCGAGGAACTATCGTCATTAATCCCCTCGGCACCGGTGTATAGTCGGGAAACACGCAAAACGCGCGCCCAACATTTGTACGCGGTTGACATTAGTCACACGAGAACGAGCCTTTTCTATGACTCGTTCTCGAGTTCAACAGTTCGGCTGCGGACAATTTGCCGGCCTCTGTGTTTCCTCCCTCCTACAACATGGGTCTCTTCAAGACCCATGTTCACTCCTTTCTCTCCTCAAAAAGACCCTCCACACAGCATCTTCAAAGATGTGTGGAGTTAATGAAAAAAAAAGATTCATCAGTTCCCCGCTTGTACTAGGAGTTTTCGGACGAAGTGCATATTGACATTGGCCTTGCATTATTTTCGGATGTTGTTGACATTATGAATATTATACATGATTTTACCACAAATTAACATGCTTTAGGAATTCCATTTCTACTGCATTTAATAAGTGTCAACGTACAGTAGATAGTATTAAGGTGATACACTACTCAGCAATGAAAAATCGTATAATTTTGGTTTGAAAATTAGATCACTTAGATTTACTGCGAGTAGAACACATATTTCGCCTTTGAAATAATCGAGTATTTCTTTGTTTAGTTTTTAATACGCCAAAAAAAATAAGTGTTAGGCCTTTAAAACTGCTTTAAAGTTCAAAATCTCCTACTCACGAACGCCCTTTTCGATTATGGTTTTATTGTATAACGTGAAAATTAAATTCTTTAGAAAATGATCGTAAAACATTAAAATAAATGTGACTGAACTTCGCAAAAGAAAAGAAAACACGCCTTTTTCGTGAATAAATCAAAACAGGCGGTTGGTGTTAAACGGGAATTAAAACCTTATTGCCATCTAATAAGGAGTGTTATTGTTAGCGGCCTGATCTCGAATTTTGAACGACGTGCCTCACCTATTATCACATTCACACATTATTAGGCGCTTTTAATATTTTCACGTATACGGAACGGCGACGGAACAAAAAAGGCAATAATCATACTATATATAATATATTTACTCTTTCCTTTGGAGGAAACAGACATACGTACATTGTGTGTCTCACCATTATTTAATTGTGTAAGAAAGATCTTCAGCATTATGTTATGTATTACACAGCAGGAACGTATGTTTATTGCCTGTTTGTACCGTCGCCATTCCGTAAACGTAGGATATTAATAGCAGCTATTTTTTTAATTCACCATCATCAAGCAGCACTAGGCATGTACACCTAACCTTTTAAATGTCAGGGAGGAAACGACGTAAAATCGCGGTTTTTTGACGTAATATTTTGTGGGTTTATTTTGTGCTATCGTATATTATGTTTACTGAAACACTTTTATTGAACAATAAACTACGCATAACAACAACATTACTTGCGTTTATTTGATGAATATTATTTGATGTTTTACGATCTTTTTCACGAGAACGACGCTAGCCAATTCGACAGCCCAAATACCGGGAAAAATTTCAGCCGGACGCCATAGAGAATTTAATATAAATTATTCCGAGCGGCTAGGTGTGTTCACGGTATTTTATACCTTAAGAACAAGAATGCCCCAAGCGATTCTGACCTTGTTCTTCATACGTTTTTTTATACATAAGGGTTACAATTGCATTCCAAAATAATTTCTTTTAAACATTTTGGCGTGTGCGCCGGCGCACGAGCGGCATTTGACCCGTATTCTTCAGCAACCAACTCAACACGATATTGAATATTACATTAAAATTCTCCTCGAAATATCTCAAAGTCGTTACTTTGTTTTGCGGCTTGGTGGTTAAAGCTCGTGATGAATTTATAAATCAATATTCTTTAAACTGCGTTTCACAGAACATCTTCACTACTTCGCCTCGTGACTGTTCTATACTACAGAGGGAGAATATCTCCGAAGTGCAAAGCTTGGAATATAAATATTTTGATTCAACACATCCTTTGGAATGTTGGATATTATAAACGATGATATTTCGGGATACAAAACATAAAATACTAAAGGCACAGGCGCATAGCACCCATTATTTTACTCTTGGATGTCCACAATCCACTACTCTGTGAATTATAAAAAATACGGTGACCCGACAGTTGATTATGAAATTATAATTTTTTGTGCATTATCTATCAATTTCAAACCTAAAATCAACTTTAAAAATACATTTAATAGTAAGTTGGTATGGATATCAAATGAATTTATTTACAAAGTCGATTTTTTATACAAATACACTGGTATATAAATACAAATAGTTTTATCCTTGATGCATTTTAATGGAAATACGTGTTATACTTTTGTTATTCGGCGGTGCATCCTCTCTGCGCACCCCGTCGAGGACATTTAGTTATATGTTGTTAATTTGGGAGGCGGGAATGGGTATCGCCGCCCCGGGAACCTTTATTGGAGATAATACACCTTTATTATAACACTACTACACTTAATATACACTTACTATTACACTTAATATTACACTATACACTCATTATTGCACTGTGTATGTTCATTTTGTGCACAGCTGTTTAGACAATTTTTAATCATGTTTTTGCTTTATTTGCCCATTGTTTGTTCTTTTTAGGTACAATAATAAAATATATTAAACTATATTACCCACGCCCAGATATTGTATACATCTAATGTAAAATTTGGGAAAAATAAAGGAAATAAAAAAAAATAACCAACACCTCTGCCATAGGTCACCCCAAGTGGTTCGCTACGTTTGGTGATTTAGCAGGGGTGCCCGGGTTCATGGGGGGAGGTTTGTCTAGGCGGATGACCAGGACACTGAACCCCAGATTACCCTAAATCACCAAACGTAGCGAACCACTTGGGGTGACCTCCTGGGGTGTAGCTCCTCTCTCGTTCAACCCTTGCATACTTGCCTTTTCATCGTACATCTCAGAGCTCTGTTTTGTATAACTAGACTAATCACGATTACTAATCCATACTAATATTATAAATGCGAAACTGCTCGAGTTTGTTTATGACCTTTTCACGCATAACACAATATAAAGACTTTAAAAATTCATTCACCAATAGAAAGCTAAATTATATGCGCAGACTATATTTTGTATATGATGGTAAGCTCTGGCGTAATGAAATTATAAATATTAATATATTATATTTGTTATACGTTTTCTGTCGCTAACTAAAGCAAATTTTTGCTAACGTCAGAAAAAATCGTTTCCATGGAAACGATTGCTACTGCTTCAGAAAATTCAAATATTAGAATATGTTTTATTTTTTTGGACAAGCTTCTGTTTTGGAATAAATGTCAGTTCCTACATTAAAAATATAATTCGTAACGATTATAAAGACTGAATAAATGAACTGAATAAATAGTGTAAATTTTTATTATATTCACAAACTTTCAAATATTTAATTAAAAATAAACATCCGAAATGTTTGTAAGCGCATAAATTCCGAACGAATGAACAAAATTGGATAATTCTTTTTTTCTTTGAGCTATAGCTTTATGAAATTTAGGTGGCAGGCGAGATGTTTGAAAACTGAATGTAAGGGAATGAATGTATGGAATTCGGGAGGGGGTGGGGGTGGGGAGGAGGGGGTATAATTGATAAGTTCAACCGCTACAGTAATTTCCCGTAATACCATGCGAGCGAAGCCGCGGGGAAAAGCTAGTTAACAATAAATCACAATATTATAATAGTTACATGAAATGATTTATGAAAGCAATATAAAACTTTTTTGTATCTATACTTTTACTCGTTCAATTTCTCGATCTAGATAGAATTCAGTTATTCCTTTAACTCAAGTAAATTATTTTACACAAGTGTTTTCTTTTTAAGTTAAGTGTGTAGGAAGAACACGATATACACTTTTAGTAGAGAAAGGTTTGAGTGATTAAATTTTTATTAAAAAAACTTAGCAACATTGATTTGCTTTCGCTTAAATTTCGTATTAACCGTAACGTAATTCAAGAAAATGCATCTCTACTCCCACCGATTTATCTGGTGATTCAAAAGAGATATTGAAAATACTAACTAGCTAACTAATTACTGCGTCATTTCCCAAGAGGGGTAGGCAGAGAGAATAGATGACTACACAGCTCTGTCTTGACAGACACTCCTTGTTTCATTCACATTCTAAGACATCCCTGACTCTTGGCTTGACCAGACTCCATTAAAAAATATTTTTATGATGACTAATTTCACTAATGACTAGGAATTCTTCCATAATTTATTATGTTGCAATGTTTTAGAACGTAAATAAAAAAATTAAAAAAAAACTATTGAGTTCACGGCGAGTGAGGGTCTTATTGCTAAAATTCAACAGTTTTTTTTATTATTATTGTTCGAGTTGCGCTTACAAAAAAACCAATGATATTCGACAGCTATAATCATGAAAAAACATTGTAGTAGTAATGGCGTGTGGCGAACTCCGATTATTAATGATATATGTGTACTATATACGCGTTTGACCAGTTGCCGTGGGTTCGATTCCAGTCAAAGTGAACAAAAAATATACACATTCTGACTTTTGATATTTTATTTTCATGTATGGCGGGTTCTGTAATTCTCTTTGTTTGTGATGTTGACGGTTGTTTAAAATGTGTTGTTTGTTTTTTTTTACCAATTCAGTAGTCAAGGTAATGTTTTTTTAATAGTAGTAGTACATACTTTTTTAGTATTCTATGAAAAACTAACTGAATAAAATTGAATATATTTTTGTCTGCGTACAATCTGTATAGAAAATCTTTTATCTCATTGATTACTAATTGAAAAAATAGTTGAACAAAAATTTATAAAGCTGTCTTTTCCATGTTCATTTTTTGTTATTTTATTGGATATTTAACAGCTCCACAGCTCATAATTTAAATCAAAATAGTAGAGATGAACAAGAAATTCTAGAAAGAAAGGCTGTGCAAATTTTAAAACGTCATAACTCACCGATCGAGAGTTTTATTTTATTTTACGACTAGCTGGCTCCTGGCATGCGTTGCTATGCCATTCAAAGAAATAAATTGACTCTCCCTTCTTACCTTTCCCTTCCACTTTCCCGCCTTTCCCCTTCCTCGTCTCTTCCCTCTCCACGAACCCCGACTTCCCCCTACTTTTCATCCCTCCTGCAAAAATATATAAAATACACACATTTTCATTTATACAAATTTCACAACGCCAGAGCTTACCATTGTATAGCCTAAGTTACTCGCTGATAATGTAGCTTTCTATTGGTGAAAGAATTTTTAAAATCGGTTCAGTAGTTTCGGAGCCTATTCAATGCAAACAAGCAAACAATCAAATCTTTCCTCTTTATAATATTAGTATAGATTATGCATGTTTTCCGATTACAGAGTTTCGTACTATGTCATTTTTTATTAAATTATTAGCGATATTGGGACATCTTTTGTAATTTGTATTTGTTTGACATTAACGAAATTTAAAAAAAGCTTTTTATGATAGGTAGTTAAACTGCTTTACTAAACCTCGAGAATGGCCACGAGGTTGTTTCTTAAGGGCACTGAAGATAATAAACCTTTAGAAATGTGTTGTGAGCGTGACTTTGTGCCCGAAGTTGGGTCAATTCTGCCTTCTTCGAGTAAAATTTAAATCGATCAAATTTAAAAAAAAATATCGAGATCATTTCTCAAAAAGATAATCGATTGCATCGGCCTTTCTGGGTCCCTAGGGTCCCTAGAGTAGTAAGTTGTGACTTCAGTTTATTTCAAATCGGTAAGTATTACGCTTCTAAAGAATTTCTCTTCTGTGGTTCAGGATCAGGATGTGTGAAGTTTTTTACAATCAATCCTACGTGTTTTATTTGGCTTCTAATGGCGAATAACAAAATAGAATAAATAATTTATTTCTTTTAATGTCACGTTTTTTGTGCAATCTGCATAATATTCTTATTCATCTTCATGCAGTTCTTTTTTCCTAGTATTATTCTGTTTCGCGGCAGGCAAGCAATTCAGAATGCTACCCAATAATATGTCAAATTAGAAATTCTCTCCGAATTCAAGATTGCATTGTTATTGTGTATATATTATTATTGTATCATTCTATATTTATATAATTACTTTATTAATTAATAAATAAATTGTTTCTCCCTGCGTGTCCTTTCACATTTGTCCCGTTCCCCTTCCGTCTCCCCTTCCTCTTCCGCGTTCCCTTCCGCTCTCGCGTTTCCACTCCGCTTTCTCCGCCTTCTCTCTTCCCACTCCCCTCGCCCGCTTTCCCCGTCGCGTGAACCCCCCTCCCGAGTTACTCTCCCCCTTCCCGAGTTATTCTCTCCCCTCCCGAGTTCCCCTTCCCCCTCCCGCGAACTCCCTCCCGCGAACTCCCTCCCGCGAACCCCCTTCCGAGATCTCCTCTCCCCTCCCGAGTTCCTCTCCCCCCTCCCGCATCCATACATTCAGTCCCGGTACATTCAGTTTTCAAACAGCTCACGTGCCACCTACTGCAATTTTTTTATAAAAAAATAATAATGCTCACCAGTGTATACAAAAACCTTCGCGGGCATGCTCACAACAACTCACCAAAATTTCCTCGCAATCGGCGAACGATTTAGTAACGCATTTTCACCGTTATCCGATTGCGATGAAATTTTGGGGATTTGATGTGCGCATGCCCGCGATGGTTTCTATCTATATAGTGAGCTCTGGTGGCATGAAATTATTTCCCTATTACTATTCATCCTATTGCGGTGAAAGTTTGGTGAGTTTAGCACACCCGCAAAGGTTTATATATACATTGGTGAGCCCTGGCGTTATGAAATTTGAATGAAAAAATTGTAATATGTGGCGCGCGAGTGTCTGAAAAGCGTCATGGTGGGAAGGAGGGAGGGAATGGGGTCTTCGGGAGGGGGGGGGGGGGACACGGGAAATGTGGGGGCGCTGGGGGGGAAGGGGAGGCGAAAGAGGAACAGTGACGAATAGGAAACGACACGCAGGAAGAAACAATTTCTATATTTAAGTTGCGTTGCAACGCTTGGCAGGAACTTGCCGGTAATTAATAAAAGTATCACAGGAAACAAACGCACATAAACTGCCGGCCTTCTTTAAAAAATATATATAAATTTAAACGCTTGCAGCAACTATAAAAAAAGATTAATAAAAATGCCCCGCAGTGACTTAACCTCATTAAAGCCGTTCAGATTAGTGTTAAGATGGCGTAATATTTCAATATTATGACAAACTAGGTCATTCAGTTTATTTTAATATTGAAGGTTACGCAAAACGAAATTAAATAATATACCAAACATGTTAAAAGAATGCTAATAATTTGTATAATATTATGTGTTTTGTTACGTTATGTGCAACGGTTGTTTATTTCCATAACGATATTGGATTTTAGGGGATAACGTATTTCGAGTATTTTTTCCTCGTATTTTATTATTATATTATATTCTTTTTACATTAGCTCCACACAGGAGGCCCTGAGGAAAATAATTTCCCTTAGGGAATGCTGTGTGGAGGGTCCTTTTAAGGAAGGGAAGGATATGAAGTCCTGGGAAGGAAAAATATGGATGGGTAGGAATCTGGAGGTCAGTGTGTCCAGGAGTGACGGATGTATGAATCCATCCCTCCACCTGCGGTGCAAGGTGATGGGTCGAGAGAGTCTGGAAAGGTCAAAAGGCCTCCTTCAACCAGTCCCTCTCGATCCGGTCCGCCACGCAGCAGGTGCAGGACAGACGCATCCGCCGCCAAGACCTGGACAAACTTCACCCCTTGAACCATATTAACTTCAAATTACACATACATATTCAATACATAAACTATACATTCTTATTAAATTCACTGAAAGTGCATTCCCTAGAAAATTATTTTTGTGTCATCAGCAATTAAAATTTATTTTTGTAGGTTTCTTATTTTTTCTTGCTCTTTTCTATGTATTTTTGGTAAATTGTCTAAGAGCTGCCGCATGCCACTACACTTTTAATAGGCATAGATTTTGGAAAGTAAACTACTTTTAAACTTAATTACCAAAAGAAACATCGGTTTCAGTCCGGATAGACGGAAAAATACGCATAAAAACTCGATTTTCATTCGATCAAAGTTAAAAATTTCCGTTGCCGCCATTTTTTTTGTATAGATTTGACATTGAAGTTTCGTTTCAAACTAAATACACCTCCATTACTTAGAATACCTAAACTAAGAACCTAATAATAATAATCTATTTTGTGTACGTAATAAACGATACTTTTAATGGTTGAAATGAAGTATGATTTCCATAATTCGTGTAATCAAATTAATGTTTTTTTAAATTATAAACACATAAATAATATATACATTTAAACGCATCTTTATATGTTCAGTGTATTTAGTTCACTTTTATTAACGTTTTTTAAAAATCAAAACTCTTAGTTTGTCTGTATCGTGCAATAAATCGTGTAAAATATTAATATTGTAAAAACCTCTCAGGGCCTGTCAATAAATAAAATAAAACAAATAAAAATATTATTCATAGGTATACTTGATAATTAAATTATCGTTCATCAAAAGCTCTACCTTTTTAAATTTGTGACGTAAAAATAAACTCATGGATAAGTATTTTACCAAGGGCAATAATAATCACCATAATAACAACCAGCAGTTCTGTGAACAGAAGAGCTCGCAACAAAAAAGTAGGTAGGTATATTTCTAATTTTATCTTACTGCAAAAATCAAAAACAAAATTAACTCTGATATCATAAGAAGCTTAAGTTGGTACTTGAACATCTAAGCAGGTACCTGTTTAATTAACAGTATTCTGTTTGTGTGCTGACGCAACATTTCGTCAGCTGATTTTATTTCGTAATAATTTTATTGTTTTTCACAAAATTATGTTTTTGTAAATTGTACCGTCTTACAATTTTTTTTTTAATTTTAAACGTAGTAAATAATCTACCATATTTATTAGTACATATTTCCCCCAGAATAGCTACTTGTATGCTTTTTATGTAGAATAGAGAAATGATTTTTTTTTATTGTGCCCATCAGCCACTGCGGCTCACGACAGGTTAACACGGCCACCACTTTAAACGGAACCGGAAAGAAAGAAACAAAGTTACAACTTTACAAAAGTCGAAATGCAAAGAATTCGAAGGACTTCACTTTTTTATTATTTTTTATATGAACACCGCACAAGAGTTCCAACTGCTCCCGTCTGAAGCCAGTGAGACTATGGCATCCCCAATTGGGTATGTTGTGAGGCTGAAGGTAGTGGGGAAGGGAAGGAGATAGGAAGAGGAAGGTGGGGAAGTACCTGGCTATTCAGATCTGGTCACTAAAAACGGCTAAAACCATTTCAAGCAACGTTTCAATTCTGAATGGTGGTCTAACACCAGGGCGATACTGATAGTATCTTGTTACTGTACTTGTACTGGAACGTGCCGCAAATATTCCATATATTATTTTAAATGAATAAATTGTGAAATAACACAAATTAATCAAATAAAATTTATTTGCGCACGCTGGGTTCGAACCCGCGACCTTCGGATTGTGAGTCGAGAGTCGAGCTTCTTGTATGTAAGGAAAATATTTTTTTATCGTGCCTATCGGCTACTGCGGCTCACGACAGGTTAACACGGTCACCATCTTTAACCAGAACCGGAACGTAAGAAACAAATTTACTACTTTACAGAAAGTTGAAAGTTGAAACGCAAAGCGTTCAAATAAATGACTTTACTATGCTCAGTCAATCACAATATCGTTGTTTGTTATATCGATGGCAGGTCATAAAAAAATAATAATTAAAAAAGTAATTCGTTTTCACACGGCACTTAGCAAGGTAGGTCACCATCTTTAACCGGAACCGTAACTTAAGAAACATATTTACTACTTTACAGAAAGTTGATTTGCAAGGCGTTCAAAGGACTTCACTATGGTCAATTATAATAATGTTGTTTGTTATTTCGATGGTAGGTTTTAAAAATAATAACTAAAAAAACGTAATTCGTTGTGGCACTTAGCAAGGTAGGTGTCTGCCGTCTTATGGATTTTTTGTACCAACTTTGTTTAGAAAAACCTGTTTTTTATGATAATATTATATAAATATTTTTAACATAGCAATGTTGTTTCAAATTACAGCTTGTTACTATGTAAAATGCTCTGCCTGGGCGTTATATGTTCACAGAAGTTAAAAAAATGAGACACCTTTTAACAAAAGCTTTGCTTACATTAATTCTATTCAAAGTTCAACTGCATTATGTAGGTATTATTTTTTTCCAAAGGCACTTATTTATTTACCGAAATACGTAATACTGTAAATACTTGCAAACAAAATTGTAGCATTATTCACGTGCAGGTTATTTTCATTGTAAGAGAATAATATGTAAATGTAGATGTCGGGAATTACTGTGAATAATTGAATATTGAATACACCAAGTAATGGTCGATCTTAGCAGAGGTCATCATCAAATACATATTCCATGCTAAATTCTTCCACAATTATCTGACTTTTCACAAGTCTTCCATGAAGACGAAAAATATTGAAAATTCCGGGATGTCAAATTCAAAATTTCCGTGGAATCTGAAGAACGTTAGTTGTTTCTGAATAGATCTCATTACCCGGAAGGTACCCATTCACTGAGAACTCTTTTCACTAATATAACTTGTAACACTACATTTATGTATTTAAGTTTTTAAGTCTCTAAAAAAATATATGTTATTGTTGAAGATAATATCTGTACATTTGCCACACCGAAACGGTAATTATATGAAATTTCCTTGATAGAAGAAAATTGCAAAGTGTGCTCTGAAAATTACACATTTTTCTGTTATTTAAAAGTTATATGTACGAAAAAATTCAGTGTTTCTTAAAATGCTATTTTAGTCATTTGCCGAGAGATTTGTATATTATTAAATATTTTCACAATTTTCGCTCAATTATAATCGTTTTTTAATATTAGCGCGCTCCCTCTAACATTCGTATTTACATGCGAATTAATATTTACCCTTTCTTCTTCTTTTTGAGTTCTTACTACCGGGCCTTAAGCAATTCCATAAATTTTAGTGCTAGAACCAGCTAAGTCTAGTTGCCTAATTGAAACATGGAAAAAACACTTGTGGTAACTAGAGTTACCTAATTATAGAATTAAACGATACCGTTTTTGGAGATGCACACAAAAACTTATTGAAATAACTTGATGATTCCAATGTGTTACGACTTTTCTTTTTGTGGCAATCATAGACGAGGAAATAAATTAATGCGAGGAAATAAAGTGTGTAACTGACAAACGCTGATTTTGGAGTTACCTAATGTAGTCTGAGTTGTAATTACCCCACGATATAAAAAGAATAATCATGGCCGTCATAACTCAATGCCAGGGTTAAAATGATTTCTACTGTTCGCTTCGTAAACGTAAATAAAACCGATGCAATCTACGTTTTGTTATTAGGCAACCTAAAACATGTGCGAGCTCGCTGCTGATTTCTTTTATCTACAGAATAGCACAATCCAATTCCTTTTGCCGTAATAATTATAAAATCAACATTTATTCATTCTGACAAGTTGATCTTGACCTAGTTCAATCACTTGCAGTCCACACAAGTATATTTTTTCTATTTGTAAACAGAGGTACCGAGTACAGGGTACAGGTGTATATAATAATATACTGTATCCCACGACGCATATTATAATAAATAAATTATTTTCATTAAAAATGTAAAGCAATTTTTTCTGTGGTATATCTTAGGAAGAAATAAATGATGAAGGAATGCGTGAAGTCTTCTTAAGTTGTATATTTTTTACTCTGTGCCTTAGTCCGCAATTTAGATTTCATTAACGTATGCATAAACTCGGCCATCCTGACAAATAAGCAATTGCTGAGTTTTTGATTGAAATCTGGATTTGTTCCTGAGATTCTGGGAAGACCTAAAACACGTGGAACACCGAGGCAATCGAAAAAAACAAAAATCCCATTAATATTAATAAAGACAACGGGACCAAGCTCAATAGTTCTTGGTATCCGATAATTGACGGCTACACCAATACTAAATGCAGAAAACCATTGGAAAATGTGCTATTATACTAGCTCGTAGAGGACCGGAGCTGGCAACGTGGTATCTGTACATACTTCACCACAATCTCCGATTACAAATCTGATGATGGACACCAATCCTGTCCGAAACGTTAACCAAAGAAGGAGGTAGCGCAACGCGGCATAATACCCCAAAAATAAATCACGATAAAATGTACACATATTATATAATGCATAATTTAAAGCGAACAACATTGTTTTAGTTTCGTAGTAAATTTCAACAATATTTTTATAATGAACCAAGGTGAAACATTTTCTAACGAAAGTTAAATTAATTTTTTTCAAAGTTCCATAACCCATGGTGGAAAGAGGTATCTACCCACACGATTAGGTACATTTAGGTACGAAAAAGTATCTTCATTATAAAACTTTGTATGTAATATTATTCCATGGTAAAACTTAAAAATTCTATTAGTCATTTTATTAAGGCTGAGGAAATGAAGAAGTTACTTTATTATTATTGCCTATCAAAAACACGTATTATTTCGTTACACAACATCAGCCATAGAAAACTCACCGCCCATTCAGCGCTTGTCTATTTTGATAGCTAAATAAAATCGAACATTAACGATGTGAAAGCGATGTAATGGATGGACCGATGAAAATATTATTATTAGAATTCTTACGTTGTATGTTTTATTCTTCACAGCTATTTCTATTACGTTACACGATTTATCGATAAGTGTCTTCTATAATGTACCCAACATATTAAAAAAGAAAACTATCAGAATTGTCTTTTTCCTTTTAAGCCGCGGCATACCCCATTTCTACCGATTTATTACACATTACATGTAATTTAAACGAGAGGAACGTTTGCGCGGCCTGTTTCGGCTCGTTTCATACAAATCTTTATTTTGGATTTCAGATCAAAATATCCAAACAAACTGAAAAATTATTTTTGTAATCAAAAGGTATTTCAAATATCCAGTAGGAATGAGAGCTACTTTATTTATTTTCGCTTTAAATTGTAAGATAAAGGCTATTTAAGACTTAAATGTTTCATGATTTTAGAGGCAATTTGGGCAATTATTTTTGAGTAAATGAAAAGCATTAAAAATAATTTGTTTCGCCAAAAATTGGAAAAAATCATCCTTCAAATTGATAAAAAAAGTGCCTCGTTGTCTTCCCAATCTTGTCTATTATATTTTCTACAGCGCGTTGAACACTCTTTTGATTTTCTTTATTTAAGGAGAAAACATAGATACAAAATTAACAAAACAATAAAAAAACATCAAATGGAAAATTCGCCTGCATCCTAACTTTTTCTCACAGGTTCAGCAGGCCTTACAAAAATACATTTGCAATAAAATAGACAAATTTGAGAAAAAACAAATATTTTTTTTTACACAATAAACGAGAAAAAAGTACATATTATCTACAATAACTAGCGGCAGAAATACTTTTTGGAAAAATTGGGAAAATTTTTGTAAAATTATCCGTACCCGCCTTCGCCTTAGATTTTAACAGGTTTGTTAAGATATTTTTTTTTCTTCTTTTTTGGAAAAATAATAAAACAAGACCACCTGGAAAATAATAAAACAAGCATTTTGGAGTTACTCCATTTTTATTATAGTTATATAAATTTCAAAGTTTATAGATGATAATGTCATTGACACCCTGAGCTGATAATAGTTATGTTGACGTAGTAACTAATAACAAACAGAAAAGCTGCGCAAAATGCAAATTACGTCGCCGCTCACCGTTTGAGAGTTTTTGCTATTTATGTATTCAGATAACTATTTATTTTATTTCTGGTGCGTACAGATGTTTACCGATTTCTATAGTCATTTTTTAATATATTTGTTTTCAATTTACAAAGATAATTAATACCTAATACAAAAATGTTAATAATCACTATAATCAGTAAAGCCTCGATTACATTGAGTGAGTTTATAAGCTACTAGTCGGCAAATTTAAAAGCGGGCAAATCGGCGAGTGCGATTGCGATGATGACATATAAAACGTTCCACTCGCTCAGTAGCGAACTAGTTAGCGAAAAGCTGACCTAAAATAACGACTCTAGCGCGAACTAATTCTGTCGACATTTTGTAGAAAACTGAGATATTCGCAGCTAAATCACCGCTAGTAGCTATTTGCCGGCTACTTAACAGATTATACAACGAATAATCCAGATCAAGCAGTAGTTTGACAGCTACGAAATCAGCTGTTCGCGGGCCGCCATCTTGCCATCCGCCGTACACGCTAGCGAGTAGCGAGCAAAGTTTTTTTTTTTTTTACAGTTAATACCGCACAAGAGTCCCAACTCCTCCCGTCTGGAGCCAGTGAGACTATGGCATCCCCAATTGGGGTATGTTGTGAGGCTGAAGGTAGTGGGGAGGGGAAGGAGATAGGGAAGAGGAAGGTGGGGAAGTACCTGGCTATTCAGATCTGGTCACTAAACACGGCTAAAGCCATTTCAACCATCGTTTCAATTCTGAATGGTGGTCTTACACCAGGGCGATACTGATAGTATCTTCCACTCTGGAACGTGCCGCAAATATACTATATATTATTTATATGAATAAATTGTGAAATAACACAAATTAATCAAATAAAATTTATTTGCGCACGCCGGGTTCGAACCCGCGACCTTCGGATTGTGAGTCGAGAGTCTTGCCTCGGGACCACGGAGGCCGTCGGTTTTAGGCAATTCACCCTGGAGAGAGTGCTTTGTGCCGGTAATATTTAAAATGGATAAGAAATTTCGGTTAATCTAATGGGAAAATAATAAAACAATTTAAATATTGGACTCATTTAGATCACTAAAACAAATTAAATATTGAATTCATTCAGGTTAATAAACTTACATAAAGCTGTATGAACACGAGAATTGTTAAGAGATAAAAGGTATGAAATGTTAAGGGGGGACTGGTGTGTGATTTTAATAAGCCGGCGATATATGTTCTTGAAAGATGAATGGTTTTTACAGTTAAAGAAAACGTGGTCGAGGGTTTCCTCTTCCACACCGCACTGGCAGAACGGATCATCTAAAACTCTAATTCTAGACAAGTGAGATGCAATTGAACAGTGACCAATTCTCATTCTCGAGATACATGAAATGAATCGTTTTGAAAGTTTTTTACCGTGAAACCATGGCTTAGCAGGGATATGGTTTTGAATTCCCGCATAGAAAGATCCAAATAATCACTATAATCAGTAAAGCCTAGATTACATTGAGCGAGTTTATAAGCTACTAGTCGGCAAATTTAAAAGTGGGCAAATCGGCGAGTGCGATTGCGATGATGACATATAAAACGTTCCACTCGCTCAGTAGCGAACTAGTTAGCGAAAAGCTGAGCTAAAATAACGACTCCCGCATGAACTAATTTTGTCGAAAACTGAGATATTCGCAGCTAAATCACCGCTAGTAGCTATTTGCCGGCTACTTAACAGATTGTACAACGAATAATCCAGATCAAGCAGTAGTTTGACAGCTACGAAATCAGCTGTTCGCGGGCCGCCATCTTGCCATCCGCCGTACACGCTAGCGAGTAACGAGCAAAGTTGACCCCCTTTCAATTTTTTTCGTAGATTGTTCACAATCTGCTAGTTAGCTAGTAATACTAAACTGAGCGAGTTTACTAGCAGATAGTGAGTGAATTCGCCAGCTAGTAGCTTGTAAACTTGCTCAATGTAATCGAGGCTTTACTGTATGTGAATGAGATAAGTACTCTCTACTCTGAGTGTTTTGTGAACACCTCACTAGGAATTGAGGTGCTGAGGTGTTCGCAGATAAAGTGTTATACATATGTTATTATTCAGCGCCCTTGAGATGATTTTTCATAAAAATGGCGCTTTATAAATAAGCCAAATATTATTATGTATTGAGACTCAAAGAGTATTCTGTGGTTCCATCTATGGCAGTAGTTAGTATAAGTTAAATTGCACCCAAATATTATACAGATTTTTTGCTGTTTATTCGAAGTTACGCGTGTTTTAGATTATTGTGTCTCGAGAAAAAAATACGAAAGATAATATTACAAATTGTCGTGATTTTCCCCGTGTTATGTAAAATTCAGATTATATTTTTTTGCGGGTGCGTATTCTTTTGCATTCATTCTATGAATAAAGTAATAAAATTCTGTTTTATCGAAGTGTAAAACTTATGTCAATATTTAGATGCATTTTTTTAGATGTCTGCCGCGTGAGAGTAGCTATTTGACCTTTGTGCCTATCGCAAGGTTTCTTCTCTCATACATAAAATGTTTTCATTACAATTTATTTTATCTATTCGATTAATGTTAATTAAATCGAAGGATATCTTTACTTGCACAGCAGATGAACTTTTTATGCTATGTATGAAGTAGCGTAATGTTTGCAATCCTTTTTCTTTCCGGGTGATAAATATTGTTATTTCCATCGTGAGCTGTGGAACTTTGTAATATTAATTTATCTAACTGTCGCGCTCTAACTGTTACAAACAAACTTCCATATTACGGTAAATATTGGGAAAATTTTTACAAGATTCGGGTAAGAGGTGTACTTTTCAAAAAACAAAAAAAAGTTGTAAACATCGACGGTATTTTGACGTTGTGATAAATACAGATTTTAAATTTATCGAGTTATAGACGTTTTACACGATTATTTTTTTTTTTTATTTTTTATTTTTTTTTTTTTGTATGTCAGGTAATATTTTTTTTTTATTTTTATTTATTCATACACGCCTTGAAGGCTTTTACAGAATCACATTATTCAAGTTACACGTGTTATTCAGGAGTATAATTGTAAGCATGAAGTATATAACATTATAAACTGTACTTTAAGGATACAAACAGGTTTAATGTGTACATAGGTATGTAGTTTCGTTATCATTAAAATTGTACAAAGGAGTTAAAAAGTTTACATAGTGTAATAATGGTAAAACAGAAGAGTGCTTAAGATACTTAAAAGTAGTTATTGAGGAACGTGTAGGTATTTTCTATGTTGATTTTATTATTAACTTGATCATGAATAAATTGTTCGAAAGCAAGTTTTTCAAGAATTCAGCAAAATTAACGCAGCGATAAATAGTACCTACACATAGAAGAAAATAAATAAAAAATACATGAGTTGTAATATCTTGAAAAGTTATACAGATGAGTTCAACAAGTGCATAGTGTGATAGTAAAAAGTAAAAAAATAGTACAAATTATGGTACAAAAAGTACAAGATAATATTAATACAAAAGAGAGAGGATAAAAAGGTAAGTACTAAGGTAATCTTTGTATACATAAGTATTAAATTTTGTTTTTATTGTGAACATGAAGAGACCATCGATTTTAATTTAATCATTAATATATTATTATTGCTAGGGCACCAAGATTTAAATAGAAATTTAAGTCAATGTGAGTTCGTTATTATATTTATAACAATAAATACGAGAGGATTGTTGTTAATTGTGTTCTTATTTGGCTACCTTTATTATTCACATATTTCATGTTTTGCGATAATTAATAATTTGATAAAGGTGCAATTGATTGATATTTATGGCTTTATTTTAAATATTCTAATATACTGAGTTTGAATTTAGACACAGATTGGTGACGATAAATGTCGATTGAGTTGTATTTATTTCCGAGTAAATGGAGTCTTTGGATGGGAGAGTTTATAAAATAATTATTAGCGGAATTGGTAACAGAATACAATGCATTCGACCGAGTTTCGCGAGTAGGTACTCGCAAATTAATAAAATTTGTCAAATCGAGGGCGTCCAGTCTGCCATTCGAAATTTTGAAAAAGGTTTTGGTCCAGTTTCCGCATGGATCGTCTTTTCGTATGGATTCGGGATGAAATAAAATATGTATTATATTTCGGTACCGATTTTCGTGTTGTTTAAGATGGCGGACATTATTTAACATTTTTCGTCTGTTATTGTTTTATGTAACTATATAACGCGGAAATTCTACACGTTTAGTTCGTTTAATATGTAAAATAATGAAATGCAATCTTTAACATGTGTTTTTTTTACTGATTACTGTTCGGTATTGTGAATTTTGTGTGTATTTTAGAAAATCCGTTGACGGGAACGGAAAAGGCAAATGACGGATTCTTTCCTTTGCGTTGAAACTTTGATGAATTTTTGTGCGTACTCCCACAAAGGTTTCTACATACACTGGTGAGCTATGGCTTTATAAAAATTGTATTAAAAAAATGCAGTAGGTGGCGCGGAAGTAATTTGAAAAATGAGTGTATTTCATATAGTTTGTTAAAGGCAAATGACGGATTCTTTCTAATGGAAACCATCTGTTTGGAAATAATGACCGTGTAAAGCAAAGATTTTTTGTATGGGTCTCGATATAGTTTCCATGTGTGGATCGTCGTGAAATCGGCGTCTTTTACATCTTTGTGCATTGTATTATGCGCAATGTGCGTGCACGAGTTTTTGCCCCGTAAAATCGGAGTACACTTCATTATGTAGACACGAACAGATGTAGAAGAGAGAATGTAGTTTGCCATTAGCGCGTTATTTATAGTATGGTGATTGCTCCGGTAAGGTAACTCCACTATGCAGAGATGGTGTTCACAATCGGGAGTGAGTAGTTATGGTGTTCAAGTGTTCATGGTAAATAATAATACCTAATAATTGTGATTACCTAATCTTATAACACTATAAGGTCATCAGGTTTGATTCGAAGGGTATTAAGACGACAATATACCCTAAAATACATTCAGAATCTTAATGACGTAAGTAAAGGAGCCGTGTACACAAATTGCGACTCGCGACCCGTTTATTGGACGGACCTACTGTCGAATTTGCACTATCAAAGAAAAGAAGAAGAAGACAAAGAATGTGGGAATCTTAACGACGTAAGTGAAGAAAGCGTGTAAACAAATATACGCTCGCGGCACGGCGTATTAGACGAACGTACGGTCGAATTCGCCGTAGCGGGCCTGGAGATTCGACCTTTCCGCCGCGTTCATTTTAATTAATTCTGAAGAACGTGAACAAATATTTAAGATGTTTATTTATGAATCTCTCCCGAAGTTATTAATTCATCGTCTAGAAAAATAAAATCTGGTGCTCACCGCTAACTTTGTAGTTGAAAAACTGGTTATAAAGTTTTAAAATAGTTGTGCGTAAAATATATTAATGGTAAGGTATTGTTTTTATTAATTTTAAATATAAAATACTTACATCCCCAGGGGTCTGTTGGACTAAAAAAGTTATTTTAGTTACGAATTCGCCGGAAATAATTAAAATATGAGTTTTGAGCAAACAAAAATTATTAGGGTAAAATCATTTGGTGTTCATTACTAGGGAAGCCTAGGAAGAAACATTTTTGAAAGAATGGACTGCTTTTGCTCACGCCTTTACTTGATTAATCATGCCCATGATTCTTTCCTCCTTGCACACTCCCAATAACAACACAAGCAATAAGTGCCCAGACTTTCAAAATTTCTGTGATATTGCGGTTACCCATCGAGATTGAATCACATTTATCGAACAATAAACATCAAAATAATGCATTTGTTTTGAAATCAAAATATTTTACTGCTTATCTTACAATTTCTACGAGTGTAATTTTCTAAGACTTCTAGACATTAATATTGATAGTATTGATGCAACGATTGCAATTCAGATGCACCTCAACCGCAAACAAACAATAAAAAATAATAACTCTGAAGTAATGTCAATTTTTCTGATTTCATCAATAAAGCGTCTACCTGACACATGATTTTTTTGATGAAGAGGAGAACCTATAGGCTGGGAATACAAGCATAAATACACGAACCGCTCTGTTGTTTAGTAATGTCTTTTTTTTCATAAGAACTACAGAATTTTAAATAATACGCAGCCACTGCATTAAGGTAAGGACACATTATGTGGTAGTATGCAATGCAAAGTTCCCAGGTTGATGTGCACACCTGTATCACGATATTCAATGGATTTAACGTTACAAATAACGTCTTACTAAATCTAACGTCTTAGTAAGTTGTTAATCTCCAAATTTAACAACAAAACGAGCAATAAATATCAATAAACGCCAAACTTCAAAACAAACATAACCTTAAAAGCCAAATCAATTCGTTGGAAAGGGTTTTCACCACCGCCATCTTTCTTTCACATTTTTACATGGGGAGCGTGGAATTGCATTGCGTGTGACAAGTGTGTTTCTAAAGCATCTATTTTTATAGAAAATATATAGATTGTAAGTAAGTTGTCCTGATGTCTTAATGCGTTACCAACGTTGCGTACGTGGGCCGAGTCCCAATGCGTCCTTATTTTATGCTGTCGATATCGACCGCTTGAAGCAGTTCGTGTATTCCCAGCCATGCCCGACCGAAAGAGTTGTTAGTATATCAATAATAAATTTTAATCGTGAAGAATTTTTATAAATGTTTCTTGTGTTTTCTTTTTTTAGTGGTTACTGGCTCAACTGATGGAATCGGAAAATACTACGCGAGAGAACTGGCGAGGCAAGGAGTTAACATCGTCCTCATCAGCCGATCCAGGGAGAAGCTCATTCAGACCGCTTCCGAAATAGGTTGGTGAATCCTCCCCTTCCATTTAAATGTATGAGCTATCTTCATTTTTATGCTGTTATTGGAAATAGCTGCGTTTGTTCTATGCAGGGCTGCGTAATATATTCCGAATGCTAAATAAGAATTCGTTTGACTGCGTATACACACGCAAGTCGAACTAAGTGTGATTGAATTTTTTATTTATTTATTTCCACATACATGTACCATTGACATAATTAAATTTACATATAACTAGTACAACATAAATAATGTAACAGTTTAATTGTAAAATCACATCTAAAAAGGTAAAAAGTAAGAAGTTAAGGTATTACCTTATTAAGGAGTAAGTAAAACCTAAGACGTAAAGTTTAAAATACGAGTATAGAGTATAAAGTATAAAGCATAAAGCATAAAGCATAAAGCATAAAGCTTAAAGCATAAAGCATAAAGCATAAAGCATAAAGCATAAAGCATAAAGCATAAAGCATAAAGCATAAAGCATAAAGCATAAAGCATAAAGCATAAAGCATAAAGCATAAAGCATAAAGCATAAAGCATAAAGCATAAAGCATAAAGCATAAAGCATAAAGCATAAAGCATAAAGCATAAAGCATAAAGCATAAAGCATAAAGCATAAAGCATAAAGCATAAAGCATAAAGCATAAAGCATAAAGCATAAAGCATAAAGCATAAAGCATAAAGCATAAAGCATAAAGCATAAAGCATAAAGCATAAAGCATAAAGCATAAAGCATAAAGCATAAAGCATAAAGCATAAAGCATAAAGCATAAAGCATAAAGCATAAAGCATAAAGCATAAAGCATAAAGCATAAAGCATAAAGCATAAAGCATAAAGTATAAAGTATAATGTATAAAGTATAAAGTATAAAGTATAAAGTTTAATGTTTAAAGTGTAAAGTAAAAATTAAAAATAAAAAGTTAAAAGGTAAGCAATAAAATAGTAAAAAATAAAATGTGTAAACTAAAAGATGTCTTAAAAAGCATATAAAGTACAAAAGTTTTAAATATAAAAAAAAAGTAAGAAATGCTCTTGGGAGAATCCAACAAAAAATATAAAAAAAATATAGGTAGGTATTATGGATTACGACAACGCGATATGATAAATTTTACAAATACTTATAATAACGTGGTACTTGCGGACAAATTTTATATGACAGGCTACCGGCACGATCGATATTAGCATATTCATTACCTAAACTGTGCAAGCGATGTATTATTAAAAGAATTATGGGAAAGGAACCCGATTCGTTTCCCATAATTCGTAATACGCATGCAAAGCATAATATGTAGGGCTGCAGAGAAAAGCTTTTTCCGCAGTTGGAAACTAAAATAGTTTCAAACTCATGGATAATTTTCCAACTGCGTTCAAAATTTTGTGCAGTTTTCATCTTACGGAAATGTAATTTTGTGAAATAAATAAGAATTAATCTACGATTAATTTGTTGCATGATTCGGCATTTATGTGTAGGTGATTTCTACGTGGGGTGTTTCTACGTAATTCTGCTTATAAGTTTGTTTATCAATAACTACCTAACCACAGACACGGATTTCTATTTCTATTTAAGATGACGCACTACTAAGTAACGCAAAGCATGTAATTTTGGATTGAAAATTAGATAGCTGAGAAATAATTTAGATGCTTTAATTACATACTGCGAGTAGAACACATATTTGCCGTTGAAATAATCGAGTGTTTTTTTGATTGGTCTTTTTATAAACCCAGAAAAAAATTAAGTATCGTGCCTATAAAAACTGCTTTAAAATTCAAAATCTCCTACCTTCGAAGCCCATTTTTCGTTATAGTTTTTTGTATAATGTGGGAAATTCAATTCTTTAGAAAATTATCACACAATATTTAAATATAAGCCTGAGTTTCGTAAAACAAACTAAAACATTTTTCTTTACTTAAATAAATCAAAACCGGCGGCTATCGTTATACGGGAATATAAACTTTATTCCCATCTACAAAAGGAGGGTTATTGTTAGCGGCTTGATCCAGAATTTTACCCGACGTGGCGTAGATACTTTATTTTATGGATAAATTTATACTTACCCAAAAATTATATCATTTGGTTAACTTTTCATCGTATTGCCCTTGTGAAAGACTACTGTTTAGAACCGAAACATTGCTTAAATGACTTTAACCGTGTTTAGTGATTATATCAGTGTAACTAGGAACTCGTTAACGTTTTAATTACCCATCTATTTCTCTTTTCTCACTTCTTTCAGCTTCATAACAACCGAATTGGGAATGTCAAGTTTCCAATGGCTTCGGGCAGTATTCACTTAAAAAAATCCTAACCTTGCGTACAAAATTTAATAAATAGAATCAAATGGTATAATATTGGTTTGTTTAAAAAAAAAATTGTGAACAATCCTCTTCTTCAAAATCTTTAAAGTGCTTTGATAATATTTGATCGGTCAGGCATTGCGTTTCAAGAGTCTATTCGAAGAACAGGATAATAAGTGCTTGTTTAGTGAATTCAGTATAAAACATTTACATTTTAAATTAGTAAGATTTCTTAATTAGGTACTTTGTGCGGCTAAACTCATACTGCATTAATGGAAATGTGTTGTAATATTTTCCCATCAGTTAGTCTTGGGTAATGCACACTGCACACGCTATAATTAAATTGTTTATTTAATTCGAAATACACCAGCACCTACCTACAAACATATACCACCTACTTATAAACTTACAAGATATTTATTTAAAGGGAAGAACAGATAGATATATGCTTTCTACTTGAGGAAAGCATAGACAGCGCGATTTAAAACTTTTACCTCCGATTGCTCGTAATTTTTTGGGGATCATTTTGTATATTTTCCGCCCACAATCGTAAACTTTGGTTCAAAATCTTTGGTGAAAAAAGTGTGTTCCAATTTCGGACCGCTGTCAATCGCAGAAAAATAAAAGCGGTCCATATTTGACCTTAGTCGCTCCAGCGGTTTAAATGTATGAAAATACTTACGTAATTATAAAAAAAAAAAAAAATCTTTAAGAAAGCCTTACAATAATTCAATAGGCTAGCTTAGCTTATCCATAGGATAACGTATATTAATAAATAAACAAATCAATACTAGCAATAGTTAGAAAACTCGGCTACCTCATCCGATATACAGGGTGTTAAGGACGTGCTTGACTTACTTTAATCAGTATTTTCTGATGTTATTTGGATTAAAAAATGTAAATGATATTTTGTTTTCCGGTGAAATTTTTTATGTCTATTTTTACAACTAAAACATTAAAAAAAACCAGTAGGTATTGGGTCAGGGTGAGGGGTCAGTTTTCTTTTTGATTTTGAAAAAAATATTTTTGAAAAATAAAGACAAAATTTCATTTACATATTTTACTCCAAATAATGTCAGGAATCCTTAAATTAAAAGCTAAATAAAGTAAGTCAAGTACGTCCCTTAACACTCTGTACAGTAAGGTGGGTCATTTAGCAAAAAAAATGTTATTTTTATATTCTAAGAGCGATAAAAGGGTGCCAAATGGGTTCAAAACGACGTTTTAAAAATTTTAAAAATTTCTGATACGATCTTCTTCCTCCGGATTCACTTCAAAGTTTTGAAGATTTTAATATATATATTTTTTTAATTTTTATTTTATTTTTTTTTACCAAACCATATTTTTTGCAATCTTTCGTAGCAAATGTAGTATATTTCGACGAAATCATTTACAAAAAGTCCCAAAATTGAGTCTCGCAAAATAATACCGAAATTTGAGAGTAAGAAGGATTTTGCTGGTATTTGAATACCATTGAGATAAGTTGAATTATATTTAAATACATTTTTTTTTAAATAAATCTAAATATACCTTTTTTTTGGTGTTTAATTAAAAATAGTTCTTTTTAATGGTTTATCCAACATTCTTTTTAAGATTTAACAAGGGTGGATTTTTCTCTATTATGTGAAATTTCAAAGTCAATCCGGAGAAAGAAGATGATATCCAAATATTATTAAAAAAATTACGTGATTTTATATCTCCATTTAATACCCTTTTATCATTAGACAAATCAAAAAAAGAAAAAAAAATTCCCCATACAGTCGTGACCCACCCTACTGTACAGTCACCGAATTTATTCATATGTAACTATTGACTTTATGAAAGTCTAAATGAATATTCAATTTTTTACGAGAAAAACTCTCTTTTTATAACTTATTCGGATACATTTATCCGAGACGCTATTCAGGTTACAAACCAATTCTTTGAATGATTGTTTCCAATAAAAAGAGTAGTTGCCTATAATATGGAAAAAGAACTAGTTGGAGATAATATTAATGATTTTAAATATTTGAAATATGAGATTGACAAATATGACGGTTTGATAGAAGGTGGCAATAGCGAAATTGGAAAACGCGCACGTCCCGGTTAGACGAGAGGTCTGGGTTCGAGTCCCAGTTGCGACCATAGTTTTTTCTGTTTTTCTGTGTCTTGTTTTTTTCATATTTTCATTTAGATTATTTGTGTTATCTTCTTCTTTAATGATATATTACGTTGATGGGAATAACCTTCAAAAGTTATAAAAAGAGAGTTTTTCTCGTAAAAAATTGAAAAAAAAAAAAAAAATCAAAAATATATGTTATCCTAGGGATAAGCTATCAAGAGGATGGTGAAGTACCCCCTTTGTCGATGTCTTACGTCAGATAGATAAAATTTACATATATATAACCAGCATTCATCAAGTAAGTGGGTACCTCCTTAGACATAATATAACCTGTTTCTAGGATATATTTATGATGTTATTTTATTTAAGTTTCCTAGCATAATAAGTGTCAAGGGTGCAATTATTTCAAATAATAATGGCTTAGTTATGTAACAATTAATTTCATTATGCGAGTACTTTTGTCAAGAGTCGCCTTATAATAAATTTTGATTGTGTCCTTTACGCTGAAATAGGCAATTAATTTTATGTATTTGCCAACATTACGTAAAATCTCACTATGCCCACTTCAATGTGATGGATTGATATTTGTGGCACCTAAATTTTTTTACAGAATAGTCAACTAATAGTAAAACTAATCGAAATAAGTAATTATTATGTATTCTTATTTAGACGAATACACCTATTAAAATTATACCAAAATTAAGCTGGGACCATAATATCTCTAGTCTTTAAATAATCAAGTCGAAAGTAAATTAAGGAAGTTACCGATAATGCGATTTTTCATTTCAGGTTTTAAAACTTCACCCGAAAAGGAGTTATTTTTTTCGTGCTGTTACTTTTAGTATGTAAGTCGTTTGAGTTTTCGTTTGAACTTTCGTTTTTTACCAATAACAATCGTTAGATTCCAACTCTCTCCTCCATATTTAGAAAATCCATAGTCACCTAGGCAAAAATTAAAACGGAAAATACTGAAACTGCTCCCTTGTGTCAGATTCCACAAAATCAGAATGGTAAAAGTGCATTTGTAAACCATCTCTAATAGTATATCATCGACTGTGGTTTGGTAAAACCCTTCAAGCCACAAATTGAAAACTTTACAGGAGACGATAAAAATGTACATTTCCAAATTTTTAAAAGCACTAAAAAATTTTGAAATTTGTATTTAAGTGCTTATTTGTTTGAAAATTTTTGATGTAAAATATTGCTATTCTATAAAATATTGGAGGGTTGAGTAATTTAAATTTTTTTGTTCGAAATAACCTAACAAGAATTTACGCAAAAATTTAGTTTTTTGTATTAAAAGTGCCCAAATCAGCAAAAAATATTTTACCATATTGTATTTCGACGACTATTCTACATGAAACCACTGACAAGTAACTTTCCCAAAAAACGTTTGAAGGATTTTACCAAAATGTTTTGTATACATAGAATGAAGAAAAAGACAAAAAATGCCTTGTGAACGAATTTCGTGATCTAAATGTTTGGCCAATCTGACCTTAAATTTCCAAGATTCAGCTTACAAAATTCAAATTTATGGTGTCAGTCAACGTACCTGTGAGCATTAACAATTGGTCTGTTTTTTGTCATCTTATGTACATTATATTAGTATGATGACTGTTTATGTTCCATAAGTAAATACCGACTCTTGCCCACTCATACTTGTACCTCTTTCCGGACTCTCTATTCTTCCATCCATTTGCGTTTATATATCGTGATCCTGGAATAAATTTTCGCTTATTAGATTAACGTTGATCTGAGGCAGGTGAGTTTTTCCTCTAAAATTAAAACTACCAAAATAAGACACAAAAAACGCGTCGTGAAACTGCTTGAGAACCCTTAGTGTAGCCATTTTATTAGACACATAAAAAATCGGACTTAATTAAAGTGAAAAAAGGATTACGGGTATGTAATTATTCACCATGGTAATTGGAGAAGGGGCCACGCTCGAATGAAGAACAAATTTAAGAAGAAGTTCAGCCCTATTGAATAAGTTTTTAGAGACGTGGGGCATATTACCCAGCGCCATTATTTGCCATATCGGTGTGCGATGAGCAAATCTATAATTGATGAAATTATTGCATTTCCTTGAATATGCACACATACAAATGCATACATTTTCATGCATCCGAAAATACTGAGATCTTATCCATTGCCTAATAGTTTACGGTGAGAAGCATCCGACACCGAAATGTCCAGCATCTTGTAATAATAATTATTGAGTTATGCTGGCGAGATTTATTCTATTAAATTGTGGGCACTCAATCAATTAGCTGGCTAATGGCCAATTATTATTTGAATCCGAACAAACTCTTCGCAAATCTTTTAACGAACTTTTACAAGTTATTAGGTCAATAAATCAATTTCCAATCGCCTCGACACATAAAACGTAAGTTATTTTTTAGTGGGTCAGAAAGTGCGCTGCAAAATCGTTATTTTGTAAAAAAAATTAAAATTCATAAATCTCACGAAAGATGTGATGATGAAATTCTGAAATGAAAAACTTTTGCGGTTGTAAGATTATTTTTTTAACATTATCTTCGCAATTAGCTCTGAGGAAAAACAACTCCCTCACACGACATTGTCATCTTTGGGGATGCTGTATGGAGGTCATTTTTAGGGAAAGGAACATACCCGTCTCCTCCACCTTGCAAATTGCAAGAAATAGCAAGAAATTCTCAATTCCTTCAATATTAAGAGGAATATAAACGCTGGAAATATTTCGATTCTCATGCCTTCACAATTTAAAATCTAGCGTCGAGTTTGCAAGTAAGCGAAACATTTATTTTGTGCATAATTTTATATGAATGAAAAAAAGTTAGAACATGCAAAACCTTAAAAATAGTCTTAGCCATAAAGGGGTATTTAAAAAAAATTGTTTCTTATAATTGACTATTTCTTATAATTTCTTTTACTTCATAGTTAAGTCAAACAAAATCATTTTTTTAGTAGTTTACTCTTATATTTTTTGTTATGTAATTAATAATTTTATTATAATTCCAATATATAGAAAAGCCAGTAAAAGCTTCAATTTATCCGTAGCATATTTTTTGATGTTCATAATGTAAACCGATTCGTCGTAAAGATGAATCTAAATAATATCTAAATAGGCTTTCACGTATAGCTTTTTCTTAATCAGTTTACTGAAACCACTACGAGGCCCTGAGGAAAAACAAATCCCTCATGACCAATGTCATATTTGAGGATGCTGTGTGAGGGGAGGGTCTTTTTAGGGAAACGAACATTTCCGCCTACCAAATTGAAATTGATTGACTAACCAACAACCTTTGATCCGTTCAATATTAATCAGCGCACCGATCTACCAATGTACTGAAACCAGTACCGATCTCTGGTAGGCTATTATTTACGACATTTGTTGCAGTATCTAACAATAATTATTATTGTTACTATTAATTATACGTATGTAGGTAATAATTTAGATAATGTAGATGAAGTTAACCTTACAAGCACCTACAAGATAAACGAATGCATTATTGTGGGAATGAAATCCAGTCGAAGGCAGAATAATATAATAATATTGATTGGTATATTATACTTTATTATTGTTAATTAAATCTACAGGACATTGGAGGTTATCCACCACTTACACGCCCTGGTATAAATAACAGATGGTTACTCCTTCAAGGCTCTTGCAAGATTATAATTTTGTTTTGTGAAACGAAGCTGCATTTATTTATCCATGCATACGTTGTTTGTTACCTCCAGTATCCATGCATATGTGCTTAACAGGAAAAACAAAATGCAAAAAAATAGGTTAGTAAGAAAAATATGAATTAAATAGGGCAAAAGAAAAACTAATTCACTAGGCTCCATGAGGCGGCATTGCATCGTGTAAAAACCTGCAAACACCTGTATAAAAAAGAGAACCTAAAAAATACAATAAATCTCAAATCAATTGCCAGGTACCAACAAAAAATGTGAATCTACAGGACACAAAGTAATAAAGTATACATAATGTGAATAAAAAATATAGAAAGGTTCACTTAACAAGTAATAACTAACAACCAGTTCTGATTCTGCCAGATGAAGACTTCTATAAGTTTCGTCCGTCTTCCTCGACATGGTGGACATAAATTAATATGAACTTTGAAAACGACACATCAAGTTGTCCAGGCGGATTATATATGAAGTTCGCACAGCACATGTATATGAAGATCACTTATACGTGTACGACTTAAAAATATTATACAGGGTGTTAAGGGACTTACTTGACTTACTGTAACCAGTGACATTATTTGAAGTAAAAAATGTAAATGAAATATTGGTCTCCTTTTTTAATATAATGTTAACCTCTAAAAATCCCAGCTGCTCCCGTCTGTTGCCAGTGAGACTACGGCATCCTCAATTGGGGTAGGTATGTTGTGAGGCTGAAGATGGTGGGGAGGAGAAGGAAATAGGGAAGAGGAAAGTGGTAAAGTTCCTGGCTATTCAGACCTGGTCACCAAACACTCCTAAACCCATTTTAAGGAACGTTTCAATTCTGAGTGGTGGTCTTACATCAGGGCGATACTGAGAGCATCTTCCACTCTAGAAAGTGCCGCAAATGCACCATATATTATTTTAAATCAATTAATTGTGAAATAAAAAATTAATCAAATAAATTTTATTTGCGCACGTCGGGATTCGATTCCGCGATCTTTGGATTGCGAATCAAGAACCTCACCCCTCGACAACGGAGGTCGTCTCCTGTGACACTTACGATGTATTTTCTTTCAACTTAAAACGTAAACAAGTCAATAAGTATTGGACAGGTGGGACAGGGGTGAGGGGTTGGGCGGTTACTCGGATGAGTGACCAGAAATGATACGTCGAATAATTTTTTTTTGTTTGGTTATGAAGAAAAATATTTTGTTAAAAAAAAATCAAAAAAGTCACTGGAGACCAAAAATTCATTCACATTTTTACTCCAAATAATGTCAGGAAGTACTGGTTAAAGTAAGTCAAGTACGTCCCTTAACACCCCGTATAGAGCTTGATTAAAGAATCCTTAGCTTAGCCCTTCCTGTATTGTGCAGCCTTGCTTAAGTTAAGACTTCTTCAAGAATCTAGAATGTTAGGTAATCGATGGTTAATTCCAGTTGATCCCGGAGGGAATTTATTTTTGAGGAAATCAAAATTAGAAATAGATACCATTCCAGAGTCAAAAGTATTACCCCTATATCCCTATAGCAGCAACTTTATCTAACCACTGTAAACCTTACATTAATAAATACACTATTTTACTTGTACACATTTTAAAACATGACCCTTTGTTCTTCCACAGAAAAGGATTATTCGGTGAAGACTAAAGTCATCCAGGCTGACTTCAGCGAAGGACCATCTGTCTACAAGAATATTGAAGAACTGCTCCAGGATGTACCAATTGGCATTTTGGGTAAATGAAAATGTTTAAAATGTTACATTCTTTTTTGCCATAAGTGTGCAATATACGCATTTTACTGTTTTATTGTCTATCGATGGCATACACTTATTAAAAAAATAGAAAACACTGCTGTAAGTAAGGCCCTCCGTTCATGGAGATACTTACAAACTACGTGATTGTGACACAACCACAAGTACCCTGCAGATGTACTACTTTTTAAAGCTGGTTTCCGTACACGGCACTACCCGAATTATACTGAACTTGATCATTTTTCACGTGCAGCCGTGGAGTTAACACGATGTCGAACGATGTCAAATGACTTTTTTTCCAACATTAATCTATGCCTTCTTCACTAAATCCTTTCTTGCGTATTCTGGTAATGTAAAGTTATGTAAACACGCATTTTTATTCACTTCCAGAACAAATCTAACATTACTTTCATGTTCAGACGCCATTTCTGTCAAACGTCAAACGAAAGTAGCAGACACGAATGCTACAACGCGTAGCGCGCTACCAGCACCGTCGTTAGCGCGCTACCGACTTCAACCTGACATCCGTCGCGCAGCGCCGTGTACGAACACCAGCAAAATTGTATGGCGGGTACCCACGAGCGGTGTGCGCGCTACGCGCATCAGGCTCGAATAGTTTGTAAGTAGCTCCATGTACGGAGGCGCTAAGAGTGTCACTTTTGAGAAAAATATTTTTGTATTGAAAAAAAGCAAGGAAAATTTTGATTTTTTTTTTGTCTTTTTTATTTCTGCCATCACATTAAATCACCTCCGAAGTTCGTATACTTTACCCCGTACACCCTCTGCCTTACTCATAATCGCAGAATAAGGTAATACCACGGTAATACGAGCGGGTCAGGGGAAATTGTCAAACAGATATCACCTAACCCGCTCGTTTTACCGTGGTATTATCTTATTCTTCGATTATGAGTAAGGCGGCCTATGTATATGTGTATAGACAGAAAACCTCTTTAATTTAGATGGCAGTATTGTCTAAGTTTACTCTAACTTATCTTCTATTCCAGTGAACAATGTGGGCAAGCAGTACTCCTACCCCATGTACTTGAACGAGGTGCCGGACAAAGAGTTGTGGGATATCATCAACATCAACGTCGGAGCCGTCACCATGATGACCAAGATGGTACTGCCGCAGATGAAGAGCAGGGGGAAGGGCGCCATCGTCAATGTCTCTTCGGGAGCTGAGCTGCAGCCCTTGCCGCTCATGACGGTTTATGGTGCTACCAAGGTATCTATATAATTATTTTTTTCTAAACAGTTCAAATTGGAGCAAGTAATGTTCATTGGTCAGAAGTCAACTGTAGTATGCTTCCACAATATGGAATCCTCAATATAAGGAGTACTTAGATTTAGTAGTAAATATGTTAATTTTTTAAATACAGATAAAATTTTTGAAACATTTACATAAGAAATACAACAAAACATAACATGTTAACTTTACGAAGAAGACGTACCATTGCCAGTAAAATAGATAGCCCTAAATTGCTCTTCGTCATTGGTTTAAATGTTCCAATGAGGCATACCAGGAACACTACGCTTCTTCATATAGAAGACAGCAATACGAATGCCTTACGAAAAACTACTACAATATAACCAAATATAATTTAATTTACATTATCACTTATACCATAATGTACTGCGTATGTCTAAATAAACAAATAAATAAATACACAACCAAAAAATGTTCCTGATGTAAAACATAGTAGCAGAATGTAAAATAATCAGTAACTGGTGGCATACACATTGTTTTAAGTAGTATGTTTGTGAACACCTCATTGAGAGAATCCGTGCTGAGGTGTTTACTAGCTTTAGATAAAGTGTTATTGAATATGGTGACCCGACAATTGATCTGGCAACAATTGGACCGCCGATAGTTGGCCCGCCGACAGTTAATCCCTCTGGCAGTTAATCCGGTTGATCCACCGGACCGTTGATCCCTCTGCCAATTGATCCACTAAAAGAATATTTCTTCGGAAGTATGCAAAGAGAATATACGGCCATACAACCAAAGTCGATATACTTAAATCTGCAGACGCTTTGAACGAAAATCCGCTCTATAAATATTTTTACTAATAATAATTCTGACTCCCGGAAGAAGCATGCGGTAATAATAAAATACCACATACTTATAAGTGCAGTTGGCTTAGCAAAAAATCGCTAAAGGTTCCTTTTATTCCAATATAACATACTTTATCTGAATACCACACAAGAGTCCCAACTACTCCCAACAGTCTGGAGCCAGTGAGACTATGGCATCCTCAATTTTGGTTTGTTGTGAGGCTGAAAGTAGTGGGGAGGGGAAGGAGATGTAGAAAATAAGTCAAGGAACAACATTGATAAAGGCTCAAGTGAGTTGTGGAGTACCTGGGCCAAGCTAATGAATTCAGATAGGAAATTACTTAGATCACGAACGCAAAAGAAAGTTGGTAGTTTTTCTGTCATTTCCAATGCATCCATGGACTAAAAAGATTTAATGCGTTAATTTTATGCGAATTCGAAAATTTGTTTATATTTCGTAATCAAAATTTTACGTTCAACATCTGCATTATCCTGAAGTTATAAATCGACAGAGATTGTTGATGTTACTTTCCTATTTATGATGCTTTGAGGTGAAAACAAATGTTTTCCGACTCCGACTGTTTAACATCGTTTTTAAGTATCTGACTTAATTACTGAATTTCATCCCCTCTAATTTTTCCTTGGAAATCTTGAAGGTGTTCTGATTTTTCCAGTTATTCCACACATTCGTCTTTCAGAAATTACAGTTTTAAATCTTCCAAAATTGAATGTCTCGTATTCCTGACACTTGTGTGTGATGACATTTAGGTAATAATATGAATTGTAAATATTCAACTATCACAAACGTTAAATAAAGTTCAAGAGGCATTATAACTTCTTTTTGCAGTGGGGAATTTCCGGTAAATTTTGCTCTTTCCAATTGAAATGTTGAAATCATAACACTTTGTTTATAGTAGAATTTCGATACTAGAAATGTCGAAATGCATTCATTTTAAGCATTGCGTAAATGCGTATACGGACTGCCGGCAGAAGGAGACACACTCCCGGTACACTCCCGGTCGCGGGAAGCTTTACTTTAAGTAGTATTTTATTATATTAAATATCATCTAACAGCCCTTAATACCAGTCATCAGAATCTTGTGAAAGCCAAAGACCAGTTGTTTCACAAGAGCATTTGAACAAGTCATCAGATTTCAAAGTTAATATTGAAGTTCTTCTTATTAATAACTGGTTGATAATGGAATAAGAACAGAACTTGATTAGAATTTTTACAAAACTGAATATTAACTCTGAAATTTGATGACTGTTCAAGTTATGTTATTTGACGGCCTCGGCCAGCAATCCGGAGGTTGCGGGTTCAACCCCCGGCGCGCGAAAATAAGTTTTATTTGATTAATTTATATCACTTTACAATTAATTCAATAAAATTAATATATTATATATATTTGTGGCATGTTCCAGAGTAGACCTGGAACTGCCACAAATCCTGGTGTAAGAGCACCATTCAGTATTGGAACGTCGTTTGAAATGTCTTTTGTCGTGGTTGGTGTCCAGATTTGAATATCCATGTAATTCCCCACCTTCCTCTCCCCCAGCTCCTTCCCTTCCTTACCACCTGCAGCCTCACAACAAACCCCAGTTGGGATGCCACGGTCTCACTGGCTTCGGACGCTTGGTAGCATTAGAAACTTTTGTGCGGTATTCACATCAAAGAGTTCTGTGGAACAAATGGTCCTAAACAAATCTGAGAATCAGTCGTAGATCTAATCAATAAATTCAACAGGTTTTTCAGACAAGATAAAATCTCAAAAAGCTGTGGTACCAGGAAATGATTTTATAATATTTAAATTGATATCTAATAATGTAGGTACACATCAGAAGTGCACTATTGATTTGTTGCTAATTAGTTAATTTATTACTTTTTTTTTGTCGTTAGTGTGCAGAGTCGAAGTCCCACTTGCGTTTGTGTAAACAGCCAAAATGTAATTTTTTTAATATTCTTCCTTAGACCTACGTGAAGTCCTTCACAGCCGCCATCAGGCACGAGTATAGCCGCTTCGGAATCACCGTGCAGCACTTGTCCCCGCTCTTCGTGTCCACCAAGATGAACGCCTTCTCCGAGCGCCTCATGGCCTCCAACCTGTTCGTGCCCGACGCCGAGACCTACTCCCGTCACGCCGTGGCCACCCTCGGCAAGACGGACTGCACCACGGGCTACTGGGCTCATGGCATACAGGTAAACCAACCCATGCCAATTCACAATCAAGTCAATTCAACACTTCTTTGAAAAGTTATTAAAAACTATGAAAAAAAAAATTGAAAAATCGCCCAAAACTTTAACCGAACGTAACCTATTCAACCGTGTTGAGTTGATTTCATTCTGAGTTATCCGGTAACCAAGCAAACACGTATCATTCGGCTGTGATAGAACGAATTTCTAAAAAAATACAAAACAATAAATATTTACAAAATACCTATGCATGTGTTTGATCTGCACACATGCACGTTAAATAATGTCTTTTCACATCTACCGTTAACCTAGGCACGGCACACACGCCAGTACAATTTCGCTGCATCCATAGCTAATTACGAGCATTATACTAATAGTTCTGTGAACATCCAAAAAGTAGGTTTCTAATTTTCCCTTATTTAATAAATCAAAACAAAAATTTCCTCTGAAACCATAAGATTTGTAAGTAGGTACTGAATACCTACCTACTTAATTAATAAACACGATCAATCACATTCGAAAAAAATATTATTTACCGAACCACGAGGAAGCCAAAAATGCGTACATTATTACGCTGTTGCTTCCAATCCTGCTGATCAAAAGCCGAAATTTTGGCTCAACACTCCCCAAATGCACAAATACACTCTTCCCAACGCAACACAACGACCAACAGGCGAATCGAGCGTTACTAAACAAATCACTTAACTGATCGGAGACTCAGATTGATCGATCGAAAAGTTGGGAAAAACGGCCTTTGGTGTGACTTATATTATCTGGGTAATGATGAATCCGGAGAATCTATAAAGATTTTTCCAATTTTGTTTTTACGGTGTAGGATTTGTAATACTTGTATTTGTCAGTTAAATACACTTTTTACAATGATTATTTAATAGAATTATTATTACCTTTTACGTAGGTGACTATTTGCCCAGACTCATAAAAATGTTTGGTCGATAAGTATATTTTTTTATGTACGTAATAAGTTCTGTAGTTCAGAAAAAACGCAATAAAAATGCCTGTGGAAGATTTTAAAGATTGTTCTGTTACAGTATTTACGCTTCTAATGGCTGGCATCAGGCCGGAATATATGATTATAAACCACAATAAACGATGAATTGATTGAATTGCAATTCTCTCATACTTTAATTAGAGAACGTATCTTGTCTGACGATGTACAGTAGGTGTACATTTAATCGGGATTTCACGACAAAGTCGTCAAAGGATCTTCCATTAAATTAATGATCAGCACGTACATAAACAAATAAAACATCCATTGATTTAATTAACCTTGTAAGTTATTTTCCGGAAGATCGCCATTTGGTTATTGTTAGATATCAGATTTTATACATTCTTTAGTGCCGATAATCCATAAGTAGACATTTGATCTCTTTCATCTTATCGGGTGTATTAGCTTTCTTACAAGCATTTCCATAAAAGCTTAAAAAAATATATGTGCCCGACGCTTCTTTTCGAGATAATCGAAACTTGATTCATCTAGAAGCCAAAAGATGTTTTCACAATTTTCTCGATATTTTAACAATGATGTAGTCAGTTTAGGGAAAATACGACATACCTAATTACTCAAAATATAACTAAGTGACCGAAGGGATGTGCAGAGAGGATGTACCGTCGAATAACAAATGTATAAAAAATATTTTCATCCAAATGTATCAAGGAAAAATCTGCTTTCTATATACTGGGTATACAGCGCATAAATACAAAAAAATCAACTTATTATTAAGTCGATTTTATGTTTGAAATTGGTGAATAAAACACAAAAATATATAATTTTATCGGCGGATCAACTGTCGGGTCACCATTATTTCCTTGCCAAGTGAATAAAATATAATATTTTTGTGTGCTAGCAGAATTTTCAATGTTTTATATTATACTAGCTGGTACCCAGCATGCTTTGCCATGCCATTTAATAAAGAAATTGTTTCTCCCTATAAAATTTCCCACAAATCTCCCGCAACATCATTTACATGGCAACGGTTTGTTTTCCACGGCAACGATTTGTTTTGCTTAGCAATAACTCGCTTTTGCATACAGAAAACGTATGAAAAATATAATATATTTTCATTGTAGATTTCATAACGCCAGAGCTTACCATTATATACAGTTATAGTACTCGCATATAATTTAGCTTTCTATTAGTGAAAGAATTTTTAAAATCGTTTTATTGTTTTACGCGTGATAGCGTAACAATCAAACACACGCAGTTTCGCATTTATAATATTAGTATAGATTAAATTTTATATCATGAAATCGAGATAAGTGTGGCGAGCTACTACTACAAATCCACGGTGGATTCGCTGGCGCACGAATGGTATAAACGTCAGGAATCCACGGTCGATTCCTGGCGTACTAGAGGTTAAGAAAAAAAAAGAAAATCTTAACTGGCGACTCAAAAAAAGAATTCAAAATCAGACCGGGAAAGAGGTGTCAAATTGCATGGAGGAGGATTGGGGCAGAAAGGTCGGAGGCCTGATGACGATAGACCGCATTCAGTGGAGAATAATTATTGTGGATGAAGCCAAACCCCACCCTGGAATGTGGCGCCGTAATGATAATGATGAATTATTTATTAATTTGTACTGTATTTGTTTCAGTACTTCTTCATCGCCCTTCCTCCAGTGTGGGTGAGAATCTTGATCGGCGGCAATATGAACGAGAGTTTCCGGGAAGAATACTTCAACAGCAAAGTCAAGAGCAAATGATTCTTCACCTTCATCTCACTTACATTTTATAAATACTCCATACTTATGTAATATTAAAAATAATTATTTCATATCTTTGAGATTCCTGTCCACCTCACTTCCCTATCCCTCTATTATTCTCTATCAATTTTGTGGATATTGCACTTACCCAAATGATTTTCTTTTGTAAAATAGGTTTATTGTCGCAATCAATCTGACATCGTAATATACACAACTACATAGCAAATGTATTTTAAAATATTTATATTTATTTTTATTAAAATTAAAAAGAAAGTACAAACATTTTAGGGGATTTTTTGACCCCCCCATACCCCTTGTCACACTTCTCTACTCCCCCCCCCCTTAAGGTGTTACGTAATTTATGGATGGCCCCTTATGCGAATTCACACTACAATTTTTTAATAACTGTCTGTTAAAATACAGTTTAAAATTAATACATATGAGAAAAAAATCTTTCAACTAATCAAATCGAGTTTTTAGTTGAATTGCGCTTAAAAAATTTTGAAACACCGACATAAATCAAAACTTCCTAGATCACAAGGCCGCGACACTGAATGCAATCGACCTTCCAATTTGTATGAGAACCTCCAAAAAATAATTTTTTTATAATTTTTTTTTAAATAACTGAAATATTTTTAAATAATTTAATAAATAAGAATACATAGAAAAAATAGTGTAAAATGAGAATTTTTGTGGGATCTCGTACAAATTAGGAGGCAGATTTGGATGAGTGTCCCGGCCTTGTGATCTAGGTGATTTTGCTTATACGATGATTTGGTTTCATTTCGTCTTTTCGTTTTTTATAAATTTTCTTCTCTTCTACCAAAATTTTTAATGTTTTGGACTTTGATATCAAAAATGATTCATGGAAAAATAACGTCAAAAACAATGCTATTTTTGTAACATGTTTTACCAGAGAGTGAAAATAAAATAATCATAATAATAAAAAGAAACCCGTAAAAACCAAACAGTTTTTTACTACAATAACTTACATCTATTTTAGATCCAGTTGCGCCATCTCCTGGGCCGGCTAGTAGCCAATTTCAAATACTTAGATTTTTTGATTTGATTGATTATTTAACCTTCTTCCCCAGGGACTGACATAATTGATTGAACACCGATATCACCTGATCCAAATACTAATAGGATGGTACCGAAATTTATTTCGTAACTGATGTAATTTTTTAAATATAATGTCATCCATTTAAAAAAAAAATTGGTTGTCTGTAAAGTCGGTTCACGGACAATAATTTTACGTGATAACGTCATATAATAACGATGGAGTGGAAGAGAGATAGATGCGTCACAAGCGGAACGCTTAGGCCGAACGCTTGTTCCGCGCTCTCGTGAACGTGACAATGAGTCATGCTTTTTCGTGAGTGCAGCCGGCGTTCATCGATTTATAAGACGTTATTTTTCCATGAATCATTCATAAAATGTATTTTGGTAACGTGATATACAGTTGAGCGCACTTTTGTATAAATGTAAAAAAAATGTGTCATATTAATTCTTACTGTAAAGACATTCTCATAAATAAAATGTTCTTGATTACAATTGTCATGTAATTTTTTCATTACCTCTCCAAAAATGTCTAATTTTGATAGTTCTTTTCTACAACCATAACTTGCACAAATTACATTATTTGCCATGAACATCAAATTATTCCACCTTGTAACCTATCTGGAATTGCAAAGTTTTCTTAATACTAGCTACTGTTTTTAAATTAATGTAAAGAAAAAGTATTGTTGTGGTGTCGGTTAGATTGAGAATTGTCACTTGTTTTGTTATTATATGATTTTATTGTAAAGTGTCAGTTTGTTAGAAGAAACCATAAAAAGAAAGTGATATAATAAACATAAATGTCGTTTCTTCGTTACACAACTTAGCAACACAAGTGTTTTATTTATCAATTAAATTAAGGAATCAAACATCTACATTATAAAACGACATTTTTCGTTAAAAACCCAAAAAATGGAGAAACTTCAGTTTGAATTCACTCTGCTACCTGGAAGTGAAGGCAAGTCAAACGTTTGTAGCATTACCTCAATAGTTACAAGTGATGATAAAGTGTACGCAATACCAGAATCGCTACAATCAGCCAGCCATCACAAGGAAATAATGAAAACTGCTGCTTTTAGTAAAGTGAAAAATAGTTTGGGAAAAAGGTACCAGGTTAGGAGAGTCTGGATTACCATGACAGAAGAACTGAAAAAAACATATGTAGACGAACATGGAAATTTACAGTTTGGAGACCAATACCTCGAAGAATTGCAAGAAAAAAGTTCCCCAGTACATCAAAAAGAAGAAACAAGTACACTGGAAAGATTGATTGAAAAATTAATGGGAAATAACCAACAGAGCTTAAAAAACATTGCTGAGAAGTTCGTTATTGAAAAATTCTGTAATAAAAATACAAATGCAAGCCAGTGGATCGAAGTATTTGAAAAAGAATGTTTACGGTTTGATGTGATCACGGATGAAAAAAAAATAGAAATACTCAGATTGTTTATGGATAAAACTTGTGTAGATTGGTACAGTTCCATGATTATAAAATTATAACGACATTTATGTTTATTATATCACTTTCTTTTTATGGTTTCTTATAACAAACTGACACTTTACAATAAAATCATATAATAACAAAACAAGTGACAATTCTCAATCTAACCGACACCACAACAATACTTTTTCTTTACATTAATAAAAAAAAAACAGTATCTTAATCCATACAAAAACCACCTCGGGCTTTGCGTGCTCTCAAACCATCGACCAAGTTATGTTTTGTTGATATCAGATTTACAGTTACCATATACTAATGTTAAGTATGTTATTATTATTTATAACGTACGCACAATCTTTAATTTATGGAAAATTTAAAAAATAAATCAAACAAACAATATGGCGTCTTATTTTTAAGAGTTATAACTGAAGCACAATATTTCAAAGGACTAAGATTGATTATTGTTGGTATTCCAGGCATAAAAACTTATGAAAATTTGATCACGTCAGAGTTCAGCATTTGAGAGCAGTTGCTGCAATTCTGCTTTGTAGATAAGACAACGTAAGATTTTTTAAACTATTTCCTTTTCGTCGTAGATTTTGATACCCCTCATGAATCGCGCCCGGAACTGCTGCAGAGTAACCTAATCCTTGTGGCGGATCTGATCCAGTGAAGACAATAGTAATTATGATATATATGGTAATCCTAATAAAGAGATTAAAAGAATTTGGCATTCTCAGACTATAAAAATATTACCATTTGTTATTTCGGCTACTGGTGTTATACCTAGCTCTCTCATTCAAAATTTAGGCTTATTAGATTTGTCAAAGAATCTACAATGCAAAAATCAGTCATTTTAAATACATGTAAGATTACGAAAGACTTTTTAAATATTTATATTGAGGGATCAGTTGGATTTATCGATCCAGTTATGAGTTCTACCGAGTCGAACCCTCTGATATGAAAATATCTGGAGTCGGTGAATTATTTTCCCATTTGATCTCTGATAGGTTAACATGTTGTTCTTGTATTGTTTTGTAATTATTATACTTAAATAGTGCAATTGCATAGCGTGGATTGACTAGATTTGTGGAAAAGTGTGTAGAAGGGTTTAGTTTTTCCTGTGGGAAGATTTAACCTGGACATAAAATCAAAATGAATAAAGACAATATTATATTTTTAAGTATAAGATTTTATTCTAAACCAATTCATACATACAGTCATAACCAATGTGTGATAACATTAACGAGATTATTCTTAGTAATGAATTAACAAAAACAGAAGATTTAATCAGAATAATATGCAATCTAGAATATCTAAAAATATTTTAAAAATGTATTCTAAACAGGGCAGAGCAAGACAATATACAAAAAGATACGCAAAGCTTAGCCTATTTTTACAAAAGTAAAAACAAACAAAATATTGAAAACATTATTTTTAACGTAGCAAGGAAAAATATTATTTACAAAAATTAGCGAAAATTTTCATTTATATAAAGGTTGTAAAACGTGAATATTGCTGTCTTTTTTTGTAGTTTTTTTTTAATATATTGATGAAAATTTTGTAAATCCTGGTTTCCTTGCGATATTGGAATTTGTTCAGTACATTTAAAACAATTACATTATAAAAAATACACACGCAAAAATGCAATGATTATCGATTAGTAATAGAAAAAAAAAGATTTATGGAGATGATTTAATGATTGCCGAAAGATGACGATGATGCACAAAATTTCTGTAATGTCAACGATTAGAACATCAATTTTTTTAAACTGCGTTTTTCTATGTTGCGTTCTATGAAGCAATGTCGTGTTTGTTGATGATGATGTTTAAATTTACGTGCAATTTCATGTCCCAAGTGACATTTTAACTTGGTGATGATTTTATTCTGTCTGACGTATCACCAGGAACATTGGTGATGAGAACCGGCGTCTTTGTGTCACCGGTGACAGGTGACACCTTCATTCTCGATAGTGATGTAGGGAACAGCGTTCAGGTCACTTGTGACATAGTTTTTTAATGGTGATGAGGTGACGATGATGATGATGGGGTGATGTACATTATGTCTTCATGTCTCTGATGACATTGTCATTTGTCATCGATTTTAGATGTTAGAATAACCCGACCCCATTGATCTTTTCTTGGGCGTGGATCTCTGGAAGAAGACATCAGGATTCTGGAATTAAAAAAATACGTTAATTAGAGAGGTAAAACTTTGTAAGCGGTGGTAAAGTTATTTTTCTTTTAAAAACATAAGCGATGTAACCATTTTTGATTTTTCTTACTGAGACAATTACGAAAACGATTGCGATTATGCCATAAAAATAGTAAGATTACGACCATTACACGAAGTAATCATATTATTCATAAACACGCAGTAATCACAAAGATTTTTATCAGAAATTGGGAATAAAGATTTCCTTAGATGCGATTTTAGATTTTCACGGCCAAAAGTATTTTATTTATTTATTTTTGGGGTGTTATGCCGTGTCACATCTGCCTTAATGATGGACCCTGTAAAGCTGTCCGAAACGTTGGCTAAAGAAGTAGGTAGCGCAGCATGGCGTATCAACCCAAAAATAAATAACGAATGTTTCCTTACATCATTACAACTGCGATTGTGTTACATATACCTATTTCATTCCTTTTGAACGACCTTGGTACTCTACACAACGAATAATGCAGATTAAGAAAAATACTGATATTAAAGTAACCGATTGATAAAAAAAGATCAAAAAACTCAAAATAGAAAAATAAAGTATATTGCTTGATTAATAAAATAACAGCGAGGTCGGAAAATAAATCTCCCCGCATTTTTGTCAACTCTACAGAAGCAAATATCTATTATTAAATCTACAAAATAAATTACGGGGTATGTTTTAATATTTTCCGGAATAAATTAAAATATCACCTAAACGGCTTCAACTTAATTTAGAACAGAAATAACTTTCCGGTTATATCTGAACACATCTCACACAAATAAAACTGTCGCTGTGATTTATGAATGGTAGAAAAAGGTGGGCGTTCATTGTGTCCGTTGTGTTTTATAAATATACATTGACAGTTATTTAATTGCTTCGGCGTGTTTATATACAACACAATTATAAGAAACAATCCCCCGAGCCAACAGCTGGCGCTTGTTCATGCAAATAAAATAGTCAAAATATCCTAGCTCTTTTACATGTGAACATGAGGTTTATATTATAGCTTTTAGCTGGTTATGTTTTTCCCCTTTATTAATTTACACACGGTTTTGTTATTGTTATTCTGCTTAAGTAATTTAACATAAATTTTCATTGTCCTCGACTTTAGAACGACAGATGAGTACTGTTGTAGTTATATGATACATAATATAATTATGGCTTGACGAATACGAAGCCCCCGTGCGCCACATGGCGTTGCGCCTACCCGAGGCCGGGCCTGGACACAATGTCACCGCAAGGTGATTAGATTAGTATAATTTTCTCAAAAACCAAGGCTAAATGTCCGATATTTCTGTTACAAATGTTTGGAAAAAAAATCTCAGCAGGTTGATATAAAACTAGCCTAACTATTTTTGTACCAAAATAAAATTGGTGAGATCCCAAGAATAAAAATATATTATGTTCCAGCATCAACGGCTTCGTATATCATTCGTCAAATTTAAAAGTTGAGTATCAAAAAATTCTTAAAAAACTTTTGAATAATTCTTTCAAATTCAAAAACCGCTTTATTTTCTCAGGTAATTAATTTCAACCTTGTTTACATAATGAGATTTCGGTGATTTACGGTTTTTATCTATTCGTTGTAAAAATAAATTGCACATCACGTTTTCTTCAGGAAATTTTGTGATAGGCTGAGTAATTAGTTAAATTTTATTTGTTTGGCTAAGTCTATTTATAAACAAATGTTCGCCATCTGGATAACCACGTCAACAAGTTTTGTAGCTAAATATCCGTGGAGGAAACTTCTTTTCTCCACGCAAATACCGCTTAGGTACTTCTAATTAATTGGAATTATGAATGTAGGCCAAATCTAGACAAATTAAATTTACGACATTTTTAAATCGCCATTTAAAAACGTTGCTCATTTTCTTTACTGCATCGCGGTGCGTTTATATTGTGCAACGATTATGTGCAATGTGCATTTGCCGTATGCATAGGATAAATCAACCTCCTTTGACATTTGCGGACATATTTTATGCAAATATTTTTCGATCCTGTTATTCAAATTTCCATGACATGATTATACACTTATAGAATGTATATTGTACATGCTTACACCATTTCATCGCTGGGGAACTATGACATCCAAATTCGGAGATGCCTAGAGGCAAAAGAAAATGGCGAAATAGAAGATGGGATTATAAAGTGGGGAAACACCTGTCTATTCAGAACATGTAAATAAATATCACTAAAGCCATTACAATCAACGAAGATATAATTTAGGCGATACTGAAAGATTCTTAACATTTTTGGAATGAAGTTCGAGAATAATTGTAGATCACAGAGGAAAAACAAGGAATGTCGGTTAAAAACTCAAACTGCAGTGACAATGCCAATGTATTATTGTTTATATTTAACACTGCAAATTTATTTTAGCCACAACCATCGCGGTGAAGTTATTCATTTAGTTACTTATAGAAGGCAAGAATTATGTACGTCCATCTGCAAATAGTAAAAAAATCGACTTTTGTTAAACAGAGGCTCAACGTTTTTCAATAATTTGCCACATGTGCTAAAAAGAAAGAAAGGGTAAATTATGGTAAAGAGAACAAAAAAAAAAGAAAGACAAAGATTAGTTTGTTTAAGAATAGTTTGTAGAATATCGAAGATGGTGAAAAAAAGCATTATCACTGAGTGTCAGTGACAAAATTAGCGTTTTAAGAATTATATTTATCTTAAATTTCGTGTTTTTTGCCTGTGGTCTTCAATTTAACTAATTACCGATATAACATAATTTAAATTTCTATTACACAATACTTTTGTCTTTCCGCTACGACAGTTTTGAACTTGCGGCTTTTGCGTATTTTAAAAAGAAAACTTCGTTGAACTGAGTTTTTTCTGTCTCGAAACCTTCTTATATTTACAAATCTTGACAGATCTACTTAGTGGTTCTCGCACAACCGAATAAGTATTTGATATCTGAGATTTACATTATGTCTAGATTTGAATTTGCGACCTCTGGGCTAAAAGGATCTTACCACTTTGTTTGACTTTCATCAATGTTAAAAGACATTGTGTATTTTAAAATTAAAACTTCTATGAACTGGGTGATTTCCGTCTCGTCACTTGTCTTATGTTGGGACAGGACTAATTAGCGGTCCACCAAGAACTACGCCGAATTTGAACTTGCGACCTCTGGGCCCTGAGCCAAGGATTCTTACCACTCTATTTTCCGGTCGTCAACTTTTAAAGAAATGCATTTAAACATAATCTTCTCTGAACTGGGTGATTTCCGTCTCGTCACCTGTCTTATATTCGACAGAAGTAGTTTGAAGTGGTGTATACATAACAGTTTTTAAGTGCTTGATACCGGGGATCACATCCGACATTAACATAAAGCATAAAAAAATGGTGTAACAAAATGGCGACGGGCCAGAGACAACAATTTTTCCTGAAATATTTCCACAATTCCTGACTTTCTGGCCGACCCACGCCGACCCATAAAACTAAACGAGCGAATTTGCGTTGCCGCCAAGCTGACCGTTGGAAAACTCAAAAAGAAATGTAATAAAAACCTATTTTTTATCTTCCCGCCATACTGTGTCATGCCATTGAGATAATTGCTAATTTTACTGCTTTACGCTCAGAAATATACCACCCAGCAGAAGTACCTACCAACCCACATAAGCTAAAATGAATACACCAGTTCCTACCTAAGTAATAGAGATGAGATACTTCAAGATGCTGGCTTCAGAAGTGAGCAAGTAAATATTAGTTTAAGAACTTGTAAGAATGTGCGTATAACAAACATTATTTATCAATTTGATGTGTGTAGAACATCCAGCCGAATCGCTGAATGTAAACATAACAGAATAAAAATATTATGGATTTTAAAGCGGTTTACAATAACAAATAATATTTATGATACTCGTATTTCAGAGTGGTAAATCAGATCGTTAAAAACGTTCAAAATACGCAACTGTTGATAGTCGATGAATATGATGGCTTTCTTACATTTGTTTGCATGTGTTCTGAAATTCCAACTCATTGTTAACTAATATGTATATATATATTTTAAAAGGAAATTTAATAAAAATATTTGATAACAGAGTATTAATTCATATGTACAATAGTACATTTCATTTTCATAATTATGTACCTTTGTGTATTTTTTTTAAAGATGTACCCCTATAAAAAGCAAGGCTTGTGTGTATTGGAGGGGGTGTATATATTTAGCTGTTAATGAGATTTTTTTATTACTGTTGACTTTATTTTTTTAGTTTTAATTTTTAATAAAAGTTTTATTTTAATCTGGTTTGTTTTTTGTATATTTTAGTTTTATTTAGAGTATATCGGTAAACGAATGGTCACAAGAATTAGGGAGAAATGAGAGAGAAACATTACTCTACCAAAGTTATCAAAATGTTCATCAATGAACTACTTACTGAACACCATAATCAAAATTCCAAAAAATGTCGATTACAAATTGCACACAACGCAAACAATTTGATTGGTTGAAATATCTTGATTGTATGTGCACATAGTGTTAAAAAAAAACACCTTACTTTACTTTTCATGTTATTTTGATTAGTAGAATTTAAAAAAAAAGTTTACGTAAAAAGTTGTACTCTATAATTTTTTGATACGCCTTCGAAATATTGCTCTAAATAATATTGAGCTTATTGTATTTGCGATTGTTGTTGCTTTATGTTGTGATGTACCGTGTACCTCTAGACTTTTGCGAAAATTGTTAGGAATATACATATATTCTGATATTATAAACTAATATTGTAAATTTAACTCTCCTAAAACAGGAATTTCCTAGTTGGACAGACAAAGTTTACATAGTATGTTAACTTTCTCACTTAATAAATTAAATAAATTATTTTTTGTAATGTATGTATTTAAATTTATTATTTTTAGGAAACAAGTGCTAAAGAATCAGGAAAAAGAGAGGTAACTCCTGTTAAGTTTTCAAAAAGTAAATCGGTATAACTTTGACACATGCTAGGGAACAAAAACCGCTACGTGTCAAAATTGCTCCTGAAAGGCGAGGTGTAAGGTTGACGTAGGAGGTGGGAAATTGTGACATTTGAAAAACATTCATCAGTGGACAGGTGATCAAGGTGAGGAGGTGTTCAAGTTGGCTGATGACCGACAAATGTTTGGCAGGATGGCCCAAAACATTCTTGGAAGAATGCGGCAACCCAGAGAAGAAAAACTGTATACATTTGGAAACTATAACGACCCGCCCCACTAGCGAACAAATTCTTGTAAACGTATTATGAATTCTATGGTTCTGCATATATTATGCTTTTATAAGATTGTATTATGTTTGGGGGTCGTTAACTTCCTTAACCCTAAAATTTATAATACAGATCATTTCACTGAGCATAACTTGTGTCGAAAAAGGAGTAAGATGGTCACAAATAAATTACTAATAAATGAGATGGCTAAATCCGGAAATTAATCCACCGAACTCGGTGAAAAACGATTGTGTGAATTATTTACTTCAAGTGCAAGTAAAAATTACAGTTTTTCAGTTAAAATTACAGGAATTTCATTCCATTGTAAGTTAGGGTGAACATGATTAACAATTATTTCTCAATAAGTATATTATTTCTGATTCCAAAAAATTCCTAAGAAGAAGAAAAAAATATCTATTTAGTTTTAATTCTGTGATCTAATGTAACTTCGTAAAAGCTGCAAAACTCTATCGAAGTTTGTTTAAAGCGATTTTTTTAAATATTTATGCAATTTACAAAATACGCACACTGATGCATCGATTGCATTTAGGAAAGGAAATTCCAGAGAAAATTATAAAAAAAGTTAATTTCTAAAATAACACAAATAATTTTAATATTTCGAGAATTCAAATTCGAAGGTGGTCGTGCACATATTTTTTTCTGATAAAAATAAATAATTTAAAATGCTATTTCTCAGTGACGTTTAGTAATTCTTTAGTATCTTAATTCTCAATATCGGATATGTAGGTACAGATATGCACTAATGGTTTGTGTCAGCTCAAAATTACGCGACTTATCCGCCATAGATATGTAATTATCTAAATAATTTAAAAGAAAAAATGGAATAAGGACGTTTCACAGAACCGTAAAAAATCACGGTGAAAGTTAAAAAAATAATTAAAAAAGTTACAACGACCGAGAATCGAATCCCAGTCAACTGCTTGGAAGGTCTATTATGCTGACCATTATACCGCAAACGGCGGCATAAATTCATTAAGGACGGGTTGTTTCAAAAAATTTGATGGGTTCATCAAATATTTGAAGTTAATTTTCACGTTCTGTGTAAGTTCTATTCGAGTTCTGTTATTTTATCATCATAGGCCAGCTGCTTCATTAAACTGAAATCATCACAGAACTTGAATAGAACTTACACAGAAAGTGAAAATTAACGTCAAATATTTGACGGATTCGTCAAATTTTTTGAAACAACCCATCCTTAATGTGTTAAAAATATTAGAATATAGAATTTTGAATTTTACAACGTTACTTACATTACATCCGATTTTTTTTAATTATAAATGTTTGATTAAATTATTTTTTAAAAATTGTTTAATTACTTGGTATATTATGTAATTATTTAACAAAGGTTTTTTAATTCAGTTCAAAATGTTTGTAATACTTAATACCGATTGTTTTCTATTTAATGTTGACCTTCCCGAATAATAACAAATCGTCTCGAAGAACCAGCGCGGCTTGACTACCAAAAAGTGCAAAAAACTATCCGAATTTTGATTTTAAAGTTCAACACTGTTAAAAAAATGTTGAATACCTTTTCACATAATAATATTTAGTTGTGGAAGCAAGTCGACGCACTACCATGATGATAACTTATAAATTATAACTAAAGGCATGTTTGCTAACAAAATAAATTCATATAAGTGCAGTTATTCAAACCTAATTGTTATTTCTTTTTCTATTTGTAAATTCACTTTGTAGCTTCATTTTAATTAAATTAAAATAATTAGCCTTGTTTAAACCACTACATTAAAAATATCTACGTGTTTCAGACCCTAAGGTTCCTTCATCAAAATACAATAATAATTAATAATCAAGTAAAAATTATAAAACAATAATTTTAAAAGTAATTTTTTTTCATTTAACCAACTTTAGTTACTTAAAAATATTCACCCTTGAAGTAGAAACCTACACAGGCAAACTTAAGATATCGATCACTATTAAAATCAAATAAAATGATAAAATCCAATGTTAGGCAGTGCAATAGAGACAGAGTAAGTAAAGCTCATTGGCTGTCTCAGTACAGTAGTTAAAAGATGTTAGGGCGCTAGGTCATAAGGTGACATTCATTTTCTTTCTAAACGACTTCTATGTGTGTATATCTCTTCAATAGATTTAACAATAATAAAGCTATACAAATGCATGGATATACTGGTTTATGTGTAAAGACATTGAAAATTCAAGATAATTCCAGTATAAGGAATAAGGATGAATTGCCGGCAGTTCAATAACTTAATTAATGTTGTCACAGCTTTGCGAAAAATGACTATCCATGAAAACAGTATTTACACGAACATTCCCTTGTAATACTTTAAGCTTTCACTTGACTTCTTTTATTTATTGTTGCAAGATGTTTTGATAACATTAAATGCATTAAAAAAACCAACAATCACGCGTTAAGTATTTGTGCAAATTTGTTTATGTTTTAAAGCTTTTAAAATGGAATGAAAGATCATCTGTTGAACCCATGTTACTGTTGACACAATTCTTCGTCTCGTGACAGTAGCAGTCGTTGTGTCGTGAAAAATGTTTTGATATTTTGTTGTTTACAAAACGCTTTTTGAAAAGAATGAGAATTTGGCAACGAATGCTGATGGTAAAAATACATTGAGGTGTTTTTAATTTTCACTTACGTGGCTTAGGTACCACGGCAAAAAATGCTTACCCACCTGCAATGCATTCATGCAAATATGGAGATGCGGAAATCATATTGTATAAAATTTTAACCATTATGACACGTCATTATGACACGTCATTATGACACGTCATTATGACACGACAAAAATTGTCAGAAGCCGTTTTTGGGTAGGAAAACAAAAGTTTAAATTAATATGAACAAGGTCTTGTAAATATTCATCCTTATGCCTTATACAGGAATTATCTTGAATTTCCAATTTCCTTACCCGTATACATTACAGTTGTATTAATTTATTATCGTTAAATCCGTTGAAGATACACAAGGCGATCACTCGATGACCACCTTTGGATTAATAAAAATATTAAGACAGCCAATGAGCTTTGCGCACTCTGTCTCTCTTTTACTGCCTGTCATCTTATCGATATTTTAAGCTTCCTTAGCAGGGTGACTTCAAGGGTAATTTTTTAAAATAATTAAAATTAGTTGAATGGAAATCATAAACTTTTTTGAAATTTAATTATTATTTAAAATATCTTGATTGTAGTAAGAAATCATCAATGCAACACATAAATTTTTTTTATTTTTTTGCTTTTTCGACTTAAATATGCTTTAATTGTAAATATTTTCGTCATTGTAGACATTAGCGAATCTCGAAAGAACATTTGAAAAATAAATGTCAGAAAAAGAGTCGCATCTAGGAATTGAACCCGGACCTTAGCACTTGCCGGGGCTCTGCTCTTACTACTGTGCTAATTCAACCCTATCCCCTTCGGTTATATTTAACTGTATCATACTTTGACTAAGAACTACCAACAATATCAATTTTCTAAACCCATATTTTTATTGGCTGCTATATTTATGTATTATTGCAAGATTCTTACTAATAAATAATAATAATAATAATATTTGGATGACTTGTATAGCGCCGTTTTTGTGAAAAATCACCCCAAGGGCGCTGAATATATCAATTTTTCGAGGGCGTCTGAGTGTATCCATTTTTATTTTAATGTGCGACATCTATTGAATTTTCTACAAGTTTCGCCTAATTATATATATATTATTTATTAATTAAGACAAAAGTAGATCCACCAGATGAGAGTGGTATGGCAAGTTTGCAGGAGCATTATTTTTAGAAAACCTTTATTATCCATGACTTATAATTAAATTAAATAAAAAAAGTAATAAAATGGAACATTACATCAAAATGCGATGATAATTTTATGAGTTTTACGTGTCCCAAAAAATGTACAAACACTAAAACATTCGCCACCTTATTACTTGTGAGGGAGGCACGATAAAAACACACAAAAAAAACTGTGATGGATGGGGCGAGACGGGAATAAAAATTGGGTTATCTATTAAAATCTGCGCTGGAAAACTAGCGAATAATGCGAAAAACCGGTGACGCAATAAAAAAAATCGTGTTTTATAATAGAATTTGAATTAAATGCAGAGATGTGACTAGATTTAGTGCGGTGCAATGGCGCGAAACACGGCGAGTGGGCACTGAGATTGTCTGTTCTCATATTCAAAACTTCAGTTTGAATTCGCAGAAAATGTAATATTGTTCGAATTGTTTACTAGACGCTAAAAAGTTAAGAATTATTATGAATGTGTTTATTGATATGTTAAAATAAGATAAAGAGTTATTTATTACAAGTTTTCAGTAATGTTAAACTTTAAGTTATTGTATAATATTTACAGTAATTATTTAGTACACATTATAATTGACAACAAATTAAACGATACGGCTCAAACAGCAAAAGAGAAGGGAAGAATGAAAAAATGTTCTTGTATAGCTTTTGTTTCTGTGTTCTAATATTTGAATAAAATTTTGAATTCCTGAAAGTAGATAGTTGTCGGTAGATAGACACTAGCAATTGCCAGTAGGTAGCTACTGATTGGATAGATTGATTACTTTGTGGTGAGAGCAGGCGCCCGGATAACAGAAGGTTACCGGTTAAAACATCGGTAAAGTAATAACATCGCGTATATTTTTCTAATAGATTTACTTTGTAATTTTAGATTTACTTATTTTACTACACAGAGTGATTAATTATTTTTAACAACAACTATAATATTATGCGCGGATATAACTATGTATTCTTAAGTTCACTTTTCGAAGGAGGTAGCTGCTGTTCAGTTTTCACTGAAAAAACAAAGCTTTCTGTCAAAACAACAAGTTTTTTTAACATCGGAAATTCAACAGAAGGACTCTAGCGACTAATATAAAATAACTTATCCAGATGTTCAACATTAAATATTATAACGTAATAATAATTATAATAGGATAATTAACCACAAGGGCGCTATTTAACGTAAGTAAGGGGTCATCCATTAATTACGTGAGCTGTTTTTTTTTTCAATTTAGACCCCCCCCCCCTTGGTGAGATTAAGTGATATTTGGTGGGCCCCCTTACCCCTTACGTGAGATTTACACTACACTTATTAAATGACTATATTTATTTTCATAAAGATTAGCCATTGGATTTTTCTGCCGGCAAAACGGGACACTTGATGGACAGATGTGAAACAATTTTTTTTTGGTGAGATTTTACTGGACCCACCCCCCCCCCATTTTGAGCTCTCGTAATTAATGGATGCCCAAAGTAGTAACACCTCATTTCGTTTAAAAGAGCTTCGGTTGTAGAATATTAATAATTCGGCTCAGGGGCATGTAAAGTGGGTTGGTTTAGAAGGTTCAACCCCCCCATCCTCCCATATGAAAAAAGAGAATAGTTCTAGTGATATTTCTGAAAAATACAACAATTTTAATTGAACTGTCTATTTTATTAATGTTATGTAAATATTAAGTGTTGGTAAGTAGAGGTCCAAAAAATCTTCTAATAAATTTTCCAGCCTCTCCCCCCTTGACCCCCCCCCCCCGCTTACTGTGGAACCCCCCCACCCCTCTGTGTGAATGATTCTATTCCTATGCAACTGATTCGTCTCATTTCCCGCGCTTTAACCGAAAAACAAAGTACTTCAAAAATACTAATATTTACGAGCTGTTCAAAATGAGAGAATCCAAGAAAAAAACATTCCCAAGCACTTATTTACAGAAAACTTCAAATATTTATATGACTAAGCTTGTTATGCAAAACGAAAAATCCACCAAAAACACGTACAACGTCTTACATCTAGTTGTTAACGTCAAATAATGCCGGCATAAACATCTTCTATTAGTGCTTCGGCCGAGCGTACTGTTTATAAATAAGAAATCACGCGCAGAGTTTTTTTCCTAACGGTGAGCATTAATCTGATCTTTTCTGATGTTTAGAGTTTTGTAACGTCTCTTGAGAAGAGATATGATTGACAGTTGCGGCCAGAAGACAGCGGCTTTAATGTTAATGTTAATGTAGAAGACGAGGAGAAACTAGCCAACACATTACATTATATTAAAAGCAGAGGCGAGTTTATGGGGCAGCTGGAACGAGAAATTTGAAAATTCATATTGCGCTCTGTTTATTTTGCGTTCCGGAGGAGCCAAATGTAAATTTAACTTTGGCTTGAATCTGGAATAGTCGGTTAATCTCTAAGCTGGCAAGGAGGAGGATTGCATCTGTTAATCTGGAATTTATTTCGGCAGTCTGAGCATACAATGAGGGTGTTTGTATACCTACAAAATGTGAGCTTGGACGTTGTTTATCTTTGAAAATCTAGATACAGATTTGAACCATAAATCAACACTGATTCGCATCGAACTTTGTAAATATCGCTATTTCAATCATGTGCTATGGAGCTTATAAATATCTGTTCCATCGTTATTTTACTTCTAATGCGTTTTGTTTTCTCAGCAAAAAGTGGTGGTGGTTTTTGTCGATTGAACAGATTTATCAGTCTCGAATTTCTAAGACAGCGCATCTCTTTTCAGCTCGAAATGTCTTTTCCACCATGAGCGTCTGCCCAGCTTCTGCTTGGCTAGCTGGATCGAGAGAGAGTGGTTGAGGGAGGCCTTTTGGTCTCCCCAGTCGAACTCTCTCGATCCATCCTGACTCCCAGATTCCTACCCACCCCTCGCACCTTTTTTCTTCCCAGGACTCCAGCCCCTTCATTTCCCAAAAAAAATCTCCACACTTCATCCCCAAAGATGATATAGACTCTGGGGGATTTTTTTTCCTTAGAGCCTCCTATGTTTTTTTTTAATATTAGCTCCACACAGGAGGCCCTGAGGAAAATAATTTCCCTCAGGGCCTACGTCATCTTACAGGACGCTGTGTGGAGGGTCTTTTTAAGGAAGGTAAGGATAAGAAGTTCTGGGAAGGAAAAAGGTATGACGGGTGGGTAGGAATCTAGGGGTCAGTGTGTCCGGGAGTGACGAATGTATGAATCAATCCCTCCGGCTGCGGTGCAAGGCGATGTGTCGAGAGAGTCCGGCTGGAAAGGTCTAAAGGCCTCCTTCAACCAGTCTCTCTCGATCCGGCCTGCCACGCAGTAAGTTGGCAGAAGCATCCGCCACCAAGATCTAGACACACCTCACCCCACGAACCCGGGCGCCCCTGCTAAGTCACCAAATGTAGTGAGCCACTTGGTGTGACCTACAGCAGGTTATCCAACAAATGGTTCCCGGGGTGACGGTTCCCATACCCGCCTCCCAAAATATGTGGAGCTGATGCCAAAAAAGCTATGGTGCTTTGAAATATTGTGACGCCAAATTCTTCGTTTACAATTTTTCAAATGCCCAGAAAAAGAGATTTCGAAATTAAATAGATAGTAGGTCATTGCAAATATCTAAGAAGCCAAAAATCTAAAAATCTATATATTTCAAGAAAGAAATGAGTTTTTAGGGGTCTGAAAATAAGATGTTCTTAAGATGAAAGCTCAACTGGGGCCGTCTTTCAGCGTGTGGTTATTTAAAAGCATGAACGAGTAGGTACTCAGTTGATTTATGTGTGAAATAAATTTACGACCTACATTATTTAAAATTACTAACCGGACCAGAGCGGCAAACAGCATAGACAATTTGAAAATGCATCCTGTTTAAAACACTTTGGTAAGTACCATTTTTTAGCATTGTTTGTGAAAAAAATTACATTGAGGCGGTGCTTCCCGCTCAAAAAGAAGAAGATGGAGAGATATGTAATTATGAAAGTTGAACAGAGCGCGCTAATATCTTAAATGATAAAATTGAAGCGAAAATTGTGAAAATGTTAAATAAAGCACGACTCGTTTAAAATATAGCAAAAATCTCGTGGAAGGCGTCATAACTATCATTTAAAGAAACATTTGAGATTTTTTTCACAACTATAACTTGTGAAATAATAGAAACAGACGTGTTTTTAATCATTTTCGGAGCACTATGCGATTTTTTTCTATTGTGGGAATTTCATATAATTTGCGTTTCGGTGTGGAACGTATCTAGATATTATCTTAAAAAATAACATACATTTTTTTAAGAGCTTTAAAACTTCAAATGTTTAAGGGATATATGTAAGAAATCTGTAAAAATTCGGGTAGCGGCGGCTTAATGTAGGGATATTAAAAAAAAAGCAGCAAAAAGTTTTTGCGGCAACGTCAAATTTTATAAAAAAAAGCTCTTTTTTTTTTTTTACTTATGAAAATATTTAATTATATCAGAATACCTAACAATCTTCAAATGTAAAAACGTGGTAAGAAATCAAATGTGGCCTTAGATGAATATATGTATTAATTTTTCGCCATTGAATTCAATCTTCTGAGGTAGGTACTAATCCTAAACCTTACGAGAGAATAGGGAAAATGTTTCGCTATTTTCTTGGTAGTTTTCAAAACATTCAATTTTAATAAAATAAAGACAATAACACATTAGGACGGGTTGTTTCACAGAATTTGAACAATTTAATTGTAAAAATGCAAGTTCTATTAATATTTCACGGCGCTTGGATAATAACTAATAACAGTAGGTACATCGCAGAACTTGAATATTAAATTGGCAATTTGATGAATAATTGTTCAAATTCCGTGAATTTACTCCGGACAAGAAATTAGCGAATTCACTACTTTGTAATGTACGGTGTTAACCGTGTTATAAATTGCGTATTTATTTGTAAAAAAATATAATCTACATTATAAAACAATTATTACTATATTTCCATGTGAAATTCGGGTTTCATGGTGCACAAAAAGTTATTGTTATTGTAAAATAGAGTAATTGGGAAATAAAGATTAGGGCAGGAAAAATATGTGAAGACAAAAAGGTAAGAGACCGATTTTCCGAATTAAAATTATTTTTTAAACTTATGGCTTATTATTTTTAAAAAAGGTAAAATTTTATCTTGTTGAAGATGATCTTGAAAAACACTTGAATGAAATAAAAGTATTGTACAGTTTAGGAAAATAAAAGTAAACTTACCTATCCTGAGAATCCTGAGTAAAGCAGCCACAGCGATAATAAGAGGAACACCAGAATGAGGTAGGTAGCGGCCAGGTTCGTGGTTTCTGCGTTCGGCATCTTGGGCCTTTCTTTGCTTCTTCTACACACAGACACATTGGAATTAGAATCATTGAAAACAACATGAAACAATTGTTATCAAACACTTCAAACGAAAAGACATTTTTAATAACAAAACCCGATCCAAGCCTTACCAACAGATATTAAAAATGAACAGAAAATAGGAACTCAGAAATTTTCCTGAATTTGAAGGTATAAGTACTATTTATTATGTACCTAGTAAAATATCACACAGATGTCTCAAATTATTTGAGTGTGGGTAGGTACTTATTTACGATTGTATCAAATTCACGCTGAAATCTCTATGACTGAAATACAGCATAACGTCGCCGGGCGCATAATACCTCTAATTTGAAAAATATTGATTTTAAAGAAGGGTGTAAATACCAATTCTGAAGCAGGAAAAATGAAGGTGGGCCTCCAAACAATATTTAGTTATATTAATAATGATTATTAATGTACATAATTCATAAAAAGAAATCTAAGTCTCCCTTCATTTTCGTGTTAAAAATTACTTTTATCACTCTCATGTAAAATTTAAAAAAAAATCACATTGAAGGTATTACGCGCCCAGTGACCGTAAGCACAAAAACCAAACAAATTTCTAATAAAAATATTTATGTACATTGTTTTAAAAATCCCTCACACAATGCTGAAATTTAGCAAGTCCTTTGAACTGATTTCACTGTCACGAATAAAAATTAAAATGTTGAAAATATAATGAAAAACGTTTTCCACGATTCCAAAAATTATATTGTTTAATTTTTCTTTCATCGGCGATGAGTTTTGCTTTATTTTGTATCTTTGTGAAAAGCGAGTAGACACTGGATTTTTTAAAATAAATATTTTGTTGAAACTTACTTTGTCGGTACAGAAAATGTGTATGCCTGTTGAGCACGGAGGATTCTGTTTGGGAAATCCAACTAGCGCCTGCCGGGAGCTTTCCCGCCCACTCCGCGGACTTATCAGAGCGCACTCGTGGAACACAAATATTATTTCTAAAAATATGAATTTATATTTTAAAAATAACAAAAAATGTTCCAAATTCCAACACTGTTTTATTTCCATAGATATTGTTACTAAATAAGGATATGGATCTTGGATAATTGAATTTTCTCTAAATTTGAAAGTGTAAAAATAAGCAAAACAAAAGCGGTTTTTTGATTGATAATTTTTCGAGGAAATGTTTTAAAAATTGGATTGGAAACTATAACATACTTAATTTCATAGACAATGCAAAAAGTTATGATTTAATAAGACCTTTTGCTCTTCCTCGACCTTGCCGGGGTTCATAAATGCTACGAAAAGGTTTATAACTTCGTTACACTACTAAGAAAAAATGGTTCAGTTCACGTGTATTATCTATATATAATTACAATTGGTGGGCAAAATGCGATTCCATGTTTATTGAACATTTAAAAAATAATAATTATTAACTTATAACTTGGAGTAGGTAGGTACTCGAGCGTTTTGAATTTTTCTTTTTTCTGTAAATTTATTTGTTACGTTTGGTTAAAGATGGTGCCGTATTAATGGTTCAATAAATATTATTTTTTCAAATGTGATCGACCATCGAATCGTTTTGTGCATTAAGTACGTAGGTATTTAAGTACGTACCTACTTACAAATTTTATGATGTCAGAGTAAATTTTGATTTCGATGTATTAAATAAGAGAAACTTGAAACATATTTTTTTGGAATCGAGGTCCATACAGTTCAAAGAATCATCAATTACTTTTTTCTTATGTTATTCTTAACGTTGCAGAAGACCTATTTTTCTAGACTACCACTACAGCACACGTTGTAGTATTAAACTTTTTTAAAGCGAAAACTTCTTTAGCACTGTTGTGATTTGAAACTGAAAAAGCGATACTAAAAAGAGACAAACACATATGTCTCTAGGATTTAGTTTGCGAGAGAATGAGATAGGTTAATCGGTTTCCTCTTTGTGCGGCGCTTCGTAGCCTCCCCACTCTTATCTACTTTAGTTTTACGAAGGTTTCACATCTATCGCGTGTGAACTTCACACATTTTCACGTGACACCCCTGAAGAGTCTACTATGTATTATGGCTGTGTTGTAGGATACGTGTCTTGGTTCATGTTTACAATATTGAAGTCTATTTCGATACCGCGCACCAACCCATGTTGTATTTCGGGATTCATGGATTTCTCAAGTTATGCATATTTCTGGATTGCCAGAATAATAATTATTACATATACTACTTTTAACTCCATGTGTCATTAGGAACACGCTTGTTGTTGTTTATGACTGAACCCTCGAACCTGGGCTAATTCATTAATAATTGCCTTAGCCTATAAATTCACAATAAGTAGTTCTCTGCGTCAGAGAAATAATATATTAAGGTTCTGAATAACAAGGAAGTAAGGCTTGACATATAAATTATATTAATTAATCTACTGGCAGAAAATTTATTGGGTATTTAATTTATTCATTCGATAACATTTTTCTTTGACATACAACTTGGAATTTGGAAGGTGGGTATGGGCAAGGTTCGTAGAAAATGCGTTTAACAAGGTTAACTCGTCGAGGGGGTAGAGCGGTGATTGGCTAAAAATTTGTGACGTAGCTTGAAGTCCATGTTTAACTGCAATACAAATGGCAGTTACATCACGCGTTCGAAATTTTGAAAGCGGCCTTAAGAGGGAATAACCAGACAAAACCGGAAATATGTCATTTTTAAACCAAATTTAGACGTATTGACTCTTTTCCACAAAAAAATAATAAATGATTTCTAAAGACTGTTCTTTTATCTAGTAAAGCTATTTAAAAAAAATTGAGAACATAGGTTTATTTTTAGTACAATATGGTTTTACCATTGGTCGTTGGCAGATTTGTTCAATTTTCAAACAAAATTTTGTATTATTCAACATACATTTCAAATCATGCAGTAAAATAGATCAATACATTATTTGGGAAAGCTACTTTACAGAATTTTATTTTTAGTTCAAATAAAATCATAAAAAAAGATCCGCGCCCTTGTTTTGTGACGAAAATACTTCAGTTTGTCTATTTATTTACGGTCTTACAAACTAATATATTTTAAAAATAACATTCTTATTTTGCTAAGACATTATTGAAAAATTATAAATACTTATGATAAAAAAAATAATTAAAAAAAGAACATAATTTTAATTGTTTTATCATCACAAGTTTGAGCATTTTTGAATGTGGGTATTTATCAAAGAAAATTTGGAATGAAATAAAATCGATATTGAGTTATTATGTTAAAATGCTGGTATGGAGAATAATTAATCTTTCTCACCGGAACCACCCTGTACCGTTGCAAGGGTACGATCGCAAGATCATCGTTCGACGAAATTTAAATTCTCGGCCGATAGGGCTCTTTAGGTATGAACCAACCTTGTTTCATTTTTCATTGCATTTTCTACGAACTTTGGGGTATGGGTACCTCCGCCCCCGGAACCATTTATTGGGTAAGCAACATTCCTGTTATAGGTCACCCCAAGTGGTTTGCTACGTTTGTATGTGCCCGGATTTATGGGGTGATGTATGTGTAGGTCTTGTAGGTCTTGGTGGCGAATGCGTTTGCCCACATACTGCGTGGTAGGCCGGATCGGGAGAGACTGGTTGAGGAAGACCTAACCTAAACTTCTCCAACAGGACTCTCTCGACCCATCGCCTTGCACCGCAGTGGGAATGTATAGATTCATAGGTCCGTCACTCCTGGACACACTATCCCCCAGATTCTTAGCCAACCCTCATACCTTTTTCCTTCTCGGAACCTCCACCCCTTCCTTCCTATTCCTTAAAATTCCCTTCACACAGCATCTCCAAAGACGACATAGGCCCCGTTATTTTCCTCAGGGCCTACTGTTTTTTTTTTTTTTTTACATTAACTCCACACAGGAGGCTCTGAGGCAAATAATTTCTCTCAGGGCCTATGTCATCTTTGAAGATGCTGTGTGGAGGGTGCAAAGTAAAAACTAACAGATTGTCCAGTTCTTAAAATAAGTAGTTTTTAAATTTGGAAGCCGTGTTCAGTACCACCGCCTCAGGAATAGTTGATTCATTTGATACTTCGACCAAGTATATCAAGACGTGCCTTGTGAAATTAAAAATGACGCCAGAAACCAAATAAAATTGGTTCAAGGTCCATTTATGAAAAAGTGCGAGCATTTTTTCGTACTATTTAGATCGCATAGTGCTTTGTGTTTTACCTTTTATCGGTCCACACTGAAACGAATTGCTGTCCCAGCCGTCCTGACGGAGTTAATTTTTTCAAACACAAAAATATCCTACTTCCGAATATTGTACAAGGTACAGTCCGCGGACTTTATATTTGATAATGTAGCCAGCTATCTGAATACGCAAAAAAAAGTATTCCTTACAGATAGCTTTAAGACAGCGTTTTAATAAATGTAATAATATTGACGTATTATTTTTTTGGCAAGCAAAGTTTCTGACGTCACTTAATCACCCAAATGCTTGTGACGTCACCACACACCGATACTAACACATAGACGAAGGGCTGGCGTCACGATATGGCAGTGGTTTTCAAACTTTTTTAAAACGCGACCCGGTTGTATAAAACGCAAACCTTTAAAATACATTAAACACAGATCAACAAAAAACCGCTGCACTATTCTTCAATTAAGGTCGAAAGTTAACCTATCTTAAGCCATAGCATTCCGAATTTCTACCGTTTTACAACATATTTCTTTAGAACACTTTAAGTTTTTAAGTTTCTAAAAGATATATGTTATTTTTGACGATAATATCTATACATTTGCCACGCCGAAACGGTAATTTAATGAAATTCTTCCGATAGAAGAAATCGTATAATCGTATATTTCGAAAATTATTATAAGCACTTTATTTTTGTTACATTACAAGTTATATATATGCAAAAAATCATAACTCATATTATCTTTAAAGCTATGACATTTCCCGCGGGATTTTGGTTCTATTTTAAAATAGATTAAACGAGTCGTGTTTTATTAAACATTTTCACAATTTTTTGAAGACATTTTGCAAAACAGAACAGAAACCTTTGAATATTTTTTAGTGCAATTTTTTTTATATTTTTTGTAGTCAAAAGTCCGGAAAGCAGTAAATGGGCTTGCGGGCTGCTGGTTGCTCATCACTAGACATCGGATTATATGCACTAACAAAGTGCTAAAATATGCATGCAAATATGCACTAAAAAAGGCCGAAATATGCACTAAAAAGCCGCAAAACGCCCAAAATATGCACCATGAAAAATCAAAAAACCATTTATATTTTCATATATTTTAATTAAAGACGGCACAAAGACAGCGAAATGTTCTTAAAATTATGCATAGTTTTGATGACAATATACAATTGAGTATTTTTCCAGATTTTCCAGCGCAACTTTGTGACGTTTGTCGCCCAGTACATCAATTTGTACGCCGAAAACGACCTCTCTACGTCAACTGACGTCATTAGACAAAATTTAAAATTTGGCGCCATTTCGGAGATAACTATTTATGACCTGTGCCGTTGATGTAGGCATTATGTTCTGCATGTCTTCAAGACTCGGATTCTTAAAATTATAATTTAAAATAGCTTTTAACTTTTTACGAATATTTTCTGATATTGGATTAAGATGGCAAGTTCGGTCATCGTTTCCAGTATTTCTATTGATTTAAATAGAGGAAGGTTTTTTATTTCCAATTTTTTCTATGGCATCTGATAACTTGTGGAAAAGTGTTGAAATGAGGTCAAAATTCTGTTTAATGGATGTGTCTTCAAATACTAGCTTGCTTGACCGAATTGCAATGGCCCCAGAACTGTCAAATCGACCAACTACTTGTTTTACAGCCACAAAATTTTCAGCATTGAATAACATTGCCTTTGGCTAAAGGTACCCCAACAAGTTATTGTAGGTTCTGGCGGCAATGCTAGATTTGGCAATTGCTTTTCTTTGTAAGACTGCGCACGCGATGGTGCTTTTAAAAACACTTTTTTCTAGAGAAAATCAATTTATCAACATTCCCATACGCTTGCTTTATCTCTTCTGCAAGGCGATGAAACCGATGAGCTAAGCAGATAATGTGCCGTAAATTTGGAAAAAAAGGTTGCAGGGCTTGGCCAGCTTTCACCATGTATGGCGCAACATCACGAAATATGCACGATTGGGGAAAAGGGCTAAAATATGCAATAACGCCGTAATTAGAGTGATATATGCATTTACATATGCAAATATGCAAATGCATAAAATCCGATGTCTAATAATCACGAATATTAACATAATTGAAGAGGGTGAAGCGGGAAGCGGGAAGGCAGGCGGGGCCGGTGGGGGGGAAATAAGTTCATATTTTTACAGGAGCCGTACGGAGCGGTTGGTACCGTAGATAAATCGAATGACGTTTGGGGTTATGTCAACCGCGCGAGCCTAATACCTAATTATGACTTTAAATTGCAAATAAATACTGTCGTTATGGATGATTATATCTTTCGTGAACTCACTTATAAATAAAGTCTATTAATTTATAAATCGGTTTCAGAGACACGGAAGAAATTGACCAATTAAAATATGTATTCTATTCTTTCCCCGATAAATAAATACCTAATAAAAATCTAGGTAGGTAGGTTAGGACTAAATTGAAATCTGCGTGTTCTCCTTTACATTCTTTAGATTCCGAACCCAGGAATTGTCCTTACTAGTTTTCGGAAAATATTACAAAAGGGTTGTTTTCAAGTTCTGTACGTGTTCTTAACCCTTTCGTCCCGGAAAGAAAAAAATCACACACGATCCGAAGGGGGGTCACTCGGGGACCCCGATATGTTTTGCTGATTAAAGGGTGTTAATGACATAATTTTTTGTAATTTGTTTTGGTAATAATTAGAGGGAAGTATATTCATCGTATTTCAGTAGCCATTTTCAAAATCGTTTGATAAATAAAGTCATAATTAATATTCTAATGAATTTAGCCCATTTTGCCCCCGCCGGCCCCGCCTGCCTTCCCGCTTCCCGCTTCACCCACTTCAATTATATTAATATTCGTTATTAAATTATAATTTTATTATCAAATATATTTATTATATTGTATTTAGGTATCATAATGTTTTAAACTAGTGATTATTAAGCTCGCTCATTGCGCATAACCTCAAAAAATTGTTCGGTTTTATTCTCCATAAATGACCGCATCGCGCGGCTCTTGTAAAAATAGGAACAAATTTCCCCCCGCCGACCCCGCCAGCCTTCCCCCTTCGCCCGGGAGATGAATGTTTTCCGTCGCCTGTGGTAAAGCTTGAACACGGGGTTTTTGAACACGAATTGTTCAAATTTTCAATGTTTTGGGTGTAGTTCAAGCTAGTGTTCATGTGTATTCTGGCGCAGGAGTCGCCGCTTTAGTATTCTTGCTACCAGCAATATCAATGTTTAAAAAAGTTGATTGTCTTCGGCTGGAAGTGATTCGTCAAGTACTTGTTGCTACCTGATACCTGATGCTTTAAATAAAAACCAATTATGTATTAAATTAAAAATAAATGTATTCGATATTACAACAGAATCTTGCCAATTCAATAAAAGGTATATGATTTCAATAGGCAGGTACATTCGCTTACCTAGTTCAAAACATTTAATTTTATTCACGTAAAAGGGTGGGATTTACATTTCAGTGGATATAAATTAATAATACAAAGTTAAAATTATTAAGTCATTTATAACGTTTTTAGTTTTAATAAATCTTGCGTATATAAAAAAAAACTTTTTCATAAAAAAACATCGAAATATCACAATTTATTTTGTACAGTGTTTATACATAAATCGGTTTCAAAATTATTGTCAAATGAAATATTACATTTATTTACATATTTATATACAAACCTATTGACATTAGCAGAAAAACCGCCCTATAGATACGGAAAAAAATATCACAAAGGATGTTGTAAGGTAAAACGTTTTACACCAAAATAATTAAAAAATCTTATTTCTTTGGGTAGCAAAAAACAACTGAAACTAACTTCCGAAAATAAATTGCCCGACCATTATTATCTATGCTTGCTTCAATAATTAATTATTTTCCTCATAATTTTTTGTCTTATATAAAGCATTATTATAAAAATATATTTTTCAAATAACCGTCAAGAACTCTAAACATTGCTAGCTACCCAATTAAATATCAATTTCAGTCCATCAATCTCTGCTTTAAAATAAATCCTTCGTCAAAGGATAAAATAATCTTCCGATGTTATAAAAAAAACCTATAATTACAAAAATAAGATCATCACAAATTACATCAGTCTTTGAGAGAAGAAATTAATAGAAATAGTTGCACATAATTATTGCAAGTGAAAATAAAATACATGGAGGAGCGTGATAAATAATAACATTGATTAATTGTTTAAAAAAATGAAATATAAGATTGCCAAAAACATAATTCAATTTCTACAATTCAAAGTCGTGGCAACTAATCGGTGAACATTGTAGTGTCATTTGAATGATCTTCTGGTATAAAAATGGGAATGTGTTTTCCAGAAAGAAGTCCCTACATTTTTATTTCTATCTGAACTAACCTTTTTAAATGTTATTTCAAATGTTATATCCCAACCAAGTTAAAAGTTGTCATTTTCAATGTTCACGCGATTGCTTCACATTAGTTGATAATTTAAAAAACGAACAAATGTTTTTGTTAATTTAAAATCAAGCGGATTCTCCGAATTATTTTGAAATCGGTTGTTACATAACAGACCCGCCTTCTTAAAATAAATTAAAACTAAATGAAAGTGTAAAGTTGTGGCCTCCGCCGGGTGTGGAGCTAAGTGGCAGAGGAATGGTCCCCCTCCCAGGGGGCGCAGCGGTGGAACCAGGCGAAGTCGCGCGCGTTGGGCAGCCCCGGGATGACACAGGCACTGAGCGCCGACCTGCTGAGGTTCATGGGGGCCACCTGCTTCCAGCGGTTCTTCCTGGCGTCGTAGTACTCCACAGTGGGGATGGTCGTAGCACCTACTGAGACAATATATTTTAGCATGAAGTTAATAGTTTTGGAAGGTCATTTGTGCAGCACCTGCCCCCTTTGACAACTCCCTAGATCCGGCACTGTACCTATTCATATAATATTACATGACTAGTAATGAGAAGTAATAAGAATAATAATAAACAATTAAAATAATTTTTAATAACAATAATGAACCCAAGGAAGGTTTTTTTTTCATTCTGAATATTTTGTTTTTATTCTTGCTTTCTCCACTTTAATCAGCAATTAAATTGATTTGTTTTTTTTAGCGACATCACTGGCTTCGTAATTTGGCTGTTGCGCGCCCAAACTCTATAATCTAATGCCGCACACAATCTCCGGGCAAAAAACAATTATATTATCTATTATAATCGATAATAGTATGTAATTTGCGTGTATTTACAAATGAAATCTTATTTCTTGGCGTTTACTATTATTTGCTGGGTAATGAAAACATTTTATCGTCACACACGAAGACACTTTGGACTTTTTTAAGTCAATTTATTTAACCTTACGCGACGCTTGGCAGTCTGATACTAAAACTACGAAAGCGAAGACACTACAATTGACTTGTTTTAGGCTTGCCACTTTGAGATTTTTTCAGTGCGTCTATTTATATCTGAAAAGGAAGGAGAGGAACTTCTGGGAAGGAAAAAGGTATGAGAGGTGGGCAGATATCTGAGGGTCAGCTTGTCCAGGAGCGACGGAAGTACGAATCCATCACGCCCATTGCGGTGCAAGGCGATGGGTCGATAGAGTCCAGCTGGAGAAGTGAAAAGGTCTCCCTCAACAAGTCTTTCCCGTTCCGGCCCGCCACGCAATGCACGTGGGCGAACATCCGCCGCCAAGACCCAGACAAACCTCGCCCCATGAAGCCGGGCACCCCTACTAGTAAAAAAAAAAGTCACCAAACATAGCGAACCACTTGGGGTAAACCTATGGCAGGGGTGTTGGTTATCCACTAAATTTTCCCGGTGGCTTTACCCATACCAGCTTCCCAAATTGAGAAAAATAATTATACAACCATAAAAACACATAAAGAAAAAATAAATACATATTTTATTAGGAAATTGTATTATAAACGTTATCGTCAATTCACTTTTTTGTCGTTTCATGTAAAAATAATTAATAAAAAATTCCCAAAATTTCAGATTTTTTTTTTTCAAATTACAGTGGTTTTATAAAGGTGTTTGTACATTGACGGCCTCGGTGGTCCCGAGGTAAGACTCTGGACTCACAATCCGAAGGTCGCGGGTTCGAACCCGGCGTGCGCAAATATTTTTTATTTGATTAATTTGTGTTATTTCACAATTTATTCATTTAAAATAATATATAGTTTATTTACGCCACGTTCCAGAGTGGAAGATACTATCAGTATCGCCCTGGTGTAAGACCACCATTCAGAATTGAAACGTTGCTCGAAATGGCATTAGCCGTGTTTAGTGACCAGATCTGAATAGCCAGGTACTTCCCCACCTTCCTCTTCCCTGTCTCCTTCCCCTCCCCACTACCTTCAGCCACACAACATACCCCAATTGGGGATGCCATAGTCTCACTGGCTCCAGAGGGGAGCAGTTGGGACTCTTGTGCGGTATTTCATATAAAAAAAAAAAATTGAATTATTTTGTTGTTAACTTTAAGATTTGAATATAAAGCGTGGTATTTTCTCTTTCTAACGCCGTTTAGATCATATTTCTAAACTCGATAGTAAGGGAGACACAACTATTTCTATGAGACCTATATTAGTTGTTCCGAAAAGCGAACAAATTAGCCTAAAGGGTTAATTTAGTATTTCAATTCAACACTGTCAATTTATCAATATTTTACATAGCTGTTGTCCGTTTCAAAATGTCAATTGATAGACTCCTACATTGTTGCCAGCATATATCGATTTCATATTTATTGCGTTACCAATATCGGTCTGGCTATTGACAGCGCGACCGTGCTCGGGAAATCGGTATAAAACCATCGGTAGTTACGCCTGTCGATCCGATATTGTTTTATATTATTATCGTTTTCACTGGGCTACAGCAATTGAAATCCCGTGCACGACAACGGGCCGTTCCTCAGATTTGTATTTTTTTAAACGGTACACATAATTAATATAATATGTTTAGCGAACTACAGATTCGTTTTGCCTTCCTCAGTCCTTATTGTGACTCCAGAATTGTCCCAAGCTCTTCATAAAAACTTCAGGCTCAATAAAACACTGGAATAATTATTGTACAATATACTAATATACCTAATTTCACAATCGCATTCATTTTGAGAAGCCCGAATTTGCAATATCCTAGATATTAAGATGAAGCCATAGTAAATAATGCAAAATCACACAAAATCATGTGCTTTTGTTTTGAAAATTTGATCGCTTAGAAATATTATAGATGCTTAAATTAAATACTGCGTGTAGAACATGTCTTGGCCCTTAAAAATATCGTTTTTTTTATAAGTCTTTTAATAAGCCTAGAAAAAAATAAAGTAATAGGTCTATGAAAAAACACTTTCAAGTGCAAACTCTCCTACTTACGAACATCTTTTCGGATATGGTTTTATTGTTTATTGTAGCAAATTTAGTTTCTTTTATGATAATCGCAAAATAAATTGATATTTACGCCCGATATTCACAAAATAAAATAAAATATAAATTTTTGCATTGTTACTTTACAATACGGCCGGCAGCCGACGAATTAGGATTTTCAAAGTGACACTTATGTCGTTCATCGTTCGTGTCTTGCCACACCCTACTTTCTTTCAGAACTGACGTGTGACTCCACGTCGCTGGGTTCCGTGAAATCAATTTTAAATTTCCTTGTTATTACAATAAACAATGTGTAAAAAAGGAGTTAATGTTTTTTTTAGGCCTTTACGAAATCAACCTGTAAAAAAAATTCTCAAATAACTTTTTCTACCATTCCAAAAGCTTTTTCTCAAATATTTTTTAACTCCTCCCACAAAGGGCGTGAATTCCGATATCGATTTTTCCCTGAAATATTGGATCCCCTTAATATAACATAAAGTTCACCAATAGATGGCACTAGACAGTAGTCCATTAGGTTACCCATAGATGGCGTGTAACTGTCGATATTGTAGAGACCGAGAGTATAATAAATAAAGTGGGAAACTCAAGGTCGGGGTCCACATTATTTCAACCGCCTACTAAACGTTATATCAGAGCCCATTATTAACCTATCACAATAAATTCCAGTGTTTTATTGAGTGAAATTCCAGTGTTTTATTTAATTAAATGAAGACACTATGAGCGAAATTCAATCGAAAATCTGGAAACAGAAAAATCAGAAAAAATATATTGGCATCTCTGGGACAAACCCAGAACCTCTCTCCTTCCGGGGGAGCGCGCTGTCCACTACGCCAAGGTGTCGATATCAAATTTGGTCACTTTTTAACTGTATCATACTTACTAAGAACCACCCATATTATCTTCATTTTCTTAACGCATATTTTATTGGCTGTCATTTTTATGTATAATTGCAAGATTCAAACCCGAACTAAATGCAATCTAGATGGTGTCTGGATAAATTTTTATCCATTTTATTTCATATGCGACATCTATTGACTTTTCTGCAAGTCTAGGATGAATATTATTAGTTTTATTTTAACTTTTATGAGTATGACCTCAAATTGTAATATTTATTAAATGAAGACACTATGAGCGAAACTCAATCGAAAATCTGGAAACAGAAAAAAAAATTGTACTTACCATTAAATCCACCGATGGCAAATATCATCCCGTCCAGAACGACCGCAGCAAAGTTACTTCTGTTGACACCCATGTTGGCCACCGTCTCCCAGCCCGTGAACTGAGCCGGGTCGATCTTTTCACCTGATTTTTAAAATATAAAGTAAATCGACTTGAAAAATTTATTTTATTATAAAGTTAAGTTAAAATTACAGAACTGAAATTTAAATTTGACTATGCAAGTATTGCGAGTAAAACTACAGAAGCAATATTTAAAGCACTTACATAATTATTATATACCACGAATTAAGGGGGTATTCTAGTCTAGAAAAAAAAAAAAATTTCTTCATTTTTCCAAATTTTAAATACTAAAGAATATCTCCTTAAAAGGATTTTTCGAAATTCGCATTATTTAAAAAGTTATAACCATTTTAATTTCGCGGTTTAGACAGAATCTAACCAAAATCTAAGTAGGACAAAATTTTAAACATCTTTTTCTCAAAACCACTTTTTTCGTGACGGTTGACACGATATCTCAAGTTCTACTAAACCAATTTACTTGAAATTTGGTGTGAGCCTTCTCTATACATTACTTTATGGCATGAACCAGAATTATAACAAAATTTTAATTTTTACTATTCTAAAAAAATTCGGAAAGTCAAAAAAACTGAAAAAAAAAAAGATTTTTTTTTCAGACAGCCGCCATTTTGCGAAAAAAATTGACTTCTCCGAGGTTCATGTCGTAGCAGCATTTGTTTGAATTAAAAATAGATTTGTTTTTTTTTTTTTCGGATAACTAGGAGGGTTGCAATCGTGTCAACCAGGGCGCGCCATATTTTTGAGACCCCCCAATTCAACACCTTGTAACTTTTAAAGTTTTTAATTTTAATTTTTTCTTTTGATTTTTTTTTCATGTGTTCTTTAATGTTCAATAAATATTTGGTAAAATAATGGCTTCAAAAATATCATTGGTTTTTTTATCATTTGCACCTGAAAAAACACCTACAATTCATGCTTCTAGACTAGAATACCCCCTTAAATTTCATGACTGAGCATTTCAAACCTCGCTTGTACCTAAATTGCATGATGCGTGTTGTCTATGGTATATTTATACCGTTGATATTAAATAATATTTGAAGTGTAGTTGTCAATAGGTACATTGTTTTAGATTGGAATTTGCATTGCACCTACGGCTGGCAATATTATGCCGAAAATATCTAAAGTGGTGTAATATATATTTATACATGTGTTTAGCCGAACTGAGCCGTTGAAGCCCCCGATGGCGTACAGGAAGCCGCGGTGAGCCACCAGGCTCACCCCGGAGCGGGGACTAGTCATGGGCATGATGAAAGTCCACTGGTTGCTTTCGGTGTCGAACACTTCGCCCGATGTTAGGATCTCTAGGCCGTTAAGGCCTCCGATGATGTAAACCTGATGAAATACAAACTATATAAATACGACCACGAGAATATTGAAACATTATAGGAATTTAAAAAAACTGCATACTTTACCTTTCCCTCTAAAGAAGCTGCGCTGGCATCCGACCTATGCTTGTTCATGGGGGCAATCATCTCCCACTGGTTTTGTTCCGGGGAGTACCTCTCCACGGAACTCAGCCGGGATAAGCCGTTGTATCCTCCGAGGGCATAAATCTTCCCATCTACCAAACAAAAGTTCTGCATGAAAAGAAACGATTTGTCGCAGTTTTCCTCAATTTTACCTGTCTTTGAAACACTTACGTATAAAAAATATACTGGAATATTTAAACAAATAAATTCCAAATTTTAGTAAGTAGGTAGTAAATAATATTATAGTAGTTACTTAATATTATAGTAGTTAATATTATAGAGTCCTATCGAGCCGAACCCTCTGATATGAAAATATCTGGAGTTGGTGAAGTATTTTCCCATATGGTCTCTGTTAGGTTGACGTGTTGTTCTTGTATAGTTTTGTATTTATTATACTTATACGATGCAATTACATAGCGTGGATCGACTAGATGATCATTTGTGGAAAAGTGTGTGGAAGGGTTAAGGTTTTTCTGTGGGGAAGATTTAACCCGGACATAAAATCTAGAGAACAATTTTAAAAAGTAGTAGTGGTACAAAAGCAGACATTGGAGGAAGACAAGATAGTTGTACTTGTTTCTTGTCCCATGTATTTTTTACAAAACTTAAATATCTATACTTGTCTATACAATCAATTTGTCTCAATATATTCGACGTCAATCGAATTGTTCTTTGTAAGATAGCTATCTGCAGTTGTCCTAGAAAAGGCTCCTTAACCGGAACCGTGCTAAGGGTCCAGTCTTGAACTAGGAAAATATTCATGGGAAATATTAACACATTGTAATCTGATCACGTATTAATACGTGTTTAGCAAATTAATGCTAGAGAGCGGAACACGTATTTATACGTTTTTGATAGATTGTTAGTGGAGCGCGGGTCACGTTAAAATGCGGGTTCCAATATACTTGAGTTTTCGCTATATAGCCTCTGTAGGGTTGTAGCCATGCAGGTAAAAACCTTTTGAGAACAATAGATGGGGTGTACGGTAGGTACCGAGGTAGGGTAAATATAAATTTTTTCATAACTTTCCTGCTTTATGTGAAATTCTGCACTAGTTTAACGATAAAGAATACATTTCTAAATATAATAAAATAAAATGAATTAAAATAAATAATTTGCAAAAAGAATTATTGAAATCAAACAAATATTTTTGAAGTTATCGCAATTTTTCTAGAGGTCTACGTTAGCGCGAAATTACGCGAAAAATCACCCGTTACCAGCACGATACGCGGCCGAAAACTGCCCGATCACAATGTGTTAAAACTGAAGTAACTTTAAGACTTATACAATTTATAAATTAGTAACATTTAAATTTTACTATATTTTGGGCGAATGGATACGTGTATCTTGTATCATTTTCCCCTTTCCTTCTCCCCTTTTCTTCTTCATTGCACAAACTGCCACTGGGTTAACTCAACTGCCACTCATACAAAGTGAAACTTTTAGACTGAAGTAAAAGTGAATCCGGCAGTTCATTTAAGGGTGAACGGAGGGGGATTCCACCAACCATGAACAGCAACGCTGACGTAGCATCTTGCTTGGTACATGCACGCCCCCTCCTTCCAGATCTTGGTTACGGGGTTGAAGCACCGCATGGTGTTAAAGTGGGTGGTGCCGTCGAACCCTCCGATTACGTATACCAACAGGCCGAGGGCGCACACCCCATGGTAAGCTCTGGGCGGCTGGTCCAAACTACCTGTGGCGCACCATTTGTCAGCCCTGGAAATTATGGGAAAAACTCGGAAAATTAACCCCATACAATTATCTAACTAAAGCCCCGATGACATTGAATGAGTTTACAAGCTACTATCTGGGAAATTCACCATCTGTTAGTAAACTCGCTCAGTGTTATCGTATTATTTGCTAACTAGCAGATTGTGGACAATCTACGAAAAAAGTTGAAAGGTGGTCAACTTGACTCGATACTCGCTAGTGTTTGCCTAAAAATAGCGGTCCACCAACAGCTGATTTCGTCTGTCAGAATTAGTTCAGGTGGGAGCCGTTATTGGCAGGCGTGTCGCGCTAGCTGCGAGCTCAAGTTTTTACAAAATGTCAACATTGAGTCGCGATAGAGTCGTTATTTTACTCGCTACTGAGCGAGTAGACAGTTTTGTGTGTCATCATGACAATCTCACTCACCAATTCACCCGCTTTTAAACTTACCGGCTAGTAGCTTGTAAACTCGCTCTATGTAATCGAGGTTTAAATCACAATAAACTTTTTTTGCATTAACTCCACACAGAAGGAAAATAATTTCACTGTGTCGTCTTTGGAGATGCTGTGTTGAGTGTCTTTTTGGGGAGAGGAAGGAGTGGACATGCTGTGGGAGGGAGGAAACACAGAGACCGGCAAATTGTATCACATCCGAGCTGCTGTACTCAAGAACGTGTCGTAGAAACGACCTTTTGTCGTATTGAAAAAGTAAAACTTTTTTTACCTGACATCATACGTTTCAATATAATTCGTAGGACATCCCACCCCCCATCCACCGATAGCAAACAAAATTTCGTAAGGATACCTTGGGTGGGAAAAATCTTCAATACTTTTTATTATTTGACAGCTTTGCTAGAAAAAATATTCACATGCAATTCAATTTAGTATCAATTTATTAAAAGTAAAGGGTGACCCAACGCGACTTGTCACAAAATACACTTGTAGGAACCTATTATAATTAAGTACAATTAATTAATTATTTTATTCACCTGGTTACTACTAACCCACTTCCACTTTAGAACTCTTTTTAATAAGCTTTCTTTATTTTCTCGACGAATTCTAATGCAGCGAAGTAAAGACACAACGAGGTTAGCCCTATTATCGGGGTCGTGGTTCACCCAGCTTTTTATTGCTTTAAAGACGGCCTTTTCACGCCTGACATTCAGTTCATTGTCGTCCAATATTTCCTTCACTTCTTCTATAGAAAGTTTATTGAACTCTTCAGGATTTGACATTATTTCCATGAAGTTATGTCGGATATACAGTTTCCCTCGTTTTTCAAGTCCTTGACAAAAATATTCTTTGGCAAATTTCAAAATATTAAAACAATTTTTAGGATTTAATTTTTCTATCAAATTTTGACAACATAATTTGACAACCCCCATTATTTCAAATCTGTCAGCATAAATTAAAAGTTCTTCTACATTGCCTGCTGTTATATTACAGCGGCCGGTGTACGCATAGTCAAGCAGTAAATTAAAATAATAACTCGTTATGTCAACAGACGTTTCTTTTTTTTCGTTTTCACTACGATTCAAAGTATTGACGAACACATTTTGAAAATATGGACTAGCCGTAGATAATATCGCGCGATGAATTAGAATTGATTTGTTATCGGCACAGTGAATAACACCATCGCATAGTATTCCTTCAATTCGAAATTCATTCAATTTGGGAGAAAATGCTACCAATTTATAGTTCTCCGGCTGACAAACACAATTTCTTCTCTTATTTGTCAATTTCCTTTTACTCATTTTCGTGCAAATAGATGCAAATTATTCTTTGTGTGTGTTGGTTATTGAGTTTTGTTTATTTTTTTCTGACAAATTGTTCCATTTATAAACTCTTTCATTTGTCGTAATAAAATCCTAATTTTCCGCTAAGTAATTACTTGGGTGGATAAGAGCTCGTTCACACACAGCTGTAAAATATAAAAAATCATCGCACGCACGAACTAATAAAGCAAGGTAAACTTAAATATTGGTTAATTATTGTTTTTGTATATACCTATTGTAATCATTTTTATCACATGTGCGAAAATTCACATATTCGGGAAGTGGATGAAAATTGAACTGAAAAATTCCATTCCATTCCAGATCTACATTAAATTGGATGATATGAAAATTTTTTATCTTTTAACATGTAGGTAATATTATTATCTTACGTCTATTATTATTATTATTAAGAATTGAAACTGTATCATGAATACACGAAGGAAGGAGGTAGCAACCCGATACTTAAAAAATAAAAGAATTGCTTTTTGAACTTTGCTAAACAAAAAGGTTTTAATCGAATTATTGATTCCGTGACGGTTGACCCCCCCCCCCCATAAGTAAAAAAAATTTAATTGGGGGGCTCCAGAAAAAAAAAATCTTAAAGTGGGCGGTGAGAAAAATAAGGTTGAGAACTTATAGTTTAGACCAGTGATTCCAGTGATTAGTTCTAGTTTAAACCAGTGATTCGGGGTTCACTTTGGAACTGGTTATTATTGTTAAATTTGATATACGATATTTATCGAACAAACTCTAGGAAAGTAGGCAGGCTTTGCTTTAAGTATTTATTGGATTGCTATCCACTTACTACCTGCAATATTGAACGTATAAAGCGGTGTCTCTTCCGACCAAAGATATTTAAAAACATTTTGATATTAGCAAGAAATCAGATTAAAAATTGACCGGTCAATGGCTGAGTGGGCATCGTGTTTGGGTCCCACCCGGGCTTGTTCGATTCCTCGGCTGACTAAGCCCTCCATCACTACTCAAGCAACATTTTCGGCTTACTGTATTGGTAGTAGGAGATTTTCAAACATTGTTGGGTTAATTTTATTATCAAATATATTTATTATATTGTATTTTGGTATCATAATATTTTAAACTAGTGATTATTAAGCTCGCTCATTGCGCATAACCTCAAAAACTTGTTCGGTTTGATTCTCCATACATGACCGCATCGCGCGGCTCTTGTAAAAATATGAACAAATTTCCCCCCGCCGGCCCCGCCAGCCTTCCCCCTTCGCCCGGGAGATGAATGTTTTCCGTCGCCTCTGCTAAATCATGAACACAGGGTTTTTGAACACGAAGTGTTCAAATTTTTAATGTTTAGGGTGTAGTTCAAGCTAGTGTTCATGTGTATTCTGGCGCAGAAGTCGCCGCTTAAGGTATATTAATGTTCAAGTTCACGTTCGGAGGAGACCACGCTCACCATGTATGGCGCAACATCACGAAATATGCACGATTGGGGAAAAAGGCTAAAATATGCAATAACGCCGTAATTAGAGTGATATATGCATTTGCATATGCAAATATGCAAATGCATAAAATCCGATGTCTAATAATAACGAATATTAACATAATTGAAGTGGGTGAAGTGGGAAGCGGGAAGGCAGGCGGGGCCGGCGGGGGTAAATAAGTTCATATTTTTACAGGAGCCGTACGGAACGGTTGATACCGTAGATAAATCGAATGACGTTTGGGGTTATGTCAACCGCGCGAGCCTAATACCTAATTATGACTTTAAATTGCAAATAAATACTGTCGTAATGGATGATCATATCTTTCGTGAACTCACTTGTAAATAAAGTCTATTAATTTATAAATCGGTTTCAGAGACGGAAGAAATTGACCAATTAAAATAGGTATTCTATTCTTTCCCTGATAAATAAATACCTAATAAAAATCTAGGTAGGTAGGTTAGGACTAAGTTGAAATCTGCGTGTTCTCCTTTATATTTCGTCTACAATATCATCGCTAAATTTCTTAACAGAACTCGACTTTTGACGTTTGAAATTCTTAAATACTAACTTTAGGTCATAATAATCGATATTAGTCGGAAATCTTTCCTGGTAAATAAACATCTATTAAAATATCTCTGTTTTCTCCCTGATCGGAGCATATTTTAACATTTATTTAAACGCTAAACGTCAAACGTCAAGTGTTCAGTTGCGTACGCGTGGAAAGGCCACTAGCAAAATTGTGTGTGACCGCGCGAACTTCACACCTGTTCACATCAATCTTTCAAACCATGTTTCAAAAAACGCGGGAGACGGAAAACAAAGAACGTTTATAGTGTGGTTCAAGCTATTGTTCATGTTTTTTCTGGAGCAGGAGTTCCGCCTTTAAATACTTTTTGAAATTGAATTTGAACCACTTCTCATTTGTTGGAACAAGTGGGCGTGACCATGTAATATTTTGTCTAGTGGTCTGTGATGAGGACGTATCTACGCCCACGCACTGAACACTTGACGTTTGACGTTTACGTAAATGTCAAGATGAGTTCTGATGAGGAAGAGATGCTACATCAGGAAGAAAGCACAGATCTCATAGATATTTATTTATCAGGAAAGATTTATTTATTAATTTTATTTTAGTAATTTGTACATTAAAGTTTGCAATTATTAATTAATTATAAAATTACATATTGCAAACTATATTTTTCAGTGTGATGTAGCTCCTACAATACATCTCAAATCTTCCTATTGGAGCGGACTTTGACCAGTTTCTGGAACGTGTTATAAAACTTCATCCCTTTGTTCATCCCATACGCTTGCTTTATCTCTTCTGCAAGGCGATGAAACCGATGAGCTAAGCAGATAATATGCCGTAAATTTGGAAAAAAGGGTTGCAGGGCTTGGCCAGCTTTCACCATGTACGGCGCAACATCACGAAATATGCACGATTGGGGAAAAAGGCTAAAATATGCAATAACGCCGTAATTAGAGTGATATATGCATTTGCATATGCAAATGCATAAAATCCGATGTCTACTCATCACTGTGTTAATGATAAGCAACCAACCTGGGCAGCCCACGGTGCGTGGGCGGTAAAAGGGTGAATTTTTCGTAATTATTTTCAAGCAAACGATGAATGGATTTTTTTTTATTTTAAAACTCATGATCAATATATACATATACGGGACTGTGTACAAGTTTTTGTACACGAATCTAAAGTATGGTTTGCAGTGTACACCGCTTTCAACAGGACACTCCGACGAAATTGCTGCTTGGTGGTTGACAAAGAGCCATACGTTCATCAGAAAAATAAAATTTAAAAATTTCCAGACGCATCCGCCGCCAAGACCCGGACAAACCTCAATCCATGAACCCGGGCACCCCTGCCTAGTCACCAAACGTAGCGAACCACTTGGAGTGACCTATGGCAGAGGCGTTGGTTATCCAATAAATGGTTCCCGAGACGGCTGTACCCATACTCACCTCAGAAATTGAATCGCTTGTCATAATAAAGTAAAAAAATATTTTTGTCTAATTAAATTTATGAATGTCTCGCGATCCCCACTTTGAAAACCATTTCTATACAACACAGCTTGTCTAAATATCCACGCATGCAACACGTGATCACCTATCGATGTGTTAGTTCGAAAGTTACACCATGGGATTAAGTCGGTGCTCAGTTTTATATTGCCGAGAATTCGCATGCAAGACGGCGGAATTCGAAGGAGAGTTGTATTGCGAAATTACTGATACTTGGGGATAATGTTTTTTCTGATTTTTACGAGAGGGCTTGTCTAGGGTATATGTACTAGGTCAATGATTTGATAGGTACTTTTTTTTTAAATAATTGGTTTTCTAAGGGTAGTGCACTATAATGCCAATTTAAATATTATGTAATGTATAAACATAAAAAAAGTATACAAATGGTATAGGTTGGCATTACGTATCGTATCCCCAAATTAACACTGGTTATGCGTGTATAAGATGGAAGAATCAAAACATTTTTTGTCGTTGATATTTTCGGATACCTGGCATTCCAGTCAAATCTTGGCTTTATTCCAACTAACAGAAGAGTGAAATCAAATAATATGAATATCCACCATCACATATCTACATAGGTATAGAAAAAAATGGTTAGGAATTATTTGATTAATTTTTACGAAACCCCACATCAATGAAAATATGCATCTATGGAAAATGAATAAACAAAAATAACAAATATTTTCGCAAACACTTTATTTTTAATTAAATAAAGACAATATTAGCGAAACTCAAACGAAAATCTGGAGACAGAAAAATTACAAAAATATATTGGCTCCTCTCGGACTCGAACCCAGGACCTTTGACTTTCCAGGCAACGCTCTACCAACTGAGCGAAGGTCATTTTTAACTGTTTCAAACTTCGACTAAGAACTACCTACATTATCTTCATTTTCTAAACGCATATTTTATTGGTTGCTATCTTTATGTATGATTGCAAGATTCAAACCCGAACTAAATGCTATTTAGATAGTGTCTGGATATTTTTTTTCTTTAATATGCGACATCTTTTGACTTTTCTGCAGGTCTATGATTAATATATATATTTTTTTAAATTTATGAGTAACTTTGTATTCTGCAATTTCGCTTATAGCATGCAAATTTACAAATTGTTCTGATTTACATATTAAAGGGTTATTTACAGATCCAAACATAGATTTATTTATTTATTTATTTACGCCTATTTAGGCTTTTACATAATATATAAAACAAAGTTTACAAAATTATAATCGTAAACAGTGCAGGAAACGACGGTTTAAAACACTTGCACAAAAATAAATATAAAGTAAAAATATTATTGAATTTGATCCACACAGTATGTAGGTAGAAAATATAACAAAGATTCTTAATAATTCAATGGTATTTGCCCGTGTTTCTCAATTTTTCAAAATCGATGATTTGCCCTCCCTCCCACTCCCACTCTGATCGTTGTGGGGGAGGGGGGGCTCTTGTGAGGCGGACACGGGTTTATTGAATTTGAATTTTCTGAACCCCCGGTAGTTATTTTACAATTTTAAAAGTAAAAAATGAAAGCTACAATCGTTAGAGCATAGCTCATTTTTGAGGAAAAATTAGTTCTTGAGGGAAAAATCGGCAAAAAAATATTTTCCTGGGTTTTGGATAATTGATAAAATTCGAAAGTCTGCAGAGGTCGAAGATTTTTTTTTGCTGGCGATCGTTGTGGACAAAATAGCGAAAAATCAGAACTACCCCATTTGATGTGAGGCAGAATGCTTGTAATTTACTAAATTACAGTATGAATCTATCAGTTTTTAACATTACAAATGGGACGGCCTCCATGGTCGAGGGTAAAACTCTCGGCTAGCAATCCGGAGGTTGGGGGCTCAAATCCCGGCATGCTCAAGTGAATTTTATTTGATTGATTTGTGTTATTTCACAATTTAATAATTCAAAATAATATAAGGTATATTTACGGCACGTTCCAGAGTATAAGATACTATAAGTATAGCCCTGGTGTGAGACCACCATTCTAAAATTGAAATGGCTTAGCCGTATTTGGTGAGCAGATCGGAATAGCCGGGTACTTCTCCACTTTCTCCTCATCTCCTCTCCATTATCTCCAGCCTCACAACATACCTCAATTGGGGATGCCGTAATCTCGCTGCGCCGTAATCCAGACTGTTGGGAGCAGTTGGGACTCTTGTTCTGTAGGTCCCATAAAAAAAAAACTGAAATCCGTTGTTAAGATTTATTTATTCAATACATGCTTAAACGTTAGTTTTACAGTAGGTAATTATATTATTACTTATCTGAAAAGATGCGAATGAATGCACGGTATTTTGTACTTTTACAAATTAAGATAAAAGAAAAACAGCTTTTTTTATTTTTGGGAACTTGTGAATACTTTTTGAAAAATAGATTTTTATAATTTTTCACTATCATTAATAATTTGATACAAAACCGTGGAAAGATGCAGTTCCTTAAATATTTCACTGGACAAAGGCAAATAATTTGGAAATAATAAACACACGGAAAAGTTGTGGAGTTATTCATTTAAAATTTATAGAGTTCTTCATGCGTCTGTGCTGGAATATTTAAGACCATGTGGAGATCTTGAAAATATTCCGTCTACGGTAAAATATTCATAGAAGGTTTGCTAACGCATATAATATTCTAAAATACTCACAATAGATGATCCGATTCCCCATATAAGCTTCTTTACCTCTAAAATGAGATAAAATTCAATGAAATTTAGCAATTATTATATGTATTTTTTAGTCATTTTAGGATTTTAACTTTCGTTCAAAAAAATAGATATTAGTTTAAAAATTTGGTGCGAAAGAAGTTATAGTAAATTCTCACTTAAAATTGTAAATATTATTTTTCAATACGGTTGGAAAATCAAGAATAGCTCTTTTAATCGGTATTTATTCCGCCAGTTCTCAAAATATAGTTGAATTCCCGCATTACGCCCACAAAATACCCACCGATTTAAATTCTTAGAAATTCCCCGCTGTTTAGGGAATTCTTCACAAATTGGCAACCCTGGTCCACAGATGAACCGATTATGCCCATCACCACTAGAATTTTGATCGAATCGAATATTTGTTTGTACCCAAGATTCGTAGGGGGGGTAAAGCGGTGATTCGCTAGAAAGTCGTGACGTAGTTTGAAGTCCATTCCCCACCGGGAGATTTGAATTTATTGCAATACAAGCTAATGGCATGAAGCGACAGTGAATGCATTTATAAATGATGTACTTATAATAATGATGTGTAAGTTGATTTATTGTATACTAGCTTTTCCCCGCGGCTTCGCTCGCATGGTATTGCGGGAAATTACTGTAGCGCTTGCACTTATCAATTATCTCCCCCCCCACCCCACCCCCATCCCCTCCCGCATTCCATATATTCATTCCCTTAGATTCAGTTTTCAAACATCTCGCCTACCACCTAAATTTCATAATGCTATAGCTCAAAGAAAAAAAGAATTACTTATCCAATTTTGTTCATTCGTTCGGAATTTATGCACTTACAAACATTTCGGATGTTTATTTTTATTTAAATATTTGGAAGTTCGTTAGTATAATAAAAAAATACTCTATTTATCATTCAGTCTTTATAATCGTTACGAATTATATTTTTAATATAGGAACTCTCATCTGACATTTATTCCAAGCTTGTCCAAAAAAAAAACGAATTCTAATATTTGAATTTTCTGCAGTAGTAGCTGACCAGTAGACTGAGTACCTACCAGCATAGAGCCCAAAAATATATCAACATTGTTTCCATGGAAAAGATTTATTTCTGACGTTAGCAAAAACTCGCTTTTGTTAGGGACAGAAAACGTATAACAAATATAATATATTAAGATTTATAATTTCATAACGCCAGAGCTTACCATCATATACAACCTGTAGTCTGCGCATATAATTTAGCTTTATATTGGTGAAAGAAATATTAAAGTCTTTATATTGTGTTATGCGTGAAAAGGTCATAAACAAACTCGAGCAGTTTCGCATTTATAATATTACTAGCTTTTCCCCGCGGCTTCGCTCGCATGGTATTACGGAAAATTACTGTAGCGCTTGCACTTATCAATTATCCCCCCCCCCCACCCCACCCCCATCCCCTCCCGCATTCCATATATTCATTCCCTTACATTCAGTTTTCAAACATCGCGCCTACCACCTAAATTTCATAATGCTATAGCTCAAAGAAAAAAAGAATTACTTATCCAATTTTGTTCATTCGTTCGGAATTTATGCGCTTACAAACATTTCGGATGTTTATTTTTAATTAAATATTTGAAAGTTCGTGAATATAATAAAAAATTACACTATTTATTCAGTCTTTATAATCGTTACGAATTATATTTTTAATGTAGGAACTGACATTTATTCCAAAACAGAAGCTTGTCCAAAAAAATAAAACATATTCTAATATTTGAATTTTCTGAAGCAGTAGCAATCGTTTCCATGGAAACGATTTTTTTCTGACGTTAGCAAAAATTTGCTTTAGTTAGCGACAGAAAACGTATAACAAATATAATATATTAATATTTATAATTTCATTACGCCAGAGCTTACCATCATATACAAAATATAGTCTGCGCATATAATTTAGCTTTCTATTGGTGAATGAATTTTTAAAGTCTTTATATTGTGTTATGCGTGAAAAGGTCATAAACAAACTCAAGCAGTTTCGCATTTATAATATTATTATATTAGTATTAGTATATTAGTATTAGTATATTAGTATTAGTATGGATTAGTAAGTATTAGTATTAGTATTAGTATATTAGTAAGTATGGATTTACAATTTAATATTTACGATAATGGACAACAAATAAAATGACGTGGGCTCGACAAGCAGCAGAGAAGGAAGAATGAATAAAACGCTCTTGTGTAGCTTTTGTTTGTTTTCCAATATTTGAATAAAATTTTGAATTCCTGAAATTAGATTGTTGCTAGTAGGTAATAAATAGGCATGTACCCAGTGGCGTAGCTAGCATGGGTGACACCCGGGGCGGATAACGTGGTTTCATCCCCCCCCCCCCCCCTGTTCGGGCATAATTGATAAATACTTTCCTATTTTATATTCCTCAGCGATATTCAAACAAAATTCACGCGGCCCAGAATCACCATAATTTTCAAGAGCTTTCGAAACATCCCCCATTCAAGTTGACTTTGAGAAATTCAACGGTAGGTACTCCACGGGGAGCCATAGAACTCCAAAAAAATAAATAACAGCCCGTGTTCATGTGTAAAATATTTTCGTGACAAAATCCTTAGTAATTTTTTTTCCACGATCGGATGTCACCCCTCGTCGGGTGGCACCTGCCACAGCCTCTCCCCTAGCTACGCCACTGCATGTACCTACCAGCAATTGTCAGTAGGTAGCTACAGAAAAATTCCTGGATTATTTCCCGTGTTACTTCCACATTGATGTCGTAGATTCGAGGTTATTAGCGTCTCCTGCGCAATGATGAATATCGGGATACTTATCTGACAAATAACGTCAATTTTACAATTTACAAAATGTTGGCAACGCTACGGTCAAATTACTTCGAGTAGAGATGGTCGATTTTCCTAGCCCAGTTACATGGAACCGACTACGTAGAACCGGTTCCTGCAATAGAACCGGTGCTGTCAATGGAACCGTAAATATTTTTATCAAAGAACCGATCATTTTTGGAACCAGTTGTTTTGTAATTTAAACAAAATTAAAAATATTAGAAAACTTGTGAAAACCACCATTTTTTTTAACCACCCATTGAGGAGCTTGCTCAATGTTTTACGGAATTACTCTAGTCACCCTTCTTCTTTTTTTTTTCATTTAAAGAACTGGTCCCAAAAGCAAATGGATGCAGCACCTTTTCCACGCCGGTCTCCGATAACTGGAACTGCAGTGACAATCTATTTCAGGTACCAATCATCTCTACTTTCGGGATTTCGAGCTATGTCACGAGCCCGATGCCGATGTGTTTTTTTTTTGTAAAGTACCTGTTATGAGCGTGAACCTTTTTAAATATATTTTCTACGAATCTTGACTTGTACCTACTACCTACTTTAGTTCGTTGTCTATGGTAAACTTATGGCGCGTAGTTAGGAGTAAGTTAACTAATTTACTATCTTTATTTGCTAATCTGTGGCGGCGTCGAATTGTTTGTCGTTTGTCGAATTATTGGCGTCGGGTTTTGTTTTACTTAACGGTTTTGTACACGAGTATCTTGATTAAAATGGGTAAACGCGGCGAACGCAAAGATAGCAGCAACAGCGAAGCTAGTTCCGAAGAATATGTCGTTGAGAAAGTCCTTAACAAACGTATTGTGAAGGGAAAGGTAAATTTGATATTTTCAACCGGTTCGCATTGGACAGTTTTGCTTTATTTTCGATGTGTTAATTATTTATCTGATATTTCTCACTTTAAACCTTTATTTTACATGAAGTTTGTTATCGATTCATTTTGAACTAGAATTAATAGACCGAACTAACTAATAATATTGATGGTTTTAGGTTCAGTACCTCCTGAAATGGAAAGGTTATAAAGAAGAGGAAAGCACTTGGGAGCCTGAGGAAAATTTAGACTGCGAAGGACTGATCAAGGAGTATGAAGATGCCAATAAGAAGTCAGATTCGGTCAGCATCTTTTACAATCTTTATTTGATATTGATTCTGCTTTATTTTTTTTACACAGGTTCCTCCATTAAAAAAATCACTGACATGTCTAGTAACTAAATACTGGAAATGTTATGCTAAGTATCCATGCCCGTTTATGTTCGATGGTTTTATGCTCATTCGAATATGTCACAACATGTGTACCGTTTTACTTGATGCTTTTTTGTTCGATGTCGAGCTAACTTGATGCGAAAAAGATTCAAGGTGCGTAATTCTTGTTGATGTTTGACAGAAATTCGATTGAGCATGTCTCATTATGTAGACAACGCATCTAACATTTTATTAGTCTATCTTGAATCCAATGCGCTTGTCGTCCTTTCGCGCTCCGAACCAAAATGGATATTCAGAGGTATCCTTGCGATTTAAAAAAAAAAATTATTAATTTATATGGTGAAGATCCTTCTTGTACGTCTCACAGATTTGATATTTGACCATAAATTAACCACTGGCACAGATATCTGAGTCGATTGAGCAGCATCTTATGCGAGCAGGTGGTTCAAACCAAACCATCGGAACATGATAAGGCGTAATACAGTTTTAATTTGTTGAGGTTTGTCAATATTAGTTTTGTTTTACAAATAATAGTATATCAGCATTTTTATAACAAAGCTTAGGATGGAAAAAGTGCGACGCGTATGTCAGTCGCTGACTGTCGTTAGGCGAGAAGGCCATGGTGCTGCGCCGATTTGCCCGAATTGTCTTCAATTAATTAAGTTATTTTTATTTATATTCATCAAAGACTGGAAACAATTCCTCGCACACTTCAAGCCAACATTTTAGTTTAGCATCCTGATCTTTATAATTTGAAATTAAAACACTTTTGTACTTTTTTCCACTAATTTATTTACACCAGGACCGGTTTCATCCTACTATGGACATTTTCAGACTGGTAGAAATGTCCGTAGTAGAATGAAACCGGTCCTGGTGTAAATAAATTAGTGGAAAAAAGTACAAAAGTGTTTTAATTTCAAATTATAATACAATGGAATTCCACCACGAATTAACAGTGCAAAAACTAGACTCATCCTGATCTTTGTTACATCCTGATTTTTCTTAAATTACTAGATAAATCCCAAAGAGATAGAACCAAAGAGAATCCCAAAATAACCTGCTCTGTTCTATATTTGTGTTATGATTGTACCTACACACACAAGACCATCGGTTCACAAGGTCGGCGTACTGAACGCATTGACCGCTCAATATAAACAGTGAGCACTTCGGTCAACTGACGAACGATGGTACCCGTACGCGGCACGTAGCGATTTGTGCACTGCTAACCTTCAGCATTGTGTTACAGCTCTTCATTCATTCATCTATATATTACCCAAAGATATTGAAATACAAAAGAGATATGCTATGATGTCCGCGCGACTGTCGGCGGACTACTACCTAATAGGAGTAGTTTGCATACAAAAAGATTTTGTTTATTTTTTAAAGGTGTGCAATAGTATTGGTTAACAATGTAGTTTGAATACGGAAAGAATTTGTCCATTTAGTTTAATGTTCATTAAGGACGGGTTGTTTCAAAAAATTTGATGGATTCATCAAATATTTGATGTTAATTTTCACGTTCTGTGTAAGTTCTATTCAAGTTCTGTGATTATTTCAGTTTTGTGAAGCAGCTGTCCTATAACGATATAATAACAGAACTTCAAAAGAATCTACACAGAACGTGAAAATCAACATCAAATATTTGATGAGTCCTTCAAATTTTTTGAAACAACCCATCCTTAGTTTATTCATTAATTACTCATTCTTTCAGTTTATTCGTTGATTGGTTAGCAATATCGCCGACACCAGGAAGCACAGTCCAACGCAGTAAAAACTGCAGATAGCACTTCTCTTATATTTCAATATCTTTGATATTACCGTACGCAACCGGAGTACTATTTCCAGCCTTCGTAAAAAAAAAATTTAAAGCACTATTTCCAGCCTTCAGCCTTCGTAAAAAAAAAAAATATCTGTGATCTCAATGAAGGAAAAATTTTAATGATAATCTTTCAAATTGCAGTCCAGTAAGGCAAAACCGGAATCCAAATCTGAAGAGAAGAGGACTTCAGAAAAGAAGAAGAAATCTGAGTCTGGAGATGAAGGTAGCAGGAACAAGAAAAAGAGAGTCAGCGATTCCTCTTCAGAAGAGGAAGAAAAACGGAAAGATAAGAAGGAAAAGACTTCTGAAAAGAAGAAATCTTCAACATCTTCCAGTAGCGAAAAAAAGACTGGTTTCCACAGGGGATTAAAAGCAGAAAAAATCATTGGTAAGTTCTAAAATTTTTTGATATTTTCGTTATACATTTAGCGGTTTTCTCTAATGAGTGGTTGTGCAGTGAACTCCTGAAAGAAAAACTGCAGAGAACAAGACTCGTCTGAACTATAATGTCACTACAGTTTGAACAGCTCGCCACTACTCCCTAGTATTTGCAAACAGCGCTCCACTCCATATTATGTGATATTTCATATAGCATAAATATGGTTTCGAACAGCATCGGAAGGTGTGATGGAAACAAAATTCACTATCCCGGTGCGTAGCGATTAACAAATATAAAAAAAATTGTGTTTTTTCAATTTCATTTTGTGAATTGTTTTAGTATTTAAAAGTTTTTGTTATTTCAAATTTTAAAACACTTATTTCATGGTGGAATTCTACTTTTATTATTATGACCAAGGGACCGGTTGTTTCATGGTATTTGAATATGTAATTCATCAAATTTCATAGTTAAAATTCAAGTTCTCTGAAAGCTTTGTTATTATTATTGTTTCATCATGGGCCGGTTGTTTGACAGTACTTGGATAATAATGGAACTTGATGTATTATTCAAATTTTGTGAAACACCCCGTCCTTAACTAATTATTAAAAACATTTATAAAAAAATTTATTAAAAAATTTACATTATATTGAACTAAATATTTTATAAATGTTATCCTCCTTTTTTAAAAAATTATCTAAATATATCCAAAAATAATAAATCTATACATACATGGTTTCTCTGGCCAGCAAAGCTGCTCGTCCCTTGAACAGATAATAATAATAATAATGTTGCAGGCGCATCGGACGCCAGCGGCCAGCTAATGTTCCTAATCAAGTGGGCGGAGAGTGACGAGGCTGAGCTGGTGTCCGCCAAGGTGGCCAACGTAAAGTGTCCGCAGCAGGTGATTGCCTTCTACGAGGAGAGGCTGACGTGGCATGCGCCCACCGAGACAGCCTAGACAAGGAGACGGCCTAGACAGCAACACTCACTGGAGCCACGGGAACATGTAAGTATGCAATTCAAACAAAATCAACCAAAGTTGGGTTCCCAACTTTCGTGGTCACAAAATCATCCAAAGTTGGATTCCCAACATTGGTGATCACAAAATCAACCTAAGTTGGATTCCCAACTTTATCTCAAAATCAACCAAAGTATTCCCTGAATAATACTTAAGTTCTGAAAACCCTTAGGCCACGTCCGCATAGGCAGGCGGCTTGCTTAGTGCCTAGAGCCTAGCGAGTCGTCTAGCGAGTAGCTTAGTAAAACGAACGTTCTAGAATGTTCGCAACCGGCCGCACTGCGCGCTAGGCGCCTAGCTAGTCACGGCCACCGTGCATCCTAGCAAGTAGCCAGAGTACAAGCCACTAGGCTCTAGGCGCTAAGCAAGCCGCCTGCCTATGCGGACGTAGCCTTAGAACGTGTACGGAAAAAATGGTTGTGGTTTTAAAATTTCTTTTGTCATAAACTTAAACCCATGTGGGTATTCGTAACATACCTACATGAAACATGTGGCATAAAGCTTTATTGGGTTTTCAAAACAAAATTGGTAATACAAAAGAAGTTGTAAAGAGTGAACAGATTTTATGACATTTTTAGCTTTAAGGGAGCAGCATCTTACGTAGTTGTAAATTTTAATCCTGATGGAATTTTAAGGATTGGTGGAAGATTGTGAGTTTATTTTTCTGATTCTTTGTACTAAAAATGTGTAATTTTTATATTTTCATTCACAATTATTGATTTTAATAATCTAAAATCGTTCATTCCGAAACGATTCCAAATGGCTATAACGTCATTATAGAGTAGAAAACGCCACTGGCTGCTAAAAATGACAAAGAAGGTCACCAATGTTGCCTAAATGACGTCAACGTCACCATATTTATGAATAAAAATGAAATTTTCGTTTTGGCGGTAAATCGAAAATGACACAATAGAAAATTTGTTCGTTAACATAAAAAAATACTTTTCTTATTTTAATTTTTTTAAGACAGCAGTTAAAATGCCCTATTCGGTGTTTTTTTGTAATTGGACAACTTACAACTTCATCACCCATCTGAAAAGTCATTAAAGGTGAAAATTAAAAAAAAAATACTTTGTTAAATAGGTTATGTAAGGTTGGGTTGTGGGCTGTTTAAAAAAAATACTTCACTTTTAATGAATTTTTGAGGGGTGTCAAAATACCACCTCGTTGGATTGTCATGGAACCGTTTTTTCAGATCCAGTATCCATGTACTCGTCCATATTTAGAAATTCTGTTGCCAATACTATTTGTTTGTTGTATAAAAAAGACCTTGTTAAAACAGTTAATGATTTGATATAGTCTGAACTAAAAGATCTTTGAATATTAATTGCTAATTACAGCTATAAATTCTATTGCCGTACATCATCTGACAATAGACATTGTCTAGTGAAGCGGGTAACATACTTGCATTATTATTTGTTAAATTTTTTACAAATTTGTTAAATGTCAATAAACCCGGGATTCCAACAATGAAATTGAAGTTCAACTGTAGGTAGGTATAACTTATTCATAATGTCAAACTGGTTAACTAACTGCGTTATAACTTATTTGTATTTTAAATTCCCAAAATGGGGACATGAAAATTTCGTTTTTTTTTTGGTGAAATTTCCATTATTTTTGCACAAAATAGAAAACTTTGAAATTAACTCTTGGTGTGCTGTCGCAAATTTTTTGTTGTGCTCCATCTGAGTCTGTTTTCTTCATAAATTGCTCGCTTTTATGCAAATCAATGTTTTTATAAATTGTAGTCTTATCAGAATAGCTAGTTATATCCAGAGAAAAGATTTCCATAAGGATACGCTGGGATTCAGGATATATATTCAATATATATTCAAAAATAAATTCAAATTGAATTTAAAAATGAATAAATAGTAGTTATCCGTTGCTTTCAATGTTAAATTCATTCATTGCATTCCATTTTATGGCTAATGAAAATGACCTTCTCAAAACCACTGACAAAGAATATTTAGAATGCATAATATTACTTTCTTATTTAAAAAAAAACAAGGAAATTGAAGAGTACTAAAATTAGCTCGAACATTTTGCGTTTTTCTCGTGAAAATTACATAATTTGTTTTTCATTTAAAAATAAGCATTATCATTTTAACATAATTTTCAGGACTCTACGGATTAGGCACCAATAATAATATTTACCTTTATTTTTTTCCAGGTCTCCTCCATGAACCGACATGGTCTGACAAGTGATTTTAGTTATTAAAGTGATTCTAGTTCTATGATTACCATCTCAAAATTAATTCTCTTTATTTTGTTACCTTCTAAGAATGTAAACGTAAATTGTTTCAGCACCTATGTATCGACGGTAAAGGATGCACATTCTAATTATGGTTTATTTTGTATTTATCTATTGACTAGATCAGAATAACCTGGTTTCTTCTCTCCCTCTTAAATGCCCATTTCTGCTGTGACACAACATCCCTCAACAACATATTAATATTAATCACTGAGGCCCAATTGTTTTGCAGAAATTCACTTGTGACAGACTTATCAAATGGCGCCATAGTCGAAAGTTGTCCGTTAAATGCCAAGTCTAAGGACTAGAGTAGAACTTCCACAGAACTTGAAAATTAACTTAACCCCTATAGCGCGGCTGGCTACATATGCAGTCCAGTGAAATAATGACTACCTTCAGGTGCACTGCAGTTTTACAGTGTAGAGGCTAGGTTTTAAAAGTTTTCAATGTATTTTATCACCGTCAATGAAAATTCTAAAGTAAAAAATGTTGCTATGTAGAAGTTTGTCTTTTATTTCAAATATAATTTTCAATATTATATTTGGCTTTGAGATGTTTACTAAATTTAAGCCACACTATAGGGGTTAAAAATTATGATGAATTGTTCAAATTTTTTTAAATAACCCGTCCTTAGTCTGTTTCAGCTTTTGAATGAATTGTGATTAGTAGAAGAGGACACTTATCATTTTGTTAAGCTTGTCAGCTTGTTACAATTTGATAAAACAAGCTGAAATGCTCCTAGATTCAGGGTTTAATTGATTCCTCGATTCGGATTCGCGAGCGCGCCGGCGCGGTTGAAACAAAATTTTCAATTTTTTTTTTAGAATGCTATTTTAATCCTTGTGTATAAAGAGACTGTATGAAGGACAAGGTCAGAATCGCTAGGGCTATTCTCCCGTTCTTGACGTTACAGGTACCCGAAATACACTTAGTCACTCGGAATAATTTATATTAAATTTCTATGGTGGCCACGCGTCATTTTTTGCCGTGATTTTAACTGTCAAACGCAGAGCGTGGTAGGTAGCGTAAAAAAATCAAAAAACCTATCAATTTATCAAATAAATGCAAGTAATGTTGTTTTTATGCATAGTTTATTGTTCGAGGAATGTGTTTCAGTAAATATAATATACGATAGCACAAAATAAACCCACAAAATATTACGTCAAAGTCAAAACTTTTGCGAAATTTACGGGTTTTCCCCTTGGCATATGGGAGGAATGGGAATTTAAAAAAAAAAAAATTTTCAGTAAAAAAAAAAAAAATGGCGCTGAATGGCCATTTGATGACGATGTTACATTTGAATTTCTGACAAACAACCGGACCTAATTGTGTGGTCAACAAACCGCCTATGCAGACAACTTGTGTTACAGAATTGATGGTTCCCATGTCTCAACCTTTTTCAATAATTAATGTACATATTGCTTTTGAGGTGGTATGTGTACGGAAATTTATGATTTGACTTAATATCCTTTTTAAAATTAGGTCTTACAATTATGTTGTACTTTAGATTATAAGTCAACAATTCATTGCGAACTTCATTTACCATCTGCATGCACAAATATTATTTTTTAAATGTATGAAACTTAGGGCCAGTTGTTTCACAGAATTTGAACAATTCATCACAATTTCAAAGTTAATTTTCAAGTTCTGCAGAGATCCATTCAAGTTCTATTATAATATCGTTACTGGCCAGTTGTTTCACACAACTGAAATAGTAACAGAACTAGAATGGAATGAATTGTTAAAATTCTGTGAAACAACTGGAACTTACCTAGATTTTTTTTACATTTTTCAAAGCTTTGGCTAGGCAAATGGTTTAAATAATTTTTTAAATAATTACTTTTTTTAATAATATTTTTTCTTTGGATCAGATGTGAATTCAACATTTAAATTTGGTTTTTAATAGCATTTATTTTTTTATTTGCCTGGGGTGTAAATCTGATTAATTTAATAATTATGACAATATCAGCCAATTGCAGATTTTAATTTTTTTTAATTTTTTATCCCAATGGTGGTTGATACCGCAGCTTCTTTTGGGATATGAATATTTTTTACTAGAATGTAAGTGTATAAATAATGCTCGTTAAAATATTATAATAATAATTATTAAAATATCAATTATTACCGAGCATCATTCCTTTAATAAGTAATACATTATGTAATAATATTACGAGAAACATAAAATCCTAGCATTACCTGTTTAGAGAAAGGTGGATTAATATTTTTTGTATGTGTAAAATTAAATACAATAAACTTTTATTGTCTCTGAAAATGTTTTATTTATTTTTTATACAATCTAATTGTACCTACGGACATATTTCATGATTACATATTTTCTTACAGCGTCATAAAAAGTGTTAATGTTAATCTATTTCTTTAAGAATGTTCAAAACTAACACTCACATTCTTTTGAGAAATCATTCACAAGTCACATGTCACATGTTGTGAGGAGATTGGATAATATTAGTGTTAAAAGAATCGTAATGTCCATTTTTAATAATTTGAGTGTTGTTTCAAATAATTAATCTTCAATAGACAAGTAAGTTGATTTGGACGTTGAAAACGATAAGTATAACAACACATTTGAATTAATTTCTTTGATTTTACTAACGCATTTCAAATGAAACATTTCGATTCTTAAAATAATTGATCATTATAAAATGGATACCGTCGCTCACATTATACGTACATAACACCGCGGGTCTCACTTTTTACACAGGCTTTCAAGAGGAACAAAAAACTGTTCAATTTATTACATAAAAATACCACAACTTTGAAAATGGGCGAACCAATGTTTAGGCATCATTTTGGAGAAGTAATTTTTTTCATTAAAAACAGATTGTTAGGTATTTTAAATGACATACAAATAAACGCGGCGTAATTAATACACAAAAAAGGTTGGGTAATAATGAAATATAAAAAAAAAAATATAGGAATATTCAAACTTTGTAATAATTTTTCAATTTGGGAGGCGGGAATGGGTACCGCCGCCCCGGGAACCTTTATTGGATAACCAACATCTCTGCCATAGGTCACCCCAAGTGGTTCGCTACGTTTGGTGATTTAGCAGGGGTGCCCCGGTTCATGGGGTGAGGTTTGTCTAGGTCTTGGAGGCGGATGACCAGGACACACTGAACCCCAGATTCCTACCCACCCCTTAAACCCCTTTCCTTCCCAGAACTCTCTTCCCCTTTCTTTCCTTAAAAAAACCCTCCACACAGCATCCCCAAAGATGAAATAGGCCCTGTGGGAAATTACTTTCTTCAGGGCCTCCTGTGTGGAGATGTAAAAAAAATATTAATTTTTTTTCTTATTACTAAATAAAACTTTTGTATAAATATTTACAATTAATCATAGAAAAGTACTAATTATTTTATTACCAAACTTTAATAAAAGGAGCGGGGTGATTGACAGAACATTTGTTTGTCGATTCAAACCATTGCTACATCGTGTTTTTTGAGATACATGGTATTTATTATAATGTGAGCGATGATATATCAGTTAATTAATATTAGTTGATATATTTTCTAAGTAGGAATAACAAACTATTATAACTTGGAGTTATACAGACCCCACAATCATAAAAAATCACAATATCAAAATAATTTTTGTGTCCCAGAGTTAATCTTATTGCTATTGGATATAATGCAAGTTGTTCCAAAGGTCAGTCTAGTATTAAAATATATGTAGCACCCACCATACAAGCACAGTTGGACTTAGATGTTCTCTGTAAGTATCTTGGTTTATGTTTTACAGTGAATGATCATTCTACATGATCCCGAAAAGAACAAGGTTTTATATATTCAACTAGGTACATTTAAAAAGAGAAAATAAATTGTAAAAAAAAAATCAGATCAGTGCCAATAATGAAAGAAAATACAATGCTTGTTCCTTAATTCATATTAAGGAATACAAATTGGTTAATATTAATGGTGCGAGGACTGTTATTTTGGCAATTATGATAATTTTAATCAATAATCATAAATATAGTCATGATTATTCAATGTAATTCTAGACAGTTTAGAATTGAAAAACATTGTGCGTCTAAACATGAGACATTACTAACGGTTGAGTATAAAAAATGGGATTCTCCGTGTTGAGGGAATAATATGTGGGCTTCTTCAGCAATGATTAAAAAATTCGACTTTTGATTCAGATAATAAATTAGTGACAAATATTGATGACTTTAATTATTACTAATAAGTAACCCGTGGTAATGAATGTGTAAGGAATCATACTCTAATCCTCACTAGTTGTCATGTAATAGTAGATTATTATAATAATAGATCTAATCTATCTAATCAATAAATATTAAGAAATACCACACAAATCAATCATTTTAAAGAGGGCACATTTGGAAGTATTTGTCCGCACTGATAGTGTTGAAAGTTTAAAACAGTTTTTCAAACTAGTTTGGAACACCCACCCCAGTCCCATTTTCCCCCGCAAATGTCCAAAGATTCTGTGGCCCCCTTACTAAAAAAATGCATTTAAAATTTTACAACAACTGATAAACAACCATTTTTGTATGGTAAACGGTTATTTATCAGTTGTGTAATTTTTTTAAATTTTTTTATTACTAAGGCCCTGGGTGCGTAGCGTTTATCAATTCCATTTAAATTTAGAATTGCGATTCAATTCAACAATGTTTTTACTTTTAAAAAGAAAGACAAACATTCCCGGGTTACGAATAACCCAACAATGTTTGAAAATCTCCTACTACCACCACAGAAAGCCGAAAATGATGCTTGTGTTGTGATGGAGGACTTAGCCAGCCGAGGAATCGAACACGGGACACCCGGGTGGGACCCAAACGCGATGCCCACTCAACCACTGACCGGTCGAATGTTCTTTGTATGTTTTTCAGTTTCCTAATAAATTCTTCAGTTTCCTAATAAAAACAAAATTATTAACAAATTAAATAATTTTTTTTATCCATTCAGTACACCAATAAACAAGCAAGGGTGTCTCTTTAAAATGATTTATCTGTAATTTTATGTGCTACAATAATGTGAATCAGTGTGAACATAGTTACAACTTGTTGCATACATAGTTGCGCACTTGAAGTGAAATGAAACAAAATTGCGCCATATAATTATATACCTTATTATTATTACAAAGATAAGAACTTACAACAACCCAATTCAGATCTAGCAACAAATTTGGCATTGTGTTTTTTAGTTAATGCTAATTATTAAAAAAGTTGCCATTGTTACACTATTTGCAGTACTTTCATGTATTGGTCAGATGCTAAAAACTGCTTGAATAAGAGCAGGACTTAAATCAAATTACTGAAATTCTAAAATCTATGCCAGTGATGCATAACCTTTGCCCGAGGGCCAAACTATCAATTTTCAATTATATATAAAAATCAATTTTTGTTTGTTTGTACGTTATACGCCATACCTTTCATCAGATTGCGATGAAACTTAGATGATTTGTTGCGCACATACCTGTGAAGGTGATAAGCTATATATAATGGTAAGCTCTGGCGTAATGAAATTTGTATAAATGAAAATAAGTGTATTTTATACATTTTAGCGGCAGGGAGGGAAGGCATGAGGGGAAGGGTAATGAAGGAGGTGGGGTTTAGCGGGAGGGATGATGAGGGAAGGCGTGGAAGGTGGAAGGCGAACGCGGGAGAAGGGGATGCGGGAAGGAACAGGGACGCATGGGAAAGGAAATGCAGGGAGAAACAATTTATTTCTTTGCATTGCAACGCATGCCGGGTACCAGCTAGTTTTCAATATATTCACATGTACCCCACGGGGGATAGGATACCTATAGATTGACACTGTTAACTTTTCAGTCGATGGCACATTTTTTGTAATGTGAATACTGTTAAACATTCCAACTGTCCAAAACCTGCAGAAATTAAAATTTAACTTGATATCCGCCTTAATTACATTTCGACAGTAATTTATCTCAGGTCCTACGTCATCTTTGAGGATGCTGTGTGAAGGGTCAATTTGAGGAGAGGAAGGAATGAATGTGGATCTTGAAGTTCTTACAGGATTATTAGTTGTGTACCATTGCTATTAAATAAGAAACATCAAAATCACTTTTGTTACTTTAACATTTTCAGACACGTTCCACTATAAAAAGGAACCCGTTCAAAGAACCAATTGAGGCGCACACGAAGATAGTGCAACAGGCAAAATTTACAATTTTATTTAAGTCCCAAGATCAAACCAATAAATGAATGCTACTTATTATATTTAGTCAAGTAGGTCGCATGAAAGGGACCGCAGGTTGTGCATCACTGATCTAGGCACTCTCAAATGCAACTTTCCAAACATCATGGCACATAGTCTCAGCTGATTTGCACCTTAGCTGAATAAATAAGGCAATTGTTACATAATACATTCTAGTTAAATTAATATGTAATAAATCTTCTAGTCTAATAAATGTTATCAATATTTTGTTGTGCGCTTGACCATTTTAAATAATACAAAAATGTCAACCAATAAAAAAATAACAATGCTTTGGTAGTTACCCTTTCACAGGGTAGTAGTATAATAAAATATTTTGTAATATATTATAGTAAATAAATAGTAACTTAATGTTATAACTGCATAATATTAAAAGTATAAGTAACCATGGATGAAGAAAGATTCAAGTACCGAAGTGCATTTACATCTAAAACACTTCCATATGGGAACCACTTTTCTAATTATTGCACAGAGATTTTTCCGCATCAATAGTTAGTTTATTATCTAGTAGTAAATTTAAGACTTAAAATTACAGAGATTTCTTTCGTCATAAATCAAGTGTTTAAATGAAATAATACTTACACAGTAAATATTCTAGTTAAGTGAATATAAAAAATTACTGCATTATAAATATTGATAAGTAAGGTACGTTATAAAAATACTAGTTTAAAAAAGTTCTCGACTAAAAGGGTTAGTATTTATCCTTTCTACCGCTTCTTCTTAACATATTGCAATGTTCAAACCAAAATGTTACCCTGTCTATGTATGGTACCTCCATTCAGCCTTCATTGCTCCATTGCTGAAAACAAAAATAAGAAAGATAAGTATAAACAAAAAAAAAGTTGAATAAAACCACTTGAGCGATCGCATTAATAATAGAAAAATGAGTCGATGATTTCTGAGCCTTCGATCTGGAAATTTCTCACCAATATTAAGAAAATCATACCTCTGAATTTTAATATGGACACTGATTATAGTGCTCTATACCCAATGAATCCATCTATATTTTACCGTTTGTACCATATTTTTAGGATTTATAAAAAAAAATTTAACTTTATAAACGCACAAATTCTGCGTGTTAGTTCCTCTGAAAATGCTACTGCTAATGCTAGGTACTTGTTCGGGTCAACATTGATCAATATTTTCTATTTCTGCATGTTGTCTATGGCCTATTTGATAATCACAGATACAAATATATAATAGAAGGCTCAATTTTTAATCATAAACAGGTGTTCAAAAGTTTTGTATGAAAAATATTTTGTAGAATTTGGGTTCGCGGACTGTCAAAATTGAATGCCCTAAATTAGGATATTTAAAAAATTTCCCACAAAGAACTGGTATTACATTAGAAAGATATACTCACTGCCTACAATAATCAATAAGAATAATCCCGATTCTTGCTTTATTTAGGTCGATAAACTGTTTCACACAGATAGCCTGTTTCACAATGTAAAACATGAGGCGGAGAATTTTCACTTTGTTATGGAAAAAAGATTCAAATTTTTTATTTCACGTAAGTTGAAAACATGTTAAATAGATAGATAATTCAATTACAAATATACTGGTTTTTAAGTATGTTATAAAAAACGAATAAAACAAACTTATGCCATTTTAACAAGAGCATGTTCAAGATCAAACTTTTGTCAACTTGAGAATAAACAATATTGGAATTTAGACGAGTATAGAATTATTTGATAAAATGGGAAAGTATTACTTCAGCTTTCTGCTAATGCAAACTAGATTTTAGGGAAGGTTTGATAAAATGTTTTACGAAAGGTAGATAAATTTAGCACATTACGCAAGTGATAGCTAAAGCCGTTTTGAAAACTTGCCATGATATGCCGAAAATCGCTCGAGTGGTTACACATTAATAATTGTTACCTCAAATGCGTGACATGTCCCGGAGTAGTTTGTACGAGAGGGGCCAACCTCTCTGTGAAGCGTTGATAGTTTCTTTCTAGTTCTCTTTGGTATTCCTTCTGATCACTCCCTATCAGGTTCTTGTTCTTCTTCAAAGCATCATTGCACCTGGAATGCAATGGCCAATTAATTAAGTACATATGTATATATTTTTATCAAAGTAAGAACTAATATCATTTTAAAGTTGGAACCCACTAGTCTTATCTATCTATATACAATATAAAGAAGAGTGTTTGTGGAGGGTGGTGTAGCTTTTTCTAATACAAAGTCACTGTTTTATCCTGAAATTGATGAAATTTTGCAGACTTGACCTTCAAAACAAGAGGAAGTTCACTATCGACATGAGATTACAAAAAACCACTCCCGTTCCCATTTAGAAGAATTTTGATTAAATTTTGCACACTTGATATTCAAAATAAGACAAAAATTACTGTCTACATCTGATTTAAAAAGTGTACAGCCCAGGCAACACTGGGACTTCAACCAGTATAGCATAAATGAGACATGACTTTTAATCAACTTCATGAATACAATCACAATTTGGAGCCACACAGCCAGGCTAAGCAATGTGTAATTGATAAATAACTTTTATTGTTTTGAAGAGTTTTACTTTTCATGTGCATTTGTTACTTAAATAAAAAAAAATTTGCTACCGGTTTCGACTCATCCATGTCATTCACTAGCAAATTTAAAACACGAATGGTGGATGAATGACACAGATGTGTCGAAACCGGTAGCAGAAAAAAATTAAAATTTAAGTTACACGGAAAGTAAAATTCTTAAAAAAAAAATATCCGGAAATTGTTATATAGTTAACGCTCAAGAAATACAAAAAATTAATAACTTTTTGGAGAAGTCTTTGAAGCACAGTCTAAGTTTGTTGGTCAGCTTGGTGGGGGGCTGCGTCCCATCGGCAACTCCCGACAGGAAGACCAGGGCCATCTCCATGGGGCCCTGGTTGACCGTGGTGCCGATGCAGCCCTGCACCACCATCTGCAGCATCTTGGTGTCCGGAGGGTCCTGGTTTGTGGCAGCACCCAGTTCATTAATCTGCAAAGATCGATGTCAAATTATTTTTAGGTATTGTTTATTTCGAAAGTTTATACATAATATTGGATAGATATCTTCCTCTGTTAGTCATAAAAGACGTCAGCGCAAAATAAATATATTTTTTAATATTTTGTGTGAAAACTGTGCAAGAATCCCAACTGCTCCCAACCGTCTGGGGCCAGTGGGGCTGTGTCACCCCCCATTGGGGTTATGTTGTGAGGCTGAAGGTAGTGGGTAATTAGTTTATTATTCACTTGAAGTTCGTGATAATTTAAGCCAATTTTAAGAAATTAATACAGCAAACTAAAATCCTGTATAAATATATCTATAAAAGATATTGAAAAATCTATCTTGACTAGAAAGCAAAAATCTCCAACACGATATATGGAACTTCAAAATATCTACTAAAATGTCAAAATATAAGATACAACGTTATTTGTTTAACCGCCCTACCTCTGGGTTATTATTAAAAAAGTAGGTAAAAAAACATCGGATTTTTAAACGATTATATAAACCGCGCCACTTGCGTAGAGTACCACTGACTAGCAGCGGCTTAACTTGTATGGGAGAGACGAAAATACCCAGACACATCCCTTAACTTCGCGATAACGCAGGAACAAACTTGATGTCTACAAACGTATCACATACATTTTGTGGGTTTCGAGTAGTTATTTTTTTACCAGAACGTACGTGATACGGCTTGTTGCGTTTGAACGATAATATAGCGGACGTATCACGTACGTTTGTGTGTGTAGCGCGGTTAGTGATTTTCAATAAAAATCTTTGTCGAATTAGGTAGTAAAGCTATCTAGTCATGTTGTACATAAAACACCAACCTTCTTTTGGATATCCTCAATGGCCACTTCAATGGGACTCAGCACAATCTGCGTGCGTTGGACAACTTGAATTCTGGTTTTAACGTATGGGAAATGATGTGCCGTTGCCAATATCGTTTTTCGTTTGCATTGTTCAATGAGTTCTCCATGTGCACGACCACTTGTGGTAAAAGGTGTAGCGTAGATGAAGCGTTCTGAAAAAATAATAAGTAAGACAAATAAATATTATTTTTGTTCAATCTTAGTCCCCGATGCAAGCACATCACAACTGTTGCATTTCTGGGTGTACATAAATATTACAGATGAGTAAGGGATGTACTTACTGATATTGAAATTCTTCTCGAAATGCGTCAGCTTATATCTCAATTCATAGGGTTCGAAATATGGTTCCACATATGTTATTTGTATGTAAGCCTTATCTGGGTCCAGGGTGGCAGTATCTACCGTGTTGGAGTCTTTGATAATCACAATGTTTTCTGATCCAAATCGCGTTCCGTAGAAGTTCTGCAATGAGATAAAAAATAATATGTAACAATCAGAAAAACAATAACTGATATGTGTAATTTAAAAGATTTGAGATGAGATAAAAAATAATAACAATCAGAAAAACAATAACTGATATGTGTAATTTAAAAAATTTCAGAAAGTGAAAGGAACGTACCTCTAATCGGCTAAATATCTCGGGTAATTTAGTCAGGGTAGGCTCCTTGTAAATAAATTCTTCGGCATTTAAATCACCGAATTTGGATCCGTAGAATCCAACTCTGAAATATGTCCCAAAGACTCGCTTTCCACTGAGTTGCTCTATCCTAGTGTACGCTTCATTTAGTTTCCTAAAATAAATAATTAAGTAAATGAATCACTCCACTGGAGCGAAATAAATAAATTTGCCTCAATTACTAGAGATTAACAGAAAATCATTTTTAAAATTTTTCACCAACATTAAAAAAATCATACCTTCGAATTTTAACATGGAGACATAAAAATTTATTATAGTGTTATATAGCCAATGAATTAACCTGTATTTTACCGTTTATCTCATATTTGTAGGATTTATAAAAAAAATATTAAAAAATCGTAAAGTTTATAACCGCGCGAATCCTGCGGGTTTGTTACTTTGAAACTCCGTGAGAGGTACTTATTCCAGTCCATAGAATATTTTCGATTTCTGCATGTTGTCTGTGGTGTACTTGATAATGAAAGGTACATGTCTATGGAAAAAGGACTTAATTTTAACCGTAAACAACTTATCAGAAATACCGCGTGAAAAATATATTTTAAAAACTTATTTTTAACATCGTTCTAAAATAGTCTACGAAGTTCGTATTTACGACATCTATGGTCATAATAGATAAAGCATTTCAATAGCTTCGTTTTAAAATAAATGGCTGGCCATGGAAATGTTTTAAATAATCACAATAAATGTTTTAGAAATGGTAGGAAAATGTTGTCCAATTTTGGACCGCTATCAATCGCAGAAAAATAAAAGTGGTCCATTTTTCGACTATTATCGCTCCAGTGGTTAACAAAATTGTATTAACATATAATGTACGTATTTAGTTTATCTTACCCGTGTATGTTTGCAAGTTTCTTGTAGTCTCTGTTGACTTCAGCTATTGGGATCAAGACTTTGTACACATCATTCATGGCTTCATACATTCCGGCTGTATGGAAAGAGTTAGCTGCATGTTCCAAAAGTCCTAAAAATAATAGTGAATATGTTAAAAAGGTCATTCATCTTACAGCACAGTACCTTATCAACCTATCCATCTTTCTGTCTAGATTGAAATTACTTGTAAATTGGACTATACCAAGTAATTACAATTATTTTTAGAATATACTAGGCAGGAATACTGTGTTTATTACATTCGCAATTCAACGAAAGGTTCACTGAAGAACTAGCATCAGTGGTTTCACAGTTAAGATTTTTTTTTTAAAGTTAGATCCACACAGAAAAATAATTTCCCTCAGGATATGTCATCTTAGGGGAGGGAATGTGGAGGGTTTTTTAAGGAAATGAAGAAGAGGAAGTTCTGCGAAAGAAATAGGTATGAGGGATGGATAGGAATCATTTGGCGTCTTTTGCGTTTTCTACCTCCTGCGCTGTGGGTCTCTTCAAAAACTAGGCTCTGGGTTAGACCGTTCACTCTTTTCATTGTTAAAATCACCAGGTCGGTAGAAACTCCAAGAAATCATAGAATTGCTACCTTGCAGCCCCTGCTCCGTAAAGTCTTTGGCCAGGCATATGCCTTCGTTCCGGGGAGCCATCACATCATCGGACACGGCGCTCTCGTGCAGCGCATTGGGGGTGACCTTCTGCAGGGCCACCGCACCCCCTCCTAGCCGGGCCCCCTCGCCCACGCCCAGCAGCACCAGGTACTCGGCCACCAAAGCTGCGCTGTGCACCAGACACATGCCCGCCTCCGTGTGATTGTTGCGCTGAACAAAATATTACATTTGCAAATAAAATCTTGTTCAAGAGCTGTGGTCAAATTATTAGGCACTTATGGACATTTTTGATAATGGCACCTAAATGTTAAGCAGTTTTAAGGGTTAGGTTTGGTAAGCTTTAGCCTTTGTGGCCTGGGAACACCGATCTATGGCTACCTAAGCTGTATTAAAAGCCACATAGTCCCAATCTGTTTTGAAGACATAATCTTGCAACAAAAAATCCACGAGGGTTACCTTTTGTCATCCAAATACAAACATAATTTAAGTAGTGACACATTAATCTAAAACATTTAGGTTTTTTCCTTCCTGAAATCTGATTTAAGGTCAGAAGGGTTCAGTGGAGAGGCACTTGAATTATACAGCAAGAATCCTAATTGATTGTTGCTTGTTGGGTTCTAAATTATGCTAGAAATCAAGAAGGACTTCTGTACAAAATTTTATAGCATTGATGAATCGATTGAAGATTTACCTCCATATGTTTCTGTGCCATATTAGCGAGCCAGGTCAGTCGTAGGTCGGGGCTGTTCTGATAGCCTTTAGCAATTCGGTGCATCAGGTCGAGCAGCATTTCAGGGTCTTCCTGGAACTCTTTCATCTTTACCGTGTCTGAGAGAATCATGTGCAGGTTGAACACCAGGTCTTTTACCTACAAAGGGGAAAAATCTATTAGTTTCGTATTCTAAAGTACCAAGTGTTAAAAAAGCTATATTTATGTATTTACCTGTTCAGGGAATGACGTGTCTTGTAAATCAGTATCCTGTTCTGCGTAAAGTAGGATTGTTTTAAGGGCTCGCCTAAGAGAATCTTCACTGAATGTGGCATTGGTTCCTACCAATGAGCTCAAAGACATGGTAACTTGCATTTTCACCCTTGCAAAGTTCTGAAAAAATTAAAAAAAATCATTTTAGATAATAAAAAAATTGTTTATGGTATATTTTTTTGAAGTTACCATCAGAGAAAAAATACTTGTAAGTATGTACATATGTAGATACTTACTCAATTAATATTTAAAGTTGAATTAGTTGTTTTTGGCTACGTAAAATAATAACAGAAGAGAAAATAATTAAATAATTTCCGCCATCTTTAACTAGATGAAAATAGGTACCAAAATAGAACACATCCCTTTTGTCATCAGAATCCATATGAAAAGATGACCCATGGGGAAACAGGATGAAAAAAGCATTGTGTAAAATAACATTTGAAAGTAGGTAGGTACCAACTGAAATAATGTTAAAGATTCTTTTATTTACATTTCCGATTTCGAAGTTCTGCCTCATGAGCAGGTAGAGAGTGGCAGCAGCGTGGGCCCTCACAGCCCCGCATAAAGCTCCACAGTGGCGAAGGAGTACCAGGCACAGCTCCCCACATTGCTCCGTCTCGGAGTCAAACACCAGCCAGTGGAACTTGAAGACCAGTGACCGCTGAGTGGCAAACATGTGCTGCAGCAGATTGGTGCTTTGGTTTTTGGCCAGTCCAAGGAGCAGAACTCTCAGTACCAATCCGAATAGACTGTGGTGGGAATCCCATCCTGAAGCCACCTGTCGAGAAAAAAAACAATTTAATAATTAAAAACAAAAAATTGCAACTTAGCTTACCCTTTTTTTTAAATATGATTTCTGATGTTTGTAGCATATATTACCATATTATTTAAAAATAACTTTTAAATTTTGACAAAACTGGAAATTTGTCATTTTTAAATCAAATTTTTGCCATATTGACTCTTTTCCACAAAAAATTATAAATTGATTTCGAAAGACTGTTCTTTTATCTAGTAAAGCTATTTTTTTTTTAATTTTGAGAAAATATGTTTATTTTTGGTACAATAAGGTTTTACCGTAAGTCGTTGGCAGATTTGTTAAATCAAACAAAATTTTGTATTATACAACAAACATTTCAAATCATATAATCATGCAGTAAAATAAATTAATAAATTATTTGGGATAACTACTTTTCAGAATTTTAATTTTAGTTCAAATAAAATCATAAAAAAAAGATCTGCACCCTTATTTTGTGAGGAAATACTTCAGATTGTCTTTTTATTTATGATCTAACAAACTAATATATTAAAAAAAAAATTACATTCTTATTTTGCTTAGACATTATAGAAAAATTATACGCATGATCAAAAAAAATTACAAAAAGTACATAATTTTAATTGTTTTATCATCACGAGTTTGAGCATTTTTTAATGTGGGTATTTATTTATCAAAGCAAATTTGGAATGAAATTAAATCGATATTGAGTTATTATGTTAAAATGCTGGTGTGGAGAATAATTAATCTTTTTCATGGGAACTGCTCTGTACCATTGCGAAGGTAGGATCGCAAAATTATCGTTATATATAGTGTCAATGTACCGCCTTAATGGGGAAAAGATTCAGATAATTATGAAGCCATGTTCCGAACTTGAAGATATTGCCAATCACCCAATGAAAACCCCGATGGAAGACGGAACTTTGTCAGAGGAGAAACAGTGGGAGCAACACAAACTGTTTCCAAATAATTCAAATAATGAAAACAAATTTCAATAGCTTACCTGCACAATAGTCTCCAAGGTATGCAGCACCGTGAGCGATACGTCCGCCGCCAGGGCCCCCTCGAGGTGCACGGGAGGCAAGTGCGGGGATCCCTGCGGCGCAGGGGGGTGCAGCAGGTGTGCTGCCAGTAGGTGCGTGGGGTGTGCTGCGAGGGGGGCAGTGGCGGGGGACGGGGCCCCCGAGCCGCCGCGCACCCACTCTTTGCGCCAGCGCTCGCGCTTCTCGCCGCTCATGGTGCTATGGCAACCTGGTAGAGATGTTTATGCAAACATAATATCTCATTATCGTTGGAGATTTTTAGATGCCTCGAGTAAACGCCTCCATTCCTACTATCTCCCTCGAGTCTGCAAACCCTTCTTAGACCTTTCCAGAGGAACCATACAATTTTTTAAATCTGACGTAAGTAAATTTAAAAATAAACACCTAGAAAACAGATTTCTAACGTAAGGAAAAGTGAAAGGTTTTCCTGTGAAATTGCTGGTTTTAACCCCTCATTTAATTTGTTTGCTTTTGGGAACAATTCATATAGGTCCTATATAAATCATTGTGTCTCCCTTACTATCACTGTGAGAAATATAATCTTAACGGTGTTAAAAAAAAAAGGCTTTATATTCAAATCTAAAAGGTAACCACAAAATTATTAAAATGAAAACTTTTGTGAAACCAAAGTATCCAATCGCAATTTGTTTTTACATGAATCAACAAAAAGTGAGATGACCATAACGTTTAATACAATTGTCTAAAAAAATATGTGTAGGTTTTTATTTTTTTTCTTATCTGTTATTTTAGTTAGAAAAAACGTAAGGCTTTTAACCGCTGATTGCCGCTTGTAGGCCGGCGTACATTGGTGCAGGCCAAAATAATCAGTAAAAAATAATTTTGTAATGCGATTTTAACCCTTATGTATAAAGAAAACGTATGAAGAAGAAGGTCAGAATCGCTTGGGGCATTGTTGTTCATAAAGTATAAGATACCGTGAACCCACCTAGAGCAGCGATATATTTTCTTTGAAATTGTTTATGACACGGCCTGGAACTTTTTCCCGCCGCTCGGCTGTCAGATGACACGGCTGTCAAGTCTCGTGTCGCTGTCGATGAAATGATCGTAAAACGTATAAATTCATCAAATAAACGCAAGTAATGTTATATTTATGTATAGTTTAGTAGTATTCAAGGAAAGTGTTTCAGTAAATATTACATAAGATAACATAAAATTAACCTGCAAAATATTACGTAAAAGTCAAAACATCGCGAAACTTTTTCGTTTTTTCCCGTGGCATTTGAAAAGTAGTAAAAAGTATAAATTCATTGAATAAACGCAAGTAATATTGTTTTTATGTATAGTTTAGTATTCAAGGAATGTGTTTCAGTAAATATTACGTTAAAGTTGAAATTTTTTCGTTTTTTCCTGGCATTTGAGGGGTTAAAACTTTTTTATGTTTGCATTAAAAAAAATTTAATTTAAAAAATTATAATGTTATATCGAATAATACAACTTAAAAGCTTATTTCATCACTTTTCAAAAACAGTTTTTAGTTTTCGGATACAATCAGAAAAGTTCCATTTATTTGGATTTTATTGCAAAGCAGAAATATTTTGACATTCTGACAAAATACGCCCGAGGCCTGAGTGGTTAATGAACATAGCAAAGCAAACCTAGTTTACAAGAAAGCCTGATTTGATGAGTATAATGTAACAATGAGTATAATGATAATACGCTACTAACCTTTCCGCCTAAGCATCTCACTACGAGCTGATCCCTGTCCGAGTATGGCATCTTCCAGCCTTGATTTGATGTCTGTTGTCTTTCGTACATTCTGCTGGGCACATCTCTGTATCTCCTTTTTACCCTGTTCAGTTAAAAAAATTTTAGGTTAGGTCTTGGCTAGGTTAGGATTGGTAAATTAGGTTGTTTTGCTAGGTTAGGTTACCTTGTACTCAAAGCAGGCGAAGCACAGACTGAGCACCTGCAGCAGGGTGTGTATGCGGGCGGGCTGCAGTTCCCCGCACCAGCGCGTGATGGCCGCCTTGTCCACGCTCTTCAGCACCCACACGAAGCACATAAGCAGGTTTCTCGTGGTCTCGCTGTTCAGGTGCGCCTTCACCACCTTCTTGTACTCGTACGTGTCGGACGGCGATGGCAGGCCCGAGTATGGCAGGATGTTCACGTGATCTTCGCCCAATTGTTTACGATCTGAAATTAAATTAAAAAACACAATGATATCACTTATCTTACACCTAGTAATGACGTACAGAAAAAAGTGTGTGGAAAATCCAAAAATACATGGAAAATAGGGATAAAGCTTTAAATATAGGCATCAAAGGGAACAAAACGGGGTACTCCAAATTACTTCAAAGTTTGGTTATGCAGAGTAATAACTTTGCAGTTAAGCGTACTGTCAGAATATGCGGTCCATAGAAAAGGTAAAGCTGGGCTTTAACTCTTGGTGTGAACCAACCAAGCATCGCACCGTTCCGTTTCGTTTTTTTGAAGGGGTAGGCAGAGAGGATGGCCTGCCAAACAACTCAGTCTTGGCGCACATTCCTTGCCTCATTCACATTTGTACATACTCTTCTATTATTCTGACTTTTGACATGGCGACACTTAGATATCCGATTCACTTGATCGTGCCATGTCTTCCTCGGGCATTCCTGACTTCTTCTACCATTCATATTTACATCATATTTTCTCCTTACACTCCTTTATTCGTTCATTCGCTCCCAAGCATCCTTTTCTTAATGTTTACGCTTACATCAGCCTTGCATTCTTTGCAGATCTCCACATTTCTCTTGGTGTGCCGCTGCAAAATTATCGCTGTGCCGTCTGATTCTATTTTCGTCATAACTTACAAATTTAAAAAAAGTGATGTGTTTGTAAATTACACTGTCTTACCAGATAACCTGATTATATATTTAAAAAAAATAGTTTACAATTTATCATTTTTGTAGTTTCCCCAGAATAAATAGAAATGAATTTTTAAAAGTATCCATATGGATATGTTGACATTTAAGAGGTTCAGGCAGTAATAATCCAGAAATTAACACTTTAGTATTATGCACAAATTTGTCAATTTTATATATACAGCACCGTTTTGTGATTAAATCATCAAATTTAATCATACAATTATCGAAAATCATTTTCTTACTTCTTTTCTTGGGGCATACGCAACCGAGAACTGTTCTTTAATAATGTCAAAGTTTTCTTCCATAATTAAATAAATTTATACATAATAAGTACTTTACATGACTTCAAAGTTTGGTTTGACTGATATGAAAGTAGTATTTACACCCAACTTGGGTATAAATATAAACAAAGGGTTTTTGATATGCGATTGAGAGAGGTAATGTATGCAATTAATGTTTATTTACCTTTCTCTTGCAGAAACCCTCGATACAGCTGTGGGTAGGTGTCCATCACAATAGCGAGCACTGGGATGTATAGGGCGGCCACACGAGCCTTCACCTCCGGTTGGGAGAAGCGACTGTCGGAGTCGTGGGATGTCAAAAGGTTGAGAACTGCGCACACAGCTTTTCCTTGCAATTTTGGGCACCTGTAAATAAGGGTAATCTGATGAAAATACTTTGTTACGAAACGTATGTTAAATTCTCCCGCGTAGCCAACTGGTTTCATCCCACACATAATATAAAGAAGAGATTTGTTTAGACCAGTGATTCCCAAAGTGTTCCAGGTGGACCCCTAGGGGTCCACGGGAGACCCGACGGGGGTCCACGTAGGCGCGATAAAAAAATGGGGGTCCACAAGTTGTAAGTGGGGGTCCACAAACTGGTTTCGATTGAGACCCATCCCGTGCCCCATTTCCATATCCCATCCCACGTCATATTCCATTACGCCCCCTCCATAACAGAGCGACTGGCGTACAGCGCACATTGTTGCACCGGTTATGCATGAGATCTTAAAAGTGGGTGGGGCGTAATGGGATATGGGTGTACTGTACTGTGATGGGAACATACCCATATTCCATTACGCCCCCTCCGTCGTGGCAAATATAATCTCGAATACTGGTCCATTTTGCCCCCGTTTGAAAAAGTCGTCGTCGAGTTTTGGGAATATGGTAGAAATGTACCAGCAGGGGGTCCACCTTGACCAATAAAATTTTGAAAGTGGTCTACGAGAAAAAAAAGTTTGGGAATCTCTGGTTTAGACAAATCTACAGTTTTATTCCTGAGATAGATGGAATTTTGCACACTTAACCTTCAAAACAAGACGAAGGTCACTGTCTACATGAGATTTAAAAAAAAAACCCTCATCTTCTCCTACCCCTTAAAGCAGAATAAAACTGGTGCAACGCTGGGTGCTAAAAACATTAAATTCAGATATTGATGAGTTCACTTACTGAATATCCAGAACAGTAGAAAGCTCAGACAAAAGCAATCCAACAAGGAAATGCTGGTGCCGGAATTCAGGACTCAACTCGGAGAAACATCCCCTGTCGCCTCCACTCAACTGAAATAGGAAAAACAAACAGATTTCAATCATACTTGTCAGAGCCAAGTTTTGGAATAGAAATGATTGAATTTATTAGTAAAGAGTAGGAGAGAAATGAGAATATGGCCGATGAATAAGTACTACCACCACATTTAAAACCCGTTCGGACTAGGCGAGTAGTTTGTCAAGTAGGGGGAAATTTAGTAACTAAAGCATCCGAACACCATAATTTTAGTAGAGTAGTTTAGTCAGCGCTTTAGTAGTTAATAGTGCCCCCCACCATGCGTCCCTGTTCACAGCTCAAACACTAAACAAGTGCGAGCCCGTCGTTTTAGTAGAGCTCATTAGCAGCCACAGAAATGTCGTCCCGTCGGGGAGAAGATGCTACTCTAAAATTCTTTATTTTTGCTGCTATTAATCTATTTTCATATCCATAGTTTATTTATGTTCACCTCACTAATTTCTTCTTCAAACTCTTCTAAAATAAGCCTTACAATCAGCTTAATTAGTGTATTTACTTTGTTGCATTGCAGCCCATTCATCTTGCAACGCGCCGCTCACTAATGTACTTTACTCAACCGTAACGCAAACGCTTTTTTGTCAGTCAAGTAGCGAGTTACTCGCCACTCGACTAAAATACTTGCTTAGTGCGAACAAGCCATTAGGACCAAAAATTACATTGTTTCTTTAAAAGTATTGGACATAGCAAAATAAATTTCAAATTTAAAATTTAATTGTAACATTCCCTAGGTACATTTTCATTTTCATTGCTCAAAATACATTTCCTTATTAAAATATGACTTAAAAATGACATGTCTTGTTTTAATTAAGTTTTGAAATATCCTTTCAAATCTCCATAGCTCACAATAGAAATAATTAAGCAACTTGAAGATAATTGTGTTAATCTAAAAATTCCAGACCGAAAAAGTTGTGCAAATCTACTTCAGCACAAATTTTTTCTTTTATGCATAATATAATAAAAATAATGTGCAAGCGTGGCACTTTTTGCAACAGTCATAGATTTCCAATAAAAACTAACACAGGCAAAAATTATTTGCATGTGTCTGGCTTTCACCCTTCATGGGTGTTCTAGGCCATCACTTTAAATTCATTACATATATTAAAATTATGGAGAGAGAGAAGGCAAATTTTCGTATTAATTTTATTTATACGAGTAAATGTGTTAATTAATGAAAAATTAATAATTTATATTGGCTTGTCAGAGCTTTCACTTGCTTTTGCCAATTTAAATATTTAGCTGGCTTTACAGGAATAACAATAAAAAAATTTAAAAAAATTGATATTAATTTTAGCGGCCTTAACACATACGTTTCCGAACGCACGCCACATCGGCCTGGGACAAAGTGCGGTGTGATCCTCACTCCCAAATGTATGTGAACTGTCTATTGTGACACTTGTGCGGTAGTACTAATAGGTCGACCATATTTGTTTAGTAGAATGAAATGAGCTGAGAGGTATGTTCAGTTGAGACGGAGATGAAGTTGGGTTCTTACCTGGTATGAGACATTGGAGGAGTGACTGTGGGTGGAGTGGGTAGAGTGGGAGGAGTGTGTAGACGGGGAGGGGCTGGAGGGACTTACGGGGCCGGTGTAGGGCGTGCCGCACGGCAAGTTCAGGGATATGTAGTGCTCGTGGGAGCACACTATGCGGAGAAATGCCACCTGGAAACACAAACAAACAGATACAATAATAATAATACATACTATTGACATGTCACCTTCTTTTTCCACCTTTTAAAGTAGAATTATGATACATCTTGATGGAATTTAGCACACCTGATCAAAATAAAAGGAAAATTATTGCCAACATCTTATGTCGATAAAACTTGCGTAATAAGAAGACTTCAGCTAGTTTATAATAAATAATATGAAATCACTCGGACAGCTTTACAGTGTCCATCATCAGGGCAGATGTGTAATTGATAGTGGTGAAATGTGTGCTTCTGTACGTAGATGCGATACTGTGTTGCGAGCTCCACTCCTCTACGATCTGGTATTACAGTATAATTCAAAATGGTTTTCCGCGTTTAGCTTTGGTGTACCCGTCGATTACCAAGAACTATTACTAAGAACTATTGAGCTTAGCTCCCGCTGTCTTTATTAATATTAATGGGATTCTACATAAATTCTATTATAAATTCATGGTTTCCAGTAATTGATGGCAACACTAAAGCTAACCGCAGAAAACCATTTTGAGTTATCCCGCAATACCAGACTGTAGAGTTGAACTGGCAACAAGGTATCACATCTCCACACATAAGCACACATTTCACCGCTATCAATTACACATCTGCCCTGATGATGGATACTATAACGCTGTTCGAAACGTTGGCTAAAGAAGAAGATAGTTAGTGCAACATGGCATAACGTCCCAAAAATAAATAATGAAAAAAGCGATAAACATCATTTTATAATATTACCTTGTAATGAATCAATGGAACTGCATCAGGGAGTGAAGCAATTTTTGCTGACATTTGTTTATAATAAGTCCTTATCAATCCAAACACAAATCCTCTATCGACAATGCTCAGCAAGTCGAACAGGAAGAAAGCCAAGCTATTGTTCAGTGACTGGGTCAACTTGCTGTCCTTTCCGTATCGGGATATAATCTCCGACGTAATGTTGCTGACGAGGGTGGTTATATCATCTGTGTACTGGTCAGAGAACCTGCTCTTCCTCGGGGCTTCCAAGGTACCATTCCACCATAGTTGTTCAACCATGGACTTGATCATCAGCTCAAAAAGTGTCCTGAAACAAACATTTTATCCAATTATCGCCGACACTCGATTTCAAACTCGCTACATAATTAAATATATTAAAAAGATAACATCACTATTACAGCACCACTTCCACTGGCCATTAGACAGAACACAACTTATTTTGAATAAAAATCAGATACCAAGTCTTGGTATCCAAGTCTTGGATCATCAGCCAAGACAGATCTAACATCAAAGATTTTATCAAAATCAAATTATAAGTATGGATTTTCAATGGTACAATGCCAATTGTTTTTATATCTTAACCACTCGGACCCCTAAGCGTGTTTACACGACATTACAACAATAGCATTCAAGTACAATAAGGGTGTTTTCACGCTAACGCGTGTATTCCCACAGAAATCATTATGACTCCATTAATGTTCTAGTGACAACCCTAAAAAAAAATAGAAGATTCATATGAAATTAAACTTCACATCTCTTTTCAAAGCTGTCTACAGAAATACATAAAAAACACTTATTTTGTAGATACAGTTTTCACTCTCCAAATCGCCTACGCGCTGTTAGACATTGTTAATTTTTATTAAATATTCTTGTATAAAATAGTATAAAAGTGAGGTAACAAAATTGTTTATTATACATTTATACGATAGAATAAGTGTTTTTTTTTTTAAATAATCCTTGATTTTAGTACCGTTTTCAAATAAAAACATCATGTGAGTCAGTTTTACAATTTTTTTATGTTTGAATTCTAAATTTTAATATTTATTTAAATCAAAGCAATTTGAAAGCTTATTTCATAACCTTTCAAAAACAGTTTTTAGTATTCGGCTACATTCAGAAATATTTCATTTATAGAGCTTTAATTGCGAAGCGGAAATAACATTTTTTTTTTAATCTGACATTTTGTTTAAGCCAAAAAAACTTGCACAATGGCAAAATACCTGAGTGGTTAAAGCTAATATTGTGTTGTTTCTGCTTACGTTATAAATTGAATCTGCTCTCAACACAGGAGATAGGAAAAGCAAATCACCAATTGTAATTAATAATGATGAATAAAAAAAATAAAAAACTGTAAGTATATGTACTGTTAATATTACCAAGAGTTTTGCATTGCTAGGTCTCTAGTAGATCCACTGGCCACTACCCACTGAAGAGACAGTTCCTCATGCAACACTTTACAAGTTGATCCAGCCATGGAGTTCGACACACCTCCACTTGCAGTGGCAAGGTTTGTGCACCACTCAAACACTTCCCCTACAAGCAAAAATACAAACATTTATGGATTACAAACTTAGGGCAGGATCATTTGCTGAATTTAAAAGGAAAGATCCATATTTAGACTTTTACTTTAACACCTCAGGCTAATTTGTTCGCTTTTGAAAACAGTTCATGTAGGTCTCATAAAAATCGTTATGTCTCCCTTACTATAATGTTGAGAAATATGATCTTAACGGTGTTAGAATGAGAAATCACCATGCTTTTTATTCTCATGAAAAAGGTTAATAACAGAAGAATTAAAATGTACCAAAGTTTCCAATCACAATTTGAAAAAAAAATTGTAACTTTGTGAATTTAAAAAAAATTATTTTTACAAGTGAGGTGACAAAAACGTTTATAATACATTTGTCTAATAAAATATGTGTGGGCATTTATGTTTTTTTTTGTAATTTTAGTTAGAAAAAACGTAAGGTGAGCCAATTATAAAACTTTTTTTTGTTCGCATTCAAAATTTTTATGATTCAAAAATTTTATGTTTACGTCCAATAATAAAATTTGAAAGCATATTTCATCACATTTCAAAAATAGTAAGGACGGGTTGTTTAAAAAAATTTGATGGATTCATCAAATATTTTAAGTTGATTTTCACGTTCTGTGTAAGTTCTATTCAAGTTCTGTGATTATTTCAGTTTTGTGAAGCAACTGTCCTATAACGATGTAATAACAGAACTTGAATAGAACTTACACAGAACGTGAAAATCAACTTAAAAAATTTGATGAATCCATCAAATTTTTTGAAACAACCCGTCCTTAGTTTTCGGAAATGTCCAGAAATTTTCCATTTATTTGGATTTTATTGCAAAGCGAAAACATTCTGATCTTCTGACAGAATATACTCGAGGCCTGAGGATTAACCTTAACCACATGACTATTGCATATGTGATTGACGGAGTTTCAATAAGACACAATTATATATTCAAAACGGTTCCATGCCAACTGTGAATAATGTCAACTCAACACCTCCTTGAAAAGTCATTAAAATCTATGAAAAAAATAATTTTAAATTAGCCGATAACCCTAACCTAACATAACCTATTTAACCAATTTTTTAAATATATTTTTTTATCACTCTAAATGACTTATCTGAGATGGTTTGGAGTTGGTTTCATTCCGAGTTGGCCGGTCACCATTCAAAACATGCCACATAATAGGATAGATTGGTCAGCATTGAAAAGTATTTTTGTAATATGTAGATACCTCCGTGTAGAGACGGCCTCCGTGGTCCCGAGGCAAGACTCTCGACTCACAATCCGAAGGTCGCGGGTTCGAACCCGGCGTGCGCAAATAAATTTTATTTGATTAATTTGTGTTATTTCACAATTTATTCATTTAAAATAATATATAGTATATTTGCGGCACGTTCCAGAGTGGAAGATACTATCAGTATCGCCCTGGTGTAAGACCACCATTCAGAATTGAAACGTTGCTTGAAATGGCTTTAGCCGTGTTTAGTGACCAGATCTGAATAGCCAGGTACTTCCCCACCTTCCTCTTCCCTATCTCCTTCCCCTCCCCACTACCTTCAGCCTCACAACATACCCCAATTGGGGATGCCATAGTCTCACTGGCTCCAGACGGGAGCAGTTGGGACTCTTGTGCGGTATTTCATATAAAAAAAAAAATAAAAAAATACCTGATTTATTCCTGGCCATCTGCAGAGTGGTCATCAGGTCTGGTTGTTGCGTGGGACTGCGAGGGTGAGTGTAGGTGGTGGAAGGCGGCTTGGCGGGGCGGGGGATGAGGCACTGGTACTGGATGTAGGAGCCCAGCAGGGGGCTGCGTCCGTGGGCGTCACACGTACTGCCGTCACTCATATTCTACACAAACACAGATCATTCAATTAGTACCTAAACAAAACTAATCCACCAAACCAGCTAATTATACTAGAGGAGTGTTCAAATTATTTACGATTAAAATTTTTAAATAAATTTCTTGCCAAAGTGTAAATTAGGATAAATTTACACGAAAATATTATACGAAGGGGTAAGGGGAAAGAAAGATCAATATCCAAGTCAGGGTGAAAATGAGATAAAAACGTCGCCTGGCAGATTTTTTTAACTCGTTACTTGCCGTTCGATCACCGGTGATCAATCGACGCAAACCAAAATAATCACTAAAAAATAATTTTGTTATGCGATTTTAACCCTTATGTATAAAGAAAACGTGTGAAGAAGAAGGTCAGAATCGCTTGGGGCATTCTTGTTCATAAGGTATAAGATACCATGAACCCACCTAGAGCAGCGATATAATTTCTTTGAGATTGTTTATGACACGGCCTGCGAGGCTGCGCGTCGCCCGGCTGGACAAAATGGCGGCTGTGAAGTCTCGCGTCGCGGGCGACGAAATGATCGTAAAACGTATAAATTCATCGAATAAACGCAAGTAATATTGTTCTTATGTATAGTTTAGTATTCAAGGAATGTGTTTCAGTAAAGATTACATAAGATAGCATAAAAATTAACCTGCAAAATATTACGTAAAAGTCAAAACATCGCGAAATTTTTTCGTTTTTTCCGTGTTATTTGAAACGTAGTAAAAAGTATAAATTCATTGAATAAACGCAAGTAATATTGTTCTTATGTATAGTTTAGTATTCAAGGAATGTGTTTCAGTAAAAATTACATTAGATGGCATAAAATTAACCTGCAAAATAATACGTTAAAGTTGACGTTTTTTCGTTTTTTCCTGGCTCGTCAGGGGTTAAAACACATGCAAACATGAATATAATTATTATTTTTTTTTTACATTAGCTCCAGACAGGAGACCAAGAGGAAAACAATTTCCCTCAGGGCCTATGTTATCTTTGGAGTGTGAAGGGCATTTTTAATGAAAGGAATGAGAGGAGAATTCTGGGAAGGAAAAAAGGTTTGAGGGCTAGGTAGGAATCTGGAAGTCAGTGAGTTCAGGAGTGACATATGAATCCATCCCTCCAACTGCGGTGCAATGGTTTGGGTCGAGAGAGTCCAGCTAGAGAGGTCAAAAGGCCTCTCTCAACCAGTCTCTTTCGATCCGGCCCGCCACACAGAAAATGGACAGACGCCTCCAGCACCAAGACCCAGACAAACCTCATGACAAACATGAGCCCGGGCACCCCTGTTAAGTCACCAAACGTAGCGAACCTTGCTAGCCTAGCCTAACCTAGCTTAGGGTGTTGGTTATTCACCTATGGCAAAGGTGTTGGTTATCCAATATATGGTTCCCAGGGCGGCGGTACTCATACCCGCCTCCCAAATTGTAAAATTGTAAGTGTCCCCACTGTGAGCGTTGAAAGAAAATAAATTAACAAAAAAGATCAATGTCAAGAGAGTTTGGTGAAAAAAGAACACAGTCCATAGAAAATCATTTTCTAGTTAACCCCTCAAATGTCAGGAAAAAACGAAAAAACGTCAACTTTAACGTAATATTTTGCAGGTTGATTTTATGCTATCTTATGTAATTTTTACTGAAACACATACCTTGAATACTAAACTATACATAAAAACAATATTACTTGCGTTTATTCAATGAATTTATACTTTTTACTACTTTTCAAATGCCACGGAAAAAACGAAAAAATTTCACGATGTTTTGACTTTTACGTAATATTTTGCAGGTTAATTTTATGCTATCTTATGTAATATTTACTGAAACACATTCCTTGAATTCTAAAATATACATAAATATAACATTACTTGCGTTTATTTGATGAATTTATACGTTTTACGATCATTTCATTGACCGCAACGCGAGACTTGACAGCCGCCATCTTGACAGCCGAGCGGCGGGAAAAAGTTCCAGGCCGTGTCATAAACAATTTCAAAGAAAATATATCGCTGCTCTAGGTGGGTTCACGGTATCTTATACCTTATGAACAAGAATGCCCCAAGCGATTCTGACCTTCTTCTTCACACGTTTTCTTTATACATAAGGGTTAAAATCGCATAACAAAATTATTTTTTAGTGATTATTTTGGCCTGCGCCGATGGTATGCCGGCGGACGAACGGCAAGGGGCAGGTTAAAAGTTTGAAACTATAATTAACAAAAAATTTTCTCAAAACTATCTTGAACTGACAATAATCTTTCTTTACGCTTTTCCTTCATGATGTGTGTTGTGGGTACATATTCTAAAAGAATTAAGGTCTGATAACCCACCGTAATTTTGGTGAAGATTTGCGAGAGGCAGCTGAATACGTCTTGCGCTATGTTTAACTGTTGTCCATTCAGGAACGGAGGCATCACGAGCAGCAGCATTAATTTATCCAGCACCACCGGCAAGCTCTTTACCAGGGGTTCAATTCCCGCATTCGGTAGGTCAATGATACTGAAATATTTTTTTATTATTATGAAAGACAAAATAATACAGTATAATAGGAAAATAAAAATATTACAGAAAAAAATAAAAGTTCCAATAAACTACTTATAAGTAGTTTGTCAATGGGTGCATTTACTATGCAGTTAGAAATTGTTTGCGTTTGAGTCTAATACAAACTATTTCCTTCAGCGAGCCAATTCTTCAAGATAAAATTTGTTTTTATATTTGTAAATTTTTTAATTTCGGTAGGTAACATATTTAAGCAATTAGGTTTTGTGTGATCCAGCATTCTTTGTCCATATTTGTAAATGCTTAGGTACGATTAGTCCTTCATTTAACGTAAAATGAGTATTGTAAGTGTGTTCCAGTCTATTTATGTATGTAGAGCTATTCATACGCTGAAATATAATTTTATACCACAAAATTGCTCTTACTGAGAGAATTTTGAGATTCTGATAAAAGTAATGGAACATTATGCCTTTGTTTGTATAAACTTCTAATGAATTTTGAACTGATTGATCACAATTTACAATTATTTTACAGGAAAGTCCCCAAGCTGTAATTCCATACCTTATAATAGATTCAGCTAATAAATTATTCGAAGTGTGCATATTGGAACATAGAATTTGAATTGGAACATAGAATTTGTATTGGAACATAGAATCCTGTACACGAGGATCTTATAATGGTGAAACTACTTTACACAGCATATTTGGTACCTATTTCGTAGTTCAGCTTCCATGTTAGTGAGCCCGATGCGCGGAGGTATAACACCTTCTTGAACAGCTTCGCAGGCACATATAAATCTTTCCATATGCGAGTCCTTTGAACATACGAAATCATTTAATATTCAATTAAATCAATTCTCAATACCATAATTGTGACATTATAATTGCATATGTCTTGAAATGTATAATTATTACACAAACTGCAATCCAAAAAAATAGTTTTTCTTACCATTGGATTAACAGAGGAGATAGGTTCGAGAGAGATGGTGAAAATTGGTCGGTGATTATCAATCCATTTAGTTCCCGGAAGAAGAACTTCTGGAAATATGTAAGAATAGTTTGGCGGAGGAGATTCAAGCATCACGGGCAGGTTATATTCTCCCGTTGTAAGCCTTCCCGACCTACACATTGGCAGCCACTGAAAAACAATATTAGATATTGTAATGGGATAATTAAATAAATGCACAATTTTGCCGGTGATCACAATCAGTCCTTATTTTGGATACAATCAATTTGCAAGTATGACACAGTTCAATAATAACAAGATAGTATAATCAACTTTAACAATAACCTTATGGGTTCACACCAAAGGAAACTTAATTTATATAAATGAAGACAATATTAGCGAAACTCAATTGAAAATCTGAAAACAGAAAAAGATACTGTCACATCTGGGGCTCGAACCCAGGACCTTCGCCTTACCAGGGCACAACTCTACCAAATGAGCTAATGTGTCCCTACCCGATACGGTCATATTTAACTGTATCATACTTCGACTAAAAACTACTAACATTAACTTCATTTTCTTAACGCATATTTTTATTGGCTGCTATCTTTATGTATGATTGCAATATTCAAACCCGAACTAAATGCTATCTAAATAGTATCTTGGATAAATTTTTATCCATTTTTATTTTTAATATGCGACATTTATTGACTTTTCTGCAAATCTAGGATGAATATTTATTTTTAACTTAATGAGAAACTTTGTTGCCTTAACCGCTCGTTTAATCTTTTACCAGAAGGGTTTCAATGAATATATTCACTCTAGGTTAGATGAAATCATTTCAGTCCTGTCAGAGTGCGGTAAGATGTGAGATAAGAACTGGAGAGCAACTTACTCTCTAGAGCAGTGGTTCTTAACCTTTTTGGAGGTACTAAGGTACTGAGGTACCCCTACCAGTTTCATATTCATTCACTGAACCCTTCTTAATTGGTAAGCGGGGCATGTCATCAGTGGCGGCGGATTACCACAAGGGGGGGGGGGGGGGGGGGATAGGATGAGCTATTGTCACAACTACATTTACCACAACAGCATCCCTCGCCCTAATTAGCAAGAGACGAAGCGATGTGGGAATGAGCGAAATCTTGGGACTAATCAATATACATTCGGAAATTAGATGGTTTGTTACAATATGAATAAAGAGATGTGTGAATAATATTTTATATAATGAAGTTATTATTGTATCAGTGAATGTATTGGGTTTACCGAGTAACCAACGGCGGTCTCAATGGTCTTTTCTAATTCCGGTGCTGCAACTGGTTTCCTTTGGCAGGATATGTGGTAGAATGTGAACAAAAGATGGTGGTGATCTCCCAGGTTTGCCGGCAGCTTTATTTTTATTTCATCGTAGAAAGATGGGCATCTGTTAAAGAAATAAATACAGTCAGCAAAACAAAAATATTTGAGAATCAAAGTTATCATCAGGGCAGATGTGTAATCGATCACATGTTTTATTATTATTAATTGGAAGAAGAATTATATAATTTATTACTTGTTGTGGTAGGTGACTGTTGAATATGCTTCAGTTGTAAATTCCAAGGCAGAACTTCGGCCGAATATTGCATTCAGGGCTTGCGATTGGTCCTCTCCGGACATCAATTGAACTCGAACCTTCAAAGTAAATAAAAAAAATGGATAAGACACAAATATTTATTATTATTTTAACTTTATGAGTAAAACCTCAAACTGTAATATTTAATTAAATGAAGACATTATGAGCGAAACTCAATAGAAAATCTGGAAACAGAAAAATCAGAAAAAGATATTGGCACCTCTGTCCCAGAGATGCCAATATCTTTTTCTGATTTTTCTGTTTCCAGATTTTCTATTGAGTTTCGCTCATAATGTCTTCATTTAATCAAATATTTATTGATCAAAATCATGTAGAGGCGGTTTGCAGGCTTGATATGTGGGGAGGTTCACATATTTTTTTGAGGTAAGTATTTTGTATACCTAAAAAAAAAACAATGCAACTATTACCTATATCAAACTATAATAATGTGCGAACATGTTCAAATTAACTTCTAGATATACAACTGCAAATTTGTCTTACTAAATTAATCCAAATATCCATACTAGTAAGTACTGCCGCACACTATCACAAATAAAACAAAACCAAACAAAACTTGGTCACTAGAATGCTAAAACTAATCGTAAATGATCGGTCCTATTTCAGAAGTGTTCATTTTTTGAGGTGCGCCTCAAACTAAACAATGTGTGCTACCGTTCATTTCGATCCCATGTGACTTCTTCACTCCCCTTCGCCTACTGAAATCAGCGGCTCTCGGAGGCGGTCCCTATCTCTGCCTCACTAGCATATTATTATACTGCGTTGAGCTGCTGTGCAGAAGCTCTGAGCAGTGAGTGGAAATTCACGTGAAGCCAGTAGCATTAGACTGGAAACCAGTCCTGTATTGAAACACGAAAATATATATATTTTTTTAAATTTATTTATTATAAATACAAAGTAATACAATATGATAGCAAAAAATAAAACATTGTACAGAAAAAAGAAAAGTCCCAATAAACTACTTTAAGTAGTTTGTCGATGGGTACTTTTACTTTGAAGATATAAATAAACTTATTTTACTTTATTATGCAGTTAGAATTTTTGTGTTAGTCTAATACAAATTATTTCTTTCGGCGAGCCAATTCTTCAACATAATATTTGTTTTACTATTTGTACATTTTTTAATTTCGGAAGGTAACACACTTAACCTCTGGTTTGCCGATTGCGCGCTCAGGACGCGCCATGAAAAAAAAAAATTTTTTGAGATGCGATTTTAAACTTTTTGTATAAAGAAAATGTATGAAGGACAAGGTCAGAATCGCTTGGGGCATTCTTGTTCTTGACGTAACAGATATAAGGAACACACCTAGCCTCTCAAATAATCATCTTTGCACATATCTATGACTTTCGAAATGACATTTCTGCCGCGATTTGAGCTGTCAAACTTTGAGCGTCGCATGTCATGAAAAGATCGATAAAACTATCAATTTGTCAAATAAACGCAAGTAATAATAAATTTGTCAAATAAACGGTAAATATTATATACGATAGCATAAAATAAATCTGCAAAATATTACGTCAAAGTCAAAACATCGCGAAATTTTCGAGTTTCTTCCCTGGCATTTAAGAGGTTAAGCAATTAGATGTTATGTAGTCCAGCGTTCTTTGTCATTATTTGTTTAAATGCTTAGGCACAATTATTAGTTCTTCATTTAACGTTAATAGATAATGTTTAAATTGAAGTAACTAAGGCTGATACAATTTATAAATTCGTAACATTTAAATTAAAGTAATATTAAATTTCGGAAGTATAGATCGTACACCTTATTCCATTAATGTTTATTTAGGGGAGGCTAGCCTCTTTGCATGAACCGCCACTGCAATCGTATTATCAAATAAGAAAAATGTTAATAAAGATTGATGTAACTTACAGCGATGTTTCTGGCTGAGCCAGTACGAGAGGCAAACGCTGTGAAGTTCAGGTCTTTGGGATAAATGTAGAGCAGATTCCTGTACTGGTAGTGGGGAACCATCAGAGGAAGCAGGGGAAATGGGAGGACTTCTTTACAGGGCTTACTAGCATCTGAAATAGAATAAAATATCCCAAATTAGTACGGAACCAACAATGGCTTTTATTGCGGATAAAGTAAATAGACGTGGTTAAAATATTACCTGTGTAAGGGTGTAGTTTTGCTAATTCCGGAGTGAGACCATTTTTAATTTCTTCGGGGCAAGGAGAAATTTCCAACTTCAGACCTCCAGTTATGTTCTTTAGCTTTTTCATAATGGAAGACGGCCGCTTTAACTCCAGGAGAAACTTGTACAAGTCTTCATCACGCAGCTTATCACTTTCCTGTAATATTCAAAGATAAAATATTTGAAAACATAACACAATACAATGAGAAGATTTAACCAGCTGACTATCGATCATGCAGTTATGATTGATAAAAGTATGTTACTTCTATTCATCAGTAACCTAGCGACAACAAAGAGATCTCACATTTGACTAAAAGCATAAACACACATCACAGAAGCGATTTTGCCAGAAAAATAATCAGCATTTTCCACTCTTCACCCTCGTCAGAGCGGCAGTCAATCTGTTAAATTGAAAAAAAGGAAAATAAATTGATTTAATAAGAAATGGGTTGGATTGGATTCTAAACCATTTGAAAATAATAAAAGAAAAAATCCATCTCATTTATAAACATTATAAATTAAATGAAGGCAATATGAGCGAAACTTAATCGAAAATCTGGAAACAGAAAAATCAGAAAAAGATATTGGCACCTCTGGGACTCAAACCCAGGACCTCTTTCTTTCCGGGCGAGTGCTCTTGACCACTGAGCTAAGGTGTCGATATCCAATTCGGTCACTTTTAACTGTACCAATTATCTTCATTTTCTTAACGCATATTTTATTGGCTGCCATCTTTATGTACGATTGCAAGAGTCCCAGAGGTGCCAATATCTTTTTCTGATTTTTCTGTTTCCAGATTTTCGATTGAGTTTCGCTCATAGGGTCTTCATTTAATTAAATATTATACTTTGAGGTTTTACTCATAAAAGTTGAATAAAAAATAATAATAAACATTATAAACCCTACAAAAAGTGCATTTATGAAGCATGAGGATTTCTTAAAGGGGGGTAAGGTTTTAAAACTCATTTTTGAAATAATTTTTTTTCTAAATGTACAACATTGTATTGTGTAAAAATTTCAAGTAAATCGGAGCAAAATTTACGAAGATACAGCATTTCAAGCGACCGGTCCTATGCTCTATTCAAGTATATTTCGAGTAAAAAAAAACTTTAATTCGATTTTCTCGCAAATAAATTTTTAAAGTTCGTGAACATCATAAGTCAAAATTTACTTGGCCGATCTTTTTAAATTTTGTACACTATTTTTACACATAAATCAACAGGTAGTGACGAATAGTTTTTTTTTTTTTTTTATAATTTTTTTCCATTTTATAATAATAAATTCACCGAAAATTTTAGCAAAATCGCATTTTTGACTTCAACATGCTGCAAAAAAAAATGCTTCATCACTACCTGGAAAAACATATCACCGTTTTTTTTTTTTTTTTTTACATTAACTCCACACAGGCGGCCCTGAGGAAAAAATAATTTCCCTCAGGGCCTATGTCATCTTTGAGGATGCTGTGTGGAGGGTGTTTTTGAGGAGAGGAAGGAGTGAACATGGGTCTTGAAGAGACCCATATTGTAGGAGGGAGGAAACACAGAGGCCGGCAAATCGTTCCACAGCCGAGCTGTTGAACTCAAGAACGAGTCGTAGAAACGACCCGTTCTCATGTGACTAATGTCAACCGTGTACAAATGTTGAGCGCGCGTTTGGCGTGTTTCCCGACTATGCACCGGTGCCGAGGGGATCAATGACGCTAGTTCCTCGGAGCATCTTCCATTGTAATACCGGTAGAACAAGGACAGCATTCCCACTTGGCGCCTGTGCTCTAAAGATTGCAATCCGTTAGTTAAATTAGGAGAATCTATCAAACGGACCGCCCGTTTCTGCACAGAATCAAGGATTTTTTTCAGGTATTTTGGGGCTCCAGACCAGAGGTGGCTGCCAAATTCAACCGTGGGGCGCACTTGCGATTTGTACAGGGCTAGCAGTTGTGTACTATTAAAGTATCTGCGTGCCCTGTACAGTATGCCCAGTTTCTGAGAGGCTAACTTAACTCTGGCCTCGATGGAGCCCCCGTACCTGAGCTGGTCACTTAGAGTTACACAAAGCATATCAATGGAAGGCCTGTTCGGGAGAATGCTTCCGTTGAAGGAGACTAGATTATCATTTCGATCCCTTTTAGACGTGATCAGACATGATTGGGTCTTTGAAACATTAAATTCGACGAGGTTATTCTTACCCCAAGAGGAAACACTCTCGAGGTAACCGTCCATTCTTTGTTTCAAAGCCCTCCGAGCCATTGGGGTTTGTGAGCCCTTTGGAGGTTTGTCAAACAAAAAGCTATCATGGACTGTACTGTCATCCGCGTAGCAATGAATCGGTGCACACGTCAAGAGGTCATTGATGTGCAACAAAAACAAAGTCGGAGACAGAACCGATCCCTGTGGGACGCCAGCATTTATCGAATGCGAGGAAGAGGTGAAACCATCAGCAACCGCCTGAATCGACCTCTCCCTCAAAAAGTCGGCAATCCACATACACAAGGATGCGGGAAGTCCGTAAGAAGGCAGTTTGTTGACAAGCCCTCGGTGCCAAACCCGGTCAAAGGCCTTGGAAATATCCAGTGAAACCGTTTGGGTTTCACCAAAACGTTCCAGGCACCGCCCCCAAACATGCGTCACATACGCGAGAAGATCACCGCACGAGCGGTTCCGCCGGAATCCGTATTGACGGTCGTTAATAATTTTGTTCTTCTCGAGGTATGTGAGCAGTTTGTCGTTGATCACACGTTCCATCACTTTTGACAGAACAGATGTGATCGCTATGGGGCGGTAGTTGGCCGGGTTGGAGCGGTCACCCTTCTTTGGAATAGGGTGAATGATCGCTTTTTTCCAACCGGAGGGCACAGTCCCAAACTTCAGGGACATTTTGAAAAGCTTCGTCAAAATTGGAGCTATTTCTCCAGCGCACCTCTGCAATACCAGGGCAGGTATTCCGTCAGGCCCACTAGCTTTATTAACATCGAGCCCTCGTAAACCCATTTCGATTTTTTTGTTTCAAATGATTTGTTAACGAATTATTATGTTCACCGCATAACATCTTTTTTTCGAGGCGCCTCCGGAGATTCGCTCTCACTGACTTATTTATTAATATTTTTAATTAAAAAATTTTTCAAAGATACTTCAGATGTCATACTATAACATGTATATGTTATAGTCAATCCTCAAAGCTCCGGCGCTCCTAGTCAAACCTAGACTAAGACTTCAAGTCAGACCTGAGGATTGACTAGTCAAACCTAGGAGCGCCGGAGCTTCGAGGATTGACTATAACATACATAAAAGAAATAAGCCAACATTATTCATATCTCCAAAAATAAATCATAAAGATATGCCCTTTTTTCGCCTTTAAAACCTTACCCCCCCCTTAAGCATTGGAAGACTACAGTCGATTTACTTATTCTTATAAATTGTGGACTATAATTAATTTATATATCCAAAAGCGTAAGCAAAATTATATAGTTTTTGAGGGTGACATTATGTATTTTTTTTTTTTTTTTTTAATTTTTCTTTATTCATTGCTTTGATGGTTAGATAGTTTGGAGATTTTTCGACCACCATGGTGTAGATTGTTTCGACCATCATTACTTTTTCGAACTGAACAAAATAAGTACATACCTAAAAAAGAAATATGTATACTTTTTTCGGGTGGGATGGTTAAATGTGTTACATATATTTTTTAGGTCTTGTGAACATACTGAGTTCTACGAATTAAACATAAAAACAATGAATAAGGTGTACCTGTTTAAAGAAGTTAGTAACAGTGATGGTGACGGGCTTGAACGTAGCCAGACTTTGAGCCAGATCATCCGTGTTGCTGGTTGCAGTGGAGTAAGACATGGCGCGGCGCTCCAGTGAGCCGCGGCGACACAGAGAGCCCCCGGTGCCCTGGCGGCGGAGCTGCTCCAGGCTACCGGCTGATGTCTTGCGGTCTGCAATGAAATCAATATTAAGACCGGCTATTGATAAGCATTCTCAAATAACTTTCAAAACTAATAAGTTTAAACTTCATTTCAAAATATCAAATCATTAAAAAACAACCCACATGATTTTTCCACAAAGCAAGGTTAAAAAATATTTATATCATAATATGATCTTTGATATTATTTTTTTACTGGATTTCTTTATAAAATTCAATTTTTGCACAAGTTTCCTTTGCTAATTATGGAAATTTGAAATGCTGTAAAGGACAAAATGTTATTTGTTCAGGAGAGCAAAAAGAAAGTTTTTTATTTAAAAAAAATCATACCTCTTGCTTTTGAAGACCTACAATTATGTTTTTTTTTAATTATAAAATAACATTGAATAGATATTCCAGAAAAGTTTTTTGTAAATTTCTATAACGGAATTTAATTTATTTTTATTAAAAAAAAATAAATTCACATAGCAAAAGATGAACTTATTATCCTAGAAAAAAATGGAAACAAAAGACATATTTAATTTTTTAATTTATTGTTCTTTACAGCATTTCAAATTTTCGCTATCGATATAATCTCTTTAAAACTCAGGCTATATCTTATTTCTCCTTAAAAATATCCTCCTGAGAGCAGCCCCAAAGATGATAGAGTCCCTGGGAAAGATGATAGAGTCCCTGGGATTTCCAGGGCATTCTATGTGGATTTACTATGAAAAATAAATAAAAACAAGGCTAGAAGTGGAAAATGAGGGCATTTCTCATAAATGGCCAAAAAAAGATCTTTAGATCTCATTCAAAAGAGCCGTAACCATAACTCTTGTTTACGCAAAAAATTTACTTGTAAATCAATACAGCAGTATTTAGTTCCACTGGTCGGAACAAAGTGTATCTATTGCATGGTCAATGTTAGTTGTTGCATACAGAAAGGAATAAGGGAGGGGTGGCAGAAAGGACAGAGGAAGAATGAGAGAATTATAGAGATAATTGAAGGTAGCTTACCAAGACTATTGCTCTGTGAAGTAGAAGAGATGGAGTCTCTATCGGAACCAGCGGACAGTTCCCTCTCCAGACTGCTAGGCCCATTGATGACGCTCATGAGATATATAGCCGTCCAAGCAAAAGGCATCCGGTACTTTCCCAGTCGCTCACAGGCCGCTACTGCGCCGGCTTTCACCTTTTCTCTATTCTGGAAATAGAAAAATAAATATATAATATGTATGATATTACGTAGACAAAGTTACGAGGCATTCTATTCACCCTGTCTACTGCTCTTCTACTCTTCTGTCGACTCTTACCTTCTGCAGTAAAGTTGTAAAAAAATCCTAGTACAATTCACTGTCAGATATCATGGGAAAAACACCGTGTTAGGCAGCAAAATAATAAAAGTTTATAGACAGTTAGTCAAATAATTAAACAATGTAAGACAAATTAGGCTACTTCAATGATCTAGTTGATTAGTCAGACATCTCCAAATACTATGTTTTGAGATAATGAGGAAAGTAATTTTTGAATGATCACAGTAAATTAAATATTATTTACACATATCTGTGTTTTACATATCGTCGCAGGAAAGCAATACTGCTGTAACCACCACTACCTACAAAAATTCTTTTTATACACCATTTTGTAGAGTTCTTTTTTCTGCGTCGATCTATCTGGGTCCCGTGACTCTACAACGATAAATAAGAACTGTACGTCGGAAAAATTATCTGTTTTGTCAATAATACGTTTTTTAAACTGATGTACACACCTCAAAATCAACAATTGAACAATTTGGTTATTGACTGTTATAGCAGTATTGCTTTCTTGTGACAATATTAAATTTGCTATAAAATAACATCAGGAGGCATAATACAATGGTTCGGTTGTTCGGTTAGTTTTTTTTTTTTACAGTAACTCTACACAGAAAATAATTTCCCTCAGGGCCTATGTCATCTGGGATGCTGTGTGGAGGGTCTTTTTGAGGAGAGGAAGGAATGAACATTGGTCTTGAAGAGACCCGTGTTGTAGGAGGGAGGAAACACAGATGCCGGCAAATCGTTCCATAGCCGAGCTGTTGAACTCAAGAACGAGTTGAAAAAACGACCTGTTCTCATGTGACAAATGTCAACCGTGTACATATGTTGGGCGCGCGTTTTGCTTGTCTCCCGACTATGTACCGGTGCCGAAGGGATCAATGACGCTAGTTCCTCAGAGCATCTTCCGTTGAAATACCGGTAGAACATGGATAGCATTCCCACCCGACGCCTGTGCTCTAAAGATTGCAATCCGTTCGTTAAGATGGGAGCATCTATCAAACGGACCGCCCGTTTCTGCACAGAGTCGAGGGTATTTTTCAAGTATTTTGGAGCTCCAGACAAGAGGTGGCTGCCAAATTTAACCGTTAGTACCGGTTTATTAGTAGACATTTTGGAATATCCCCTAACTGGACAATCAATATGTAAAAATGTTCTGCGTTCTGAATAACCGCTGAGAATACAATACGAAATAATATTGAATTGCATATTTCATATTAAAAAAATAAATTTTTAAGTGCATCCCTTATGATTTCAATATTGTATACCTTGTCTTCTTTGATGTAGGGCTCCACACACTCCGTTATATCCCCCTGCAGCACCTTCTCCAGTCGGATGACCAGGAACAGATCGGGGGTGGGGTGGGTGATGTCGAACACGGCGCTGCGACTCAGGGTGGACACGTCGCAAGTGGGAATGTGCGAGGCCAGCATCTGCTTGATGGCATCGGAGTTCAGGTCAAAGTAGAAGTTCTCAGATACCTTCTTCTTTTCTTTGGCATCGTATAGCGCCATCGAAGCGAATATGGGCTCCACTTCTAGATCCAACCTGAAACATAAGAAAAAGAATTATATATGTAAACTTTTAGGAGGAAGTTCATCAAACTGAGAAATGATCCTACAACAAAATTTAATCGCTAATATTTCCAGTGTCAATCTCAAAATAGATAGTGTTTCGGACATCAGAACTGAAGACTGAACTTACGGCCTCGGTGGTCTGGGGGCAAGGCTCTCGACCACCGCGCAGATAAATTGTATTTGATTGAATTGTTTTTATCAATTTAAACATTTAAAATAATGTAAGATATATTTGCGGCACGTTCCAGAGTGGAACATACTTTCAGTATCGCCCTGATGTTTGACCACCATTCAGAATTGAAACGTTGCTTGAAATGGTTTTAGCCGTGATTGGTGACTAGATCTGAATAGCCAGGTACCTTCCTTCCCTACCTTCCTCTTCACAATCTCCTTCCTCTCCCCATTTACCTCCAGCCTCACAACATACTCCAATCGGGGATGCCATAGTCTCAGTGGCTTCAGACAGAAGCAGTTGGGACTCTTGTGTAGTATTAACATAAAAAACCTCCCACTTACATTTATTGCTTACATATTTATAAAGTCATGCAACCAGTGCTCATGTATTGTAAGGGTTGTAAGGGTGTCTCATAATTCAGGATTTTTTTAATTGGAAGATTGGTAATTTATTTTTATTTATTTTGGAAAATCAACAGATATATTACACTTATAATAATAACCTTAATAATATACATAATATCCAATGATAGATTTTCACATAATTAAAATTATAATTAAAAAGTAAAACAAAAAAGTAAGGGTCCTGTACCCGTAAGAACTTAAAAATATAAAAATTATTCAAAAAAAAAGATATAAAAACACAATATAAACTATAATAACCTGCTTACTAAATTTCAACATAAAGTATTCTCACTCCACAACAGCAATAATAATAATATGTACATTGTACACACCTACAACTCAATAGTTAAGTCGAATGACAAGTATGCAACTGGAAAGGATTCACAGCAATATTATGGTAACTTGCAACACGGTCAAAAAATTATTTAATGTTGGCTATGACATACTTTTTTAAGGAACTTATATTACATCTTATAGTAATCTTCTATTTGTCACCCCCCAATGTGACCAAGATTTTGGGGATTTTTTATTTTTACAATATTTATATTATGTCTAGTAAAATATTGCAACTTTTGGCAAATTTGGTATTTTGAGGATTCGCCTATACTTACAAAATTTAAAAAAATAAGAGTGGAATAATTCACACGCCGCAGTGGAAGTGAAACCTTCAAAAAACTAAAGTGGACAAGAGTGGGGAGACTACGAACTTTTTTTATCAATGTGAACGATGATTTTTTTCATATTATTGCCATTAAATTCCAGTGCACCTTTTCCTATACATTTGGTCATCTTATTATTATTTGTGTTGTCTTCTTTGTATCGATTTCTTTTGCCTGTTTATTTTAGAGTGGTTTGAAGATTGGATATTGGTTTTAAAAAAAAAAAAAAAATTTTTTTTTTGGATTTCGTAGGATTCAATCCTTGGTCCGCTAAATATCTGTAGAGGTTCGTCTGACACTTTATACCACTACACCAAAGGAGACTTGTGTGGGACTGTGGATTTATCGTATTATATTGGAACCGAGTACTTCTGAATTAGATAAATATTTTATTGCTATCTCATTCTCTCGCAGGCTAAATCTTAGATGTATGAGTTTGTCTTTTTTTAATTGCTCGTTTCCGTTTATCGAGTTTTAAATCACAACGGTGCTAAAGAAGTTTTCACTTCAAAAAGACGCATGTCTTAGAAGAGGAGAAACTATACTATGATTTTGATGAAGCCTACAAATAAAAGTTACCTTGATACATTCAATGTGAATGATATATTGTTTGTAATACCTCAATTGCAAACACTTGACCAAGATCCTATGCCCCATGACTTCACTGGGTGCTTCGGCCTGCGTCCGCTTCTCCACGTTTTCCTCATCGTCCACGTAAGAAGCGTAGAGCCCCAGCAGGCCCCCGCGCCGGCCCTCCATTCGGCGCCCCTCGTTGATCAGGTCCAGCTGGTCGGGGGGACGGCGCTCCAGCAGGTCGGGCAGCAGCGGGTCTGAAGAGGAGCTGCGCAGGTCTAGGGAAGCCCACGAGCCCCGCGGTGTGAGGGTGTCGTTGCACGAGGAGGCCGAAGAGATTGACGACACGGATTGGCGGCCGCTCGACGGTTGGGAGTAGCCCTAGAGAGAAATAGGAAGTTAGAATCAATTTGGGTGGCGGATATGATAACCAATGCCCCTGTCGTAGGTCACCCCAAGTGGTTCGCTACGTTTGTGACTTAGCAAGGGTGCCCGGGTTCATGGGACGAGATTTGTCTAGGTCTTGGTTGCAAATTCGTTTGCACTCCTACATCGTGGCGGGCTGGATCGGGCGAAACTGGTTGAGGGAAACCTAACCTAGACCTCTCCAGCCGGATTCTCTCGATCTATCGCCTTGCCCCGCAGTGGGAGGGATGGATTCAAACATCAGTCGCTCCTGGACACATTCCTATCCAACCCACAGATTCCTATCCACCCCTTTACCTTTTTCTTTCCTAGAACTTCCTCTCCTTCCTTTCCCTTAATATAGACTCCACATTTGCATTCCCTAAGATGACATAGGCCTTTAGGGATTTTACCCCAGGGCCTCCTCTGTGCAGCTAAAAAAAATTAATTGTTCTTAAAGGAGGATAAACTTTATGTCTCACGTACTATTATCTACATGTTCGATTTGTGCAGTGCGGTCTTGACTAGTGTAAATCACGCATAATAATCAAAGGCGTGTTTGGTTGAGCCAAAGCTGATGTACTTCACCATAATGACCAGTTGAGCCTTCGTGATTGGGTGTTTTAAAATTTAGGACAGATTATGTTGAATATTATAAAAAGTTTCAAACCTGCAGCGTAAGCTCCTCACTCGGCGTAGACACCAGCTGGGGATCGATGTCCACTTCATAGTCTTGTCTTGGGATGCTCTGCATCAGCGCATGTCTCTCGTTGAGTCTCTCTCTGGAGACGCTGGAGCCGGAGAAGTTGCGGTAGTGGTAGTCCACGGCGATCCAGTCGGACGTGTGGCAGCGGACACATTCACGCACATGGAGTGGAACTTCGCACCTGGAAAGCGATATTTATTTAATAGTGAACACATTGATTTTGCAGTTATTACAGCAGGTACCGAATTTTTATTATTTAATGATGATGTACTCTGCCTGTCTCACTAGAATATCCTGTGTTGAAAGCAGGCATAGTTTAAAACAAAAATAACAACATAATATTACATTAAAAATAAAAGCAATCCACGTTGCATATTGGAAATACATACTTATAAACAGTTTTAATAAAATCGTTAATCTTTGATCTGTCTTATTTGAATTGTGTACTCACTTTCAGAAAATTTATGCATATTGAAAAGGTTTGTAACTATAAAACATATTTTTTACAAAATATAAAAAAAATCAATCTATAAAAAACTAAGTTTTTTTACTATAATGCATCTATCTTCAAATATCTTTTAAAACTTAATTTTTTTGTTTGTTTGATGATTGAAACTTCTCCCCAGGGACCGGAGTCAACAATGCTGACAACCAAGCCAAATCCCGATTGAGCAGGACCGACATTTATTTCATATATTAACTGCTGTAATGTCATCATCCAATTTCAGAGAAATGCGTGTATAACCGCATGTGTGTGTGTGATTGCCACCAAAAGTTGATAAAATGCAATGTCATCGACAACGAGTCTATCTGCCGAGTTTCAGCTTGATCGGATGTCTTTATTCAAGAAAACAAAATCGAAAATCAAATAGATGTGTTTAAAAAAGTAATAATTGGTAATGGTTTGATAACTCACAGGTCCTCCTCGGGCATGACATGTTTGACGGTTCTGATTCTGCGGGGCACGATGTTGACTTCAAGGTCGTGTGCGGGGTAGGAGAGGGGATCCCGGTCAGTCACCAGCCGGGCAGACAACTCCTCCCAGTCCGGGGGCTCCACCATGTCACTGAGAGACATCTGCAAAATTTATGACATATTTACAGAGGTTTGCATTTGTGTGCTAAAATTTTAAGACATTCTGCGTTAAGTTCACTCACTACGTATAAAAAACCTGATTTTTAATGATTCAGTTCTTGTCTTGAGTATGTAAATACCACTACCAGAGGATTTGATACAATTTTTTAATATCACAATAACAATGGCAACACTATAATTTGAAATTGGAATTAGAAGAAAAAAAGAGTGAGTTGCAAAAAGTTTTCAGTTTTCAATTTGAGAAACAATGTGAGGAGTATGGAGAAGGCCTTCAACCTGACTAAAAATTTAAATGCAAGCTTTAAAAACTGGTCACCTTACGTTTTTTCTAACTTAAGTGGTAATGAAAAATAAAATAAAAACAAAGACATATTTTATTAGAAAATTGTATTATAAATGTTACCATCACCTCACTTTTTTGCTGTTTCATGTAAAAATAATTTTTAAAAATTCACAAGGTTTCATAATTTTTTTTCAAATTGCGGTCGGAAACTTTGGTTTCACAAAGGTGTACATTTTAATTCTTTTGTGGTTATATACGTAGCGCGGTATATTCTATTTCCAATACCGTTTAGATCATATTTCTCACTATGCTAGTAAGGGAAATATAACAATTTCTATGACCTATATGATTTGTTCCGAAAAGCGAACAAATTAGTCTGAGGGGTTAAAACAATTTGTCATTTTTATGATAATAAAATTTGAATTTGCATTTTGGGAGGCGGGTATGGGTACCGCTGCCCCGGAAACCATTTTTTGGATAATCAACACCTCTGCCATAGGTCACCTAAAGTGGTTCACTACGCTTAGTGACTTAGCAGGGGTGCCTGGGTTTATGGGGTGAGGATTGTCAAGGTATTGGCGGCCGATGTGTCTGCCCACCTGCTGCGTGGCGGGCCGGATCGAGAGACTGGTTGAGGAGGTCTTTTGACATCTCCAGCCAGAATCCCTCTACCCATCGCCTTGCACCGCCGTTGAAGGGATGGATTCATACGTCCGCTACTCCTAGACACGCTGACCCCCAGATTCCTACCCATCTCTCGTACCTATTTCCTTCATAGAACTTCCTTTCCTTAAAAAAACCCTCCACACAGCACCCCCTAAGATGACATAGGCCCTAGGGGAAATTATTTTTCTCAGGGCTTCCTGTGTGGAGCTAATGTAAAAAAAACAATGGCATTTGCTATTGAGGTAGCTAGCATAAAATTTATTTAGTAAAATATTAAATTAACACTCGAAAACTGTGCAAAGTAGTTAATCAAATTTAAATTGAACACCACCAAGTAATCCTTGTAAAATATGGGAAGTGTCAGTCACTGGTCAAAGTTAGAATAAGTCGGGGGTAACATTGACCAGGCCTAAAAGTACCTGTTGCAGGCTTACTAATTGAAAAATCAGATTTTCTATTTATTATCTTTAAATATGTCGCTGAAGCGTCCCAAAAACCGGTAAAAGATCATTTATATCTACTCTGATATGTTTTTTTTATAAAAGCAAAGGTCAAAAACAGGTCTTATGCTACAAATGGTAATTGTTATGATTTTCGACATTCTAAAAAAAAATCAATAAAACAATATTGGATTTATTCGTAATATTGCGTTAAGACAAAAGTAAAAGCTTACTTTGCATAACAAAACAACCGTGCTATAACACCACAGGTCTGTCACCAATAGTGCAGACAATAATCAATACACAACACCTATTTTATCAAGTTTATTACCAGGATAAATGTAAATGAAAACTTACCGAAGATGAGCAGCCCGATATGCTGCCAGACTTGGTCTGAAAGGATACCGTCCGTCTTACTTCCGCTCCATGAGATCTATACAAATAATTTTCTAAATCAACAACACAAAACGAATTCACTTCTGTCTGCTCAGAAATAGGACTTTATTTTTAGAGAAAATCATGAAAGAATCGTCGAGTATCGTAGATTTTTAAACAAACATGAGTATATTTATGTTTCCTGTAAGCTAGGTGCACATCCTGCATACATAAACACCTTTATTGACGGATTGACTCCCGCATTGCAGGTTTGATGAACTTGGGCGAGGCATTACAAAATCATATTTACCCCGTAAGTTTTTGAGAGAACGATTTCTGCGCCGCTAACATATTGAAATTAAATTATAAAACAATTAGACTGTTTAACCATCACTGTATAATGTTTACCGAGAAATTATAAACAATCCTATCTGACTAAGTTTTTGCACAACATGAGTAATGTCAAAAAATTGTTTACTAGCGTGACATTAGGCACGGTTTGCTGGTTGCTGAAATTCTGCTAGTTGAATAAAATTTTCATAGATATCACTGCCATTTTTGTTTACATTTAACATTTCATTTCGCGATTCGCTAAAAGATGTCGTTAGTATAGCCCAGGGTCCATAGAATAAATAATAATACAAGTGCCTTGTTGGCGTATTCCGTTCCAATTTATAGACCCAATTTGGGCCTATAATTCCATGCAAGATTGTGTTTCACTCTGATAACGAAAATCAAATTGGATGGCGATATACAATGTCAGGCTAGTGAGACAGAGACCGTATGTTAAATGGTCTAGAATCGAAAAGTACTAAAGTCAGTGACACATTTGTTTCCATTCAAATATGTATGAAAGGCACTTCTAGTGTTTTATTTTTTATTCTATGCGTGGTTTAAATATGGCATAGCTATGCTAGAAAAAAAAAACACGAAAATGACTTGGCGGCACGCTTGACGTCAAGATTTTTTAAAATTTTATTTTTGAGACGGCTGTCAAGAGGAATTAAATAAGTTGGTGCCAAGTTCGTGTAATGCTACTTCGACACCGAAGCCAACATTCCAACTCAAAGTTGGAAGGTTGGCTTGATATCGGTCTCCCCGCGGCCAGCCTTCCATCTCCGAATTGCGAATTCCAAAATGGCGGACGCCGAACAGCTGTGGCTACGCTGTATCTTATCAGTTGCCTACAATTATTACATAGAAGTATATACACGACATAATATTGTCATGTCCATGGTACGTAGTACGTATTGATCGCCTGCCGCTGGCGGTATTGACGGCTGCGAACGGCTGGTTCGTGCAAGTTGGCCGTCGCGATCGCCTCGGCGGCGATCCCGGGCCAACTCGAACTCCAATCTTCCAACTCGAACTTCCAACGCACGAACTACCCCTCCATACAATTGTCCAAACGCTTGAAGTTGGAAGTTGGCCTCAGTGTGGCCGTACCATTACGTTTTCTGATTATAAAGCGAAAAGTTTTTTAGGAAATTACTATTCGAAGGAAATAAAAGACGTGTTGCAATTTCTTAGTTGTTTTTTTGTTTAGTTCGTAGAAGTCCATTTAATTTTTTTAATATTTAATTAAAATAAAATTTGAAAGTTTTATTAAAAATAATAAAAGGCAATAAATCAATATAGATACATTCGAAAATTGACATTTAAAATCTTATAAACAAGTCGCCTAACAGTGGATTTAATCACAGTTTGAAAATTGACTTGTAAACCGAAACAGTTGTAACAAAAATATGTACCTACTAAAATGTTGCAATTTTAGTAGAAATAGGTAATATTTTGTAAGGTGTTTCATAAAAATAACCTTTGAAAGGCTTTAGGTAGGCCTACTTAGGAAATATTCAGGTCATTCTGCCATTTTTTAGGACTCCGTCCCCATCGTGGTAAGATGCCATCCTATCTAAATAATTGTGACTGTTTATCTGTATATCTGGGTTTCCACATTTCCATTTCCGTCATTACAACCATTTTGCGCGGTGATTTTATCTGGCGTGAAGTATTATTTTTAAATCATGTTATATTATTTCATTACTCGAGTACGCTTTCATAAGATAATATGAATTAGGCTGGAGTCACGTCGTATCAGGTAGATCATACATTAAGGCCATCCGCTCACGGAAAAACTGAACAAAAAAACCAGTTGGCGACGCAATCGCAATCAACCTTCTGAACAAAATCGATATTTTTCTGATCTAACATTATTTATTTATTTATTTATTAATAAACGCCCTTTTTCGGAGCTTTTACATATATAGCATAGTTAGAAAAATACATTTTATTGTACAAAACTGAACTGCCTCAATAACAATATTTTATATTTATTCAAAGATAAATTGAAGATGTCCACTGACTTGGTGTAATTGTTTCCCCCCATTAGTATTCTGGGCAAAGAGGAATACATATGGTAGTTAGTCAGATTATAGTTATAGCAGTTATAGCAGATTACTCGAAAACTTGATGTCGCCAACTGTTTTTTTTTTCAGTTTCTCCTTGAACGGACGGCCTAAGGTAACCGTTCGAACTGGTTTTACTAGTACAGTAAGTTAGTACTGGTTTTTGGTTCTGTCCTATTGTCGGTATTCCAAATCAGTTACATAAAAAAGTTCGAGTAATAATTACTCGACAATTCGATTGCGAATAAATAATTTATGATCAATTTTGTATCAGTTATCGTGAAGCCAACGTCAGAATTAACGATTCCATGACAGTTTATCCCCCGACAGTTGGCCCCCCGGCATACTTATGAACAATATGAGGTCAATTTAGGGAAAATACGGTACATCCTTACACAAAATACAACTGTGTCCCCGGGGGAGCGTAGAGAAAGAATATACCGCAGAATAACAAAAGAATAAAACATATTTTCAGTATAATGCATCAATGATAAAACTACTTTTCTGTATATTGTATACACCAGCGTATAAGTACAAAATATCGACACTAAATAAATTAGTTTAAATCCATGACAACTTATTATCCATCTACATAAATAAAAATGAATCGCCGAAATGTATGTACGCGCATAACTTCCGAACGACTGCACCAAATTGGATATATATATTTTTTTATGTTCGTTATTGTAGGACGAGGTTTGTATAAAACTAATGGTGAGCTCTGGCATTATGAAATTTGTAAAAAAAATTGCAATGGGTGGCACGCGAGCTGTTTGAAAACTGAATGTACTGGGAATGAATGTATGGAATGCGCGGGTGGGGAACTCGGGTGGAGGGTTCGTGGGATGGGGGAGGGGGATGGGAGGGGAACCCGGGATAGGGGAGGGAAACCTGGGAGGGGGAAGGGGAATTTGGGGGAAGGGGGAAGTGGAGAGGGGAGAGGGAAGGTGGAGGAGGTAGAGTGGGGACGCGAGAGGGGAAGGGAACGCGGGAGAGGAAGGGGAGGCGGAAGGGGAACGGGAAGAATGGGAAAGGACACGCAGGGAGAAACAACTTCTTTATTAAATGGCATAGCAACGCATGTCGGGAACCAGCTAGTTAATTATAATTTTAGGGAGCCTACTGTTGGGGGATCAACTGTCGGGTCACCAGAATTAACACCTTCAAATATCAAATTATTATAAAATTTAAAAAAATTTGGGCAGATTATTTTTATTTTTCAGAATCCGCTGGCCACCCCCCCCCCCCCCCTCCTGGAAATGAAAGTTTTCAGGAAAGGATAAAAAAAAAATCAGAGACGTGTCCCGGATAAAAATTAATAAATGGTCGCCTACTAGGTAAGATCATAAACCACACAGGTGTGAGAGAATGAAATAACATAACTTCATGAGGTCATTCCGGGGTAAACCATTACATAAACATAACAAGATTGACCACGGGTCAAACCGCAATGCGAAAGTTTCGTAAATTTTAATGAGAATTCAAGACGTACGTAGGTACCTATCGGTTTGATACTTCAATAATAATTTGAACGTACGTACACGTACATAAACACAATCATTACATAGTATAAAATGAAGTCGTTCCCGCTGTCTGTACGATTAGATCTTTCAAACTACGCAACGGATTTTCTTGCGGTTTCAACCAATAGATAAAGTGATTCAAGAGGAAGGTTTATATGTATAATACATGCATATTATAGTAGAGAAAAGACGAGAAATTCAAAGATTCAATTCAGGCAGCTGACAGCGGGATGGCAAGGGGGCGGTGTGAATTTGATATGTATGCAAATTAAAAGATGGCGTTGGTTATAAAGTTTGGGTAATGGAGTTGTGTTTCGTTAGCCACAACAATGTGTGGCCGGGTCTGCTAGTTATTTATAAAGCTATTCGTTCATAAAGCGATTCGTTTTTATTTGCGAAGGATACATTTCAGAAATGTAATTTAATTTATACGATCATATTATAAAAATGGAAAAAACATTATTTTTATTTTTACACGGTGCCCGGAAACTCGTAGTATAAGCGGAAAACTGCTGAATGTACGTTTGGTTTGGAGTCGATTTTATGGTGCAACTTTTTTGATGTGAGCTTTCGTTTTCGATTAAACCGATTCCGACGTTGGAATTCTTTAGGTCTATTTGAAAAAAATTGATCGCCATCAGCAGTTAAATGTTTTTTTAATACGTAGAAGCATAAGCCCGGCTCGAAATGTTTTTGTAACCCCTTTGTTGACTAAAAAGGGAATAAAAGTAAAAAAGTTAAAAAGTCGAAAGCTCAGATCGAAAAAAGTTTATTTGGTTCTTATTTTTTTTTTACATTAGCTCCTCACAGGAGTCCCTAAGGAAAATAATTGCACACAGGGCCCATGTCATCTCTGAGGATGCCGTGTGGAGGGTCTTTTTAGGGGAAGGAAGGAGAGGAGGTTCTGGGAAGGAAAAAAGGTATAAGGGGTAGGAATCTGGTGGCAGCGTGTCCAGGAGTGACGGGCGAATGAATCCATCCTTTCCACTGGGGTGCAAGGCAATATTCCCAGAGTCCTACTGGAGAAGTCAAAAAATTTCCTTCAAACAGTCTTTCCCGATCCAGCCTGCCACGCTGTTGGTGGGCAGACACATCCGCTGCCAAGATCCGGACAAACCTGACCCCATGAACCCGGGTACCCCTGCTAAGTCACCAAACGTAGCGAACCACTTGGGGTTACCTATGAAGTGATGGTTATCCAATAAATGGTTCCCGGGGCGGCGGTACCCATACCCGCCTCCCAAACTGAAAATTGATGTAGATTTTCCAGTCTTTCGCTTGTATTACAAGTTTTCGGACACCGTGCATACTCAGGTATACCTTCATAAATATTACTGATTCATTATCAGAAATTAATTTAAAAACGGTTCAAATAAAAAAAAAAGAAAATCATTTTACGCTTAGGTATGCGAAAGTCTATCGTTTTATTTTTTTTGGGAGAAGAGTCCCAACTCGCTAGAGTCAGTGGGACTATGGCATCTCAAATTTGAGGATTATTATGAGGCTGAAATAAGTGTGGATGGAACGAAGCTATTCATACTGGTCACCAAATGCAGCTAAACCCATTTAAAATAGTATTTAGATTCTCAATTGTTGTCTCTCATCAGTGCGATACTGAGTGTATCTACATCTACCACTTCCATATTTCTTCTTCTAAGTTATCCAATCTATAAATTATTTCAAGATTTATACATTACCTACCTATCTACGTACTTTCTGGGGATGCCCTGATTTTCTTTACAAAATACCCCGACTTCTTATAATAACCATGTCTTCCAGTCGTAAATGCGAAGGTAGAAAAGTAGCGTCATTGCAGTTTAAAATAATGTGACTAATGCTTTCTCCCTTGAACATGGCAATGAATTTTATATTTGCAATTAGATTCCGTAACCTTACCCCGTCTTACCCCACAGAGGTCAGCAAGAAACTAAACATAAGGAGGGATTATTATCAATTATCACGACTAGAAAACGCAGTGCAGTAATTTACGTAGTTCCTACCCAATAGCTCATTGAGGGGGTAGAGCGGTGATTGGCTAAAAATTCGTGACGTACCTTGAAGTCCGTGCACACTGGGAGATTTGAATTAACTGCATTACGAGTGGCTTTTAAGCTACGTCACGCGTTCGAAATTTCGAAACGCATTTTCTACGTACCTTAGTTCCTACCGATCATTTTCCATAATTATAGGTACCAACCGACTGACTATTTTTTACATAATAGGTGCCTACTTACCCACCGAACATTTTTTCATATGCCTACCTCAATCGAACGTTTTATAGTATCTACTCAAGGTTCGTTGAAAATGCGTTTAACATCCATTTTTTATGAACGTTGGTATCTATCAAGGAGGTTAAATATGTAAGTACCCACCGATTTTTTTAACTTCTTTTTCTAACATACAAAGTTAAGTCATTTGGGTATTTATGATAATTATTGATAACGGAAAAATATAAGAAGAAGTTATACATGAAAACTGCTAACATTATATTATATTAAGATTTTTTAATTTACAGTCACAATTACCAGTGTATGTACTGTACATGTTGTGCTTACTATTGAAAATGAGTATTAACTAGCGCAGACCCGCGAAAAATCAAGGGATATTGTGATTGTGGGATTTGTGAAGCTGAAAGAAGGTGGTTTGGTATGATTTTAGGTTCTCACGGCCAAAAGTATTTTCGTTATTTATTTTTGGGGTATTATGCCGTGTTGCACTACCTACTTCTTTAGCCAACGTTTCGGACAACGTTACAGTGTCCATCATCAGGGCAGACGAGGTATCATCAGATACTGTAACGCTGTCCGAAACGTTGGCTAAAGAAGGAGGTAGCGCAACACGGCATAACACCCCAAAAATAAATACTGAAAGAAAGTATTTAAAAAAAATGTATATTTTTCTCAGGATTTCAGAGACGATCGAAAAATTACCTTTCGAATGAACAGCGTTAGTAAACCTGAAAAATAAAATCTGTCAAAAAATTAAACAAAAGAAATAACTACTTACACATTTTAAATATATAATAATTATTAATTCATTTAAATTATTTTGTTCAACCTTCAACTATGTAGCTTGTCTCAATTGTTTCCACAATCAGTTCCAATTGTGAAAATGATTATTATTCAAAGCAAATTCAAATTCTAGAGCTAATTGAACCGGGGTACAGACAAAATCACAAAATAGTATTTTTTTATTAGGGAATATTATTTAAGAAAAAAAAACGATGGACGACAAATTTTTTTCTAAATTTTTAATTTCCGAAATAAGTATTTTAAACCGTTACAATAGTAACTACATACAAATTAAACGATATCTCAGTGCTTTAGCAGCCGCCGCCGCGCCGGTTTGGCGGAATGTCCTGGACTGAGCGGCAATAACCTTTTTCTAGTGTGATATTACAATGCGAAAATTATAAATAAGTAATTATTTCAAAATACATAGAATCTTCAGTTATTAATAACTATATTTTTTGCCGTGTCTTCCTGTCAAGAATTTTATTCGGTTACCCCTCCCCCTTCTAATTAGTTTGTTTATTACAAAAAAAATAAATTATTTTTTGATGTCATAATGTTAAAGTAAGAAACTTAATTTTAAAATACTGATGAAACGGGGCAATTAAATAAAATGCATCCAACAAATTAGTCTTTATTTTGGTATGTCAATTTTCAAGTATGGCAGGTATTCAGCGCTGTTCAACAGGCATATTATAATCAACTTTAATGGTATCTAACTTAACCGCTTGTTTAATTTTTTGCAAATGGGTTTCAACGAGTATATTCACTCTAGGTTAGCTGAAATCATTTCAGTCCTGCCAGAGTTTTCCTTGAAGATGCGCGGTAAGAACCGGAGAGCAACCCACTCTCTAGAGTTAACACGTGACCTTATATCGGTCATCAAAGCTGTATCATCCCTTCTAGTAACACATCTGTAAGCCTGAGCGTCGGGGTGAAAAATCTAACTAATAGAATCCCTCGTCCCTAATTGGTAAAGCCTCGATGATATTGCGAGAGAGTTTACAAGCTACTTACTACCTGGGAAATGCGCTATCTGTTAGTAAACTCGCTCAGTGTCATCGTATTAGTTGCTAACTAGCAGATTGTGGACAATCTACAAAAAAAGTTGGAAGGTGGTCAACTTTACTCGCTACTCGCTCAAAATGGCGGCCTATCATTAGCTGATTTCGTAACTGTCAGAATTAGTTCGCGCGGGAGCCGTAATTATTGCTACTGGTTAGCGTGTGGCGCTAGCTGCGAGCTCAAGGTTTTTACAAAATGTCGACCGAATTGGTTCGCGCGAGATTTTAGCTGCTACTGAGCGAGTAGACAGTTTTGTGTGTCATCATGGCAATCTAACTCGCCGATTTACCCGCTTTTAAACTTACCGGCTAGAAGCTTGTAAACTCGCTCACAGTAATCGAGGCATTAGACACGAGCGACACGGGAATAGGATAGTATTCGAGATCTAAGAACTAATCAATATACGCTCGGAAATTATATGGTTTGTTACACTGACGCTTTGAACTTCATAAAAGTCCTAACCCTTCTGAATTTAGGCGTATTTTCGGATGGTCAAAATGTTTCCGCTTTACAATAAAATGCAAATAAATGGAATATTTCTGAAGATATCCCAAAACAAAAAACTGTTTTTGAAAGGTGATAAAATACGCTTTCAAATCCATACTAATATTATAAATGCGAAACTGCTCGAGTTTGTTTATGACGCTTTCACGCATTAACCAATAAAAAGACTTTAAAAATTCTTTCACCAATAGAAAGCTAAATTATATGCGAAGACTATATTCTGTATATGATGGCAAGCTCTGGCGTTATGAAATTATAAATATTAATATATTATATTTTTTATACGTTTTCTGTCGCTAACGAAAGCAAATTTTTGCTAACGTCAGAAAAAAATCTTTTCCATGGAAACGATGTTGATATTATATTTGTGGGCTCTAAGCTGGTAGGTACTCAGCCCCTGGTCAGCTACTGCTCCAGAAAATTCAAATATTAGAATTTGTATTGTTTTTTTTGGACAAGCTTCTGTTTTGGAATAACTGTCAGATGAGTTTCTACATTAAAAATATAATTCGTAACGATTATAAAGACTGAATAATAAATAGTGTAATTTTTTATTATATTAACAAACTTCCAAATATTTAATTAAAAATAAACATCCGAAATGTTTGTAAGCGCATACATTCCGAACGAATTAACAAAATTGGATAATTTTTTTTCTTTGAGTTATAGCTTCATGAAATTTACGTGGCAGGCGAGATGTTTGACAACTGAATGGGAATGAATGTATGGAATGTAAGGGAATGAATGTATGGAATGCGGGAGGGGGTGGGGGATGGGGAGGAGGGGGATAATTGATAAGTTCAACCGCTACAGTAATTTCCCGTAATACCATGCGAGCGAAGCCGCGGGGAAAAGCTAGTAATTTTATAATTCAAAATAAACATAGGTACAATTTTTGAAAAATAAAAATTTTGCATGCAAACATAAAAAAGTTTTAAAAATGGCTCACCTCACGCTTTTTCTAACTAAAATTACTAAAAACGAAAAAAAATAAAAACACATATATATTTTATTAGACAAATGTATTATAAACGTTACTCTAGAAACGACCCGATATCATGTGACTAATGTCAACCGTGTACAAACGGTGAGCGCGTGTTTGGCGTGTTTCCCGACTATGCGCCGGTGCCGAGGGGATCAATGACGCTAGTTCCTCGGAGCATCTTCCATTGTAATACAGGTAGAACAAGGACAGCATTCCCACCTGACGCCTGTGCTCTAAAAATTGCAATCCGTTTGTTAAGTTAGGAGAATCTATCAAACGGACCGCCCGTTTCTGCACAGAGTCGAGGTTTTTTTTTCAGGTATTTTGGGGCTCCAGACCAGAGGTGGCTGCCAAATTCAACCGTGGGGCGCACTTGCGATTTGTACAGGGTTAGCAGTTGTGTACTATTAAAGTATCTGCGAGCCCTGTACAGTATGCCCATTTATTTTTTCGAAATTTGCGCGCATTCCTATGGCCTGCGTTCATATACCATATTACTTTATAATCTGCACAATATTTTTGGTAGCTGTAACGTTTATTATATCGGCTTATCTTGTTATGAGACAATATTATTTTATACCTACGTCGTAGAATGACACCTCTGCCATACGTGATATATGTTCTCTAATGCAACTTACAATATTATAAATATCATCGTCGGGCACATAGTTTACCGTCGAAAGCCAACAACTGCTAGCTGCTCGAACATTCGGGCAGTTGAGGGTCTTCATCGTCCATCGTCGGTACAATGTGACTACCAGCGACCAGCTAAATGGAGATTAGCGTCGGCGTGCTGAAGAAACGTGCATCGCCCATATCACGAGTCTGAAAAACTCTGCCGATACTGAAATCATTTGTATTTTTCAATCTAAAATGGTTGCCAAACACACACGCTTGTTTCGCTGAAATTCACGCGAGACAAAGTCATCGAATTAGCGCCATTTTGTTTTTTTTTGGTCCCCGTTAAACCCGATTCTAGGTGCGTTTCAGCTTTCTACCAAATTGTAATAAGCAAACAAGCTTAACAATGTGATAGTTGTCCTGCTGATCGCAATTGTTCAAAATATGGAACGGACTTCGAATCAACATTTAACTGGGACTATTCAGAAGTCATCTTTTCAGATGGCCATTTGATGGCAAATGTTACATTTGAATTTATGTGAAACAACCCAACCTTAAGACTTCAGCTCTTCTAATGAATTGTACTAACTTCCTCTTCTTCCTTTCCCCAAAAAGACCCTCCACACAGCAACCCCAAATATGACATAGGCCCTGACGGATTTTTTTTCCTCAGGGCCTCCTATGTGCTCGCTGTCGATTTCAGTACAAAATACTTTTAAATATCTATCTAAAAGATTTTCAAACGTATTATATAGCGTTAAATAAATAAATGAAAGATTGCACTTACAGACGACCGGCATAGTCCGCGGTCAGGCTCTTGACTCGCATTCCGAAGGTCGCGGGATCGAATCCCGGCGTGGCGAATAAATTTTATTTGATTAGTTTGTGTTATTTCAAAATTTCTTCATTTAAAAATAATATATAATATATTGGCGGCATGTTCCAGAGTGGAAGATACTCTCAGTATCGCTCTGGTGTAAGACCACCATTCAGAATTGAAACGTTGCTTGAAATGGCTTTAGCCGTGTTTGGTGACCTGATCTGAATAGCCAGGCACTTCCCACATTCCTCTTCCCCATCGCCTTCCCCTCCTCACTACTTTCAACCTCACAACATACCCCGATTGGGGATGCCATAGTTACACTGGCTCCAGTTGGGACTCTTGTGCGGAATTCATATTAAAAAAAAAAACATTCCGTGCTTGAGACGGCTTTTCGATCGTTCATGCTTGTTGATAATTTAAAACTGATATAGAAACAATTTAGTTTTCACACAAACACTTTAGAAGTAAAGATTTTTGAATTTACATTCCAAGCTCGCTGAAGGTGGCTCCTTGACGTTTCAAGGTGATCTCACGTCTAGTTTGTTGTCAAAGTTCACAGAGCGATAGTTTTTCCAATATTTGATCTCATCTCCCCGATTCCTAAGGGTCCAGGGACGCATTGAAACGTTGAGAAATCCTGAAAAGGTACCGACCTATTCATATATACACAAACCTTTTTATAAATCATAAAATTCTCGTGGAAGGTCAAAATAAATATTATGTGGGAATGATTACATTGGAAGTAAAAAATGGCTTGTTTATTAGTTGGTGGCCTCGATGGACGGGACCGGGAGAGGGGAAAGGGAAGGTGGAGGGGGAAAGCGTGAGAGGAAGGAGTCACGAGAGGGGAGGGGGAGGAGGAAGGGGAATGGGATGACGTCTCATATATTCAAGAAATAAAGAAGCTAAAAAATGTTCGAGTTGGTTCGAATTTGGTAAAGTCGTTCCACAGTTCCAAATATAAAAAAAGATATAAAATTGAATTTGATGGAAGAAAAGCACAATATGATGTGTAATAAATGTTTGTCTTTGGAAAAGAGAGTTTCTTTTCAAGTGAACTTTTTGCCTAATCTCTTTCTTCCTTTTCCACGTATATTGTTATGTAGGAATGTTATCATAAATATCACCATACTACCTTCATAATAAATGTACCGACTGAAAATATGGGTATTTTAAAGTTGATTGTATAATTTGATAAGAAACTCTAATTAAAATATTTTCAATCATTTCCACTGTACATTCAAGCCATGCAAATCAGTTATACAATTATTTTTCGGTTGGATGTGAGACATAAATGGTGATATATCGAAGATCAGATAAATAATAAAAATATCAACCCGAAAAAAACATTTTATTAATACATATATTTTCAAATATCTTTAAAACTTACAATGGACAGGGCCGACATTTATTTCGTACTAGCTGGTACCTGGCATTTGTTGCAATGCCATTCAAAGAAATAAATTGATTTTCCCGGCATGTCCTTTCCCGTGCGTCCCCGTTTCCTTCCACCTTCCTTGCCTTCCCCTTCTCTCGACTCTTCCTTCTCCGCGAACCCCACCTTCCTCCTGCCTTTCCTCCCTGCCGCTAAAATATATGAAATACACACATTTTCATTAATAAAAATTTCATAACTCCAGAGCTTACCGTTATATACAGCCTGTGCTAATCGCTGATAATGTAGCTTTCTATTGGCGAAAGAATTTTTAAAATCGGTTTAATGGTTTAGTCGTTAAAGCGTAACAAACTAACACACTCACTTTCGTATTTATAATATTAGTATAGATAATGCTGTGATGTCATCCGATTTAAAAAAAAATGCATATACGTCTTCGTGTGTGTGCGTGATTACCACCAAAAGTTGATGGAATGCATTGTCATCGACAACGAGTCTATCTGTCGTTTCGGCTCGATCGGTTGTCGGTAAATGGGTTAATTTCCACTTCTAAGATTCCATCAATGATTCCATTGCATTTATTCATTCAGATATTAATTAAGAAAAAAATTAAATTTAACCTATTTAAAAAAATCATGATAAATGAAAAAAATGGGCTTGACTGACATTTATTTCAGATATTAATTGCCGTAATGTCATCCTATTTCAGAGAAATGCAAGTCCACGTGTGTATGCGTGAAAACCATCAAAATGCAGTGTCATCGATAACACGTATATCTGTAGATTTTCTGCTCGATCAGATGTCGGGAAGTGGATTAACTATCTCTTCCATGATTACACTTCATTCATAGATTGATTCAATCAAGAAAAAAAGAAAAAAACGCATTTTTTAAATATTATTTTATCTCTTGTTTGGTGACCACTGAGAGAGAAGCAAAATTTTCGGCATGCGCCATTATTTAGTGCACCTATGTCGTTAGGTAGGTAAACTAAGTAGATGGCAATTTGCCACATCGGTTGCCAACACGAAAATGTCTTCAAATATGAAAATTAAATGAAAATTAAATGCAATTAAATGCATTACCGTTTTCAAAATAATTGTTATTGCGGATTTCGGGATAAATCTGGTTCCGTCAGTACCGACACCAGTCATTAGACGGCATAAAAAATGCAATAAAAATACGTTCCTTAAAACAATAATGCTACAGCTTTTTCAAAAGATGAGATACACAATGTACGTAGGTCTGTTTCCTCCAAAGAAAAAAAGTCATCATTTTATGCATCTCTCTCACACACTGCACCGTGACGTCTCCGTAGACCCCTACCAATACTACTAGCCGTGACGATAATTTTGAAAGTATGGAATATAGTTACAAGGATAATATTGAAGTGTGAGTGAATTCCAAAAATTCAAAAACGTTAAATGTCAGTGCGTTGATGGTTTTGCTTTTGTTCTTATAACCCGTATGGTATGAGCTAACCTTAACCTTAAACGCGTTTTCTACGAACCTTGGTGTAGTCTAGAGGTTCCCTTTTTCTCGTAGACCACTTTCAAAATTCTATTGGTCACAGTGGACCCCCTACTGGTAATTTCTACCATATTCCCAAAACTCGACGCGCGTTGTACTTGATACTTGATATTGAATAGCGAGGTGAGGTTTGTTACAACGGAGCAGTATCGGGAATCAGTAAACGGGACAAAATGGACCAGTATTCGAGATTATATTTACCACGGTGAAGGGGGCGTAATGGGATATGGGTATGTTCCCAATCCAGAACAGTACACCATATCCCATTACGCTCCCCCCTAGCCTAGCTGGGCGTTTTAAGATCTCATGCATAACCGGTACCTACAACAACGTGCGCTGTACGCTGGTCTTTTGGCGGGGGTGTAATGGGATATGAGACTTTATATTGGGGGGTGATGGGATATGGACATGGGGCAAGGGATGGGTCTCAATCGAAACCAGTTCGTGGAGCCCCACTTACAACTTCTGGACCATTTCTTTATCGCGCCTACGTAGACCCCCGTCGAATCTCCCGTGGATCCCAAAGGGTCCACCTGGACTACTTTGGGAATCACTGGTGAAGTCGTATGGAAAATCAACAATCTAAAACAAAATTAGAGCAGAGATATACCTACAGTTCAAGGTTTGTAGAAAATTCGTTTAACAGGTTCACTGCCACCCCCGCACCGGTGCGGAGAAGGGAGTCCATGTGAAGAGCCAACCACGCACCGGTGCGTTCGGTGGTGCTCGGGAAATTATTTAATAAAATGATAGCGCACCCGTGCGTTTTTTGGCTTTGGGAATGAAAATTCCATTCCCAGTGCCTAGCACGCACCAGTGCGGTGTAGTTTCCCTCCTCACTTAAAATACTGTTAAATATCAATACAAACAAAAATATATATTTGGCCTCCCGGTTGACCTTCAATTTTTCAAGTGGCAGCCAACTGTTAAAAAGGTTAGTTAGGCTTTTTCGAAAATAAAAACTCGTTAGGCCGCTTTCGAAATTTCAAACGCGCGACGTAACTTGAAGTAAAACACTGCCAATTGTATTGCAGTTCATTCAAATCTCTCAGTGGAGCTTGGACTTCAAGCTACGTCACGAATTTTTAACCAATCACCGCTCTATCCCCTGGATGATACGAACCTTGCGACTACAAGGAAATTTTTTTCTTGTTCAATTGTTTAATTGTTTCCGAATTTAATCATTCGTAAAACTCGTCTCAAATTCCAATCGCCTGAAAAATAAATTGCGGCACAATTTGAACAAATAAAAACACTTACACCATTGCAGATATAAATGTTAAAGAAGCTATCGGATTGTTTCTCAAAATTAAACAGTTTTGCAAAAGATAACACACCTACCAGACAGGTAGTCACCTACCAGACGGCCTCCGTGGTCCCGAGGCAAGACTCTCGACTCACAATCCGAAGGTCGTGGGTTCGAACCCGGCGTGCGCAAATAAATTTTATTTGATTAACTTGTGTTATTTCACAATTTATTCATTTAAAATAATATAAAGTATATTTGCGGCACGTTCCAGAGTGGAAGATACTATCAGTATCGCCCTGGTGCAAGACCACCATTCAGAATTGAAACGTTGCTTGAAATGGCTTTAGCCGTGTTTAGTGACCAGATCTGAATAGCCAGGTACTTCCCAACCTTCCTCTTCCTTATCTCCTTCCCCTCCCCACTACCTTCAGCCTCACAACATACCCCGATTGGGGATGCCATAGTCTCACTGGCTCCAGACGGGAGCAGTTGGGACTCTTGTGCGGTATTAACTGTAAAAAAAAAAAAAAGGTCCAAAAGCAGATAATTCTGGGTTTTCAACAATGAAAATTGCAAAAAGTTTCTGTCAGATCAAGATGATAAGAATAACTCAAAGCTGGACCACAAGATGAACAAAAACTAATGGCTTACGATCATTCCCACGATCGTTATTCACACTAACATGAATGGCACAAATTTAATGGGAATGGGCTGACCACGTAGCCAATAAATAAGATGAAATTGGTGTTGCAAAACCCCGAATAACTGAAATAGGTCACTAGGAGTCCATAACACAGATGAAACGAAGATCTTAAAAGAAATCTTAAAGGAAATCTAAAATGATAGGGCCTGACACAACATAGAAAATTCTTTATGGACAGAATGGAGGCATACAAACATGTAACAGTGGTAAAAATCAGGCTAAGGAAGAAGACAAATAAGACAAAAAATATTGTAATGCATAAGGTAATGGAATACCAAATACCTTTAATGTTTATTACGATATATGGCAATACAATACTTTGCTTTTTTTATGTAGTAAACTCGTTAATTTCCCTCAGGGTCAATGTCAACTTGGGTATACTGTGTGGAGGGTATTTTTAAGAAGGGAAGAAAGTTCTGTGAACTGGGTACTGACCCTGGTATTGCAGTTAATTCAAATCTCCCAGTGGAACATGGACTTCAAGCTACGTCACGAATTTTTAGCCAATCACCGCTCTACCCCTTCGATGAGCTAACCTTGTTAAACGCATTTTCTACGAACCTTGCCTACAGTTGTTAAATATTTTCAATTACTCAGAATTTATACAAAATTTATCAATCTTTCCGACTTTATACGGACAGTGATGGATCGCAGATTATTATTAAATACGGACGTTTTACAGAGTTTTGTTTTCAAGGAACTTCAAAACTTTCTACTCGAGTATTTCCATTAATATCAGAGCAGTTTGAAAAACATTACCAACACGTCTAATGGTAGAGCACGGTATGATATAATAATTATTTCCTTTCAGGGGAGTTTGTAGGGGTGTGCAGGTAGTTAGGTAGGAGACACACATCTCACATCTCGTTTCAGGTAAAATATTCACATGGCTCTTGACCCAGTTCCGTCAGCTCTCCAAACTTTTACATTATTTCACCTACTTTACATTCTAGCAGAAACGGCTTGATGTCTGAAAACATAATAACTTTTTTACATGATCATTTTTTCAATCTTAAGGTCTATCAAACTTAGTACCTAATCAAAATCACAACACTGACCTGCAGCTCCTCTATTATAATATATGTGTAGGTACTCGTACCTCAATTAATAGAAGAATCTACGATACTATTTATGTGAGATTCGGCCGTAATCGAACCCGTGACGTCATTGACGATCGCCCTAAAATTCTTGGACAAATTTCTTCCTTCTCACACGTCTTGCATGAAAACGAAAAAAGAAAGAAGATACTAGAATAATGTAACGTTCGAACTCTCTCTTGGACCACTATTCAGAGACAGTGTTTGAAATAGCAAACTGGTGGGCTCTGGCAAAACGTTTTCGAATCTCACAATTTTAGTTAAGAGGTTTGAATTATACCTAAAGCCTCGATTACATTGAGCGAGTTTACAAGCTACTAGTCGACAAATTTAAAAGCGGGCAAATCGGCATGTGCGATTGTGATTATGACACATAAAACATTCCACTCGCTCAGTAGCGAACTAGCCAGCGTAAAGCTGAGCTGAAATAACGACTCCCGCGCGAACTACTTCTGTCAATATTTTGTAGAAAACTGAGATATTCGCAGCTAGCTCACCGTCAGTAGCTATTTGCCGGCTACTTAAAAGATAGTACAACGAATAATCCAGATCAAGCAGTAGTCTGACAGTTAAGAAATCAGCTTTTGCGGGCCGCCATCTTGCCATCCGTCGTACACGCTAGCGAGTAGCGAGCAAAGTTGACCCCCTTTCAACTTTTTTTGTAGATTGTTCACAATAGCTAGTAATACGATTACACTGAGCGAGTTTAATAGCAGATAGTGAATTCGCCGGCTAGTAGCTTGTAAACTCGCTAAGCGAAGAAAAACAATAAAAAAGAAACATGAAAAATTCATTGGTTCCACATTGTCCCATCCACATACCTAGCAATCCCTCCTTCCTGCCTACCCCTGGGGAAACGGTGTGATGGTTAATTACTTTACATATACAGTGGAATCGTGTAGCTTTTAACAAAAAAATGTGAATACCGCATATGTCCCAACTGCTCCCTTCTGGAGCCGGCGAGATTATTTAGTTCCCAATTAGAGTATGTTGTAAGCCTAAAGGTAAAGAGGAGGGTAAAGAGATGGGGAAGAGAAAAGTGGGGAAGTACTAGTTATCTAGTCACCAAAAATGGCCCACTCCATTTCAAGCAACGTTTCAATTCTGAGTGGTGGTCTCTCACCAGGGTGATACTCAGAGTATCTGGTACTCTGAAACATGTCGAAAATATACTATATATTATTCTAAATCAATTAATTTTGAAATGATACAACTTAATAAAAAAATATTTACAATAAAAAAATAACATACATTGTTATAGACCACTTTTATTTTATAAACACTCTACCGATTTCGGAAGCATCCTTCCTTCGTCAGGAGAATATTGTAACTTTACTATTGTTACAATATTTTCCTGATGAAGGAAGGGTGCTTTCGAAACCGGTAGAGTTTTAATAAAATTAAAGTGGTCTACAACAAATTTATGTGTTTTTTTATTGTTGTAAATTATGGCGAGCCACAAAGTTAATGCTTTTTATAAATAAAAAAAAAAACATTACTTGTACAAGCTGGGATTTGATCCCTCGACCACGGAGGCCGTCAATATAAAAATCCTTCAATGCAGAGTGAACAAACCCCCAAACAACGATAATCAATCTAATCCAATAAAATTGTTATTTTTTCATTGTTATTTTATTTTACACGATAATAATAATAAAAAATGTAAACCGTGCATAGCGGTATTATCTGTCACAGAATTAAGGCGAGTTGCACGCGACATTGGCGCCGCCCCCGCTGCCGCCCTTCCCGCCCCCCGCCCGCCCACGCGTGCGGTCGCAGCCGAGCTTTAGGGGTTGAAGCCTGTATGGAAGCTTCCTAAGGAAATGACACCACCAAGTTAGCATTATTGTGGTGACTGCGCTGCTGAAAGCAACTCCGGCCAGCTGCTTTCAGGAAATACTTTCAATAACAATCCGTGAACCTGAATAATACAGTCGCGTGTGTGTTGCTCATACTACCGGTGCACATGTCAGACAAGTAGTTTCATACCCAATTACCTCGAATCTGGAGCAAGACGGGATTGTTTACAAAACACTTTGAATTCAAACAAGTTGTGAATTTTCATTTTTGTTGCACCCTGTTTACTTTGTTTTGATAATTAGAGGTTTTTGAGTAGTTTATTTTAGTGTATTAACTTTGGTGACTTGATCAGTGCAACAAAATGCTACTTTACGAGGTGAGTAAACCAGTTTTTCTAGAATTTAAATGCGTTTTTTTATGCATACTACACACCCTTCCAAAATCACTGAAAAGTCAGGGTTACTCTGACATTTTGACGCATTTGTTACAATTTTTTAAATGACAATTAAAATATCTTTCAGTTTAAATATTGTAGAATGTACTTTAGTAAATATTGTAGTTATGTACTTTACTGCTTATCTGAAATCTTGACACAATCAGTTCCAATTATGAAAATGACCCTTCAATTCCTTTTTTTTAATTGGAAGACGGGTTTGGGTTGCGCCGCTCCGGGAACCATTTATTGGATATTTACCCCTGCCATTGGTCTCCCCAAGTGGTTCGCTACGTTTGGTGGCTTAGCTAGGGTACCCGGGCTCATGGCGTGAGGTTTGTCTAGGTCTTGGCGGCCAATGTGTTTTCCCACCCACTGCGTGTTGGGCCGGATCGAGAGAAATTGGTTGAAGGAGACCTAACCTAGACCTCTTCAGCCGGTCTCTCTCGACCTACCGAGTCACCCATAAACGCATTGACTCCCAGATTCCTACCCATCCCTTATATTATTTTCCTTGCTAGAATTTCCACTTCTTCCTATCCCTAAAAAGAGCCTCCACACAGCATCCCCAAAGAAGACATAGGTCCTGAGGGATTTTTTTCCATTAGGTCCTCTTGTGTGGAACCAGTGTAAAAAAATAAAATTAAAATAAATTCGAGTTCATTGAACCAGAATTATAATCATAGCCAAACAACTCAAAAATGAGTAGATACGATTGATTTTATATTATTTTGTTATTTTATATATTACAAAAGTTAAACTAGTTTACTCAATAACTACTGTCTGGAGACAGTAAAACTATGGCGTCCCCTTTGGGAAATGTTGTGAGGCTTATAGATACGAGGAGAGAAAACGGAAGATTAGCATATAGGTTTAAGATAATCACAGTGATTTTACAGCATTAATATATTTCTTTACAACATAACTTTACATATAATTTGATTTCAAGCATATCCAAGAATCCTGACTGACGGAGATAGAGAAATTATATGACAGGGGAAAGGGGCCTTTAGGAGAAGTATTGAGGCCGAATGTAGACGGTAAAGAAGAAGAGATAGAAAACATTTAGGAAGTATTAGTAGAATAATGCTGACTTTATTAGTGCGTCAAAATGCTACTTTACGATGTGAGTTGAATATATTTTTTTAGGGGGATCTTTAGGGATTTTTTTTTAATGTAATACCTAACAAGGGTTCCAACCACCCGGAGACATTGAAACTGTGGCATCCCCTGCGTGTGCGTTTTTGGAAGTTTATGTTCTTTATGTAGGTTTATTACAATCATGGCGACTTTATTAGTGCGTCAAAATGTGGCAATCGTTTTAAGTTTCGTCTTAGAAGGGGTTGTTTTATAGAATTTGAACAATTCATCAAATTTCGCAGTTAATTTTCTAGTTCTTTGAAATTTCTGTTATTATTTCAACTAACTAACTAACCATCACGCCATTTCCAGTAGGGGTAGGCAGAGAGGACGGGCGGCCAAACAACTCTATCTTGGCACACACTCCTTGCCTCGTTCACATTCATACATCGTCTCATACGTGCACTTCTATTATTCCTGCCTGTCTCGACACAAGTATATCCTAGTGATACAGGCATCGAAAAATCTAATATAAACAAACTTTATGTAGATAATTAAATAAATAAATAAATAAAATTTTGTCTCTCGACTCGAGTATTTGATTCACTTGGTCGTGCCATGCCTTTTTCGGACGTCCCCGACTTCTACCATTCACATTTGTGTCATATATTCTCCTTCCACTCCTTTCCTCCTTCATTCGCTCTACATGCCCAAATCATCTTTTCTTAATTTTACTCATTACGCTTACATCAGCCTTACACTCTTTTCGAGTCTCCACGAAAAAACTGGCCCACAATGAAATAATAACAGAACACTCACTGAATTTAAAAACAAGCATTTGAATTTGACGAAATGTTTAAATTTCAAAGTTAATTTCCAAAGTTCTAATCAGGTTTTGTTACTATCTGTATCAAAGTACTCTGAAACAATCAGCCCATAATGAAATAATAACAGAACTTGAATTTAAATGTTGAAATTTGATGAATCGTTCAAATTCTGTGAGGTAGAGTTTCTGGTTAAATTCTTAAAACAAATAATCAGCAGAAATAGAGATAAACGTTAAATTTAGATTCAATCTATTAAATAAATGGTTTTCCCAGTACGCGAAAGCAATTAATTTCTTTTCATAGCTGGTTCTCACTTAATGGGTGTTGTTAATAGGTCTTACCGGGAGAGCGGCCGCCCTTATACCTAAAGGTCAAGGGTTTTAATCATAGCTTGTCTGGGCCATATCCAAAAATTGAAAATCGAGAAGCTCTTCAACACTGGAGCTAGATAGGTGGCACATGATTTAATACGAAGTCAGTGACGTCAATGAAGCCTATTCTACTTGGTTTTTGTTTTTTTTTTCAATTATTTCTGGCTTTCACCCTTCTAGGCTGTTCTAGGTCATCATTTCAAATTACAGAGAAAGGAAAGGTGAAATATATATTAATTTGATTGAAATGATGCAAATTTCAGAATTATATGGAAGATTGGAGTCGAGTTCAGACTTAGAAGAGATGAGATGTTGAATGGAGGGGAAGTAATTTTAGATAACGTTTGATAGAAGAGAAGATATTTATTTAGAGAGGGACAACCAAAAATATGTGATCTAAAGTTTCCACATCTCGACCACAGAATGTACAATCTGGGGAGTCAGGGACATGAATTTTAAACAAGTGAGAGGGAACGGAACAGTGTCTGATTCTCATTCGAATAAGAGAGGAAAAATGTTCTACTTGGTTCAATTCTTTAAAATGCTGGAAATATACATTTTTGTAAATGGCAATCTTAATTTTTACTTCCTGATTGCATAAATTCGCACAGATTTTAAAGATTATCCCGTATAATCACAGGAGAGCAAATTTGTCCAAGCAAATATTGGTCTCATATGAATCGTTGTATCTCCCTTACTGTCGGGGTGAGATATGTGATATAAAGGGTGTTAGAAAGAGGATACTCAACGCGTTATACTTAAATCTAGAATTTAACCACATAAAAATTTAAATGTGCACCTCCATAAACCAAAGTTTGCGATAACAATTTGAGAAAAATGTATAAATTTCCGAGAATTTTTTAATTATTTTTGAAACGATAAAAAGAGAGGTGATAATAACCTTTGTAATACATTTGCCTAACAAATTATGCGTGTATTTTTCTTTTTTTGTTATCAGTAAGTTTGTATAGAAAAAACGTAAAATGAGCCATTTTAAATTTTCTTTTGTGTTTTATTGAGAATATTAATATTTCAGAAATTATACGTTTATTTCTAATAATAACATTTAAAATCATATTCCATCACCTTTCAAAAACAGTTTTTGGTTTTCCAAAAAATTCTGAAATATTCCATTTATTTGGATTTTATTATTATTATTAATGCAAAGCGGAAATTTACTGAACTTCTAAATGAATATGCCCGACATATGATTGGTTAAAAATATCACGGGTTTGATGGTGTGGTACGATGGTGGCATACAATAATAACCTAATTAGAAAACAACGTTTTTCGCTTTAATCTGAAAAAAGAATAATGGAAAAACACAAATGTCGAGATAATTTGAAAAAACGTTTTGACAGCGTAATAAAGTTTGCCATTAAAATTTTTCCTAATTGATGACAAAATATTATACCTTTATACCTGAATTAATTAAATTACGGTAAAGTTTTACTGTACAGACTCATTCTTAATACTCGTAATTATCAAAAACAGTATTCCGTTTCAACTTATTTTCTATATGAAACACCTTTTTACGTTGGTTATGATTTGAGATTTTCACGGCTAAAAGTACTACTGTGGTTGATTTTTGGGGTACTATGCCGTGTTGCGCTACCTCCTTTTTTACCCAACGTTTCGGACAGCCTAACATCATCAGAGAAGATGTGTAACGTTGCCACTGAAACGCTGTACCTACGAAACGTTGGATTATGAAGGAGTTAGCGCGACATAGCATAATACCCCAAAAATAATTTTAAATTATTTAATTTGGCAGAAACGGAAAATAATGTATTTATATATTCCAATTTATTTCAGTTTTTAGTTCAATGGTTGAATTTTGATTGAATAATATGACAATGATGTCAGGAATTCTCACAAAACCTACTATATATTGACAACCGGTCAATGACGTAGTTGATAAATGTGTCAGATTTCCACTCAGGCATCGTCGGTTCGATGGACAAATCCTCCATCATTGCACAAGCAACGTCAACTGCTTATAATGATTGTAGTAGGATTCAGACATTGTCAGGTTAATCGTTACACGGGTGTTCGTCTTTAAGACGCAACATTCCGAAATTCTACGGTTTTATTTTAACATATTTCTCTAGAACACTTTAAATTTTTAAGTTTCTTAAAAAATATATGTTATTTTTTAAGACAATATCTATACATTTGCTATGTCGAAACGGTAATTATATGAAATTTTCTCGAAATTCCTAAATTTAAACGTCATACAATAATTAAAATAGCGCCGCGCCGCGATGGTATGAAAAGTCGCCTTAAGGGCGTTGACACGAGAGCCGCTCCTTTAACCCATTCAGGAAAATGAACATATTTTATCCACCGCACTCAAAAATATCATTTTCATTCCATGTGGCAGAACAGGCTAATTAGTAAAGCGTCGTTTGTACAAAAAATCACGTCAAGGACGTTGATCCCAAAAGTAATGTCTTCTATTTTTTTAGAAATGCAAAAAAACAGTTATATTTTGTGATGAAGAAGATACTAAGTAATAATAAATCTAAACGAAAAAAAAACAAGACCCAAAAAAATAAAAGGCTAACAGTCGCACTGGAGCTCAAACCCAGGATCTCTCGTCTTACCGGAACAAGCTTTAATCAATTCGGCCACTAACCTCACATATTATAAATTCATTTTTTTCAATCTCATATTTCAAATTCAAAATTAACGATTTTGTCTTCGGCTAATTTTTTCTCATATTTTTGGCAGCAAAATTTTTTAAATGATAACAAATGTTCGAAGAACTGGTTTATAACCAAGGTATTTTTGTTAAGATGAGCAGATGAAAACCATCATCAGGGCAGATGGCAGATGAAAACCTAAAAACATACCTATAACCTAGATAGTTTAAAAAAATATATAGTTTCCGCCTGACTTAATATTAAAAATATATAGTTTCCGCCTGACTTAATATTAAAAATATATAAATTCCGCCTGACTTCATACCTCAATTTCCACAAATGATATTTATTCCCTTCTTCAAATAATTTAAGTTTTGTTTTATCATTAACAACTAAATACAGCATTCTTGGATTTGTTATTCTGATAGTAAAATAGTTTGATAGTAGCAAAATACTTAACAATTGTTTGACACTTGTCTTCTGCCACCTCGACTTGCGTGTATTCCATAATGTTAAAAAAAATATATATGATGACATAAAATATAAAACTTTTTTTATACTCCAAAAGGTATATATAACATATCAAGTAACAGCGATTATAATTTTAACGATGTTTAATAAAATATTTTTAAAAATCTCAAAAACTTGACTCCTACAAATTTTATGTCGTACGACACTTCTGTCACGTGAGTTGTCATTCGAAATAGTTATTCACGCAGCTTGTGTGTGTAACCCCCAATAGGCATTTTAGGCCTCCTTACCCTCTTGCTACAATTTCCCCCTGAGAACCAGAGAGATTCATTTATAATAAAAACAAAATGTGACAGAGTGGAAATGTGACAGACTGGTAAAAGTTATGTAGGTTAAAAAGAAGAACAACCCAACTGTGATTTGCACGAAATACACTTCTATCACGAGGAGTTACAACTCTGTAACGTAATTTTTGCTACAAAAATATAAACACATATTTTTTTAAAACGCACACAGCCATTACGTCTTTAGAACAGTAGATTTTAAAGTAATTATAAAATAATAATATTTGTTATTCTTAAAAAAATATTTAAAAAAATGGTTTCTTTGTATTTCTAAAAAAGACCTTACTTTAGAGCGATAATACCTAGTAATACGATAAGCCCTACCCTTTCAATTTTCTTACCAGTAGTTTCGTCAAATAATGTAGGCATAATACGCCTATTATTATTATTATGTTATCAAAAGATATTATTTGCAAAGCAATAATTATTAATTACCTTGATTTCAAACAACTGAACTGTAATAATTACCTCAGTTTCAAAGTTAATTTGTTTATTATAGAATTATAATTCATAACAGGCAAAAAGCAGGTGAGCTCTCAAGGGAGTTTGACATTTAACAGGCGCGATGGCATGACTGATCCAAGGTTCGTGAAGGTATTCGGACAATTATTATATTATTTACGTTATTTAAGTCTTCTGCGTGACGCGTAATTTCTTATCGGTTTCACATCGCATTCTTTTTGCGCCAAATGAGGACGCATAATGATCTATGGAATTAATGGTTTTGCGGAGAATTATTGCAAGTGGTAAAGTGAGAGTAGCTACCTATCTACGTTGAACACGAATATAATATTTATAACTATTATAGGATGGGGAAGTACTTATGATGTTATTTTAAATCCTCTCAAAATAGTTCAAATATTGTGATAGTCCAGTGCCGGGTGTGTTTTCAAATTTTTTTTATTATGGAATGCGATTTTAACCCTTATGTATAAAGAAAACGTATGAAGGACGAGGTCAGAATCGCTTGGAGCATTCTGGTTCTTGAAGTATGAGACACCGTAAACACACCTAGCCACTCGGAATAATTTGTATTAAATTCTCTATGGCGTCCGGACATCATTTTTCCCGAGATTTGAGCTGTCAAACTAAGAGCGTCGTAAGATCGTGAAAAAGTTCGATAAACCTATAAATTTATCAAATAAACGCAAGTAATGTTGTTTTTATGCATAGTTTATTGTTCAAGGAATGTGTTTCAGTAAATATAATATACCATATCACAAAATTAGACTATGGCTTCACACAACATCCCCTGTATGATAAGGGAAATTATTTTCATCTTGTGCGGAGGGTAGGGTAGGGTCTCTTGTAGGGTCTCTTGTGCGGAGCTAACGAAAAAAAAACTCCAATTAGGGTACCTTGTGAGGAGTCTTGGGAGGGGAAGGAGATTGGGAAGAGCATAACATGACGAGGGGAGAGGCGCTTTTAAATGAACTTTGGATGTAAGTGACAGTTGTCTATATGCCTTTAAACTATTATTGAAGAGTCACCTGTCTAAATTCTGATATGGTCACTAAATTGTACTGTACTAAGGGTACAAATTAATAGTATTAGAAGATGCTTGATTAAAGGGAAACCGGTCGGTTCATAAAATAATAAATCTCGTGGTTTTAAACAAAAAAGTATTTTATTTTATTAAATATGTCAAACCACAAAGTGAGTGCTTTCTACAATAAAATTTTACTGTAATTGGAATAATTCTGTTGTACAATAAAAATAAAAATAGTATAAAAAATATTTAAATAAAATAAGAGGGATGAAGGAAAGTACCAGAATATTCAGATCTAATCACTAAACACGGCTAGAGCCACTTGAAACAACGTTTTAATTCTGAATAGTGGTTTTACAACAGGGCGATACTGAGAGTATCTTCCACTCTGGGATGTGCCGCAAATATACTATATATATTATTTTTAACATCTTAATAACATCTTCAATTTGGGAGGCGGAAACGGGTACCGCCGCCCCGGGAACCTTTATTGGATAACCAACACCTCCGCCAAAGGTCACCCAAAGTGGTGCGCTACGTTATTAATGCGGATGACCTGGACACGCTGAACCCCAGATTCCTACCCACCCCTTAAACCCCTTTCCTTCCCAGAACTCTCCTCTCGTCATTTTCTTTAAAAAAACCCTCCACACAGCATCCCCAAAGATGACATAGGCCCTGAGGGAAATTATTTTCCTCGGGGCCTCCTGTGTGGAGCTCATGTAAAAAATTAATAGTGAATTAACGAAATAAATTGTAAAACACAAATCAATCAAATACAATTTACTTGCACTCGTCGAGGGCCTTTCCACTGTAAAGAAGAGGAACTCACACGAAGAAAGTTATATTGTTACCTACACTTAATATGTTTTGTAAATATTAGATGTTTGTTGAGTGGTTTGGAGTAAAGATTGGAAATTGTGAATTTATGATATACCTGAAATCATCCAGTTTTACGGTGGAAATAATATTATTTGCTAATCGAAAAACTTTATTTTTTAAAGTGTTTTACTTGATCGCGCCAAGTCTTCCTCGGGCGTTCTCGACTTCTTCTACCATTCACTTCCACTACATACTTTCTCCCCTTTCTTCGACCGTCACGTGCGCCATTTTAATTTTACCACACATAAGAAGTATTTGATTTACTTGAACCTGCCATATCTTCCTCGGGAGTCCTCGACTTCTTCTACCATTCAATTTCACGTCATGCATTCTCCGTACCTCACTTTCTTCGTTCTTCACTTCATCCATTTTACCATTCATACATATTTGATTCACTTGAACCTACGATGTGTTTCCGAATATTTCTTCTTTCGTTCACCACGTACACCAAATTATTACTGTTAAGAGGAAATAACCAGACAAAATCGGAAATCATTTAAATCAACTTTTAGACGTATCGACTCTTTTCCACAGAAAGTAATAAATTGATTTCGAAATACTGTTATTTTATCTAGTTAAGCTCTATTTTAAATTTTGAGAAAATATGTTTACTTTTAGTACAATAAGGCTTTACCATAGGTCGTTGGCAGATTTGTTAAATTTAAAAAAAAAATCTATTTTACAACATACATATCAAATCATTTAATCATGTAGTAAAATAAATCAATACATTATTTGAGAAATCTGCTTTTCAGAATTTTAATTTTAGTTCAAATAAAATCATTAAAAAAAGATTCGCGTCCTTGTTTTATGACGAAAATACTTAAGTTTGTCTATTTATTTACGGTCTTACAAAGTAATGCATCTAAAAAAAAATACATTTTTATTTTGCTTAGACATTATTGAAAATTATAAATACTTATGATCAAACAATAATTACATAAAGTACATAATTTTAATTGTTTTATCATCACGAGGTTGAGCATTTTTGAATGTTTAATTTATCAAATCAAATTTAGAATGAAATAAAATAAATATTGAGTCATAATGTTAAAATGCTGGTATGGAGAATAATTAATCTTTCTCATCGGAACCGCCCTGTACCGTTGCAAGGGTACAATCGCAAGATCATCGTTCGACGAAATTTAAATTCTCGACCACTGGTTAATGGCTCTTAAGAAACTACATTATAATGACATAATAATTATATTGACTTTAATTACATTAAAAAACTACATTATAATTATATTGACTTTAATTCGACTTCGTATCTCATTCCAGTGCAGAGATAATGCGTAATAATGAAACAAACAAACATTGAGAAATGTATTACATAAAATAAGATACATTTTTCTGAATTACTTTATAATATAGGCATTGAAAATAATCAGCCAACATAAAATTGTTCGCTCATTTTTCAGTTTATTGTTTAAAAAGAAAAAGAAAAGTTTTAAAGTTCTCTGATTGAAAACTTAAATTGTTGGATTTCAAAGAAAAAGAAAATAACGTGAATATATTCAGAAATTCAAATCACATACGGAGTTGGTAGTAAAACTTGTATCCAATAAAACAATATGAACGTTTTTTGGAGTAAAGTCTGGAAGTAAATCTATCTTATAAAATTCAAGCAAAACCTTAATACCCCTATTCCCTTGCAATATATTTTATGCAAAGAAATAATGCGTGGAATTCCGATTGGATTCAGAACCACAACCTCTTGAATATTAATGGCATAAATCATATATAATTTTCTTGAACTCTGGTTTGACTAGCGCTTCACGTAAATGTATTTGTTTACACAAAAAAAACAATATCTTGGAACGGTTTTTAAACGATTAACCACTTGTTGGTAAGCGATTATCATCCATTACTAAAGTTTATTACGGAGGTGAACACTCGCCTTAACTTTTATCTTTACTTGAGGGTGCATGGATATATAGGATAACGAAAGGAGAGATAGGGGTGATTCAGAATCCAGAACTTTTCACCAACAACGGAGGGATTTATAACTTTTCTGTTCATATTAAGTAAACTTCCAAGACGGATGATAATAAAGAAAGCTTAAGGATTCTTTGTAGCTCGAAAACCACATGAACGATTTTGTTTCTTTGTTGCGAAAATTGTTTACGTGAAATAAATTTACCAGCATTGTAACGAAATGTAAAATTTCCTGTTTTTTTAACATTTTCTCAAGAAATTTCGAGGTTTTTGAAATGGTTATTGTTGATTTTGATCTCAGTCATAAAAATATATATTAGTACAAAGTACAGCAGATTAAAACATCTATTCGTTGTGCCCACAGCAGTTTCAGAAAAGATTTCGTAATCTTTTATAGTACTTTGCTTTATTTATTCAAATTCTATCTGTGAGTTTTCCTAGAAAAATAAGTTTAGATAGGTGAATATAAAGGTGGAAAGTGGATAACTAAATATTTTTAAAATATAGCCTAGTTCCACAGGCATAATGTAAAGGTAAGTAAATCTTCTCTGTGTGCTACATTATTATTGATGCATGGAAACGACTGTCAGTGCCGGATCCACGAAATCTATATGATCGATACCAATGGCGCCCCCTCACATTTTTATTTATTTATTCAGATTAAAAACTCTTACGCACAAAAAAAAATGTGTTTTGGTAGGTACCTAACAGATTTTCAAAAACCTACCTTAGTGATTGACAGTTGTAGTTGACTCGATATCATTTCATTCAACTGACTAACACGGAAATTTAAAAGTACTAAAAATAAATATATTTTTTAAATTTGTGTAATTTGTTATAAGACAAAATAATTTTCAATTTTATTTGGTGGTTTGTGTCTAGATTATGACAGACGCGGGTTGAAGGAAGGGAGAATATAAACAGCATGACAAACTTTTGAAATGCTTTGTATGCAAAGTGGTAAATAAAGCATTTAAATTTAATTTTCATTTATAATTTTACGGGATAGTTATTTGAAAAGACAGAAAATTGGACTTTTCATAAAAAAAATGACAAACTTTACCTTAAAATTTACTGCAAGGCGATGTCATTGCGATTTTTAATTCAAAAGTACAAGAGAGGAACTATAAACTCAAGTCAGAGTAGCAATTATGGCATTTAATTGCACGAACCGAAACAAAAATACGCCTTGTGATTGGTTTTTTAATTTGGATCGCATCCTTTCGTCATAAGAGACACATGGAAAAGTAGATCTTACGTTTGAATTAATATATAGAATCTGTTAAAAAAATTACGTGAGCAAATTGTAATTCAGAATCCGTCAAATTCACACAATGCGCGCGCAGAACGGTTCGAGAGAGTTACTGGCGCATAATAATTATCCTGCATTATGGGTAATTTTTAAATGATTCATAGAATATTTTAAGAAAATTTGAACACGATCTTTTCTTTCCGCGGCCCTTCGGAGATGGCGCCAGGTTTTTTGCACATTTGTAAACGTACGGCAGATCCGGCACTGACCAACTTGCCCTAACTACGAATATATTGTGCGATCTACCTATGCAGTTTGTCTTTCAATTATTACAAATACAATATAAAATTTGTAAATAATGGCAGATGGGAACGACGCCGTCATAAACTATTTCAATCAAATAAGATCAAAACAATTCTGATGACAGTACCGAGGAAGTCTTGAGGCTTAATCGTTTTAATAAAATTCCTCATTTTTTCCTTTTCCGTTTTCATAAAAAGCACAAGGGTACAATAACAAAGATTTGTTTTTAAGTGTGCAAAGGAGTTTTTTATTATTATAAGTATAAAAACTTGTATTCTCTAATCTTCTCACAATGCTTAGCAGAGAGTATGTGATCTACTCAGACCCATTTTGAAAATACTCAAATGATTAAACTGTTCTGAAAATGACTAACATTGCGTGTCTTTTGATCAACCGAATAATCAACTTGAATACCCCAAATGTATGAACGCCGTAGAAAATCGTCGTGTATATTTTTTATATTACCAACAGTTAAAATTTTACGTTTTTCTAATTCTGAATATAAATGTCAACTGATAATACATAACGTCTAAAAACAATCGTACCAACTTAAGGGAGGTACTATGTTATAAGTTTGATAAATTCGTCGAAGAAAATATTATGTGGGGCATCATTAATGTAATTTATTCAAGAGTTATTGAAAAATCAAGTCGAGTAATGGGGTTCACAAATGATAGGCGTATAAAAATGTCTGCGGTAGCTGACTAATTTAGGTACAAAAGCTAAAAATGGGGAGGACATTGGGATAATGGGTTAGTGACTTCTTTCAACGTTTAAAAGTATAAAAATAAACCCTCATTGAATTATTACCGTTTAAAATTAATTTATTACCTTTATATTTATATATTCATTACCTTTACTTGTACCCTCACCCAAACGCATTGTCATTGACAGTTATTGTAGTAATCGCCTTGCTGTGTATGTGCAAGCAATAATGCAAACTAAAATAAAGTATTGCTGTATAGGGACTTTTATTATACATTTATAAGTAAACCATAGACAAAATTGTGAGAAACAATTTACTAAAAATTCTGCCTCAATACAAGTTCGCCTAGTGAGGCAGGCTATGCACAACTTAAAATATAGTATATTATGCAACATATATATAACCGTTCTTACATACATATTTATCTTTTCTCCTATTAGATACAGCTCTAATAACAACAATTATTGTAACATTATTCCTATAAAAATTTTATTGTTTAATAACAATAAAATAGGATAATTCCTAGATATTAACTTACTAATGAATTATTAACTTATGTTGTTAACTTTATAATTGAATGTTATTGTCATTAAAATATGTTATAAATTATTAATACTGTGTAAAAGAGAAGGAAGAAAATAAAAAGTAAAAAGGGAAAATATACTCAAAATGTAACCAATACACTACTTTGTGGAATTATGATAATATATTATTTTTTTATTTATTTATTTTTTATTTATTTATTTATGAAAAGTATACAATACAGAATATAGTAAATTATATAAAGCATTGTACTCCCAGGAGTTAATAAACTCATTGCGGGAATGATACGCATTACATGAAACATATAGCTGTATGTATTAAATGGACATATGATGGGGACATACACAACATTATTATTTCAGATAGTCATTAATAAGATGAAGTTTGAGCATGTTAGTTTGGGTCTTTTTACATTGACTTGCACGTTTGATCTCGTTGGGTAGTTGATTATATTTTGTGTGAGCTATGTATTCTAGGGATCTTAGTCCATATTTTGTTGATTTGATTTTTGATATAAGAAGTTTGTTGTGATTTCTTGTGTTGTGTTGGTGTACGTCGCAATTGTAATAGAGTGTAGTGTTGGAATGTGCCGAGTGTTGAATTACTTGTAATATAGTTTTAGTTATTTCAAAAGTGGGAATGGTATTAAAAGGAAGTATTTGGGTGTTTCTGTAGATATCTTTGACATGTGTGTCCCAAGGTAGACTGAAAATATTTCGCAGGGCAAATATATTCATGATATTTTTTATTGAAATAAATTTTTTAAAAATATGGTTTAATTTTCCAGTTTAGAGTCTTTCCTACTACAACAAAGGTCTCTCTAGGTTAACTGATTCGTTTTTTTCAAATTGTGCCTCCACACGGCACTGCTAAAGACAAGTTTTGAGGTTATGAATTCTAGTAAACTGGATGTAATTTTAAGGTGGAATTAATATAATTGTTTTTTTTTTTTTAAATATAAAAACTTTTTGTAATAGAGTAGAGGTTTCCCACCATGAAACAACCGGTTAAAAACACGGTTAATTTTGTCATTACTTACTTCAATTTTTACTTTTCATTAAAAAAATCTTTGGACATCTTTTATATCTTGAGATTTATACTTTTTTTCATTGGACCATTTGTAATCAATCATCATCCTCCAGGAAGGAAGAGAAAGGCAAATTAAAAAATCAATAACAGTTCAACAGTATATTATGGTACATGGATAATTTGTGAAGAAGTAAAAACATTTTTGTTGGTTTAAGAATATATATAAAAAAGTATAGTTTTTATGTAGTGCCAGCACAGGTCCCACCCTAACTTTTATATATTTTTCTCCCCTGACTCTCAGAAATGTAAAGATTGGAGTGGCGGTCCGGGACTTTTCAGTGAGCTAGTTAGTGTGCTAAGATTCTAAAATACGTAGATAATTGTTGATGTTTCGTAGCTGATAATGATTTTTTTAACAAATTTTAAATTTTTTGTTAAAAAATAAAAGAGAGAAGAAATTTTAAAATTTTAATCTCTCCCGTGTAAGTTTGGCACCTTAACGTACAACCAGGGCCGGCCCCGAGCCAAATGCCTGGCGCAAGTAAAATTTTGGAGGCCCTTGTCAAAATCAGTAGACGTCTAGATTAGTGATCTCTGTAATCAGTAATATTCGGATGATTTTTATATTTGTGTAACACCGTTTTACCGAGAGCGGAGCAGGACAATGGAGCGGAGTGCTCCAATTGCGCCCGCTTGGGGCCGGCCCTACTATGACGAAACATGAATACTGTTGTAGTATAACAATTTCTAAAAATCTAAGGCGAAAGGAGCAGTAAAACCAAAATGACTGGAATCATGTCAGGAATGCAAAAGCACTGCTTCCTGAGTCCGTTTTCTGAACTCCTTGAACTGCTCTTATTGTGTCTGGAAGACCATGATACTTTTTACTTCGCCATTTGCACTGCTTTATCTTTTAATTGGCTGCCACCTTCCCTCCTACTGCTCTCGATTCTCGAGTTTTACGTAATATTAAATATTCAAAACAAATGTTATTAGAGAATACAAATATTGAAACTTTCAGTCTTTTGTTTTGACCTAGATTCTCCCCTTAAGAGTTTTACAGAATTCCCTCAGAGTTTTAACGAGAATTAAATATTTACCCAATGATTAAAAAAAAACAAAATAACAAATGTAAATATCAAAAAAAGCTGGCTCTAGATAAGCAATTTTGGACATTTGAACAAACATTTGAAGTCAGACTTCCTAGAAAATCTAGCCGGAAATTAATATATCTACAAAATATTAATATCCAATTTTTTTTTGTAAAATTCCTTATTTTGAATAGTGTACATAAATTTGGCTTGTTGTCATAACTTAATAAACCTCCTCCTACTTAAAATTTAATAACAGAAGAAGTTATAGAATTATTACGAGTATTTGGGTGGTACAGATATTTTAAAAACCTTTTAATAAAGGCTTGATAATGATTCACAGCTCGCCAGGCGATATCCTTCCCAACCCTCGGAGTCTGCGAGTTAAAGGAAGGTAATGTAATACAGGGAGCGATATTGATCGAATTCTGTAGTAAAGAGCGAGATGGCATCACCGCCAAACGCGCTAAAACCACCCACTAGACAGGGATGGATAGCAAAAATCATACTGTAACAAAATGTACTTGAAATATTTTATAGAGTGATGTTTAAAATGTTTGTAGGGTTTTTAAAAATATTGTTTGAAGAGTTTTTGTTGTGGCGCTAATGAGAGATCGCCCCCTTTGCTGTCTCGCTTCGCGCAGTAGGTGCTGTGTGCGAGCACTGTACAGTGTACAGTGAGTCTACAGTAGCTGTGAGGGTACTGGGTAGTGCGGGTGTTAGTAGAGTAGGTACCGGCTCTGTACCGAGCGCTGAGCGCCGAGCGCTGGGCGTAGAGTCTCTCAGTCCGTAGTCCGTAGCGTGGAGAGAGCGCGCGCTACGCTCGCAGCTCGCAGCTCCGTAGCGCCTAGGTCCGTAGCCCGTAGCCCGTAGCACGTAGCCGCCTCGCCGCACGCCGCACGCACGGTGTCCGCTCGGTCTGTAGCACCGCTCTTGTCTCTCCCGGGCGGCGGTGTCCGAGCGGTCGCTAGTCAAAAGTGAAATAATTGATACCCAGAAGTGCAAGGTACCGTGCGGTAAAGGGTGGCTCTCGCTGCTCCGGGCCGTCTGGGGCCAGGCCCCTCCGAGGGCCCCCGCGCCCCCCGAGGCCCTGCTGCCATGTAGGGCAGTTTGCAGGATGCTGGATAAGCCTAAAGTGGTACGTCTCATCTCAGATACACTCCCATTTTGACATAATATATATCCGAATTCATCTCATTTCACATTGTTAACAACTCACATTTGCATCCGATCTCATCTGTGCGTTGTTTGTTTTGAGATAAAAAAAAAACACCGACACAATGAATTCATGATTCCAACTAATTTACATTTGAACCAATATTCATTATTCTACAAGCACATTCAAAATGTCACCCGCATTTCACTTGTTTTATTGCTTCAATGTAGTTTACTTATGCCGTCCGTCACAAAGAAGTTCATCTCATCTGTCAGAATTTATGAGAGTTCACCATAAGACTTTGTTTATAAATATAACGTTTGTCTAATTTCAACGTTAATAAACTAAACATAAACTAGAAATTAAATCTTTTTACTAGTATCGTATACAAATTGATAGTATGCCAACAATGTAGGTCAAGGGTGTGTAAATGCTGCATGGACAATAAGGTCATTTTGAACTGTATTTTGGTGTATTTTTTAATGCGTGATAAATTTTTATCAAAATGATTAATAACCGGAATAAACAGAGTTGAAGAAACCAATTCAACATAAATTACAATTACAGTTGTATGTTATGAGTACAATATTTAAATATATTAAGTCGAATTATTATTATATTTAAGACCTTTTCTGCAACTTGATCATATTTTTGAAATATCTCAATTTAAAAAAATATCTGGACATGTTTAATTTCTGAACGCTGTGATGACATTCGATCTTTTAAGATGTGTGCCTGCATTATCACAGGGATTCTGTCTTTATATCATCCTTGGGATAGATACTAATACATCATAATGATTATACTTTATAACACTGACAGTATAACACTTTTCGTAAAAAAAAGGTTGATAACCGATCTTAAACTTCAGGTAGGTACCCGCAGGTTTACAGGGTGACTGGTACTTGATGGGAGATATTTTATAACGAAATATAAGAGACATATCAAAGAAAAAGTTCACGTAAAAATAAAAAACAATTATTAGCTTTTTTTTTACATTAACTCCACACAGGAGGCCCTGAGGAAAATAATTTCCCTCAGAGCCTATGTCATCTTTAAAGATGCTGTGTGGAAGGTGTTTTTGAAGAAAGGAAGGAGTGAACACGGGTCTTGAAGAGACCCATGTTGTAGGAGGGAGGAAACACAGAGGCCGGCAAATCGTTCCACAGCCGAGCTGTTGAACTCAAGAACGAGTCGTAGAAACGACCCGTTCTCATATGACTAATGTCAACCATGTACAAATGTTGGGCGCGTGTTTGGCGTGTTTTTCGACTATGCACCGGTGCCGAAGGGATCGACGCTAGTTCCTCGGAGCATCTACCATTGTAATACCAGTAGAACAAGGACAGCATTCCCACCTGACGCCTATGTTCTAAAGATTGCAATCCGATTGTTAGGTTAGGAGAGTCTATCAATCGGACCGCCCGTTTCAGCACAGATTTTTATTAGGTATTTTGGGGCTCCAGACCAGAGGTGGCTGCCAAATTCAACCGTGGGGCGCACTTGCGATTTGTACAGGGTTAGCAGTTGTGTACTATTGTACTATTATGTAGATAAAAAAGAGAAAAAATAAGATATATACTGGATAATGGGATGGGGTGATGTTTTGAGTTCTTTATATAATCACTTCTGTCGAGTTGGTTGCTTTTGTGTGTGTGCAATGTGCATAGTAGGTAAATACTTCGAAATCGCTGCAAGGTGCAATATCAACTAATTACCAACCAACTTACATTATTAACTACAATTTGTCGCCCCAAGTGGTTCGCTTCTTTTGGTGATTTAGCAGGGATGCCCGGGTTCTTGCATGGTTTGTCTAGGTCTGGGTTTCGTTGGCGAATGCGTTTTCTCACCTACTGCGTGGCGAGCCGGATCGGGAGAGACTGCTTGAAGCAGACATAATCTAGACATCTTCAGCCGGACTCTCTCGACCCATCGCCCTGCACTGCAGTGGGAGGGATGAATTCATAAGTCTCCCACTCATGAACACGTTGACCCTAGATTCCTACTCATCCCTCATACCTTTTCTTTCGCAGAACTTCCTCTCCTTCCTTTCTCTAAAAAGATCCTCCACGCAGCATCCCCACAGATGACATGGGCCCTGAGGGATTTTTTTAACCTCAGAGCCTCCCTTGTAGAAGCTATTGTAAGAAAAACCTATTAATTATCGAAATAAAAAAAATTACAGTTTTCAGCATTTATAGGCACTGTAGGAAGGGTCATCAAAAATGAATATTTAGTTTTCTGTCACATTTGGGAACCTGCTTTTACAGATGATTGATTATTCCTGAACAACTTTTGGTATTTGACGAAATGATCACATAAACTTTTTCTGCTTGTGCAAAATATATATATTTTTAAAAATATAAATTTACAATCTTACAATTTTTATTACCTAATCCTTCTACAACATGCAACCACTTTCAGAAAGCGCAATCAATCATCGAAAATACCAATTTTGATTGTTTGTGCGTCTTGCGTAACTGTGGTTTAATTAACTAAAATTAACTTTAAATTTAGTGTCATTTTCGAAATTGCAGCTGATTTTGTGAAGAATTTAGATAAGCAATGAATTGCCTACCTGTAATAACTATTTTTTTTTCTGATTTGTCAAGAATTGCGTATTTTAACTGTTTTTTTATTCTCGAAAAAAATTACCATGTGGAGGTGATTTTATTTTATTTTTTTTGTAATAACGGTATAAAATGTGTCATTTTCGGTTTGCCGTCAAGACATGTTTATTTTTATTTGTGAGTTCGACGGCGTTGACGTCACGCCGGGTAACATTGGTGACAACCGCCTTACCAACCGTTGCAGTTTCTATGTCATAATGACGTTGTAGCCAGTTGGACCGTTTCACAATGTTCGGGTTTTCATGTCAATAATTATGGATAAAAATATTATAATTGGATGTTTATAGTACAATGATCAGAATCAGAAAAATAAACCTTACATCTTCCACACACTTTAAACGGTATTCACAGTTTGTGAAAGTATCCTTTTCCGACTATTCCGTGATCACTGGTCAGCGCTAGCGTAATTAAATAATAAATAACGTGCGAATAATCGAATATCCCTCAATATAATAAATATTTATATTGAGGGATCAGTAGGATTTATCAGTCCAGTTAGGAGTTCTATCGAGCCGAACCTCTGATATGAAAATATTTGGAGTCGGTGAATTATTTTCCCATTTGGTCTCTGGTAGGTTGACATGTTGTCCTTGTATTGTTTTGTATTTATTATACTTATACAGTGCAATTGCATAGCATGGATTGACTAGATGATCATTTGTGGAAAAGTGTGTGGAAGGGTTAAGTTTTTCCTGTGGGGAAGATTTAACCCGGACATAAAGTCTAGAGAACAATAAAATAACAATACATGACATCTTAATGAGCGCTTTTAAAATTACGGTACCGTACGGTATAAAAAAAAGCAATAAACATACGTTCCTTATCACAATAATGCTGCAGCTCTTTCAACAGATGAGATACACAATGTACGTAGGTCTGTTTCCTCCAAAGTAAAAAAGTCATCATTTTCTTGCATTTCTCTCACACGTGGCACCGTGACGTCTCCGTAAGCCCCTACAATAATAGGTACAAGCCGTGTCGCCGATAATTTTGAAAGTATAGAATATAATTACAAGGATAATATTGAAGTGTGAGTGAATTCTAAAAATTTAAATGCGTCCAATGGCATAGCGCTTTGGTTTTGCTTTTGTTCTTATATAATGCTGCAGCTCTTTCTTACATACTAAATAACAACAATTGAAAATGAGACAAACGGTGAACGTATGTTTGCACCACACAAAAGTAAACATACAATCATTATCATAAATCTCCCTCAAACGTATAAAGAAAATTAAACGTAATTCCCGTCACCGTGGCCGAGCCGTAATAAGATATATCTGTTTCCTCCAAAGGAAAAAGGCTCGCAGCTCCGTAGCGCCTAGGTCCGTAGCCCGTAGCACGTAGCCGCCTCGCCGCACGCCGCACGCACGGTGTCCGCTCGGTCTGTAGCACCGCTCTTGTCTCTCCCGGGCGGCGGTGTCCGAGCGGTCGCTAGTCAAAAGTGAAATAATTGATACCCAGAAGTGCAAAGTACCGTGCGGTAAAGGGTGGCTCTCGCTGCTCCGGGCCGTCTGGGGCCAGGCCCCTCCGAGGGCCCCCGCGCCCCCCGAGGCCCTGCTGCCATGTAGGGCAGTTTGCAGGATGCTGGATAAGCCTAAAGTGGTACGTCTCATCTACCGTACGGTATAAAAAAAGCAATAAACATACGTTCCTTATCACAATAATGCTGCAGCTCTTTCAACAGATGAGATACACAATGTACGTAGGTCTGTTTCCTCCAAAGTAAAAAAGTCATCATTTTCTTGCATTTCTCTCACACGTGGCACCGTGACGTCTCCGTAAGCCCCTACAATAATAGGTACAAGCCGTGTCGCCGATAATTTTGAAAGTATAGAATATAATTACAAGGATAATATTGAAGTGTGAGTGAATTCTAAAAATTTAAATGCGTCCAATGGCATAGCGCTTTGGTTTTGCTTTTGTTCTTATATAATGCTGCAGCTCTTTCTTACATACTAAATAACAACAATTGAAAATGAGACAAACGGTGAACGTATGTTTGCACCACACAAAAGTAAACATACAATCATTATCATAAATCTCCCTCAAACGTATAAAGAAAATTAAACGTAATTCCCGTCACCGTGGCCGAGCCGTAATAAGATATATCTGTTTCCTCCAAAGGAAAAAGTAGTACTTTGGAAGAAACAGAAACACGTAATTTGACACACTCATCTTTTGTCTCACCATTATTTAAAGTGTAGGAAAGAGCTGCAGCATTATTATGATAAAGAACGTGTGTTTAGTTAAAACCTTACCTAACTATTTCTACTAAATAAATACTCCTCCGTTTGACGTCATATTGTAAAGTAAATCCTCTATGACATAGGGCGAGTTTACAAGCCACTATCTGGGAAATTCAATATCTGTTAATAAACTCGCTCAGTGTCATCGTATTACTTGCTAACTAACAGATCGTGGACAACCTACGAAAAAAGTTGAAACGTGGTCAACTTTACTCGCTACTCTCTGGTGTTTGCCTAAAGATGGCGGCCCACCAACAGCTGATTTCGTCCGTCAGAATTAATTCGGGCGGAAGCCGTTATTGGCTAGCGTGTGACGCTAGCTACGAGCTGTCAGTTTCCTATAAAATGTCGACAGAGTTGTATGGCGCGGAAGTTATTTCAGCTGCTACTGTTGCTACTGAGCGATTGGACAGTTTTGTGTGTCATCATGACAATCTCACTCGCCGATTCAACCCGCTTTTAAACTTACCGGCTACTGGCTTGTAAACTAGCTTAATGTAATTGAGACTTAAGGTAACCAAATACACACTATTGTGTTTTAGATAACAAACGAACATTTTATTTACGGATATTTTATGGATGTCCAAAGTACTTAACTTAGACCCATCACAATTTACAGCGGTTTATTTGCTCTCGACCTAATTATTTCAGGCACGTTTGGGTATTCATGGAAAACGATTGGGATGAATAATTTAAAACTTAATAACATCCAAATAGAGGGGCGGATTTAATCAATTCCTATTTAATTTGTCCTTTTTTGTGGCGTAAACATTTCGACCTACATTTTTGCACGTTATTGTTATATGCTTGTTGGCATTCATCTCTTACAAAATCATAAATTATCTATCTTAATTTGTGTCTTGCTACATAGAGCAACACGTGATCCACGTAGAAAACACGCAATAGACCAAAGGAGGTAAATACTTTCCTAAATACTTGAAAAAATAATGAAAATTTCGGAAGGTCAAAATATTTCCGCTTTGCAATAAAATCCAAATAAATTAAATATATCTAAACACATTCGAAAACTGTAAACTATTTTTGAAAAACGATGAAAAACGCTTTTAAATTTTATAATTCAAATTAAAAAGATAATATTTCATATATAAAATTTTTTAATGCAAGCTTAAAAAAGTTTTAAAAATGCCTCACCTTACGTTTTTTCAAAACTAAAATTACTGACAACGAAAAAAAACAAACACGTTTTGTATAAAACAAATGTGTTTTAAACGTTATAAATGATTCATTTTTGTCATTTCTTGTAAAAATAATGAATAAAAAATTTCCAAAGTTTCACAAATTCTTAACAAATTGCGGTCGGAAATTTTGGTGTCATAAAGGTGTACATTTTAATTATTTTGTGGTGAACTTTCATTAGTGAATTAAAAGCGCGGTGTTTTGTTTTTCTAACAACGTCTAGATCATATTTCTGACCATGATAGAGACACAAAGATTTCTAAGAGACCGGTATGGATTGTTCCGAAAAGCGAACAATTTAGCCTAAGAGGTTAAGGTTTTCGAATTGTTACGCAAGATGAGACAATTACGAGCCCTTAAAGAAATATAATCTGCATACATTTAAAGTAAATTAAACGAGATTTTTTTTTATATAATTCTTATGCATTAAGACGAAGCTATACGTGAAATCCTATTTAGATTCATCTTTACGACGAATCGGTTTACAATATGAACATTAAAAAATATGCTTCGGATAAATTGAAGCTTGTACTAGCTTTTCTATGTATTGGAATTACAATAAAATTATTATTTACGTAACAAAAAATATAGGCGTAAACCAGTAAAAATATTTTTTTTTCATGACTTTACTATGAAGTAATTAATATAAGAAACAATTTTTTAAAAATACCCCTTTATGGCTAAAACTAATTTTGAGCTTTTGTATGTTCTAACTTTCTTTCATTTTTTTATAATTATGCAGAAAATAAATAAAAACCACTTTTTCGCTTTCGCTTTCTTGACTCGTTCAAACACGACGCGCGATTTTAAATTTTGTATGCTAAGAGAATCGAAATATTTCTAGCGTTTATATTCCTTTTAAACTATGATGACTAAATGATTTTTCTCAATCACTCTAAAGTAAAACACATAATTATCATTAGCAACAGCTTAAATCTCAATTCAAACTCACATAATAACATTACAAATAGCCAAACAGAGTAACATATTTACGTTAATATCCATTAACCATACCAAGAATAGACCTACGCGGTTCAAAGCTAAATATATTTTGACAGCCGAGTGTCAAAATGGTTGGTGTAATGCTTTAAGCTTTTAACAATAAACCAAACCAGACAATACCAGTCCAACGCCCACATCGTTTAACTGACGTCATACAAAACACTATCTCTAATTATTAGCAATCAATTCGTTCGTGATTTTTGGTATCATCCAGTAATTACGATTTCCAAATAAAAAGTCTAATTGAACCTCAAAGAATCATTTGATTGATGATTTGAATAATGATTTAATCCTTTATCTGCCGTATTTCCTTTCCACAAGGGATTAAAAATTAACATTCTCAGATTTACGCCCACAAGATAAAATATATTTACTTCTCCGCTGGTTTTACCGTTATTACTGAGAAACCGAAAGTTAATTGTTACTGTAGGTAGTAAATACATCGTCTAATTATGATAAAATCACGTGAAGTTATAATATTATATAATAAGTAACAGATGGCCAATATTAACCTAATTTTTAAACGCAATTACACGATGGATATAATTATTTAACACGGAGAAATAATCAATCATTCATTATTGGTTTTAAGAGGAATATAAACGCTAGAAATATTTCGATTCTCATGCCTACAAAACTTAAAATCGCGCGTCGTAATTTGCATGAAGTAAGCGAAAAAGAGGTTTTTATTTATTTTGTGCGTAATTTTATAAGAATGAAAAAAGTTAGAATATATAAAACCTCAAAAATAGTCTTAGCCATAAAGAAGTATTTAAAAAAAATGTTTCTTATATTACTTCATAGTGAAGTCATGACAAGTCAATTTTTTTAGTGGTTTACGTTTATATTTTTTGTTATGTAAATAATAATTTTATTGTAATTCCAATACACAGAAAAGCTAGTAAAAGCTTCAATTTATCCGTAGCATATTTTTTGATGTTCATACTGTAAACCGATTCGTCGTAAAGATGAATCTAAATAGGCTTTCACGTAAAGCTTCATCTTAAGACTTGATCCACTGCTAAATGAAAATAAATATTATTATGTGAAATATGTTACATAACACTGACCGATTTCCCAATACGAATTGATACCAGGAGGGCAGGTATAAGTAAACAATTTGTAGCAAAGTCTCGATTGTGTATTTATTTTATGTGGTCGTATAGAAGGTATACATTTCGTATGGAGTTCTAAATATTGAATACCAGGAGAGCAGAAAGTAATGGGTGTGGGGCAGATCAATTGCCTCCGTTATAGTACAGTATCTCGTCCTCCCTCAGTCTGCTGCGTCATCCGCTCCCCACACAGGATCAACAGGATAAGGGCGGGGAGGGGTAGGGGAATGTCAAGGGTAGAGAGGTGGGAGGGTGAGTGTGGGGGTTGCTCCTGCGGCGGGAATATTTAAACTCCGGAACATTTATTGTGAGCAGCCACCGGCATCTTATTGCGAGTAGGAACCCTTACAAACAACAGGATAAATAAATATTTACGGCTTGCAAAAGGTAGATAACGTAACGGAGTAATGGTTTTCCCACCCACTGAAATAATTCTTTTTAACAACCTTATTATAAATGGAACTTAATTTGTCCAATGGAAACTGCTTTCCGAGAGTATTTAGCAAGTGTTAGTATGTATGCCACCGGTATTTCAATTGAGTTGAAGTGCTCCAAAGAACTGGTGTCATTTATTGTAGTATATTAGCGTCCCCTAAAACCGGAAAACGCGTCAAATGCGTGCATGTCATTTTTACATGGTTAAATTCGTCCTGATACTGCGAAATATGACCTAAGAAAGTTAGTGCAAGAAAATATCAAGCATGAGTCCGGAATATTGTTATTATGTCACAATTCATTTTTGCTGGTTAGTAACAGCCTCAAACGCTAGTTGCTCAGTGTGTGAACATAGCTAGAAAGTGTTAATTTTAGTACAATTTTCTTAAACTTCAAATAATTCATAAACTGGTCGTTCATAATTTAATTATTTTAGGAAAAACGCTTTTTTCAAGTTATGCTTTAAAATATTAAGACGAGTTGTTTTTTGCGGTGTGAATATGAATACACAGTTTTGTCTTTCAAGAAAGGCATAAAAATACAATATTGTATCGGTGGTTTCACTTGATTTTATAATTCATATTTCCTCTTAGTATGGATCTCTTCAAGAGACGTCGATTCCTTCCTCCTCTTAATAAAAACCCTCTGTACTGCATCACTCAATATGAAAAAATCCTGAGAGAAACGTCGGAAATCAATTTAATTATTTAAAAATATGCAGATATTTCAGTCGAAATTTTATATGTAATTAATATGGTCTAACCAATGTAATATGGTTAAGCCGTGGCATTCCGATTTTTTTACCGCTTTATAACACATTTCTCTTGAACACTTTAAGTTTTTAAGTTTCTAAAAAAACATATGTTATTTTTTAAGATAATATCTATGCATTTGCCTGTTGAAATTATAATCCCTCGATAGAAAAACATGGCAAAGTGTGCTCCGAAAAATGTTATAAACACGTTTTAAACATTATTTTACAAGTTAAACGTATGAAAAATTTCACAGTGTTTCTTCAAATGCTATTTAATACATTTCCCAAGAGATGTTCGCTCTATTTTAAACAAGTCGTGTTTCATTAAAATTTTTCACAATTTCGCTAAAATATTATCATTTTTAATATTAGCGCGCTCCTTCTAACATTCGTATTTACATATCTCCCCTTCTTCTTCTTTTTGTGCGCTTTCTACCGGGCCTTAAGCCATTCAAGTTTGCGATCTCAAAGTTATAAGGATTATTGTAAAAAAGGATCAACTTTTAATAGCTGCTTAAAACCCTAACATCAAAACGTAAACATGTTATTTATGCTGAAGGATTCTTCATCTTTCCTGGAAAACGAATAGAATCAACAGAAATGTTTTCACGAAAAAACACGTAAAGAAAGTTCCGAACATATAAACGTTTGATGGCAATAATGCCTTGAGATTTATGCAAAAAGCTTTTAAAGTGGGTACACACCGTACACAACAAGCATCATTATAATAAAAGAGCGGTACGTACCAGAGAACACGAGAAAGAATTTTGCGCGATTGCTAATTTTTTGTTTCAAACGAATTTTGACGTACTTGTAAGACTTCATTCAAAAAAAAATTTATTGAAAAATTATTACTATCGAAATCTATTGAAAGTTGTTATTTCGACCTTGAAGTAATTGAGCCCTTGCCCGGAATAATGTTGTATCCGACAAAACTATCAATGTTGAGTTATTGATGGAATAATGTTGGGCATATTAATTAATACGCATCTTTTAAGGTAGGAATTATGGTAATAATGCTGTGGCAGCCTTTTAGAGTTTGGTTTGTGGAAGAAAGTTGTATAGCGCTATTTATCAAAATCACGGCGAATGGTTTAATTCATGCGAATAAATGGAGAAAACAGACGTCTTATGGCTTCAACTAAAAAGTCGTCAAAGCCAAAAGGCTGACGAAAGCAAGAAAGTAATATTTGCTCAGAAAAAATATAATTAACCCCCTTTTTAGCCGTTGAAACAGTTTTGTGGAATAATGTTGTATGCTGATCTCAAGACATTATGTAGAACGTAAATGGTTATTCATACGGTTTTTTTAACTTTTTAAGCTCAAAAAAATCAATTTATGTTAGAAGAGGATGTTGCTTTCTGTAAGGTACGAAGAGTAAAAAAAAAAACGTTTTGTGGAATAACATTGTGTGTGAAGTTGTTCATGTACAACATTATTCCACAAATTCAGCGTAAATTCTAGTAATAAACTCTAATTTAATTGCATTTCTAGACGACTTTTCAATTAAAACTCTTAAGAATTGTATGTTTTATGTATTTAAATATAAAAATGTTGTGAAACATAACAGTTTTCGGTTTTTCAATTTTTTTCGGAACTAGAATATTCTGGGATACAACATTCTTCCGGGCAAGGGCTCAATTACTAAAATATGACACGATTCCTACTAGCCCTGTTTATTCCATCACATTATATAATAAAGATCGATTGTTTCTCTTTTGAGTGACTTTTAACGACTTGGCGTGTACGCACAATGGATAATTACAAATTTAAGAAAAAAATTGCCTTTGAAAATTTCCTTTGTAATTTCGTATTGATTGCAATAGGTACAATATTGGTTTTATTACGACTAGACCAATTACGTTCTATTAAATAAATCAATCGTGTTTAGTAACTTTATTACAATATAAAATTGATAATTTTTTTTATATGAATACCGCAATTAGACTTACATACACTCTTACTATGTGAAAAGTCACCCCAATTGGTTCGCTGCGTTTGATGAATTAAAATAGGTGCCCACTTCGTGGGGTGAGGTTTGTCTTGTCTTGGCGACGGATGCTTCTGTACACCTGCTGCGTGGCGGGCCGGATTGAGAGAGGTTGGTAGAGGGAGGCCTTTTGACCTCTCTAGCCGGACTCTCAGCATTTGGACCGCATCTGGAGGGATGGAACCATACATCCGTCACTCCTGGACCCCCAGAACCTTCTTTCATTCCTTCCCGGAATTTTGTCTCCTTCTTTTCCTTAAAAAAGCCCCCCCCCATACAGCACCCCCAATGATGACATAAAGCCTGATGGAAATTATTTTCCTGTGTGGAGCTAATGTAAAAAAAACTACTAACTGACAATCGCGCCGTTTCTCAGTAGAGGTAGGCAGAAGGAATGAACCGCCACGCAACGCTGTCTAAACATGTACCACATCCTTCGTCCACGTTCATACACCGTCTGGGCATATTCTTCTCTTTTTTAGATTCCTGATACGACTCGATTCTCATACTCGTATCCAACTTTATCAGACATGAATTACTTGAATTAAAAATTACGATCCAGCAAAAGTAAAAGGTAAAATGTGGAGAACCAAATACTAGATTGTGCAAATATGAACTAGAGCGAATGAAGCAAATACATATATTTTTTTTTATTCACACAGACTTTGAAACAAGTTTATTATGATAATGATTTTTATGTATCTTCATTATTAGTTAGTACATTTTTGCAAAATGGGTTCCAATGGCTGCAAAAAGCCTGTTTAAAATAATTTTTATTTCGATACAGAATGCTATTGCAAATTCCTCAACTACTTAAAAGCATTATTTTTCAGACCGCGGTAAAAAAAAGTTACGAAACAATTTCAAAGATACCACGAAATAATTACTATTTTGTTAGCGAAATACCTCTAAGTATCTTCTTGTATTTTTTTTAATATCATTAGTCTAAACTAAACGGCTGATAATGGTCAGACACTTTGTAAAACGATCACTTATGTTTTGTGCATAGTTTCTAAAAGCAGGTTCAATTCTTGAATCGCGGTTTTTCCTAGATTCAAAGGTTTTTTAATGGCTTTTTTAATTTTAAATTAAGGTTATAGAAATAATTAATTTATTTTTATTTTCATTTATTTATTAATATTTAAGCCTGTTATTTAAGAAGTTTGTCAGCAGGTATACAGTGACAATATTTTATGCAATAAAATGGTACATTTTCAAACGGAATACGAGAGTAATTTACAAGTAGATCAATTGGTTAAATTAACAAAATATTATAAATGTAAATAAGCATTATAAAATAAACAAGTACATCAATATTTTTTGGTAGAAAGCAGTAACTTTGTGATTTGACATATTATAAATCGAAATAATACAATAATTTTGTTTGTAACCACGATTTATTTAATTTTTCCACTACCGACCGGTTTCGCTTTACATAAGCATATTCAGGTTATTGTAAGTCATTAGATATCACCCGTCTCTTTCTCTCCATCACTATGTACATAAGATGTTGATTTTAACCTCTCACTCTTTCCTTGTATTATGTTTTGTCCTTTTCTATATGTATATAAACTCACACGATGTATATTTTAGATCAGTTTAATTTTTATACCCTGAAGATGCTTATGTAACCGACGTGTAATCGACGACCTCCGTGGTCCCGAGGCAAGACTCTCGACTCACAATCCGAAGGTCGCGGGTTCGAACCCGGCGTGCGCAAATAAATTTTATTTGATTAATTTGTGTTATTTCACAATTTATTCATTTAAAATAATAAATAGTATATTTGCGGCACGTTCCAGAGTGGAAGATACTATCAGTATCGCCCTGGTGTAAGACCACCATTCAGAATTGAAACGTTGCTTGAAATGGCTTAAGCCGTGTTTAGTGACCAGATCTGAATAGCCAGGTACTTCCCCACCTTCCTCTTCCCTATCTCCTTCCCCTCCCCACTACCTTCAGCCTCACAACATACCCCGATTGAGAATGCCATAGTCTCACTGGCTCCAGACGGGAGCAGTTGGGACTCTTGTGTGGATTTAACTGTAAAAAAAAAATGAATTAAAGCGAAACCGGTCGGTAGTGGAAAAATGAAATAAATCGTGGTTACAAACAAAATTATTGTGTTATTTCAATCACATCAATAGTTTCATATACTTGAGGTATAACAGAATTATAATTATTTTCTAATTCCTTAGAATATTAATTAGGAATACATGGGCTTCAATAAAAATCACCTGTATCTAATAGCCATTTTCTTAGGTTATATTTTGTTTTAGTTGTATAAATGGTAATGGTAACATTTTTAATTGTCATTGGTAGTTTATTAAATATTTTGGTTACAATATAGTTTAAGGTTCTTTCACCGTTTTTATTGGTACATTTCTCTGGAATTTATTGTTATTATTGGGATCTCCAATTTGATTTTAGATTGAAGATATAAATTTTTGGTTTTATAAATAGGTTTAAACTATTAAAATAACATTTATGCAAATCTAATAGACGTGATCGTTGATAATTCTTGATCCGGTACACTAACAATGTGAATTTGGAGTGTTGAAAATCGCACATTTTTCTAATTTGAATATTTAGATCAACGCACTGTTTTGCATTCACCATTTCCATCATGAATTACGGAACTCGAAAAATTTAATTGAATTTATTTATTTCTGTGAGTAATTTCTAAGTTCACAGTTTTCTACTACATCTAGTAATTTCTAAGTTTACAGTTTTCTCTACAGTTTTCAATTCTCAACACAATATTTCAATCATAGGAGATTGGAAACATTTACTGGCAAATACTCAAATTACTTTCATATTGTTTATTATTTTTTAAGTTAGCTCTACACAGGAGTCCATAAGGAAAAAAATCCTTCAGGTCTTGTGTCATCTTTGGGGATGCTGTGTGGAGAGTATTTTTATGGAAAGGAAGTTTTGGTAAGAAAAAGGGTTTGTAGGGTGACTGGTGAATCTGGGGTCAATGTATCCAGGAGTAACGGGCGTACGAATCCCTCCCTCCCACTGCGGTGCAAGGGGATGAATCGAGAGATTCCTGCTGGAGAGGTCAAAAGGTCTTCCTCAACCAGTCACCCTCGACCCGGAACGCCATGCAGTCGGTGAGCAAATGCATCCGCCACAAAGTCTTAGACAAACCTCACCCATGAACCCGGGCACCGAACGTAGCGAACCACTTGGGGTGACCTATGGCAGAGGTGTAGATTATCCAATAAATGGTTCCCGGGGCGGCAATTAAATGAGTGTCCAAATCTTGGGCATGGTCGATAATGAAACTAATGTATTATGGTAAGAAAATTAATAAACTTTCAATTTTTTGATTAGATTATTAACATTAATAAGAATTACATTTAATTGTGAATTAAGTCTTGTAGATTATTTTTGATTAGATTCATATTAATGATTGAAATGAATTAACACAAAGTCACAATAGCGTGGCGGTTGACACGTCATGCGACAAAAGTTTACTTTGTTAGCGCAGCGCAGTAAGGAAATGCGCAAAGAAAAGCCTTCCTTCGAAACCTTCAGTAATAAGACCACGAATCACTAAAGAAAAACATTCGCTCCTTGGTATTATAACCCTAACGATGTAACTAAATCCTTTTAAGTAAGAGCCGAACATTAACTTATGTTACTGGAAAAAGAAATCCTCAAATATCACTTTATATTGAGACTCAGTTTCCAATTTTAAAGTACGCTCACTTGTAGTAAAAATTATTCGGGGAAAAAAGTGAAAAATTTGAATATATTTATTTAGTTATGATGCCACGACAGCGTGGAAGAAAAGCATTGCTTTTTGCCGTTCTCGCCCTGATGATGTAAGTAAAGCCTTTTTACTCAGTGGCGAACATTAACTGATGATTACGGTTATGACTACACGAAGAAAGCTCCAAATTCGACTTTATTATGAAAATGCCAAATTCCAATTTTAAAATACGCACACTTTCTTGTCTGCAATAAATGCTGCTTACTAGGGAAAAAATCGTGAAAAACTGTTCGTAATTCTTGAACGCATCTTTTAGTAATAAGGCCACGCCATCAAAGAAGACAAAAATTGGCTCCTTACCATTAGCACCCCAATGATGTAACTTTAACCTTTTTTATGAAGAAGCTAGCATTAGTTGATAAATTAATGAAAAAGTGAAAAGCTTTGAAATGTTTGTGTTTCTTGAATGTATATTTCACTTATTACTCGGTGGTGAAGCATTCTTCAGTTAGTGGAGACTTTATCTAGATTCTAGACTTACTTCGCGACTTACATTATTGCGATTCCAAAAATACCCCGCCGTAAACGTAAAATTGTATTTTTAGACTTACAATTAGGAATTTCATTAAACGTTTTATTCGTGCGTTAAGGAAATTTGCCAAATTTAGAGCGGTTTATTGAATGGTAACAGGTACAGAAAAGGCTATAAATATATTGATGGTGTTCCCTTATACCCAGTGGTGACATCCAATTTCCGTTACACATGTTTCCAATGGAAATAAAATAGAAAAATACGTGTTGTAATAAAAACCTTTTGCAAGCATACGAAGACACGCAATTAGATTAGTTATGAATTATTTATTTGAATGTAAGTTTCAGACTACCTCTTGTTTTTTTTAAACCATGGTGCTCAATTCTTCGGATCCATTTTGATTACGGCAGGATTTTATATGGACGTAGGGCACACCGAGTTTTTTCGTCGGTAATATATTTACAATCACTCAGAATTGTACATTCAAGGCATCCCTAATTGAGATACAATAATTTAAATTTATATGTTCTCAAAAATGTGTAATGTTTATAATAATAATGTTTTATCCCAGGATGTGGGGAGGATAGTGTAATCCCACACGTCCTGTATATTATATTTACACAGTAACTTTTAAGTAAAGAAAAGAAGAATATACAGAGATTACTAGATATAGAACATACGGAGTACATGGAATTGAAAAAAAATGAAACAAAAATAAAAGAAATAATCAATTATTATGCAGGGCGCGTCTGGGTGAGCTCAGGTCCAGCGCTCACTCAAGAGTAGCGCTTGGTGCTGGAAGGTCAACACCGTGTTGTCAGAGGCCATTGGTCGCATCCCAGCTCCAGTGACCCGGTGTCTCATGGAATCCATGCAGTCCTAACTCTGTAAACATAAATTTATCAAAAATCCCCTCTAGTCTAATCCCCGTCGGATTCTTAACCACATCCCTCTTACCCCTTTTCTCCGCAGAACTTCTTCTCCTTCTTTTCCTTAAAAATGACATGGGTTTGGGGGAAATTATTTTCCTCAGGGCCTCCTGTGTGGAGCTACATTTAAAAAAATACAATAGAGTTGTTATAATGTGGCATCATCTATGAATGAAAATTGAAATATTTTCAACTAATATTTTTCTTATTGACAGCTATTGGGATTGATTTCATTTCATGTTCCTAATAGAGTCACACGAACAAAAAATATATTTCGTTTCACGAAATCCCTTATATACTAACCAGTTTGCAGAAGTAGCAGATATTTTCAACAACACGGAAAGAACTTATAAAAAAGAATTTATCATATTTTTTGAAAAAAGTAATTAATTTACATTTTGTTTCCAGAATAATAAATTTATTTAATTTTAATCACATGTTTGCGTTGTGTAATTGTTTTGTAATTCATTTTTACGAAATAAATGTTTCATTCTGAATTTAAAGGTATTTGTACTATAAATACATACATTAACAAAGAAACTATTATTGTTTAAAAGTTGAATTAATGGCGGATATCTATTACCCGCTGGAAATTTGATATTTTCACGGTTGTTAGCGTATTTTTATGATAAATAGCAGAAAATAGATTAACCGTCTATTTTAACTCATGATTAATGTATTCAGTGAGTTTATGAGTTTAAAAAAAAAATTGTGTAATCCATTATCTATTACGGGCAAGTATTTTCATTTTTCTTCGAAACCGGTAACTCCACAGAAAGCTATAATGACTTTATAGAAATCCGGCAGTCAAAAATAAATCGTAAAATTCAATGGCGTAACAACCGCTTATACAACTTTGGCAAACATTCCGGGGCTTGCAAAGGGGCATTCCATTTATTATTTATTTAAATTATAACATTGTTCCAATAATAATCATAATAGGTACTGTTTATTATTACTGTACAAGTATTTCTACGCCAATGAAGAGAACTAGTTCTTGAGCTTGCTGCAAGAGTTGTAAAAATATTAATGGGGTGTACAATAACAGGGACGAGGTTTGTCCAGGTCTTGGCGGTGGAAGCGTCTTCCCGCCAACTGCGTTGCGTGCCGGATCAGTAGAAGCCGGTTGAAGACCTCTTCAGCCAAACTTTCTCGACCCATAGCCTATCGCAGTGGGAAGGATGAATTCAAACGTCTGGACACACTAGCCCCCAGCTTTCTATCCATTCCTCACCCATTTTCTCTCACAGAACTTTCTCTTCTTCTTTTCCCCAAAAAGACCCTCCACGCAACATTCCAAAATTTTGAACTCCTAGGCCCTAGAGAAAGTTTTTATACCTTCCTTCCTCATATTTACTCGCACACAATATATTTATTTCAAATAAAAGCATTATTAGCACTCCATAAAAAAATCGGAGTGTGCAATTCACACGCGGTAGAAGTGAAACCTTCATAAAACTAAAGTAGACAGAGTGGGGAGACTACGAAGCACTTTTTTTATCAATGTGAAGGATGAGTTTTTCCATATTTTTAACGTCGAGTTCCAGTGCATCTTTTCCTATACATTTGGTCATCTTATTAGTATTTGTGTTTTCTTCTTCGGAGTCGCTAGATGTCACTTTCTTTTGTGTTTTCTTTGCTTGTTCATTTTGAAGTAGTTCGAAGATTGGATATTGATTTTACAAAAATATTTATTTTTTTGATTTTCATAAAATTTGACCCTTGGTCAATGTCTGGCCGCTTTGGTTCGTCAAACGCTTCATACCACTAGACCAAAGAAGGCTTGCGTGAGACCTTGGATTTATCGTATCATATTGGAACCGAGTACTCGTGAAATAAATAAATATTTTATTGCTATCTCACTCTCTCGCAGGCTAAATCCTATAAATATATTTTTTCTTTTTTAAGTGTTGCTCACTTCGTTTCATCGACTTTCAAATCACAGCGGTGCTAAAGAAGTTTTCACTTAAAAATATGCAAATATCATTGCAATATATGTGTTACATTAAAATTCGGTGAAAATTTATCAGAAATCGCCCGCAACTGATTTTTAGCACCTTTATGAATAAACCTGTACGAACTAACTTCAAACTTGGAATATGTAGTTGTACTGAAAAGGTGAGCCCTTGCCCGGGGCCAGCAAGTCAGTTCTTCCGCCACTGACATCGCCAATAACTCGACGGCAGCAGGCCATTGCAATAGCACGCTAGACTGAAATTTAAACCCCCGTAAATCAATTAGACTGCGATTACAGCAAATAAATTGTCTGTGTGCTTCTACCTACATTATATTTACTTATTCGCCTGTTGGGCTGACGACATCTTGCGTGCTGCCATTATTCACGGCAATGTCGGAAGTCAAGGTTAGCGAGAAGTTCTTTCATCGGTTCCTAAAACATTTAGAACTTAGAACTCCATTATTTTATGCAAATTTGCATAAGCTTTTAAAATTTTCATTACAGTTCCTCTTATTTTGCCGACATGCAATCTAAAAAAATTGTATTTCTAGGGATCTATTTTTTAAGTAATACAAATTATTTTAGGTGATACAGAAAGAAAAAGAAGTTTTTCAACATTATTTTAATTAATAATTCCTAGTGTTGGAAACCTTCTGGAAATAAATAATAAAATGGTTACTTTATTGAACTAATAATACATTTTAAATGCGATAAAGCTGAACATGAAATATAGTTTACGTATACAGGGTGTAACAAGACGTCCCCGAAGGATTTTAACCAGCGGTTCCTGATACGACGTGAAAATTTTAGAAATCATTTATGATTTTTTTCTTCTATTAAAAACAATTTTTTTTTCAATCACATGTTGCGACGCCGACGGGATCGCGATCGGACACAATGCTTTTCAAGTGACCGCTAGCTATAAACGCACTATTCTACGAAATAATAATTTGCGACGTGTGATACAAAAAAATGTTTTTAATTGAAAAAAAAATTATCGGACACAAAATGAAATCATCATTTTTTATTCCAAATATGCTCAGGAATCGCTGGTTAAAATCCTTTTGGTATGTGCTGTTATACCCTGCATAGATAAAAAGTTTGTGTTTAAGCTATCTACAGGTTTCGTGAAAAATATTGAAATTTCTTCCAAGCAGCTCACCTAGCAAATGTATATTGGTAAGTTAGTTCTGCACCAGAGAAGAAGAATTGGAAGTGTTAAAAATATCTTCATGTCTTCCAGCTATATAATATTATGATTAGAATTTTCTATGAATTTCTGGTGAGACCTGAAGTGAAAAAATAGGCTCCGCTTTTGTACATCTAATTAGTTCGATTTAGTATCCAACGCCGACCAACCCGAAATTACAAAACAAGTATCGATTATCGTTAGTGAAACAAGGTTCAACGAGATATTAGTACGCAATAACGCTTCTAATTGTACAGGTTTATGGTGGGATTTCATTTTGTTTGAATTCAGTTTGGTGCATTTCTTGTGAGACCTCATCATTTTATTTGAATTAAGAACGATGAATTTAAAGTTCGACCTCAGTTTGTCTGAATCCGGTACATTGAATTTCTTGTGAAACCTAAATTTAACTTAATTCACTACGATGAATTTCTTGTGAGACCGCAATTTATCTGAATCCGGTACATTGATTTTCTCGTGAAACCTAAATTTTACTGAATTCAGTATGATGAATTTCTTATTCGACCTCAATTTATCTGAATCCGGTACATTTAATTTCTTGTGAAACTTAAATTTATCTGAATTCAGTACGATGAATTTATTGTGAGACCGCAATTTATCTGAATCCACAACAATTCCGTGAGACTTCATCAATCTATTTGAATTCAGTACGATGAATTTCTTGTGAGTTGATTTATCTGAATTGAGTACGATGAATTTCATCATGGCTTACGTACTTAGAGGGAGAAAATTACATAATTTATTTTTATTTATTTTATTTAAGGTTTTATTCCAGCAGGACTGGGAGGGGTGTGTAATCCCAGTCTACCATATTTCAAAACAACTATAATACATACAATAACAAAAGAGAGTAAATTAAAAGATCTAAAAGAAGAAAAAATAAAAAATAAAATGTGATAACATATTAGGTACCTACCTAATTAAAACATAAAATGAAGACGAGATTTATCACATAAATAACAAAAAGTTAAAATAAAATAAAATAAAATAAAATAATGCAATAAAAATTAAGCATAAAATAAAAATTAAATTAAGCAAAAATTAACAGAATAAAAAATAAATAAATAAACAAAATAAATTTAATTTTTGGGATCGTCCATCAGGGAAGTCACCTCATTGTCTGCATCCATCGCTCATTTAGGGGGAACTAAGCCACTCGGATGCAGCCACGACAATGATGTTGTTTGATTTCAGTATCCTGCCCCAGAAACTGGCTAGGCGGTGGCGAAGTAAGGCTGGAAATGAGTGCACCCTCCCCTCGGTGAACATCGTGGAAGCACTGCAGAACCTCGGCAGTTGCATAAGTTGCCTGAATGCATTATTGTAGCACACCCTCAGTTTATCCCATTGCGCTGCTGGATATTGCGTCCACAGTTCCGATGTGTACAGGACAGTGCAGTACGTCTTGAAGAGTAATTTTCTGACATCGTCAGCATAACAACCTCATATATTTTATTAGAGCTAGAGAAATTAAGTCCCCCTTGAAGAAAAGGTAAATTTTACTGATCTCAATTTTGGGGTGACCGGACAACTTAGAATGAAACCAATTGAGAACTACCCCAGAAAAGTCATGAGTGATGAAAAAAAATAATTTTTCAAATGGTTACGTTAGGTAAGAGTTATGGGCTATTTTAAAATGATTTTTTTCATAGCTTTTAATGACTTTTCAAAGAGGTTTTGAGTTGATTTTATTCTCATTTAGCATGGAACCCAATTTTATGCTTTAGTTTACGTGCCATATTTTATTTTCACTATACTGACAATAAAAAAATAAAAATGAACTATCCAAAATGATTGTTAAATAAATTATATTGGCTGCGTGAAATTAAACCTAATAAAAGATCTTTCAGCACTAAAAACCATAAAACTGAACTTCGCAAGAATTTTCGGTAAATTCCAAACAAACTACACAATTCCAGAACAAACTTTCATTGAACAATTATCGAGAAATTATCTTCGTGAAATTGAATTAAATGGAATGAATCTAAATTCAGATAAAAGCGTTTGGGCGATTGAATATGCTTAAACAACGTAACTGATTTAATAATTACCTTTATTACTTTGACTAATTCAAGATATCCTTAGGTTAATTATAAGATTCTCTCCAATATTATATTAATTTATAAAGCTGTACGTATTATATACTAGCAAAAACTTACACAGTGGCAAAATGAAATAAGACTCATAATCCATTAAGTAGCTGTCAGTTTATCGGATAGGAACAATGCAATATCCATCAAATGTTTGTTTTAGCAAAAAATATGTGTGTTCAAAATCCGCCAAATTTATCATAATAACTCGTAATTCTCCGTGAAGTGAACATGAAAACGACGCAAAAACCTAGAATTATTATAACGTGAAAAGCTTTTTTTTTTTAACTCTGTAAAATTTCTCTGAAAATATTTCCTCTCATCTCTTCGCCGAAATACTGTAGGTAATTACTAAAGTTTTATGTTCAGGCGTACATCTGAATACAAAAACGTATGTTCTAATCATTTTAATTAAAACTATCTTGCCGGATTCGGGATCTATCTCTTGTTGAAATGTATTGGGTATCGGAAAGAATGGAAACACATATATTTTACAAGAGAAGGTATATTGTATAAGAGAAGGTATATTGTATAAGAACTGAACACAGTGTCAAGAATTTCATTCTTTGTGGAGGCATTGTAAGATTTTTTGCTATTTTTTCGTACAACGCAACGGAGGGAAGATTTCAATAAATAAAACACGTTCTACGTAATGAAAACAACAAGTTCTATCCGGATCAACGCGCTTTTAGAATTCTGTTTCGTGTCACGTTTTTGAATTCATTTAGGCTTTGAAATCACTTTCTTCCTATCACATTAGGTAAGCACCTAATACCTTCGCCTTATAGTAATTTTAGATAAAGTCCTTGTAGTAAGCCCTCAAAAGAAGTAGAAGGGGAGATATGTAAATATCAATGTTACAGGGAGCGCGCTAATATTAAAAACGATAATATTTAAGCGAAAATTGTAAAAGTGTTTAATAAAACACAACTCGTTTAAAATAGAGCTAAATTCTCATTGAAAATGTCTTAAATAGCATTTAAAGAAAAACCGTCAATTTTTTCATAACTTGTAAAATAACAGAAAAAAACGTTTTAATAATAATTTTCAGAGTTTTTTGCGTTTTTTTTTCTATCGAGGGTAAAGATATTATCTTTAAAAATAACGTAAATTTTTTAGCAATTTAAAATGTTCGAGAAAAAATATGTTATAAAACGTAGACATTCGGAATACCGCTTTTAAAAGGCAGTAGTTTTAGTTAAGCACCTGTAATAATTGAATAATTACAGAAAATTGTTAGTATTTCATTTTTTAGACAGACAATGCAATGATAAGGATAACGTTCGCTAGCAGATTAAAAAAAACAATGGTTCTCTTTTTATCTCTATATTTGAGTAGGGAGCTTTAGAACTCAAAAGTCTAATTTAATTTTGTTATCAGTAACAGAAGATAATACGCGTTACCTTTCAGTGTAACGTTCTAAAAGTTTAAAATAGAGTAGGGATCCCATATCTTCAGTTTCGGAGTAACTTCATATTATGTGATTGACCCCCAGATAACACGTTGATGCTGGTTAACAGCAGTATGGCTATGAACTTCTAGGCCCAAGGGATTGTTTTATACCTCCCTTCCACGTACCTCCCCGCTCATAATATATGTATTTCAAATGAAAATTATTATTAGTATCTCATAAAATAAATATGCAAATATTAATAAAATAACTGCGTTAAATTAAAATTCGGTGGAATTTATCAAAAAACGTCCACCCCAGCTGATTTTTTAGTACTTACCTTAATAAAATTTACCTTTATATTCATATCAAAGCCAGCAACAACAGCCAATTTATGGTTTCTCTCGATTGGTAAATAACACAATTCACATTATAACTCAACTAAAAAAAATGACTATGGTAGGGTGCCCTTGGTTTCATGTTTCAGTCACAAATGCTAGAAAAATAATTAGGTACAACTAAAGACCTTCGCTCATGGAGAAACTGAAATGAAACCAGTTGTCAACGCACCCGCACTTTTGCTTGTGTGGCAGTTGCTTTTCAGTTGCCTTGAAAACTGGTTTCATTTCAATTTATCCGTGAGCGTAGGCCTTTACTGTTGAAAAATACATGATTAACCTCAGAAGAAAACGCGCTGACCCATGTTTTTGTGTTTAAGTCCCAGATGCTCAAACATTCCTTATTGCTCCGGTAACTAGCTCAGAAATATTTATTGAATATTTAAATAAAAGCCGTTTTATACATACCCCTGTACTTTCTCCACTCTGCCTTCTCACCAATTTGGGTCGCCTGAGTCGCGACAAGGGGGATGAATTTAATTATAATATATGGATTTTAATGAGGTTTGGCCAAGTGAATACATGGTCTTAATTATACTTAGATCTACTTATATCTAAATTTTAACTAATTGTCATGTGTTTCGGGGTTGCACATCGGGTTGTTCACATCGTTATTGTTAATTGTGCACTGTAACAACCTTGGTGTTACTGAATTCTCCGTGTGGGCCTTGGTCAGGTAAAGGTCGATGGTAGCTTCTGCAGTGCAGCAGTTCAGACCGTCCTAGCCGAGTATCCTACTAAGTCTCCTGCCTGCACCATTGTCTTAGCACTTTGGCCACTGGCACTCTCTTCGTCTCATGCCCAACTTACGTCCCCCGGCGGAGGAACACATCTTGCGAATCACTTTCTTGAAATTTTAAAACTTCTTTCCTCCCATATCTGCCAACACTTTCTTTGTCTTTGAATGCACGAATGTTAGAGATGGTCTTATTCAAATTTACTTGTGTCGAAATTTGATTTGTCACCACGCTATATGATAACTGGCACGTACAGAGCAGTGCGGTTGCACTGTAAAGACCCTGGCTGAGCACGTCATGTTTCAGTTGCAGATGCGAGAATTATGATAATTAACAGTTTCAGAATTATGATGACTCGTGGTTGTTGAAAACTGACTTCTGTCTGTAGTACTAACTCATCGTTTCACGTTTGATTTTCAGAAGCCCCAGCACAGTGAAATCGCTAACTTAAATATCTAATCGATGATTTTATATTGATGTTCCTAGCACGGCTTCATCGTTGACAGCCGAACCGATATTGACAGGGAATAAATAAGAAATCGATATAAGCTGACACCACTGGCGGACTTGTCTTCGATAAATTTAACGTCAATCAGTTAGGTGAAAATATTAATAAATTGACAATGTTGAATTGAAATACTAACCTAAATATGCACAAACGGGAGTTATTTATTAGTGAAGTCGTTATTCATATTTCAACCATTTTCGTTTCTCTAAGATCGATCGGAATAAATTGTTGCATCTTAGATGCATTATATAGGTCTATGGATCACGTATACGACTTCTTTCAATTCTAAGAGCTTCATTAGTTCAATCCGTTCATTTATCAAATTTATCTGATATTATAGAGGCTGCGCTTAAATTTATCAGTCGTCGGAATATCTCTTACCGATTGTTGACCGTGCTCACAAATAATGATAATTAACCATCTGGCATTGATACAGGGTTTTATCGATCGACCATGCTAGACCTCCAGGTATTATTTATCATTATTGTTTTGATGTTTCAGTTGCAGATAGAGAATGAGAAGGGGGCGCTGGGCGCGCTGTCCGGGCCCCGGCTGAGCGTGGAGCTGTCCGGCGTGTGCGGCGCGGGGCCCCCGAGGGGGGGAGGCCCCCGAGGGGACAACAACAACGACGCGTCGCCCCCCTCCGTGCAGGAGCCCAACAGGAACAACGCCCCAAACAGGGTGCCGTTGAATCCACAAGGTAACATGTTAATAAACATTTTTCGACTTTTTAATGTGATTACCGCACAAGAGTCCCATTTGCTCCCAGCCATAGAATAAAGAAGAACACAAGAAATGTCTTGTGGATGTGTTTCGCCGATCGGGCCTTAAATTTCTTACTAAATTAATAAAATAAAATTCGGATTGCTGGTCGAAAGTCTTACCCTTCGAGCACGGAGGCTGTCAAATTGGCATAATATTGGATACGTTTTTAGATTTTCACGACCAAAAGTATTTTCGGTATTTGTTTTTGGGGTGTTATGCCGTGTTGCGCTACCTTCTTTTTTAGCCAACGCCAACGTTTCGGACAGCGCCCGTTCACACATCTGCCCTGATGATGGAGACACTGTAACGCTGTCCGAAACGTTGGATAAAGAAGGAGGTAGCGCAACACGGCATAAAACCTCAAAACAAATAACGAAAATGGCATATTTTTTTTAATATTAGAACACAGGTAATTATGCAACTATTTAAAAATCACACAAACATAAATATATAGTTTTAGTTAAGGATAGGACAGTTGGAATTTTTTGCGGTATCACATTAAAAACATCTAAAGATAACCGAATTACGGTATTTTCCTAGGTCTTTTTCTTATTTCTCTATTTAATATTCGGAATTCTTCGTTCATCCAGTCTAAGAAACAATTCTGATTGTTACATCTATCTGCAGATGAAAACCGAAACAAAGAACCAAAAAGTACTCGACCCACTTTCCATTGAAATATTTTTAAAGAGTTTTCTGGGAGCTCTTTTTTCCTGCAAACTTCAACATAATATTCCCGTGAATTATGTAAGCAATAGCTAGAATTTTTCAATAACAGCCTTCTCACTGACACAATAACCTAAAGCGTTGATTTACCGATTACATAACGAGCGTTACCGCAACCCTTAGAAAAACCTAAACTTTCCTCTGAAAACACCTGAAATATGAAAAAAACACTAGTGCGTAGGTTTCGTAATTGAATTTTCAGCTCGTAATAATATAAGAAATTCCTTTACTCTTTTCTTTTACATGAATAAATACTCCAGTTGTTATGTGCTACATCGTAAAACTGATAGAAATCAATAAAGTCGTCGTATCTTCGGCTCTTTCAGCATCATCTTGCTTGGCACGCATGGGAAGCGGATGATTGATGACGTCATCTGCTTTGCGTAAACAATGTAAAATATGTATTCAGGCAATTTCCTATGACGCAATAATTTTCCTTGTGAAACTGATATCTCCATTTTATTTTGGCGTGCCAATAAAATGTTAGGTGAACAGCCGATCAGAATGGAACATGATATCCGCACAAAAAGTGACTTTGACCCTGTCAATATTGTCGTTGAATAAAAAAATGTTGTTTGGAAAAGAAACAACTTTGTAAGACGTCTATGTCTGACCTTGCAGAAATTTCATTGTTACGTTCGCAATTAAAATAATTAAATAAAGTGAAATTGTTGAAATATTTCGCCGGTGATTGACTTGTGTAGTTTTGATATTTTGAAAGTAACGTTACTATCTCAAACATTCTCTCAATTATACTTAATTTTTTATACAATTTTAACGCTTTAATTTGCAGAAAATCAATTAAAAATCAATGCATATGTAATTTCATTCTGTCAGTTTTTGGCTAAAAAATTATTGTATTATTTAGTGCAAGAAGCAATACGGAACGCAGTTTTGACAAGAAAATTGAACCAATCTCCAACAATATTATTTTAATCTTATAAAATAATAGGATATTACGTATCAAAATAATAACAATAAACTTAATAATACAGAAAAAAAATTAATCATGCATCACTTTCACGTTCTATTGTCGTAATGAGAAATATCTAATATTTTTTGTTGTATTATTATAAAATTAAATTCGTAAGAAATACTATCTAAATGAGTTGCTGATAATTCATGTCACCATCAGAACTCGGTAATAGAGAATTCCAGTCCAATTTTTTTATTTTTTTTTATGAATAATGACCTTCTAACTTAAATAACTGCATATTTATTTCTATTTTTATAGTTAGTTTTAATAGTTAAAATAAATGTAAAAGTTTTAATTTTTGAAGATCCCCCGAAAACCACCGAATCTAGTGTGACGTCATCATGACCAACCGAAGTATGAATCTTATAGGGAACTGGAATCAGCTGTTCGACTCCCATCATTTTGAATTTCAGCATTGGAGCGTTTTCATAGACATTACTGGGCAGTACGATCTTTTTTTGTACAGTTAAAGTTTTTGAATATTTTAAATAGTATAGATAAACTAATAGAGATACTTTATTTTTGATACTGAATTATTTGGGCCTAAATAAAAACAAAAGCTATTATATGTCCAATTCTCTATAAACCAATAAAACGGAATGCCGAACGGCTTGCGTCTTACATTTCTATTGATTTCTTTACAACTTTGACCCAGGTGACACGGCGCGGTGACGTCACGCCGCCAAAATCCAGCAATAGAGTGTGTTAATGACACGTTTTAAATATTATGTAATAAAACTTATATATTCAGAATCAGCGTATATTGGTCTATATGAACATATTTTTTTAAAGTCATAATATTTTTCACTGGAGTTCCTTACAAAATTTTTAATTCGACTTGACAAATAAAAGGCAAAAGCTACATAAAATAATCGTATCGTAAAATTTTCTTTGCTTCCATTTTTTTTTGTTTTACGCATTTTTTTAAGAATTTCTTTTATTTTTATTTCTTTATTGAAAATTGTTTTATTTCATTCTAGCTATTATACTACACAAATGTAAAAAAATAAGTGTCGATTTCATGAGAGTGATACTAAATAGGTAATAATGAACATTTAAATTAATTTGGTTACCTTCCTTGTCATATTAAATACTTAAAGCATTGAAAACTTATGGAAAAATTCTCTTACTCAACGTTCTGGTGTATATTTTAACCAACAGTTTTCCACGCAAAACTCTTAAAAGCCTCCGTTAAAACCCTGAACTAGTTTTTGTATCTTACATATACTAACTAAAATTGCTTATTTACAAAGTCCCTCATGTTATTTGATATTATTTCAATGTGATTTTAAACTAATTTTACAAAAATCGTCAACTTATTCCCTTCTATCGGAGAATTATAGTAACTGCTACCACCTCAAACAATTTTAATTTTTAGATTTTTTTTGCAGTGGCCCTTTTTTAAAATTGCTATAAGTGCAAAAATTAGATAATTTTCGAGTTTTTGACATATAGTACTTATACCTTAAACATGGATCAAATTAATATGATCTCATATATTTATTTATTAGGAAACAACCTTAACGGTTTATAGCAGATTTTTAAATTGAAGTGCATAAAAATATACTCTGCTAAAAAGCCCTAGAATAGAGTCTTTGCTATATCTACTTTCGCTATATCTATTTCACTATACAATTTGGGAGGCGGGAATGGGTACCGCCGCCCCGGGAACCTTTATTGGATAACCAACACCTCTGCCATAGGTCACCCCAAGTGGTTCGCTACGTTTGGTGATTTAGCAGGGGTGCCCGGGTTCATGGGGGGAGGTGTGTCTAGGTCTTGGAGGCGGATGACCAGGACACACTGAACCCCAGATTCCTACCCACCCTTTGAACCCTTTTCCTTCCCAGAACTCTCCTCCCCTTCCTTTCCTTTCCTTTAAAAAACCCTCCACACAGCATCCCCAAAGATGAAATAGGCCCTGAGGGAAATTATTTTCCTCAGGGCCTCCTGTGTGGAGCTCATGTAAAAAAAAAATCTATATCTAAGACGCCAATATTGATTGCAATTTAGTATCACACATAACTTAACGTAATTTTCAAAATTCATTTATTTAAAATAAATTAATAATTTCATATTTGCTTGCATTGAAAAATATTGTTACATTATAAAAATAAAACAAATTATGACCACATTGGACAAACATAATATTATAATTGTTATCGAAGAAAGCAAACACTTTGTGGCTTGACATTTTACAGAATGAAACAAGTTCTTTGTTTAAAACCACTTTATTTAAATTTATATTCGTCGACCGGTTTCGGTCGAACTCGACCTTCTTCAGGACAATAAACATATAAACTAAATTAAAGTACAGAGTTAAGATAATGAGGTAAACACAAAAGAAAGAGAGAGCATATAAGAGAGAGAGAGAGAGAGCATCAGATAATGGTTGGGGGCGGGGTAGGAGGAGGGGTCAAGGGAGGGTGGGGGTTAGAGAGGGAGAAAGGGAATAACTTTAAAATGGGACTGGTGGTTAATTCTAATTGTTTGTTTAAAATTTGGCAATTATTTTTCTTTGATTTTAATATTTCTTTATATTAGAAACTAATTATATTATATATCTAGAATATTATCTTAACTCTGTACTTTAATTTAGTTTATATGTTTATTGTCCTGAAGAAGGTCGAGTTCGACCGAAACCGGTCGACGAATATAAATTTAAATAAAGTGGTTTTAAACAAAGAACTTGTTTCATTCTGTGTTATAATTGTTACTCACTCAACTTTTCGAAACATATCTGCCATACAATTAAGATTATAACGGCATGCAAGATAAATTAATATTTTGCAAAAAAGTTGTGAACTCTGATCTCGTACGTTTAATACGTTTCACTGGTTTCAACTAACAATGTCTTAGCAAAAGAAAAAAAACACAAATTAACTAGTTCATGATCCACAGCATATTACTTTACCACTTCCAACTAAGGTCTTGAGAAATCTGTTATAAAGTCTGCAAACGAATTCTTAAAACTAAAAGAAACAAAGATCTGAAAACACTGTCAATAATATCCATTAGTCAAAAGTCTAATACTGCTACCAGTGAAAGTTGACTTCGATGACACGAGTTTTTGCATTCGAAGCACGTATTCATAAATGGCAAGACACATAACCAAATGTCCCCCGTTGTACGATAAAGATATTCATCTCGATACTTCTCTTTTTACATTGCTTCCTCCGAGACAATAAAAAACCATTAATTATTCAACACGACATGCAGTGTAATTAACTTAGGTCTCGTTGAAAAAATAATTTAGAAAGGCTGTTTTGGTACAGTAGTTTTCATTGTCAAACCTAAGAGTCTTTTTTCCTATTACACAATGATATTTTGCTTACATATTATATGACAGGTATTTACTGACTTGATTTATATTTTTTCTCTTCTAGAAGGTATTGACAGATTTGACAATTGCGGCAATAATTCGTGACTGATTATTTTTGCCAGCTTTTCAAAGGTTCTCGTAAAAGTGTAATGGTAATGAGCCTACTTGTAAGATAAACCTTTGACTACCTGGAACCTAGAACCATCAATTAGCCGCAAATTGTTGCAATGAAAAACAAAAGTACTTATCTCAATAGATGTATATATCAAACAACTAATTACACACCTTAGTAATATAACACCGCCATAAAACCAGCATGTGCCTAGCATGGTTGTCGAAAAATCCACTAATTTTGTAACCATCAAAACACTGAATAAAGAAAAAAAATTAAAATTATAACTGGGTTGTTCTTCTTTTTAACCTACATAACTTTTACCACTCTGTCACATTTCCATCAGTCTGTCACATTTTGTTTTTACTATAAATGAATCTATCTGGATCTCAGAGGGGAAATTGTAGCAAGGGGGGAAGGAGGCCTAAAATGCCTATTGGGGGTGACAAGCACGAGCTGCGTGTATACCTATTTGGAATGACAACCCATGTGGCAGAATTAACGTACGATATAAAATTTGTAGGAGACAAGTTTTTGAGATTTTTATAAATATTTTATTAAACATCATTAAAAATAATAATCGTTGTTACTTGATAGGTTCTTTTGGAGTTTAAAAATTGATTTATGTTTTATGTCATCTTATAATTTTTTTGTAACATTATGGAATACACGCAAGTCGAGGTGGCAGAAGACAACCGTGATTTGTATGAAATACACTTCTATCACGAGGAGTTACAACTCTGTAACGTAATTTTTACTACAAAAATATAAACACATATTTTTTTAAAACGCACACGGTCGTTACGTCTTTACTACAGTAGGTTTTAAAGTAATTATAAAATAATAATATTGGTAATTCTGTTGAATTTTTCTCCACTAACTGGTGGAGACAACTTTATGTGGGTTAAAAAGAAGAACGACCCAACAACAGTTCAAAACCCGCTCCGCAGGTTTTTGCTGCTAGGCCCTGCGAGCGGCTTTTGGTTCGGCGTCACCCAGTTTGAGTGTTGGTGACAATTTTATTAATCCAATAGGAACTGGTTCCAAAAATAGCCGGTTCCTTGGATCCACTGCGAAACTGAACAAAGTAAAAACTGGACAAAGTAACCTCGACAGTCATCGGCAATGACGTCATGTATAATATTCAGACGCCAGGCAGAAACCACAACTGCCAGTTACAAGTATAGTCATATTATCGTTAATCTCTTCACATCTGGAGAGTCACGAAGTTACAAATCAAGTAGTACTTACGCCTGCTAGGGGATGCTAATCGTGCGATGTGTTAACGGAAGTGGCGTCATTTGTTGGCGCCAATTTTTTTTTTTTTTTACAGTCAATACCGCACAAGAGTCCCAACTGCTCCCGTCTGGAGCCAGTGAGACTATGGCATCCTAAATTTCAACCGTGCAATCTCTGATCTTAATACTGTTGAATGAAATTTGTTAGAATCTATCGCCTAAAATAAAGATTTTTTTTATGAAAGTTAAAAACATATTTGAATCGTTTCTGGCAGTTGTATCTACCCGCACTTCTAAAAAAAATCGAGTGCAGTTCACACAAAGTAGAAGTGAAACCTTCACAATAACTAACATACATAGTCAACCAATAGGAGCCTTGGAACAATGCGGTAAGGTTTCAGTCTATCTCATTCTCTCGCAGACTAAATCCTATACATGTATGTGTTTGTCTTTTTTTAGTGTTGCTATTTTTCGTTTCATCGAGTTTCAAATCACAATGGTGCTAAAGAAGTTTTCACTTCAATAACATTTTCACGACGTTATAAATTAGTTGAATTTTGTAAATAATTGTTCTTGTGTCAAATCACAGCAATCTAAGAATTTGACTGTTCAGTTCAATTTGACAGTTCATTTTTAAGTCTAGAAAAGTATTTAAACCATCTATACTTTATGAATACGTCTTTACTACATTTGTATAACCCTTTCTGTTATGCGTGCCAAGCGTGTTACTCTTCGAAGGCATTTTTAAATTCTGACTTAGCAACGTGAATATTAGTATCGAAATACATTGAATAATATTCTTACCACATAATTAGTTCACCAAGAAAAGCGTAGTAACATCGATAATTAATTATACACAACCTAATTTATTTGCCGACTGATGTTTAAGAACCGCAAAACTTGGGGTTTATTTATTTAGTAATTTATTTGCCATTAACATATTTTTTCCATCGAAAACGATAACGACCTAGTAATAATGGTAGTTTTCCTTTGACTATTATGATTTTGGCATCAGGCTTCGAATCGGCAGAAAAACAAGACGTTACTGAAATGTAGGCTTTCTTTACTCACATTATCGTACGAGTAAGTCGAAGCATAAATAAAAAGAATTTCGTTTTCAGATTTGGCGGTCGGAAAAATAAGCATAGGCTTATTTTCTCATTTTGACACGGGAGATTTTTCATGAGATACGCCACATATTACAATAATATTTTCATAAAATACGATGTCTTTCGGTAAAAACAGATTTTATGTATTTTTACTCAGCCTCGAATTCGAGCCCAGATTGGACGTTGATTACTTTGTTGGCAAAACATTGCATATCTATTTCTTACGTTTACGTGATAAAATCCTGATATCTACGTTATTATATTATATTAATCTATAACACATAAAAAACAAATCAAACAATTTCCCACCTATTAAAGTTTTTCTGTATTCATACAAAATTTTTAATTACACGATATCTGCATTTATCACATTTATGAAAAAGAAATCTTTATCAATAGCTATTTCCAATTCCAAGCCTCTTTCTAATTTTTCAGATCATCTAACTATAATTATTATCAATTATCTGAAATTATTATTTATCTATCAGTGGCGTGTATGGATTATTTAATATTTATTCAGAGCGTAATGGTGATTTATACAATTTTTTTATGGAAACAAAGCCTGGTTTCAGAAAAAAAATTGTTTTATACAATAAGGTGAAGTAAAATATTAAATAGCTCTGGTTTAAAAATACTGTCTTTGAAGAATTAGTGTTAGATGAATAATTGGAAAAGGGTTTCCTTTTTCACATCATTGCTTCCAAGATGAATACATTTATCAAGATTTATTAGTTAACTTTCTTTTACTCCACATTCGACCCTAAGGAAAATAATTTCCCTCAGGGCCTATGTCATCTGAGATGCTGTGTCGAGTCTTTTTGAGGAGAGGAAGGAATGAACATTACCCATGTTGTAAGAAGGAGGAAACACAGAAGCTGACAAATCTTTCCACAGCCGAGCTGTTGAACTCCAGAATGAATCTAAGAAACGACCCGTTCTCATGTGACAAATGTCAACCGTATACATATATTGGGCGCGCGTTTGGCGTATTTTACGACTATGCACTGGTGCCGGAGAGATCAATGACGCTAGTTCCTCAGAGCATCTTCCGTTGAAATACCGGTAGAACACGGTTAGCATTCCCACCCGACGCCTGTGCTCTAAAGATAGCAATCCGTTTGTTAAGATGGGAGAATCTATCAAACGGACCGCCCGTTTCTGCACAGAGTCAAGGGTTTTTTTCAGGTATTTTGGAGCTCCAGACTAGAAGTGGCTGTCAAATTCAATCATGGGGCGCACTTGCGATTTGCACAATACCAGTACAGTACTATTAAAGTACCTGCGAGCCATGTACAGAATGCCTAGTTTTTGGGAGGTTAATTTAACTCTGGCTTCGATGGAGCCCCCATATCTGAACTGGTCACTTATAGTTACACCCAGCATGTCAATAGAAGGTCTGTTCGGAAGATTGCTTCCGTTGAAGGAGATTAGATATATTACCAAATTATCTCATGATTATGGTGCCCTTTAATGAAACATTAAGATGTATTTCAACAAGCGCGTAAAACAAAACACTTCTGTTAATTAAAACATTAGCAAATATTCACGAAGATGTTTTTGGCTGTAAAAACGTACCTACAAATACGTGCTGTTGAAATTTTTCTCTAAAAAGTTACTGATTGTGTTTTATGGCGAACGAAAGAAGATAAATGAGATTTTAGGAAGGTCACGAAAGAAGACGAGGAAAATATGTGGTCGGTTAAAGTCTATTGTTGGAAAAAGATAGTGTAACCATTTATTAATACGCTTTTATGAGAGCGGATCAAGGGAGGTTGTTGCCAAGGCAACATATCCGAGATTATTACGCTTGGAAGATCGGATATACTAAACTTAATGCGAAACTTTATCCATCGACTGGGAAAATAGGATGGTCACTGAATATTCATAGAAAAATATTCTACCTCTAGACTTGAGGATTAAAATAATAGGAGAATTGAATTGCGGTTGCATTATTTATTTACTCTCTAATGCCTAAGTTAATTTTTTTTGCGATTTTTTTGCTGATGGTTCTGCTTAAAATTTCGAAGGTATTTATTAGCTTAGAACATGATCCTTAAATCCTTAGAGGATCCTTAAAAATTCGAAGGCATTTATTAGCTTTGAACATGATCCTTCCATGAAAAACATAAATATTTATTTAGGATTTATAATTACTAGCTTTTATCCGCGGCTTCGCTCGCATGGTATTAGGGGGAAATTGCTGTAGCGCTTGCACTTATCAATTATCCCCCCCTTCCCCCCTTAATCTTATGTGGACAGTAACCTTCCTATTGTTTCAAAGGTGAAGAGTGTAAAATTTCATCAATAGGTGAGGTGAAGAGTGTAAAATTCCAGAAATAAAATCAACGCAACCCGCCACAGACAATCTTCTTTTAATGCATAGATTGGTGTTGATGGGTGTTATAAATTATTAACATTAGATAATTATTCCACCCGCAATAAAAAAAAATCCATGCATATTAACGCCAGAGCTTACCGATCTAGTAATTATAAATTTGATTTTATTTCCAGAGGTTCTCAAAGTGTACGGCAGTCGGCTGACGGAATATGAGAGGGCAGAGATCGACAAGTTCCCTGATATCTGGTACCTGGGATTGGACTCCGCCAAAGTCCTGGGCAGACCAGGAGCGCCCCTGAACTCGGGATATGACGACGATAACGGCAGCTATAATAAGGTAAGAATTTTTAAAAATCTTTTTTAAAATTCTTATCCTTAAAATAAATGACAACAACATCTTCATCTTTGAGAACTGAATCGTCTAGACTTAATCAATTTCTGATTCCTCTCAAGTTAAGTAATAAAATATTTGTAATCAAAAACGTACTATTGAAGGGTATTCGCTTTGACGTCTAACATTCGGAATCGGGCGAAATCACACACTCCTTACGCAGATGGCGATAAGGTAGAAATTCCCGCTTAACAACGGCCACTGTTATGCAAAAACATCACATATATCGTGATTCACCTGTTTTATTTTGTGAAGTTCAGGCACAAATATTCTAACTATTAAGAACCTCTCCAGACATCTAGCAGACCAAGGATTGAATCCCATGGAATCAAAAAAAATATTTTTGTAAAATCAATATTCTATCTTCAAACCACTCCAAAATGAACAGGCAAAAGAAAACACAAACAAGCGACATCTAGTGTACAAATATTAATAATAAGATGACCGAATGTATAGGAAGGAAAAGGTGCACTGGAAATCGACGACAAAAATATGGAAAAAATCATTCTTTACATTGATAAAAAAAGTGCTTCGAAGTGTTCCCACTCTTGTCTACTTTAGCTTTCTAAAGGTTTCACTTCTACCACATGTTAATTGCACACTCTGATTTTTTTTTCATCACTTTTTTTCAAAGTAGGTGACGAAGTTGCATGTTGTTGAGTTGTCCGGTTACCGCATATTAGATATTTATAACTTGTCCCCGCTTTTTATTGGTTTCTACTCTGGTTTCTATACTGATAGTATATAGTTTCTATACTTATAGGAAAATTAAGAAAACTGATTTATTGATGTGTCAAATACCTGAATTCCCCATTGAAATAAAATCAATGAAATTGAGATGTTACCTTTTGGTTCTGACAACATCTAAGGGCCCTAGTTAATTATATTTTAGAGAGGTATCATTAAGTCAGACATCTTGTTATGAAATCAGTCTCCAAATTGAAAATGTGTTGTGAGTAAATGCTCTTTCATGAGTTAAATTTCCATATTACTAATGAACCAATTCTTCAATTTCAATTTCTTAATCATATACGAAAACAGTTTAATTTTTCTGTAAATAGTATTTACGGTTTCGTAAACCGTATTTAGTTAACTCAAAGAAGTTCTGCTGTGTGAAATATTGTCTTTATCTCATCAGCTCAAGTTATTTAAATGTCCGACCTTATTTGTCAGCTATTTGCGTAACGTCAGTTTTAAAGTCGGTCATTACGAAGTGAACCTCCGTCACCTCTCTGGAGTCCTGGTAACGTCATCGTGACGCGGCGGTTACTTCATGAAACATTTGCTTTTAAAATAAGGTAATAATTGAAATATTAATTTCAGTTCTGATTCTGTCCGTAATTCTGGTTCGATGAACTTTATTATTTGGATTTGCTTTGAATTAAAGTGCCATTTTCATTCAAAATTGAAACTGATGGTGTAGTAGGTACCATAATTATTTCGTTATAAGACTCGGCACCCCGAATTTCTACCAATTTATAACATACTTCCCGTAAACAGTTTTTAAGCTCTTAAAAAAATATATGTCATTCTTGAAGATAATATCTATATTCTCCACGTCGAAACGCAAATTATATAAAATTCCCTCGACAGAAAAAAATCGCAAAGTATGCTCCGAAAATTATTATAAACACATTTTTTTCAGTTATGTATACGAAAAAATTCACAATGTTTCTGTAAATGCTGTTTTAGACAACCCCTACGAGATTTGTGCTCTATTTTAAACGAGTCGTGTTTTATTAAACGTTTTCACAATTTTCGCTTAAATATTATCGTTTTTAACATTATGGCGCTCTCTCTAACATTCGTATTTACATATCTCTCCACGTTCTTCTTTTTGAGCGGGTATACCGCGCCTTAATTATAATCGATTTAATATTACCTCGGTCCCTTTAACATTCGTATTTATATATCCATCTTTCTTCTTCTTTTTGAACGCTTAAATTAATTAATAATTCCATATTTGAAATACGTATTTTTTGTGTTTACATTTTTGACAGTTGTGATAACTTAAAAGTTTGCTAATGATTCCAAAGTAAAATTTCTGATCGTCTCTAGAGTTGACAATGTTTGTTTATGAAAAGCAATTATCAAGGCAATTTTTTTTGCACGTTATAAAGCCTTCAGCTTCACAATTCATACTAATTATAATATCCCAAGATCTTTCACGGGTCTGGGTTAGTAATAAATAATGTTAAATTAGTATAAGTAGTAAGCAAATTTAATTAAATTTGTATGTGGTTAAATTCACTCTTGTACGTGGCAGGTAGGGGGTTTGATCTTCAAACAATATGTGTAGCAAAAATCTGTTTGCTTGAAGTGAGTTATTTGCACTATTGTTTTTTTTTGTGGAGTAAATGGATTTTGGAATCTTTTCTGCTGCCCACTTCACTTCCAGCATAAGCCATTGAGCTTTGAAATATTGATTTTAGATAAATAAAACGTCATTCTTTTTATATTTCAGTATCATTTATCAGCAAATCATTGCCCCTTTGGGTTTCGAAACCTCGGATTTTCACCACGGAAACCACTCAAGACTCAAGGCACAAAGAAGAAGAAGATGATTTGAAGGAAAAATGTATACGTTTGTTAGAGAAAGCGCGTTAAAATAATAATAAAAAAATATTATAATGGCGTAAGCGGCTATTGTGAAAATATTGCAGAAATAACTACTTATTTCAAATAAGGCAAACATCTCGAGAAAAGTATGTACTCCTTTTCACTTTTTACAATATTTAATTTTTTTTTTAATTATAATATATTTTTTTATATGAATACCGCACAAGAGTCCCAACTGCTCCCGTCTGGAGCCAGTGAGACTATGGCATCCTCAATTGGGGTATGTTGTGAGGCTGCAGGTAGTGGGGAGAGGAAGGAGATGGAGAAGAGGAAGGTGGGGACGTACCTGGCTATTCAGATCTGGTTACCATAGACGCTAAAGTCATTTCAAGCAAAGTTTCAATTCTGAATGATGGTCTTACACAAGGGCGGCTGGTTGCACAGTGTGTTCGTGTGCAGCACTGGTAAATTATATCGCCTAAAATTACTTTATAATATCTTACCGAAAAATATAAAATCTATGAATCTCATTACAAATACTACCTATCAATATAAATGTTGAGAGGAGAGCGAATTCTCAAAGTTACGCGCGAAGTTGCCCTGTGCCCGTGTGCAGACCGGTAGCAAGCGGAACGAATTGTGTTTTTGTATCCAATATCTCAAACATCGCTGGCGCGTCAAGCCGGCCATTTGTATGAAAAATCAAGCTATCCGCGTGTGCCACCGGACGGCTTCGCGGCCTTCATCATACTTAACTTAAATTTGGATTTAAGGAAAAAACACTGAACCAAACTGAATAATTCTTTTTTTAATCAAAAGGTAAAGCAAATACCTACATTAAACATAAATTTTCTTTTTTATTGATTTGTGTTTTAAATTATAAAACGCATATCATTAAGGAATTCAATTTTTTTATAGGTAACCTTGACAATTTTACCCACATACGGATTATACATTGTTATAAATACTGTTTATGTACTGTTTATAATGAAATATAAAATAAAATAAATTAAACATTGTTAAAAAAAAAGTTTTTGTTGAAATTTAATTTTTATTTACGACAAATTTGTGTTGTGTTTTTATTTTCTTGGTAGGTACTGAAAAAATATTTGTACAATTTTTTTTTTAATTTTAGTTAAAAAGCGATATGTAGAAGTTTTCGCCCTTCGACAACAGTTTAGAATTGACCTTCTCTCCCAAAAAGATAGTGGAATAATTTTTACCTAATGTTGCTTAGTAAGTGTGGATCTCATAAGTGTGGATTTTCAGTGAACCACCACATTTTCAGAGCAGCGGCCGCCACTGGTCTTACACCAGGGCGATACTGAGAGTATCTTCCACTCTACAACGTGCCGCAAATATACTATATATTATTTTAAATAAATTAATTGTGAAATAACACAAATTCATCAAATAAAATTTTTTGCCCCGCTGGGATTCGATCCCGCGACCTTCGGATTGCCAGTCAAAAGCCTACCGCTAGACAACTTTACCGCCGGTCAGCCGTATTATCCGTATCAGAACAGACATCGTTCAGTGAGGCGGGTAACTTGCTTGTTTTTTCAAGATGTTTTGCCTCAATAAACGTCCGGGTTGCCGGCAATTAAAGGTGAAAAAAAACCTAAATACACTGTGTCTTTTTTCACATACAACATGTTAAATAACAGAACGAATTGTGTTTTATAATTTTTGGAGCATACTTTGCGATTTTTCTATACAGAAGGAATTTCATGTTATTGTTTTTTAATGATAGAGATTATCTTCAAAAACAACTTTTTTGTTACTTAATAATGTTTAGTTGTTACTTGATGGAAATGCTTGTAGTGATAACAGAAATAATGATAATCAAAATTAAATATAAAACATAGTAGTGTCAAATATAATACATAACCAGACAAGAGACAAAATAAAGAAAGAAAGAAAGAAAGAAAGGGTATTACAATAAAGCAGCTAGCTAACTGTTCTCCACGAAGTGTCATGGTAGGAGTTTGTAATTTGTTGACATTGTTGTCTCTAAAAGGGTTCCGCACCCAGTGCATTTCCTCGCTGATTTTTGGGAAATATTCCCGAAAGGTTATTTTTAGAGATACCAAATGTTTAATGATATTGATTTGAACATTTTCGTCAATTTCCAAGTCACAATTGCTGAGCAAATTATGGAGGCATACAAATACTTCAAAGCGTTTGTTTTGAATGGAAGATATCCATAAATCTATCTTTTTCAGCATTATTGCCTCAATACGATCTGAGTGTTTCAGTGAAAGTATTATTCGGTAGAAATTCTAAATACTGGGTCTTAATGCTTCTTCACTGAAGGTGAAGTTGTTGAATATTGAATATAATATAATACCTACTTTAATGTTGGTAATAAATTTTGCAGAAATTAGTGGGAATTCGATGTTATTACTTCAATAAACAAATTAATTAATTTCAACGAGTCATATTGGCATTTTCAATATCAGCCGGGAGGTCATTATTCTCGTTATATTATTCTAAAAGTAGGGAAATGTGTTAATACCGGCCTATCGGAACACTGTGACACTTGCATAAGCAAATACGGAATTCTTAGCCTAGTGGTGTACACATAAGACTTGGAAAGTGGAAAGCAAATATGTTCTATTTTTATACAACTCAAACACATGATTTTTTTATCGGTATTGATAGATCTAACATGAAAAAAAAAATCAAAACTAAAAACCAAACCTCATCTTCCAACCCGGCTGGTCACCGTGGAAGATCAAGACCAAAACCCTCTGAAGAAGACAAACACAAGAAATACTTAACCCTACAAACGAAACAAAAGATGAACTTTACATAGTAACCTATAACGTCAGAACTTTATCTATCAAATGTTATCTTTAGAGGAGGCCTTCACCTTCGCCTCAGAGAGGTGTTCTTGCATATGAATAATTTAAGATAACTATGTTACATTTTTCATCAAGATTGTAAATAGATAAATATGTAAAACTATGATTTTTATAACTCTGTAACATGCCTTTTGGCAAGAAATAAAAGGCTTATTATTATTATTGATAGATCTTATAATGTTTATTAAATTTGTTTTTGTGTCCAAATTTTTTTTAGAAAGGGTTCACCGCTATCGTAATTAATATTTGGGTTATTGTTATTATGCCATGATGCGCTTCCTCGTTCTTTAGCCAACGTTTCAAGCAACATTACAGCGCCCATCATCATCATTGCAGATTGTGAATAATTGCGAGTTTATGTGTGTAGAAGTAAAACCGTTTTGCGCGAGTTAATTCTTGTAGGGCCCGTATTTCAGTATAATAAATAGTTCAATTAATGTGGTGTTCGACGTTTAGTTTTGGTGTAGCCGTCAAATACCGGATATTAAGAACTATTAAGGTTGGTTCCGTGAATTTTCAACCCGCGCCAAAATATCCTCGACAAAATATCCTACGGACAAAACATCCCACAACAAAATAACTACTAAAATCTAGCCTAACCTAACCTCACATAATCTAACCTAACCTAACCCAACCTAACAATAAAGTAGGACAAAAATAATACAGATATCATGTAAAGACAATAAATTATTTTCGTTATTTGTTTTTGGGGTGTTATGCCGTGTTGCGCTACCTCCTACTTTAGCCAAAGTTTCGGAGAGCGTTACAGTGTCCATTATCAGGGCAGATGTTTAATTGGCTAAAGAAGGAGGTAGCGCAACACGGTATAACACCCCAAAAACAAATAACGACAATACTTTTGGCTGTGAAAATCTAAAAACGTAACCAATAAATTATTGTTCAAAAGTAGTAAAATGTAGGTTAGGTTTTTGTAGATATTTTGTTGGAGGATGCTTTGTCCGTAGGATATTTTGTCGAGGATATTTTATCGGTGATATTTTGTTGCGGGATGAAAATGCGGGTAAGCCTCATCATATTAACATTAATTGGACAATAATTGCAAATTTCAATTGCATAATTAATTATATTAATTAATCCTATATAATAAGGAGATAGCTCTTGATTGATTATAGGAAATCTGAAAATTGCTGAAACATGGCGTGGCAACTGTAATAAATAATTAGGTCCAACTTTCTGATAATATCATTAGTTATATTGATTCTGTTTGACGGTCTTTTCCCCCCGAAAGGAGGCATTTAACGATATTTCAGGGTGAATGGCGTAGGTATTATTATTTCATTGTTCCCCGGAACACAGAGTCTTTAGCGAGGATATTTTATAGTCTTTTGGGAATATTTATAGGCTATCGACTAACTCGGTACGGTACCTACACGCTACACGACCTACAAACACGTGTCTCCGGCGACTCTAATTAAATTTGCGCCTCACGGGGACTTACAGGCGGTGATATTACATTACGTAAAAGCTGTTCGAGTCGCCTACCAAGTGTGATGTATCTGAAATCCGTGGATTACGTTTTTACAGTATGATAGAAGGCATTGGTATCGAACCTTTTGACATCCGTAGTCCATACTGAGTGAAGTGGAGTTGTCCGCAATTGGGGAACATAAATTATTTGGCGTGTGTGCCATGGCGCCACGCCAAAATTTTCATTTTTTTTTATATTTTGAAATGCGATTTTAATCCTTATGTATAAAGAAAACGTATGAAGAACAAGGTCAGAATCGCTTGGGGCATTCTTGTTCTTAAGGTGTAAAATACCGTGAACACAACTAGCCACTCGGAATAATTTGTATTAAATTCTCTATGGCGTCCGAGTGTCATTTTTCCCGATATTTGAGCTGTCAAATTAGCTAGAGTCGTTCTCGTGAAAAAAAAGTAAAACATTTAAATTCATCGAATAAACGCAAGTAATGTTGTTTTTATGCATAGTTTATTGTTCAAGAAAAGTGTTTCAGTCTTTCGTTATGGTGAGGGGGTCAGAGGGGGACATCTAGGTCTGCGAGCCAGTCTAGGGCCTCAGGCGTTGCCTTGTGGACCTCATCAATCCCGCCGGGGAAAGAATGGAGTGGGATTCGTTGACCACATGTTCGGTGGTCTGCTCCTCACCGCATTCACACATCTCCGACTCTTTAAGGCCCCATCTATAGGCCACAACGGCTATAGGAGCACCTTATCCTATTGATGGCGGACCGAGGCAATGAGAACCCAGGCTGTCTCTCAGTGGGCTCTTGTACGAGATGGGCATTTTTCACCTTGGCCGATTGCCACTCAAGCTTCCACCTATCTGGGGTGAGAGGTGAATGGAAGAGTCTTTCTCATTCTGTCCAGAAGGGTTTTCGGGACTTCAAGCGGCATGCCGGGTGAGAGACGACATCATCGTGCTAAGATAGCGCTTTTTTGCAGCGCCTTCTTGTACTCCCTTAGTGTTGCAATCTCTCGCCTGATATTTGGCGGGGTTATATTTGCAAGTACGGTGTTTCAGTAAATATAATATACGATAGCACAAAATAAACCCACAAAATATTACGTCAAGGTCAAAACATCGCGATTTTACGTCGTTTCCTCCCTGTATTTAACAGGTCAGATTAACAGGTGAATGTGTCTCTTCGGGCCCATATCATAAGCACATTGTAACGTTCTGCAATCTCTGTGATTGGGATTAATTGATATGTGTTCGGGAATTTCCAATAAGCTCGAGGTTTGTCGAGATTACAAGTCTTATAACGTTATTTAACACTTTATTAACGTTATAGTGTGGTTTACAATGCAGATTTACCTGAACATCCATTCAATTGGATGCTTTGAGTAATTCTGAAGCCAGTGATCTCGACACTGAAGAAGCCTGGCTATCGATCGTATATCATCGGCTATTTCCGTGCATTAGACACGACCGGCGACGGTTGTCACTTTTTTAAGGTACCTACGACTTAACTGACATCTGTTTAGACACATAAAAACTACATATAACTACCTATACTAACGACATCTGTTGAAGGACACATCGATACGGACTTTATTATTTGTTTTTGTTAGTTCATTGGCGGTTTATGTTTTGTCTCTTTCTGTATGTATGTATAAGCTCAAACAATATATTTTTTATCAATTTAATTTTATACTCTGAAGACGCTTGTATTAAGCGAAAACGGTCGGTTTTAAAAAATTAAATAAATAACTCGTTTTCACCGACATTTATTTTAGTTAATGTGTCAAACCACAAAGTGACTGCTTACTACCAAAATATATGATTTTTTTCTTTGGGTTAAATTAACATAAAAAATGAAACGAAGTGCCTAGTACCGCGGGTTGGAAACCCCTGATAAAGCAAATAAAAACCTAGTAGGTCACGAGGCAAAGCGATTTAAAAGACTGACGTAAATTTTAATGACGGCTTTAGCAGATAATGTGAAATAAGCTTCATTGTGATGATGCCTTCAGCAGGCGAAAGCGCTGTCGCGTGTAATAATAATTACACAGCAGAATTCGTTTGTAAATAAACTGTTTTTATTAATTGAATACTTATTAATATATTGAATATTTAAAATCAAAATAAAGTGGAGTTCTACATTTAAAACATGGCAATAAATTTCGATTTTAATTTTATATATTACTTATTTTATTTTTTTGGCAATTAAAGGGTTAAAAACTTCCAGGTCAGCCAGGTCTGTGCTTCTCGAATCATTTAAAAAATACAGACATTGGACATCTTTCTAATTTGACCTTAAAAATTCCAACATTGATGGCGATTAAAATTTAAAATGAAAAGATTAAACTAAAAAAATTTTTTCCACAAAATCGATCACAAAATGTGATATATATTCACCAGTTTCCTGATTGTACTTCGAAAATACGGTGAATTCTCATGTATTCATATTTATATTATACATTCGTTTACTTAATCATGGAGGTATCGAAGACTGAATAAATTATTTTTTAGCATTGCAGATAACGTTTGTGCATATTGTGATCTATATATAATATTTAATCACTGAAAACAATATTAGCGACTCTCAATAGTAAATTTAAAACACAAAAATCAGTAGGTTCGTTACGTTTGGTGATTTTGCAGGGGTGCCCGGGGATGGGTTGAGGTTTGTGCGGGTCTTGGCGGCCCACCGGCTGCATGGCTGGCCAGATGACTTTGACTTCTTTAACGGTACTCTCTAGGAACATCTTGCAACGCGGTGAGAGGGATGAATTCATACGTCCTGGACACACTAACCCCCAGATTTCTACCCATCTCTAATACACTTATCCTTCACAGAACTTCCTATCCTTCCTTTCCTAAAAAGACCCTCCACACAGCATCTCCAAGGATGACATAGGCCCTGAGGGGAATCAATTTCCTCAGGGCCTCCTGTGTGGCCTCACACTTCAATATTATCCTTGTAACTAAATTACATTCTTTCAAACTTATCGTCACGGTAGGTGTCTACGGAGACGTCACGGTGCTGTGTGTGAGAGATGCAAGAAAATTATAACTTTTTTCCTTTAGAGGAAACAGACGTTCATTGTGTATCTCATCTTTTGAAAGAGCTGTAGCATTATTGTGATAAGGAACGTATGTTTATTACATTTTTTATGCCGTCACGGTACAGTAATCGTGGATCGTAACGGTAATAATAAAAGCGTCATTAGCTCAGTAGTAGTGCATCGCCCGGCAAAATCTACAAAATTTTGTTTCGCACCAAACAACAATGGCATAGTCCATATTTGCACGGGTGATGACATTTTCAATATTCTCACGATCATTTCAAACAGGAGCTTAAAAACGAAAAATATACAAATAAAATCCCGCACAGAGTAAATAGCAGGAACAACATTTTCATGAAAACTGAATAAATATTTAAATTGCTTGTTAACAACATTGCGGAGGCCACTGAATGAATAAAGTTCCGGACAAGGCCAGAGGCTGGGGGTGGGATTTAGGGGGATGAAAGGGGAAAGAGGGATCATAGTACAGTACATAGAGAAGAGCGTTCTGGGAAGAGTTTTCTATCCATCTCTCCTCCCCCTCTCCGTGAGGGAGAATGTAGCATTAAATATAAAAGGGTGAAACGAGTTTTAAAATCTAATTATGAGACACGTTCTGCTTTGAGTATCTGTGCTATGGAGAGCGTTTTATACGTGGGAAAGGTGTCACATTTTAAAATATCGTGATATTAAATCACACCACCTCATTAAAATCGTATGCGCTGTTCGAAATATGTATGTGGGACGCTCTGTTATGGCGATTTTTTTGTTTGAAATATTTGTAATATATTCATGCTTTCGTAAAACGTGTTTTATCGTGTAACATTTTTGTTTGAACCTTTTAAAATGAGATGGAATGTAAATTTTGCACGTATTATCTCAAAAGAAAATATAAGTGACGTGTTGAATATTGTTTAAACAATGTATATGGATTCTTTTTTCCGAAAAAAAAATCATTTAAGACTTTAATAAACATACTAATTAATAACTTAGATACTATTTTCCATGGTAAAACATGAAGGCGGTGTTAGTTTGTTATGATTTATTTTTTCGCTAACATCCTACTGCCGAGCGATTCTCTATCTTTTGTGAGATCGAGATAGATCTCGGGCGAGATCTCCTGTCAGATTTGTGTGATTTTATTCGGCTGTTAGTTGCTTTTTCTATGGGCCGATGTCAGAATTTCAGCTGTAAGAATACTGAATGCACAAAAGTTTTATAAACATTGATTCGAATCCATAATAAATGTCAAGAAAAGCCTTACATATATTTCATAGAAAACTAGAACTTATCTAAAGGCGAAAATATTGTTTTAACAAGTTAAACCAAATTTATTGGGATGTTATCACAGGCATCTAAAACTTATTAGCATGTTACCGCAGTCATTGCAAACAATATTACAAATGTAGCACCTCCTAAAACACGTTAATACTAATAATTATTCAGGGTGCGATCCTGTTTGAGGAAAGGCATGTTCATTTTTTGCTCAGATCAGTCAAAAAACTAGCTAGGGCAAAAACTAGGTTAATTTGTTCGCTTTTCGGAATAAATCATTTACCGTAGGTCTCAAAGAAATTGTTGTTTCTCTCTTACTATCGTGGATAGAAAGATCTTAACGGCATTAGAAAGAGAAAACACAACGCTTTGCATTCAAATCAAAAAATTAACTACAAACTTATTAAAATATACAACTTTACGAAACCAAAGTCTCCGGCGGCAATTAAAAAAAAATTATGAAACATTGCAAATTTTTTATTAATTATTTTTACGTGAAATCACAAAAATACGAAATGACACACCATAACGTTTATAATACATTTGTCTAAAAACATATTTTTGTTAGAAAAAACGTAAGGTGAGCCATTTTTTAAACTTTAATGTTTGCTTTCAAAAATTTTGTTTAAAAAAATTACATATTTCTATCAATAAGCGCATTTCATCACCTTTCAAAAACAGTTTTTGATTTTTGAATACGTTCTCAGATATTCCATTTATTTGAATTTTATTGCAAAGCGGAAATATTCTGACTAAGACATAATATGGTCGAGGCCTGAGGGATTAAAACAAATTTGAAGAACCCTTGCCCCGTTGAAAAATGTTCCTACATTGTAATAAGGTTAACTTACGCCTACATAAGACTTTTCGCAAAGAGTTGCCGTTGATAATAATCAGAAATACCGATGTTTTTCACTTACATGTGAATGTCTCGTCTTGAATACTAAACCGAGTAATGTTTTGGGACTTCTTTCGTAATCGGACGTAACACTGTATGTGCAGAACATAACAAAAACTGTTACACTTTTGACCGAGTGAACTAAATAATTTAGAATAAATACTTTTGAGAGAGTTGTCCTCAAATAGTTTAACGTTTGTCTTTTTTTCGACATGATTCATGAAACAACACCGATAAAAACACGGAGAAACTCATTTTATGAAACAATAATTATCTAGGATTTGAGTTGAGAGAGTTATTGGAATCAATTTGACAATGATTTGAACTTTGAAATCTGTACCTCAGGGGCATGACACATCATATCCATTTTTACCAAAAAACGCAATAGAACTGTTGTACATTTTTACCATCTACAATTGCTAAACTGTTACTAGCATTATTTACAAATTAATATCTACATAAACTTATATTACAAATACGATACTGCGTGTGTTTGTTTTTTACGCTTTCACGCATAAATCACTAAACCGATTTTTAAAATTCTTGAATGCTAAACTATTACTAGCATTATTTACAAACTAATATCTATACTAATATTATAAATGCGAAACTGTGTGTGTTTGTTTGTTACGCTTTCACGCATAAACCACCACACCGATTTTAATTATTCTTTCACCAATAGAAAGCTACATTATATGCGAGTAATATAGGCTGTATATAACGGCAAGCTCTGGCGTCATGAAATTATACATTTTAATATATTATATTTATTATAAGTTTTCTGTCCCTAACAAAAGCGAGTTATTGCTAAGCAAAACAAATCGTTGCCGTGGAAACGATATTGATATATTTGCCGGAAATTTTATTTCAGGCGTCGTAGTTAATATCTATCTCTAAAAATGAATCGCCGAAATGTATGTACGCGTATAACTGCCGAATGACTGCACCAAATTGAATAATAATTTTTTTATTCAATTTGGCATGATGAAATTTGTAATAGGTGACACGCGAGCCGTTTGAAAACTGAATATACCGGGACTGCATTTATGGAATGCGGGAGGGGGAGGGGAACTCGGGTATGGGGTTTACAGGAGGGGAACCAGGGAGGGGGGAGGGGAACCAGGGAAGGGGGAGGGGAACTTAGAAGGGGGGTTCACGGGACGGGGGAAGGGGGGAAGTGGAGTGAGGAAAGGGAAGGTTGAGGAGGCGGAGTGAGAACGCGAGTGGGGAAGGGAACGCGGGAGAGGGAGGGGAGTTGGAAGAGGAACGGGACTAGTAGGAAAGGACAAGCAGGGAGAAACAATTTCTTTATTGAATGGCATAGCAACGCTTGCTGGGTACCAGCTGGTAATAAAATAAATTACACAGTGTATTTTTAATTACGTATTACACTGTAAGTTACACTGTTTTCATCATTGAAGATTATATTAGTGAGTCATAAACGAATATTTGAAGTAGAAAATCAGAAACAGAGAGAGATCTAGGAATTGAACCCAGGACCACAGCCTGGCCGGGGCTCCCCTAATTCGATCCTTTCCTCTTCGGTCTTATTTAACTGTATCATACTTCGACTAAGAACTCCCAACATTTTATTCATTTACTTTTATTCAATGATTCAATATTACAATTTTCAGGATTTACTCAAAAAATTATTCCAAAAATAAAAACTAAAATAATCACTCTAGACTTGCAGAATAGCCAATAATGTCGCACATTAAATAAAATTGGATTAATTTATCCAAGACACTCTTCAGATAGCATTTAGTTCGAGACGAATCTTGCAAACATACATAAAGATAGCAGCCAATAAAAATATGCTTTAAGAAAATGAAGATAATCTTGGGAGTTCTTAGTCGAAGTATTATACAGTGATTGAAGGGGAAAGGGTTGAATTAGCTCATTGATTAGAACAGAGCTCCGATAAAGCTACGGTCCAGGGTTCAATTCTTAGATGACGTATCTTTTTCTAATTTTTCTGTTTCAAATATTCGTTAGAGACGCTTATATTGACTTCAGTAATTAAATATTATTTTCGTTAGGGCCTATTTATAACACTATAAATAAAATAAAACTAACTTACCAACCATCACGACTTTTCCCCGCAGGGGTAGGCAGAGAGGACGGACGGCCACACAACTCTATCTTTGCACACACTCCTTGCCTCGTTCACATTCATACATCGTCTCATACATGCTCTTCTATTATTCTGACTCTTGACATGGCCCGACTCAAGTATCTGATTCACTTGGTCGTGCCATATCTTCCTCGGGCGTCCCAGACTTCTTCTGCCGTTCACATTTGCGTCATATATTTTCCTTACACTGCCTTGCTCGTTCATTTTTTCTACATGTCCAAACCATCTGAGCGTCCCTTTCTTAATTTTACTCATTACGCTTACATCAGCCTTGCATTCTTTTCGGATCTGCACGTTTCTCACACGATCGTTTATGGTTTTACCACACATTCACCTCAGGGATCTCGTTTCTACAGCATTCAGTCTACTTTCATCCTTCCTCTGCCAGTTCCACGCCTCACTGCCATATATCAGGATAGGTACCAGCACAAGATTATGGACGGCTAGCTTCGCTTCTTTGGACAGATTTTTGTTGGCGCCTCCATAAATAATATGTTATAATATTATCAATATTTACAACACTATAAATTAAAGCTGTACGCCTCTAATAACCTTTTTTCAAGTTACATCATGTTCCATAACATTGTATATTATGGCATTTTTAACGTTCAGCCTAATGAACAATTTTATTGAATGATCATTTTTCTTCTTTCCCATAAAGCTGTATAAATGAACATAACGTCCTATGTCTCTCAGGTATAGAAATAAATCTGTGAAAAAACACTGGTAGTATTGATGTTTGCAATCAAACTAAAAACGAAGTAAAAATCTCAAAAACTATAAAAAGGCAACTGAAACAAAATTAGTTAGTTGAATTATGTAATTTTTAATATCGGTGTGACTGGGTCTCCAGTACCCGGTGAGTTTTTTGCACGCCGTTTTACCGACTGAGTTGGTCGGAAGTCAGTTTTTCGTTGATAAAGATTAATTAGATAGTGTTATTTCGAAAGAACCTTTTATCGTTGACTGATTAAGGAAATGGCGGAGATTGAATGATTTTTCCAGATAGGTACTCGCGGTGCGGTGCGTCGTGTAGTAATCTGTATTTTCCGTGAATGATTAGATTCGTCAGTCAATCAACGGAAATGAAAACAATAGGCTTGTTCATCGAAGATAAACACAATTGTGAACACCTTTACGTATTAACGTCAGTGTTTTTTTTATGTTACTTTGTTTATAATTCGCTATACACCCGCCTTCATGGCAAACTAATTTAATTGCAAATATTTACAAGACAGCATTTTTTCACGTGAATACCACACAAGAGTCCCAACTGCTCCCCTCTGGAGCCAGTGAGACTATGGCATCCCCAATTGGGATACGTTGTGAGGTTGACGGTAGTGGGAAGGGGAAGGAGATGGGGAAGAGGAAGGTGAAGAAGTACATGAAGTACATGTCAGATCTGGTTACCAAACACGGCTAAAGCCATTTCAAGTAACGTTTCAATTCTGAATGGTGGTTTTACACCAGGGCGATACTGAAAGTCAAATAATATTTATGTGCGCACGGGCCGTGTTCGAACCCGTGACCTTAGGATTGCGAGTAGAGAGTCATAAAGCTAATTGTAATATTATGAGAGTGTTTCACCTTTTCGTACTTCACTGTTTTACGGCCCCGTAACCGAAAAGAAGAAGATGGAGAGATATGTAATTACGAATGTTGGAGAGAGCGCGCTAATATTTAAATAAAAAATTGAAGCGAAAATTATGAAAAAGCTTAATAAAACATGACTCGCTTAAAATAGAGCAAACATCTCGTGGAAAGTATCATTTAAAGAAACATTGTGAATTTTTACACAAATATAACTTGTAAAATAATAGAAATAGACTTGTTTTAAATAATTTTCGGAGCACACTTTCCGATTTTTTTCTATCGAGGGAATTTCATATAATTTGCGTTTCGGCGTGGAATGTATCTAGATATTATCTTCAAAAATAACATATATTTTTTTAAGAGCTTAAAAACTTCAACTTCGTTTAAGGGAGATATGTAAGAAATCGGTCGAAATTCGAATAGCGGCGGCTTAACCATGTCATTGACATTTTTTTAATTTGTATTATTTAAAATCTATCCAAAAACCTTAATTCAGTTTATTCGTTGAATTACCTACTTTTTATATAGTATTGATATTAAGTAAATATAAAATTAATTTTTAAGTTAAGCAATAAATCTTTTCATTTTATTTCCGTCACAATGCAATCTTCCAGAGTGGAAGATACTCTTAGTATCGCCCTGGTGTAAGATCACCATTCATAATTGAAACGTTGTTTGAAATAGCTTTAGCCGTGTTAGGTGACCACATCTGAACAGCTAGATATTTCCTCACCTTCTTTTCCCTACCTCCTTCCCCTTCGCACTACCTTCCCCTCCGCACTACCTTCAACCTCACAATATACCCCAATTTTGGGGATGCCATGGTATTACTGGCTACAGACGGGAGCAGTTGGAACTCTTGTCTAAATTTATTTATTTCATTTTTATTTAGTAAAATATTTACACATTTGTGTACATTATTTATAAAATGTTTTGACTGTCCAACTAGGATGATTCCCGTTTTAGGACAGTCAAATTAGGATAAGTGTGAATATATATGGACCATGACTTATACAAAAAGAGGGAAAATTGAGGAAATGAAAAGAAGAGAAAGAATAAAACATAACATTGGAAACTTAAAAGCGTATTACATGTATTAAGCGTATTAATTGTATGTTAATATATCTTTTCTCATTTTGTTGTTTATTATGTTGTAATTGGGTAGTTTCATTAACAAAAAAATGCTTTACTGTAATTAGTTTTTAAGGACCACATATTTAATTTTTTATGAAAATCTGTATTTCAAATAAAAATAAAAAAAAATTACGCTTTGAGAAACGGGATAATTTATAACTTTATAACGAAATTAATAAATTTGTTTTTTAATAATACCAGAATATCAATCAGTATTTTATAATAAAAATAGTACGAGATACACACAATAAAAACTGGTTAAAAATAAATAGTCTGTCAATTAAGAGTAGAAAAAATTAAAAACGAAACTACAAAATTTGTAGGCTGGTAACAGTAATTTAACTGCCAAATATCCTTTTAAAGCGCAATGACACTGAAAATGAACTGTAAATCACATTCTTTAAAACATGTTGTTCGTGTAGAAAAAAAATTTAAATCTAAGAAGCACTGTTGTTAAGGAACCTACTTAATGATATAAATTTGATTAAATTCTGTTTTACAAAGTGATTTGCTTTCATTTTATTTAACATAAATTTGAATTTAACAGCAGATAGAAAGGAAGAATCACAACGTGAGTTTATTTACCCTATTTTAGATCTGACTGAGTTAAATATATTCATATCTAAAATTAGAGACATTTTGATAATCAAAATCTCGGCAACGGTAGGTACTTTTTTTTTCAAGGTTTAATTTATTTATTATAAATACATAGTAATACAATATGACAGCAAAAAATAATATATTACACAGAAAAAAGAAAAGTCCCAATAAACTACTTTTTAGCAGTTTGTCGACTTAAGCTAGTATTAAATAAATGTGAGCAATTTCTAAACTGTGCTTTATATTTTATTACAATATGGTTATTCTTCATTATATTAACACAGAATTACAAAGGCATAATATACCTACACATACGCTATTCTAATTTTGAGATCAATGGGTATCTTTATTGCGATGAAAAAATATTTTTTTTCACTTTTACGCCTTTTTAATTTTTTTATAAAAATGTAGATTACACAGATTTACATTTACACCATGGGTTATTTTTTTAGTCTTGCCATTTGAAAAACAGTGGCGGCCTCCTATGTTTTCTACTCTTATTTGACAACTGTGCTTTTTAATTTTTTATAAATTTTTATTATCATCAAATAAATTGGTACAGAAGATACAAATCGTGGGCAGTTTTGTAGTAAAAAAATAATTTAAAAAATTATCATCTTTTATAAAGTGGAAAATAAACATTTTTAATCATTTTGGATAGGATAAAAACTCGTTTTATAAATAATAATATTGTAAAGTTATTATTGAAATACGATTTTGTTTTATGACTTGTGCATACATAATACGTACGTACATAGATAACACATCAGATCAGAATGCAAAATCCAGTTCTAATTGGATCTCTAGTACTCCAAGTTTCATGAAACACGTTGTATATTTAATGCATGCTACCTAGCTATAAAACATCAATATGCTTTTCAGTGCAATCACTAGGGATTTGTACCTCGGCTTATTCCATTGTATGTCCATATCAATATTCAAATCCTCTTGCATAACGCAGAATTCTTCGAAAAACCTTTTTGGCTAACAACCAGTTTTCAGAATTAATCTTTATATTAAGATACGTTTTTGTGCATTTCTTTTCTTTGATTATTTTATCTGCATCCAATAAACGCAAGTCCGGAAAGTGACATTATTTCAAAGAGCTCTTAATCAATGCGCTGTGTTCGCTTTCACTTTTGTTTTGTTTTGATGAGGTGACTAGGATTCTCAGTTGCAATTACAAAAACATTTTAAAACTTCACTTTGCGCTCAACATAAAAAGAGTCTACGCATAAAAATTGTTAGGTCACAGAGTATAGGATATGTTCCGGTTAATAAAAGTAACCTCATCGATCGAGCGTGAGAAAAGGCCGCATCACTGATATGGCAAATGTACCAGACTGGAGACTTAACCCTTCAGGCTAATTTTTTCGTTTTTCGGAACAACTCATATAGGTCTCATAGAAATCGTTGTGCCTCCCTTACTATCATAGTGAGAAATATGATATGAATGAGAAAGAGAAAAGAAATCAGAGTGTGCAGTTCACACGCGGTAGAAGTGAAATCTTCAGTAAACTTAAGTAGACAAGATTGGGGAGGTTATCAAGCACTGCACAAAGAAGAGACCGATTATACTCGTACTATCTCAATCTCTCTCGCAGGCTCAATACAGATGTATGTCATTGAAGAAGAAGATAACAATAATAATCTAATCGAAAATATGAAAGAGAACAAGACACAGAAAAATAGAAAAAGACAATGGTCGCAACTGGCACTCAAACCCAGACCTCTTGTCTAACCGGGATGTGTGGATTCGAGTTCCAGTTGCGACCATTGTCTTTTTCTATTTTTCTGTGTCTTGTTCTCTTTCATATTTTCGTTTAAATTATTATTGTTATCTTCTTCTTCAATGATATATAACATTGATGAGAATTGCCTTCAAAAGTTATAAAAAGAGAGTTTTTCTTACAAAAAAAACAAATGTATGTGTTTGTCTCTTTTTAGTGCCGCTATTTTTCGCTTCATCAAGTTTCAAATCACAACGATGATAAAGAAGTTTTCACTTCAATATCACGCTATATATTCAAATCTAAAAGTTAACCACAAAATAAATAAAATGTACACATTTGTGAAACCAAAGTTTCGGATCACAATTTACATAAAAATGATGAAAATTTTTGGAATTTTTTATTAATTATTTTTACATGGAACGACAGAAAATTGAAGTAACAATAACGTTTGTAATACTTTTGTCCAATTAAATATGTATGCGTTTTTACTTTTTTTCGTTGTCAGTGATTTTAGTTAGAAAAACGTAAAGTGAGTCATTTTAAAAACTTTTTTTATTTGCATGCAAAATTTTCATTTATTTCGATTTTAAAATTTTAAAATTTTATCATCTTTTAAAAACATTTTTCCAACATGTTCAATACATTATATTTATTTGGTTTTTACTCTAATTAAATATGGTCGAGGTCTGTAGGGTTAAGAGCTATCACCCAATACGTGTAACAGATACTAGAGAATACATAGATTTCACTGTTGCATAACTCCAATGACCAACATTTCCACGCATGCCGGAAGAATTCGCGATCGTAAAGTCATTAACGCCGAGACAAATTTGGTAACCAAAAAACATAATGATTTTATCGAAAAGTTATTATTTATTATTATTATTGGGTGAACGTTCAATGTTGGCGTTGTTTGACGTTACGGTAATGAAATATATATTATACAACGTTATTTATTCATTTTAATTGTAATAGAAAATTGCAAAATAGTTTTCGGTTTCACCCGCGTAATGATCGATATGCTATATTTATCGTTGATTTGTTTTTATCTGCCGGCACTTATGGGTGCCTTAGATGTTCCGCTCTGTGACACTATGGCATAAAATTGACAATGAATGAAATAATTAATAACGTTATAAGTAGACGTTTACGTAACTTGGTATCAGAGCTTAAAGAAGGTTTTTATAGACTGGAATCTGTAGCTGTGAACTTTTTTTTTACATTAAGCCTCGATTACATTGAGCGAGTTTACAAGCTACTAGTCGGCTTATTCACTATCTGCTAGTGAACTCGCTCAGCGTAATCATATTACTAGCTAACTAGCAGATTTTACACTGAAGGAGTTTACTAGCAGATAGTGAATAGCCGGCTAGTAGCCGGGTATTGCCGCTGCACAGAAGAGACCCTGCGGAAAATAATTCCCCTCAGAGCCTATGTTATCTTTGGGAATGCTGTGTGACGGATCTTTTAAGACAAAAGAAGGAGATGAAGTTCTGGAAAGGAAAGAGGGGGGTATTACAAGAAAATACTCTATGTCTGTACGTTTTGTTTTTTTTTTTTAAATACATTGTCTAGTTTGTATACTGACTGAACGTCTTGCTAATGCCGTTCAAACCAGGCAATTTTAACGATTTTCGGAGGGTCCTAACTTCTATTAGAAGTAACTTACAAAAAAAAGCAAGTGCAAAGCAGTGGTTGATATCTACACTATAATAAAAAAAATAAACATTGGAAGTAGTGCCAAAACCCAGAGAGGAATTGGGGAATACGTTTGTACGGACAAAATGCCTTCCGGTTTTCTCTTAATATACGCAAGAAAGAACTTCTGTCGACGACTTTTCCAATATATCATCAGAGATAATTGATGGTTCCTCTTAATACGTAACATAGTTGCGTCATGACTCATGATTAAAGGAAGTGGACACTTGACTAAAGGCGCATCATTAATATCGCTCTCGTTAGCGAAGAAAAGTAATTTTTGTTCCGCAATAATTTGATTTAATGGTTTGAAAATTAGATGCGTGTGAAAAAAAAACCATGCTCATCAAATATAATACTAAGTTTCCATGGGAATAAACATTGATGGATGTTTTTCTAAGAGATATTTTCTCTTTGAAAATTTAAAACTAAGGTAAAAACTCTTACGTAAAAGGAAACTGGAATCTTTGTAAGACTTTTATAGAATTAAATGGAAAGGTTTTTCTTGGTGTAATTTAAAACAGAGTTATTGCACAATTTACTTGCAATATATATTATTATACATTTTAGGCAAACGAAGTTCAATTTTTATTGGAACAACTCTCTTTTTATAATTTTTGAAGGTTATTCCCATCAATGAATTATATCATTGAAGAAGAAGATTACAATAATAATCTAAACGAAAATATGAAAGAGAACAAGGCACAGAAAAATAAAAAGATAACGGTCACAACTGGTACCCAAATCCAGAACCTCTCGTCTTACCGGAACAAACGTCTTACCTATTCGGCTACTGCCACCTCTTATTTGAACGTCGTAATTGTCAATCTCATATTTAAAATAAACAATATTATATTCGACTAATTTCCCAGTTGCGGCCATTATCTTTTTATTTTTCCTTGTCTTGTTTTCTTTCATATTTTCATTATAGATTACTAGTGTAATCTTCTTCTTCAATGATAAAAACCACGAAGAGTTTATGCATAAAAAAGAGGAAAAATGGTTCTGTTTTATTAATACGGCCAAGATAATAAAATTGGACAACTTTTCTACTGGCGGCTGGATATAAAGACTTTGTATAAAAGTACCCCCAACTTTTCAGATGTTTTGGAGACCCTAACTATCATGATTCTAGCTTAAACCCAGTTTTTTTGCAGACATTTGAATGAAACATTGTCATCATGACAACATCATATTGTTAACTTATTACAATTTAATGGATAGCTGAAACGCTGAACGGCCATTTGATGATAATGGTACAATATATAACTCAGTAGTTTGGTCCCAAACTTGCAAAATTCACATAACATTGAGGAATTAAAAAAAAAATTCTGCGTTGTATCAATTTTAAATTAAATATCCAAGTAGAAAACAAATACGATTACTTATTAAATACTCTAAAAATACATTAATTGGAAGACAGATGTAAAATAAACACCAAATTTTTATTCAAAATACTTAACTCTAAATTCGACTGTTGTGAACTCTTGCAACTCATTAAATTACGAACACCCACAGTAACAACACGACAAAATACAATATTCTACAGCAGCATTCATAAGCGTAACTACATTGCCCACTCTCCGATACAACGACTTCACACTATGGGAAATAAGCACTTGGGTAATGTTGACATTTTCAATATCAACTTGGCGAGTTTTGTGGATCATCTAAAACATTTATTTCAACACTATTACTAAACACATCTTGTAAACCTATAAAATAGCTGTATTTTTCTGTTTTTGTTTGTGTTTGTATGACTTTTATCTAATGTAGTTTTATTTTTATTATTTCCTTTGTTTCAAAGTATCTGTCAAATTAAAATTACACTACAAATCATGTAAAAGCCCTCTGGGCGTTGAATAAATAAATAAATAAAATAAAATTGAATTTTTGCAAAACATCAGAGCTTTAGTGAATAAATGTAAAGATAAGCCCGATTAAATAAAATCCCATTTTTTTCTTAGATTTTCATAAATAGTTTTGCGGAACGAGCGTATAACGCGGATTTTCTGAAATATACCTGAAAAAACTTTAAAAATGCAGAGAACTCTAAAGATGCAATTTCCAAGACGTGTTTGCGTCAGCTAAGAGAGATTCTAAAGGGAAATCAAATTGACTCGTGATATATCTCTCCACGTAGGTACTAAACTCGATCTTCATCGCTGTTCGCAAATATTTGTAATTTTTGTAAAAATGTTATAATTAATTTCTTATAATATTGTGGATTAAACAATTGTTTGTTTTGTACGAGAACTAGCTGAAGTCCTCGGAGTTTACCAGGCTTTACGGAGAGTTTTTCGAAATCAGAATCAGTTATTCACTTCCTATTTTGAACGTCAAGGGTGCAAAATCAATCAAGAAATATCAAAATCCAGCATTTAGGGGTGGAAAAAGGGGGTGAGGGTAGTTTTTAGTAATCCCATGTCGATATTGACCTTACTCCTGTTTTAAAGGTCAAGTGTGCAATTTCATCAATCTCGCAATAAAATTGTAGATTTTTTTAAAACAAATTTGCACAAGGATACTAATGCTAGAATATCAGAATTCAGTAATTTGATGTAGGTATCAGAAAGAATTCTAAAACATAACTTATTTTAATGCTATGAATATTTACGACAGATGCGTAAGATCAATTAAATTGTCATCTATCTATTGTGGTACCTAGTCAAAACATTGTTTCAGCATTTTTTAAGCCAAAAAACTCAATTTTTGAGCGATTCACAAATATTTGACATAGGCTCTCGTATCATAATTATTTTATTTTTGAAATTATTTTTATTACAGGTGAAAAAAAAACATATGTAAAACATGTATTTAATTTGGTGTCTAGGTTGCCCACGACCACATCTGCTACCGCTACGAGATCCTCGAGGTGATCGGCAAGGGCAGCTTCGGGCAGGTGATCAGGGCGCTGGACCACCGCACCAACCAGCATGTCGCCATCAAGATCATCCGCAACAAGAAGCGCTTCCACCACCAGGCGCTCATCGAGGTGCGCATCCTCGACCACCTAAGGACCAAGGACAAGGACGGCCAGCACAACGTCATTCACATGCTGGACTACTTCTACTTCAGGAATCATCTTTGCATCAGTTTCGAGTTGATGAGGTAACTTACGCATATACATTAATAATACTTCTTTCCCTCTTCCCTCTTCCCTCTTCCCTCTTCCCTCTTCCCTCTTCCCTCTTCCCTCTTCCCTCTTCCCTCTTCCCTCTTCCCTCTTCCCTCTTCCCTCTTCCCTCTTCCCTCTTCCCTCTTCCCTCTTCCCTCTTCCCTCTTCCCTCTTCCCTCTTCCCTCTTCCCTCTTCCCTCTTCCCTCTTCCCTCTTCCCTCTTCCCTCTTCCCTCTTCCCTCTTCCCTCTTCCCTCTTCCCTCTTCCCTCTTCCCTCTTCCCTCTTCCCTCTTCCCTCTTCCCTCTTCCCTCTTCCCTCTTCCCTCTTCCCTCTTCCCTCTTCCCTCTTCCCTCTTCCCTCTTCCCTCTTCCCTCTTCCCTCTTCCCTCTTCCCTCTTCCCTCTTCCCTCTTCCCTCTTCCCTCTTCCCTCTTCCCTCTTCCCTCTTCCCTCTTCCCTCTTCCCTCTTCCCTCTTCCCTCTTCCCTCTTCTCTCTTCCCTCTTCCCTCTTTCCTTTTCCTTTTCCCTCCTCTCCTTGTCTCCTCGTCTCCTTGTCTCCTTGTCTCCTTCTCTCCTAACCTTCGCTCCCTCCTTCCTTTTCATTACTTCCCTCTCTACCTCTTTCCTTCCCTTCTTTCTACCTCCTTTACATCTTATCTTTTTTTATATCTACCTTCTTCTGTATAAACCCTTTGGTATCGAGATTTGGATATCGGTAGGCAGGTACCTAAGCTTAGAATTTTAATGTTTTTTGAGATCACAATTCAATTATTATTTTTTATAGTTATCAGTTCATTTCTTCATTCCATTAAGAGGGACCAACAAAATACATTTGAAATTTATCTAAACCTTGCAATAAACACTAAGTTAAGTTTTGAAATTCAATATTGTAAAAGTAACATGAACATTTATTTTTATTCGTTATGGCCTCTAAAAAATCAACAGAAAAAAACATTTTTTTAAAACTATAATATCTCTCATTTCAAATGTTTTTTAACACATTTTTGGTTTGACTGAGGATTGAACCTTCCTCTTCTAAATAAACTTAAAAATATATATTTCCCGTGTTTTCCACCAAGCCAGTGAATTTATAAATTGAAAATGATTGCGTGCTTGTAATTTGAACGGACTGAGCAGTGAGCAGCTGGGTGTAAATAAAATTAATAAATGTTCTCTTGTTAAACATTATAATCAGAACGAAACAATATAAATTACATCGGCTTACTTAACTGAATTACGTTACCCGCAGGTAGCTACGCATTGCCGAATAGAAAACCTATAACATCATATCAATATATTATATATCCGCCATATGGCGTATTCTAGATAAGTATCGCTGATTCGAAGCCGTTCAAATGACCATTTAAGTGAACTTGAAATAATAATGTTCGCATTGCGTTAGAACCTTTAGCATTTAAAAACGTATCTACGTGAGAAGCCCTTTAAAGTTTACAAACCAAGGACGTGGTGATTCTTTAACTGACGACAATGATCATTAAATCAATAATTATGTGACACGTTGGATCAGTGTTTTCCGTTTTATATTTATTGGAATTTAGTGGGCACACCGCACAATACGTGAAAAGCGAACAGCTCTATTGACATTAATTTGCCGCACGCTCATTGGTACGGACCAATGAGCGTACGGCCCATTGGTATGGCCCAGTTTCACGCCTTGCTCTTCCTAAAATGAATTGTACAATATTCCCAAAGCTTTATAAAAATAACATAATTATGTATGAATGTAAGGAAAGTGATAAGGAAATCCGAGCTCAGTATCAAAAAACAGATGGCAGTGTTCAAAACGGTATGTCGCCCGACGCTCACTTACGGCCACCAGATATGGATGCTAAGCGAACGAACACGCTCTAGAGTACAAGCTGCCAAAGGTACTTGAGAGGAGTGGCAGGGGTTACGAAACTCGACGATCCGAGACGATCTAAACATCGAACCACTGCTACTCTTCATATAAAAATCGCAACCGAGGTGGCTTGGGCATGTACTAAGAATGTCTGATGACCGAATTCCGAGGAAAATACTAAGTGCGATTCCGGAGGGTAGACATCCAGTGGGCCGTCCCAGACACAGTTGGGCAAGGCAACTCCAGAAACTCTGTGTGAGGAGAGGATGGGACTGCCATGGATGGAGGCCGAACAGTCAACACAAGACAGGGGCGTACGGAGGAGCCTTATCGATGCAATGGGTCCCCGACCCGAATAGAATAATAATAATAATAATATTTGGTTTATTTATAAATTGCCATTTTCATGAAAAATCATCTCAAGGGCGCTGTACATATAAACATATAATAAAATAAAATTAATATGATAGACTTACAACTAACATTTAAAATTATAACTAGTGTCTTACATCTAAGACTTATTATAACTAGTGACATGGAATAAGGGGTTGAAGATGGTGATGATGATGTATGAATGTTTATTTTAATTAAAATAATATACTTTGCATAAACATAATAATTATTTATTGAATAATAATCATTTTATTGGATTAACTTTCAATGTAATATTAATCACTGAAGAAAAAAATAACACCAATAAATCTAAGCGAAACATTAAACAGACCAAAATAGAGAAAAATTAAAAGGTAACGATCGCAACTTAGAATTTGGTTCGATTGTTTCAATTCCAATTCAATTCTAATGGTGTGATTTCCAGTTGCGACCGTCACCGTTCTATTTTTCTGTGTCTTGAATTGTTTCAACTAACGTTTAGATTTGGTAGTATTATATTCATCTTCAATAACAATTACTTTTATTAGTATGTAGATCTTATGTTGACACATTCCATAACAAGCAAATTTTAACTCAACCTTTTTCCCCAAATACACTCATGCACTCGTCTTTCATTTTAGGGTTTTATATGATCATCCTTGCTACGGAGGACCGTGTTTGGCTTTTATACGATCATCTTGGCTACGGAGGACTGTGTTGGGGTTTTTTCAAGGTCTTTCTTACGATTTAAAAGTCACTGTTATTTTCTTTCGAGTTATTTATTATTCAAAGATTTTAAAAATGATTGATAACCATGATCAAAACAACACATATTTAATATAATTTATTTCTTTATTAGTTAAGTATATCTTTGATTAGTTTTTTTCTAACCGTTTACACAAAAGGTTTTTTTATTATTTACTAGCGAGTTCTCAGCATGCGTTGAAATGCCACTAATAAAGAAATTATTTCTCCCTGCGTATCTTTTCCCATTCGTCCCGTTCCCCTTATGCCTCCCCTTCCCCTCTCATGTTCCCTTCCCCTCACGCGTTCACCCTCTACCCTCCCCGACTTCCTTCTCCCCTCTCCTGTGAACCCCTCTCCCGCGATCCCTTCCCCTCTCTCGCGTTCAATGTATTCAGTCCCGGTACATTCAGATTTTCAAACAGCGCGTGCCACCAATTGCAATTTGTTTATACAAATTTTAATTTTTCATAAATTACAAACATTCATTTTTGTGTATTATACGAACAATCAATCAAATTTAGTACCTAACAAATATAATGTTTTAATTCAAAGCATTCGATTTTGGTTGGTACCATAGGCGAGTACTTCGATAAAATTCATTAATTTAAAGAATTTATTCGAAAATTGAATTTTCATTTAACAATCGATGGTTTGCAAAATGTCATTCTCAAATTGTGATAATTTTGACAGTTTTGTAAGAGTTTTTGTAATGATAAAAAAACTTTTCAGATATATTGTCATGTGACAACTCACATACATAGAAACAAACAAATACCTATTGATTTTTATATAAATAGATAAACATCTTATGTATGTAACAAAAAATACAAAAAAATGTTGATAAATATGTTAAAAAAAAACAATAGCAGCAATTAAAGCACGCTAAACAATCTCATTTCCATAAAAAGAACATTCTCAGTAATAATTGTTTTGTCAATTTTCAATGTTTCAAAATTTGAAACAAACATTTCCATACCGATTAGGTTTATTAACAAAAACTCCACACCCTAAATTCCCATGCTTTTACATTTGAGTGCTAAAATGCTTAAAAAATTATTTTAATGACGTTCATGTCAGTTTTTTAATCAAATTTCCATACATCCAAGGGGTTGTCTGTGTCTAGTGCCAATCTCCATAATAAGTCCAACCCCTGAAACAACACGCCACTCGATTGTCCTGGGAACGAAACTTGAAAAATTTGAGCTTTCATTCGTTGGCTTGTTAAATGCAGAAACGCATTAGTTATCATCATTTCCCCGCGGCAGGTAACGTTGATGCATTTCGTCTGTTTATTTTCTACCCGACAAAAGCTCCACGAATTTTCCATCACGCGATCGCAAAGCTTTTTCAACACCAGAAAAAGAATACTCCATAACGTATTAAAACGCTGTTCTGTAATTGCAAAAAACATTATGTCCCATAGCAAAAGCGATTAATTTAAATCGTTCTTTTTTTAAAATTAACCCCACACAGGAGGCCCTGAAATGATTTCTCTTGAGGCCTATTCATCTTTGAAGATGGGGAGTCTTTTTGAGGAGAGGAAGGAGTGATCACAGGTCTTGAAGAGACCCATAAATTAGAAAGAAAGAAACACATATAACAACTATACTTATACCAAGAGTATCAACGGAGGGCCTATTCGGAAGATTGCTTCCGTTGAAGGAGACTAGATTGTCATTTCTATCACTTTTAGACGTAATCAGTCCTGATTGGGTCTATGAAACATTAAATTCAACGAGATTATTCTTACCACAAGAGAAAACACTCCCGAGGTAACCGTCCATTCAAGCCCTCCGAGCCGTTGGTGTTTGTTTGCTCTTTGTAGGCTTGTCAAACAAAAAGCTATCATGGACTGTACTGTCATCCGTGTAACAATGAATCGGTGCACATGACAAGAGGTTATTGATGGGCAACAAAAACAAAGTCGGAGACAGCACCGATCCCTGTGGGACGCAAGCATCTATTAAATGCGAGTAAGAGGTGAAACCACCTGAATCGACCTCTCCCTCAAAAAGACGCGAGAAGTCCATAAGAAGGCAGTTTGTTGACAAGTTCTCGGTGCCAAACCTGGTCGAAGTCCTTGAAATTAATGTCCAGTGCAACCGTCTGGGTCTCACCGAAACTCCTAAACATGCGTCACATGCGAGAAGATCACCGCACGAGTGGTTCCTCCAAATCCGTATTCAAGGTCGTTAATAATTTCAAGTAAGTTAAACACTTAATTACACATATAAGTTAAACACTTAATTACACAGGAAAGATTGTTTCAAAGAATATGAACAATTCATCAAATTTAATATTCATCAAAGTTAATATTCAAGGTCTGTAAAAGTCCTATTCAAGTTATGTTGTTGTCTGAGTACTGTTACCTAAGACGAAATAATAACAGAACTTGAAGAGTAATTTCTTTCATAAATAATATTTAAATCTGACTACACTTGTACTAACCATATTTACTAACTAGACACTAGTTGTGAATAGTCAATCATTTTTCATTGTTACTCTTCCACTTCTCTTTTCGCATGCCAACATTCTTCAGCCTAACAACATCCTCCAAGCTGATAATTACTCCGGGGAGTTGGAATTTGGGTTAATTAATTTAATAACAAGGTTCTTAATCAAGCATATTGTCCTCCAGAGTCGATTTAAGAAGTTAATTTATTGGATGCTTCACAAACTTCTTTTTTAACTGCTCAATTCTTTTTACACCGATTTCCAGGGTATATCCTTCAGTCTTCTTTATTACTGCCTAATTACAACAGCCCGCCTAGCAACCGAGATAATCTTTTAATTGAAAACGTAAAAAAGTTGAATTAATCCCACGCGATTTATTTTTTGGAGGGTGAATGACAAGCGGGTTGAGTGACCTTATATTTTTTAATAAATTTTTTATAAGCTAGAGAACAGGCCCTACAAGCACGTAGACGTACAGCTGATAGCTTATTTTTAACTTTTCCCTTTTTCTCATAAACGACGCATTTAATAGAAGGAGACGTTACAATGGAACTCTCAGCGGTAGTACGATACGCAACATAATGTCGGAAAGTTTTTACGTGGAGGAAAATATGGGCGTATCAAGAAGTCGTGATGTTCTTTTTATTCCGTTAAGGACTACGCTAGATGGAAAATATTCTAGCCGTATCCTTAAGGGTAGTTTTTCCTAGTATTTCAAACATTCATGACATATTGTCAGGGTTCGTGTTTTCTTGGATCTTCAAGCTGCCGATTTAACCATTTTGGTCAGCATATCCGCATTTCAAGAATTTAGGAACTATTTACGATGTACAAAGTTTTCTTTTTCCCGGTAGTGTTAGATCTAGTTACCTTCTGACACGGAATTTCTAACAAAGCACATACGTAAAATGTGAAGGTGGAAAATGGTTGATTTATTAAGAAGAAATACAAAGAGACCCTTTTGAATAAATTCGTGTAAAAGAATTGTTAAGTGGTTTTGAAAATGTGACGATATATTTTTATTTGTAAATATATTTTGCTTTGTGACAAATATTCCAAACAAACTTGTGGTTGAAAAATCACTTAAAACTTATGTGACAAGAAAGTGTAAATATATTCATAGCAATACAAACAGTGTGTTAAAAAGACAGCCGCCATCGATTTCTATTTCATTTTATGCATTTTTCTTGAGTAGTTTACATTATCGTTTCATTAAAAAAAATCGATATTTATCTAAGGAAACATTCTGTGTGAAGAGTTTTTGTGAAATCGCTATCCGGGGGAATGTTTTAAATTCTTTTCAGTGGTATTGTTTAAAGAATTATCTGACTCTCAGTTTTATCCGTGCGTTTTTTTCTATTTTCTCAGCAAAGCCGGCGACGCTGCGGCAGTTAGTTGCGTAAGCAGACCGCATGCGGGCGCTGGGTAATTCTACGTCATGTTTTTAACGTGGAAAATATAATCCAGGAATTAAAAACGAGAGTGTTATTTAACTAACTTATTAACCATCACGCGATTTCATAACTCTATCTTGGCGCAGACTCCTTACTGCTTATTCACATTCACATAATATAATGTTGTTTCTAAAGTGATAACTTGTGCCATGTCTTTCTAGGATGTCCCTGCCTTCCTCTTCAATGCACTAATGCGACACGTGTTCTTCCATTACTCTTCCCTCTGCTCTTCATGCCCAAACCATTGAAGCTTTCCTTTTATAATGTAAATCTTTTTGGATCATGTAATTCATGTATGCATACTTTATACTCCACACAATGATCTCAATCATCTGCCTTCAGTCTACTACCGTAATTCTTTTTTGTGCTCCATGCCTCATTTAAATGCAACAGTTTTGATGTTAAAACTCTGTTGTTGACTGTAACCTTGCTTTATTTGGCCAATTTGAATTCATTTTCATTGGATGCTGTTACGGTTACTATTCGATTAATTGGATTTCCCGGATTTAACCTTCCGCCGATGTCAAATGTCAATCAGCTCTCTCGGCTTTCACGAACATCCCAGACACTTCGATTGTTACAAAAATTCACCTTTTGACTGTAGATTTCTTGCACTATTTGAAATACACTGGCATACACATATACATACTCTTAAATAATTTATTTTCGCACCTAAGTCTATATCTCTCAGGTATTGCAATTATCCTTGTTCATGCTGAATAGCCGCGGTAGCATATCACGGCCTTGCTTATCACCTTTTGTGATATCAAACCACTCCATAAAATCACCGTTTACTCTGACACGTGCAACGCTTCCCACGTACGAGAAAAGAGATGTGATTGCCTATAAAAGGTTCGTGTTCACTCCATACATGGATAACACCTTCCATAGCGTTTTTCTATCAATTCGGTTGAAAAGATGTCTTTCTTTCAGTTCTTTTATTAAATTCGAAAGTAAAAATGTAATTTGTGGTCTTATTTCTGTCGTAAAAAAGTATTAGTCAAGTTTGTCCTTTTTTTATTGAGTCACAAAATGTGGGGTTATTGATTTGTGCCGTACCTTGTCCGAGATACCGGTTATAGGGGAAGAAGAGGGATAGTTCGTAATTTCGGGTTTCTAACCTGTTCCCTTTAGTTAGGGCTGGGATTGCGTGCCCCGGAAAAGTCCCCAACAATATCGTGATCCCTGCATTGATAATATTAATTTATTACTCCGGAAAATTGTTCGGATTCGCTTTTAATACGATGCATTTCCAGCGATTTAGTTTCCAATTATCATTCGATGGCTTCAGCTATGAAAGTTTTGTGGGGACGTTCGTATTTGATGTCAGTTGACATTGTTTGAATTGTCATTTAGAATAATATCGTTTGATAGGTAGTTAGAAGTTAATTTCCATGTTTTCAATGATTGAATAACGCCATTAGTGGTCTAGATTCTACGTAAAAAACAGTGGCCTTAAACGAACCTGCACTTTACAATGTATGACATACATATTAGTCAGTTGAATAAACTAGTAACGACCGGAGAAATATGGTTTTCTTGTTTTCTATTATATATTATGATACGGCGCGTATGTTCTAACTGACGCCGGAGGAAATTTGATATTTCCTTTTGGGAAATGTTGTTCAGAAAATACGAGAGAGAGAAAGCATAAAGTTGAAAAGTAAAAGGATTTTGAAAAATGTGGTCAGTTTTGAAACCATAACTATTTCAACCAACGTTTCAATATTCCAAGTAATATTGAAACGTATCAATATTAAACAATAGTATCTAGGCTCATCTGTAGTGTTTAATTATAATGTCATTCTTTTTTATTTTTTAGTATATATATATATATTTTTTGTATTTTTTTATTGTTTAAATTATAACATTGTTACAGTAATAAACACGATAGTGAAACACACAATTTTAAGGATTTTTACGCCAATTAAGAGAGCTTGCTCTTGAGCTTGGTGTAGGAGTTATTTCAAAATTATATAATAGAAAGTATAATAAATATAATTTTATGTAGGTACTAGGACGCGGAATGTTAAAATTTCAAAATGGTATGAAATGAAGTTACAGCATTTTGATTTGTGATGTTCTAAATGTTAATAATTAGAATAATAATTATTAATTATTTAATAATATTTTACATTCTCTTGTATTATTTTATAATTCAAATTTTAATTCTCTGGGCCACCACAACACGGTCTTGTGCCTGGCGCTGAAAAATTCTCAACATATATAATTAACAATGAAATGAATAAAGAAAAATAAAAAAATAAAAATTATGACTAATGGCCATTATATTTTGCCCACTTCAGGGGTTAAAACTTACCGTCTGCCACTGAGGTCTTCAAATATTATAATTCGGTAAAAAATAGTACGTGACCGTGTGTTTTATGTTAAACATGACATATTTTTTCCTAGAATTGCCAAAACTTTCTGAAAAAGCAAAAAAAGTGGCTTCATTATTTCAATCACTTTATTATTACCTAAAATCATTTACATACACAATCTCTCCACGCAAAACCACTGAAAAGAGTATTCATTCCTCTTCACGATACTTACGCAATTGTGTTTAAAAAAAAAACAAAATTTCTTTCTGCACGAAAACGCAATATTAAAATAAAATGAATTACACATTATTTACAGAAATGATGACTTAACGATCTTCGATTATTGAAATAAAAATAAAACTTCCTTAATTTTATTTGTTTTTACCGCATTACGTAATGACTGCAGTTATTTAAAGTTTGATATCATCTTTCATTCAATTGCTATCTATTTTACAAATTTGATCGAGACGTTTTTTTTCTGTAAACTTCGTTGTGGTTTGAATTTTCCATTCAGAGCTTGTCACCGAGCTTTGCATTAGGTCGATGGCGGTTTTTCAGTCACGCTATTTATGTTTTTCATTACGTACTTTATACATATACAATATATTATCGAAGCCACGTAAAATATTCAGCCATTCAATTTATGGTGATTGGTGGATGTTCTCCGAGTTTGTTTTGGGTTTCACGAAAACTGGCGGCCGGGAAACTTGAAAAAATAAGGCTTTGATGTTTCAGTCCGACGGTCGGGGAGATTTATTAGCTTATTTATTTAAGTTCACAATTGATTTCGATAAACCGGGCCGATACTTTAATGCGTAAATTATACAGCGAATCTAGTTTACGTAATTTATCAATAAAGTTTAAGCTTTTTTGACGTAAAGCTTCCATGATAAGGTACCTGCGTTTATTTACCATATTTGAAGGACCAAAATTTTAGTTCAATAATTTAATCCATTTGGGAACAAAACTAATTAACTAACCATCGTGAAATATCACCGCTTCTCGCTTCACTCTCTTTCATGCTCTTCTATGGTGACCCATCTAATATCCATCTCGTGACATGGGTGTCTGGATGAGGCGTCTCTTGTCCCCTGTTCGTCATAATATCCTGTCCATCCGCTTTAAATGTTCGAAATATTCTCAAACCTTGTTTAATTTTCGAATCTACACATTAGACGCTTTTATAATTATCGTGACAATTAACGCTTACGGTACCATGACGGAAAAGCAGGCAATAAACCTACGATCCTTATCGTTACAATGCTGCAGCTCTTTCTTATTAAATAATGGTGAGACAAAAGATGAGATATACAAAGTACATGTGTCTGTTTCTTTCACATATTCATATAATATACACATTTTTTGGTATATACCACCTCACCAGGCTAAGCCTATCATTTATTTTTCAGTTTGCTATCAGATTACTGATCTTAAAAATAACACAATTAAGAGTTTAAAAACCTTAAATATTCAAGGGAAGCTACAGTGTTATGTCAATGAAATTCGGATTGCGGGGTCTTAAATGGGGTAAAAAAGTAATGTTTTATTTCTAAGAAACATTAATGTAACAATAACAATAAACAACATAATATGTAGATCAGTGAGGCAAATTGACGTTGGTTCAGAACGCAATCAGGAAAACCTTGCGTCATTTGGTGATACGGTGTCTCACGTTTTAAGTAAAGTGTTGTGTGCAATTTTTACATTTATTGTAAGTAATTTGCACACAGAGTTGAGTGGAGATTGCACATAATGTAATGTAATCGATGTGAGGTAAGACAAACTGGACCAGAAAGACGAACAGTTGGCGATAAAGTAAATAAAAAAGATACTAATGATACATCTAGTTTCTAACCAAAATTAAGATCCCTTAAATATAAATTTCTGAATATTAACCGATATTGATCGGGAAAGGTTTTTACTTAAAAATTATATTTTTTGTGCGTTAATTACCAATTTCAAACGTAAAATAGACTTAAAAAATAACCTTAAAAAAATGGTATGAATATCAAACTAATATATATACAGTATCCATTTTTGTACTTATGCGCTGGTGTGTACAGAATATAGACATAGAATACAGAATATAGAATATGTATAGTGGATTTTTCCTTGATGCATTTGAATGAAAATATGTTTTATACTTTGTTATTCAGCGGCACATCTTCTCTGCATATCCCTTCAGAGTCACTTAGATGTATTTTGTGTAATTAGGTGTGCCGTATTTTTCCCGAAACCAACTGCGTATTGTATTTAAGTATGCCGGGGGGGCAATTGTCGGCGGATCAACTATTTGAGATAGTACACGCTTTTGTCCGAAGAACAAATCAAAAACTCTACAAAAGGCATTGATACTTAAAAATGTTTTTTAATTAAAACAAGTATTGCTAGAAATATTCCAGCAATGACAATGGCTGTCGCTACCTGATATTTTTTATTCAAAGAGAGGCACCACACGAGCAAAGCAATAGGGAAATATAAAAAGCCTTGTACTTGTAACCAGACCCGCAATAGAACTTGCAGATGTCCAAACATGAGATTATTGTATCGTTATTGGTTTCCTAACAAAATAGTAAAAATACAATCCACGTATCTTTAAATATCTAAAGGTAACTACCTAAACATTTATCCATGTACGTAGGAACCTACTTAAAACTAAATAAAGGCATCACCCATAAATTATTATTATGAATTAACTTCTAATGATAGAAGTAAATTTAAATATTCGATAAATTGATTTGGTTGAACCTGCAAACGTTATGTGACAGCTTGGTAAGACTATCTGTATATTATACTAAATGACCTGACCTGAACCTGAAGAGCGATTCTCTATCTTTTGTGGGATCTCCTCTCAGATTTGTATGATTTTTACATATTTACTGTAACATATTTTAGTTCAGCTCGTTTTAAACACGAATTCCTGCAAGTATTCATGATTATTTGTTCATTAATAGGCCTGAATAATGATTATTTATTCTTTTTTTTAATGAAAACAAATAACTTTGTGTACACCACTAAATAGTGTTTTCAATAAATTAATAATGATGCCACAAAGTGAATTTGCGAATTTGAAGAAATGATTATTTATTCTTTTTATGAAAAACAATTTTGTTTTTCATAAAATTAATGATGACACCCCAAAGTAAATATGCCTATTTTGAAGAAAAAAAAGATTATTTATTCATTAATATTCAAGAAAAAGCAAATAAATCACACAAATCTCATAGGAGATCTCGTATGTTATCTCAATAACGATCCCACAAAAGATAGACAATCGATCTTCTGATCTGAGAGGAGATCGCATCATTTTCAAATATCGCCTCACATCATCATCGCACATTTATATAACATCATCTTTCTGGTGTGACAGGTCTGTATGGGATTGTATGGCGAGCCATATGTTGATATAGGCCACGCCCAAAAAAACAGTTCCATTAATCCAGCCCTGCTTTCAGCCCATTACATAAAAATCTCGAGTTCTTAAGAAATTCATTCTCGAAAATGACTTTGTTTTAAGGTATCCCTGGTTCTCAGAGGACTTATGATACAATGTGTTTCTTTTTTGCAGTATCAATCTCTACGAGCTTATTAAGAAGAACAACTACCAGGGATTCAGCCTCAGTCTCATAAGGAGATTCGCCAGCTCCCTGCTGAAGTGCCTCCGACTGCTTCAAGCTGAAAACATCATTCACTGCGACCTGAAGCCGGTAAGTCACCTTGCTGCTCGTTACGACACCTTCCATTATTCATGTGCTCCTGGCGTATTCGATCCATTTGTACATGTCTGAAACACTGCAAAAATATTTTATGTGTAATGTAATTTATTACGCTGTATTGCCATTCTTTGCTCTAGTGAATTTTCAGAGCAGATAAATTTAAAGCATTATACAAGGTGACTGTTACTAGGTGGAAAATATTCAATTACGTGATGATTTCACAAGATCTATTCTATGAGTCCCTATGGCCAATTTAAAGAACAAACATTTCTATTCCGTAAAAGCGAGTTCTTACGAATCTGTTTCATAGACACTAAAAAGAGAAAATCTGTTTCATAGACACTAAAAAAACATCTACAGGATTTAGCCTGCGAGAGAGTATAATCAGTCTCCTCTTTGTGCGGTGCTTCAAAGTCTCCACACTCTTGTCTACTTCAGTTTTCTGAAGGTTTCACTTCTACTGCATGCGAATTGCACACCCTGTTTTTTTTAAGTGAAAACTTATTTAGCACCGTTGTGATTTGAAACTCAATGAAACGACAAATAGGGACACTAAAAAGAGACAAACACATACATTTTTAGGATTTTGTCTGCGATAGAATGAGATAGAATGAAACCTTACCGCATTGGCCACTTTGATTATGAGTTCACTTTTCGAGGCTCCTATTGGTTGAGATTGTGTGGGTGTTTTATCACTTCTAATAAAAGTCGAAAAGTGTGTGACGTTACTGGGGTAGCCAGTTCTAAGGTCACATTGTACATGGTTTTGTATGAATTATAAGTTAGGTTTTTTTGTAAGAATGTTCATTTTTCTAAGTAAGTTCTACTAGCAAAGTTCTTCATGTAGCAATATTTGTAGGCGATTCTCAACACCATTTGTTTGGAGGCTAGCGCACACCCGTGAAAAAATTACGGGATAGTCTGAAATCTTACTAAATCAGTTCCAATTTTCAAAATGCATTAAAAATATTATATTATAGTACCTATTTTATCGCTTGTCTGAATTCTTCAGACAACCAGTTGCAATTTGAAAATGCCACTAAACACAGTAAATTTAAGTTCAATTAACCATACTTTAAGCAGCACAGACAACCGAAATTAGAAGGTTTGATATTCACTTAAAAAAATATATATATATCATAGTTTTACCGTCTCAGTAACTGGTAAAATGAATACTGTAACTACTTGTGAAGTTATTGGCTTAATATGGTACATAATACATATCGTCATTACAATTATTTATTTACTTGGAAACAGAAAAGAAATTATAATCATTTTATTAATATTTCGCATTAAGTGCCAGTCACCTTGTAATCTTGTATAATCGAGCAACAAATAACCTAGATCTTAAACACGATAGGCAGAAATAAGTTCAATGAAACGCGAATAATGCAAAGTATTTTTTTCATCAGACATAATTAAAAATTCTATGAACAATTAGCATTTGATCTCGGTTAAAGTCGAGTGCGTGACAAAATCAAATTCCGTTGAATACAGCTTATGGTTTTGTTATGGCGTTTAATACAATAGAGCTGTATCAATATTAGCATAAATTAGTATCAGCGTTGTGATAATCTAAGTAGCAAGAGCAATGGAATTGGGTGAACTGAAAATGTTTGCTTGGAAAGCTTATTTACTTTGCTTGTCAATTAATTTGAATGATTTCAATTTATTGTGTACGAACACAATCATTTCTGCCTTTTCTTCTAAGTCAACGCAACCAGTTTCAGATCTGACTTTATAATGCTGGGCTAGATAATGATCGCGTTCAATTATAAAATCCACATTATTGTTGGCGCCTAAACGAAATTCTCGTGATAACCAAAAGATATTTGGTTTATTAATTATTTTTGATTTTTATTTATGTTTTATATTTAATATGTATTTATATTTACATTGAATAAAAAATTTGCATCAAAATGGATCAAGATTTCCATAAAACGTAAATTTGAGGACGGGAATTATTTTCATGAACATTTTTATAAAAATATACGTTAAAAAATGCGTTCTGCATAGACGTCAGCAACTCTTCGGCTCTTCAGACATCAGTTGCATTTTCACTCCCGTTATAATACGACTCTCTGATATATTTGTTATCCTGTTTCTTTGACAAATTGGCTCCTCTCACTTGACAAACTGCCGACCCCTGGGCTAGGTTATTTAAAAATTATTCCACATAACAGTACAAATTTAATTTATTCGGTTCTCCGTTTTCAGGTTATCGGGAAGATTTTGTAAATGTGTAAACCCTTAACACCTATGCTTCTTTTATTACTTTAATAGTCACTGTATTAGAGTATAATTAATGTATTTTGTTATCTTGGGGTACATGTGACGTTTTTAAAAATGATGCGCTCGTAAGTGTAAGTCCATTTTATATTTTGTAGAATAAAAGGCTAATGTTATATTCGTACAATTCTCTAATTTTCAATAAATCTTGGTAAAGTTTTTTCGTGGGGATATCTGGGTATTATTTGTAAATCGTTTAAATGTGTGTTTCCCCACATACTTATTGTACAATTAATGGTAGTGACCGACCGCAAGTAATTATGTGACCATAAATTACTATAGTTCTCATTAAAAGTAATTCGTATTTATTGCTCTAAATGCACACTTAATTGAAATATGCTATTTTATTTCCCAGGAGAACATACTGCTGAAGCAGCGTGGTAGCAGCTCTATAAAGGTGATCGACTTTGGAAGTTCCTGCTACACACACCAGCGGGTCTACACCTACATCCAGTCCAGGTTCTACCGCTCCCCGGAGGTCATCCTGGGGTTGTCTTATGGCGCGCCCATCGACATGTGGAGTCTGGGTAGGTTCCGTTCACAATCCTTTGAACTTTAATTAAAATATTTATCGAGCCCATTGATTGCTTGGATAGGACCTATTAAAAATTCTAATTTTGATTGTTGGGGCATGGGTAAGTTGGTATCTAATGTGAAATATTTATGTATTATGCGTAACATTTATTTAAGTAATCAACAGTATAAATATACCATTAACAATGATAACATATTACAGTTAAAAACATAAGAAAATATGACAAATAATAAAAAAAATAACAATTAATTGTTGCATTTGATTGTGAAATGACATCAGAGATACAAGTAGATACAAAATTCTAATAAGGAAGACTTAGATAAAATATATATTGATTGAAAAAATTAGCCCTCTTGTACCTGCCTTCCGTGCAGTTAAATAGATGCGCCATACCTGCGTATCTATTATTAACTTCATGCAACCTAGGTACAAGCGAGTGTTACGAATACTCAGTTCTGGTATTATTACATTTAAACAAGATTTTGGAACTAGTAGCTCTGGTGGGTTTATGAAATTCAACGAAGTTAATTAAATCAGAACTTTTTATACCACCATTTACAATTTTGAACATGAATATTAAGTCGTATTTAATTCTTCGATCTGAGAGCCTTAACAAATTTAATTCTTTCATCGATAATTATAATTTATGTTTTCAATATGAATACCGTATTTAAAATTAATGTGTCTTAGGAATTTAGGTTGAATTTTTCGATTGAATCTGAATGTATTTTAAAAAGGGGGAACCAGATCGATGAGTCATATTTAACTTGACTACGAACAACTATATAAACAAATTTTTGAAGTTAAACTTCTTTACGCACGCTTGACTTGGGGAGTAAGCTGGTGAATGCGTGATGAGAGCGTTACGAAAAGTGTGATCGGGCGAGGCGAACGAAGCGTAAAGAAGTTTTACTTCAGTCGTGTGTTCGAAAGCACACTCGTTTTGTTTATGTGAATACCTCACAAGTCCCAGCTGCTCCCGTTTGGAGCCAGTAAGACTATGGCATCCCCAATTGTGGTGTATTGTGAGGCTGAAGGTAATGGGGAGTGGAAGGAGATGGGGAAGAGGAAGGTGGGAAGTACCTGGCGATTCAGATCTGGTCACCAAACACGGCTTAAGCCATTTCAAGCAACGTTTCAATTCTGAACGGTGGTCTTACACCAGGGCGATTCTGAGAGTATGGAACGTGCGGCAAATATACAAAATATTATTTTAAATGAATAAATTGTGAAATAACACAAATTGATCAAATAAAATTTATTTGCCACGCCGGTATTCGATCCCGCGACCTTCGGAATGCGAGTCAAGAGCCTTACCGCTGGACTACGCCGGCCGTCGAATGGCTTTTCTATACCAACGTGTCTTATCTATACATGTCATTCAGAACATTAAATCTACTGCATTATTTTTAATTTATTGCACACATCGAGCAGTCTGAATACATATATCTAGGTCTTAATTCTAAGTACTCAGCTGCAATTTGTTATTATATCTGTCTCGTTGTTGAGGTTGTCGACTTTGGGCTTGTCAACACGCTAGGGCGATTGTTTATAGCTGGCGATCGACGTGATACGACTGGTCGATATACGAACCGCAGGAAACGTATAGGAATTGGATTGGACATGTCGATAAATGCATGTTAATTTATGTTGCATAAGAATATCTCCAGTCTAAAATAACAGATCATTGAACTACATTGCTGATTGAAATGACAGACTATTTAGGTCGACGAATAATATTGTTTGATTATTGTTCGCGATTGTGGCGATAAGAATAGTAACCGACATTTGTATGGAGGGAAATCAACGAGTATCCATGAAAATGGGCTTCGATTTGAGTAAATTCTCGTAAATTATTTGTGTTTCACTAAAATATCAGTACAAATAACTTTACTGCAATCGTTATATATTATTAAGGTGGAAAAAGTTGGAATACATTTGGATATATTCATTATTTGACTTCAATGTAAATTAATTGCAGTCATTTTCATTTGCAAACTATTTTAATAATCATTGTTTAACTAGCGCGGACCCATAATTGTAGAATTTGTGAAGTTGAAAGTATTCATAAACCAAAAAAATATATTCCTCAGGTTCATTGCCTTTCAAAAGACGATCGAAAATTTACTTCTCGAATGTTAATATACCTAATTACGACATCTGTCAAAATTTTAGGCAAAAGAAGTGCACATTTCGAATACATGAATATTAATCAATAAAATAATTTGTTACCGACTTTATCGCTTCTCTGACATCATCTGATGACGGCCGGCGTATTCCAGCGGTAAGGCTCTTGACCCACATTCCGAAGGTTGCGGGATCGAATCCCGGCGTGGCAAGTAAATTTTATTTGATTAATTTGCGTTATTTCACAATTTGTTCATTTAATATAATATATAGTATATTTACAGAGTGTAAGATAATCTCACTATCGCCCTGGTGTAAGACCACCGTTCAGAATTGAAACATTGCTTGAAATGGCTTTAGCCTTGTTTGGTGACCAGATCTGAATAGCCAAATACTCCCCACCTACCTCTTCCCCATCTCTTTCCCCTCCCTACTACCTATCAGCCTCACAACATACGCCAATTGGGGATGCCGTAGTCTCACTGGGAGACGGGAGCAGTTGGGACTCTTGTGCGGTATTCATATAAAAAATTAAAAAAATTCCCACAATCGGTTCCAATTTTGTAAAAATCAAAGCAAAAAATTGTAGAGGTCATTGAACCGAAGTTACGCAGGGACACAACACAGAAATAATTATTTTTAATAAGATTGATAATTGAAAAAGGCTTCATAGTCAAACTTTGATCCGCCACCTGCGTGAGACACTAGGGGTGTGACATTTAATGAAACGAATTTTCGAGAGATTATTGAATGAGAATCACTATGCAAACTTTATTATCCCGCACGGTAATCGAATCTGCGACTATAGGCCCAGTGTCAAAAACTCTCCGCTACGTCGATTGTCATTTAGGCGAATTTACATAAAATTTAATTTACCTACTACTTTCAGAAAAGCAATGTGTGATCCAACAGACATATTTAATATAATCAAACAAAGTGAAACCTTCTGACGCAGCCTAACAATTTGTTTTGGCGGTAAAACCATGAATAGCTCGTTATTTCAGGAATTTCACGAAAGAGAAAATCAAATATTAAGCGCTGCGATTTGAATAATTTTATGACACCTTGAATCAAAATGGGATAACTGTGCACAAGTTTTGAAAACATCTCGTGTCTTGTCGGAGTAAATAATCCATTGTTATCAAACTTTACGCTAAGAAGCAACATGTTTTTACGATTATCTGTCTAACTGAGTGGCTCAGACGTAGTAATGGTTACGTTGGGAAATCGGATAACGTTTCATTCATATTATTTAGATTAGTGCGTCTTCCCACGTAATGTGAAATAATACCAAGAAATAAACCATTTCTTATGTAAATTTTCCACCTCTGAGATATAAGAAATTAGTCATGAATACTAGCAAACGATATCTTTTTACTGAGCATATATTATTACGTGAATTTGTTAACCACACGTAAATCTTACAAGTTGCAAGTAGGACAGATAATGTGTTATTATGCGAGAAATTGTATGCAATCCTTTTATATGAACAATGCAACGATGCAATATGTTCATTTTAAACGAGTTTATTCGTACAGAAAAACCGATGCATTTTATCGACCAGCAAAATGTAAAAGATGAGAGATGATAAACAGTTCTGCTTAAATTAGGTACTTTAATTAGTTATTGAAACAAAACCAAACTGCAATATCACTTTAATTCAATTTTGTGTCTTGTAACAGGATAATTAAATAATTGCACAATTTTAACGATGAATATAATTAGTCTGTATTTTGGGTAGAATCAATTTGCAAGTGTGACACGTATTTATAGCAGTTCAATAATAAGCTTTAACAAAAACTTTATGGGTCAGTACGATATTTTCGTCTCTGCGGATACAATCGAAACGAAATGGACGTGCGTCTCCCTCCAAAGCCTTCTCAAAACTGAAGGTTTTCGTGAAATAATACCTCCCCTCGCGAAGTAATACTTTTCTCATGCAATTTTGTATGGTAGAAAAGAATAAAAAAATCATTATGTTAGGGCGAATTATAATAAAAATCTAGATACGTTTAAGTATTATTTATTAATTAACAATGATCTGTATCATGTTTACTTATTATTACGTAATTAGTAGTAAGTATTATTACGTACTTATTATTACGATATTACGTAAGAATTTTAAAAAAAGTGTCTGTAATAGGCGCTACTATGTTTTTTGCAAAGGCATTTTCGAACGTTTTACGTAAAGTTGCAGTATGTATATCATATAGAATTAAAAAGTTTTCGATTAAAAAATTTCATTCACATGTAACATTAGACATTTTTCTAACTACCCCCATATAATTTTTAAATAAATTGTTTGTAGTTTTGCTTGTACTATGAGATTACAAAGTGATGTTTAGCGTTATTTGGGGAACTTGCCTCTTAAGTACTTCAATCCATAATTAGTACAAACGAGTCGACGCAAGTTCCAAGAACACAATAATACTTTGAAGAGACCGCCTCTAGGAGCTTTCGTATCCGAACACGAAAGAATGCTCTAGGCAACTGTTCGGCCGCTCTTGCGGCGTTCACTTCAAACGAACGAGCATTCTTAGAGCGTTCTACTAAATTACGGCGAGCACCAAAATAGTGCTCTATGACTATTAACACCAAAATATTTTGCAAGAGCAGACTAGAAAGAGCGTTGGCTCCTTTGGTCTAATCCACTCACCTTTAAACGAATATTATCACACACACGGTATCAACAGGTGTAGATACCTAGTTTATCATGCGTCCCTTCACTTTTGAGGTTATTATGTGCTTCTATTTACCGAGATCATAATGGGTTCTACTTCTCCTATTCGCTGTGACATTAATTAATCTAATTCTATTATTTCATCTATGTCATTTGGGTCAGTACCTACATATCTGCTGTAACATTTCAACCAATTAGAAATAAAACTTAACTTAAATTCAAATGTGATACCGAATTCTAAAATAACACCATGGATAATTTTACTTTCATCTATTTAAAAATGATGTTGAGCTCTAAACGAACAATTTTTTAAAATGTGAATACTGCATTCAAGAGTTCTAACTGCGCCCTGTGGGCAGTGAGACTGTGGTTTCCCCAACTGGGGTGAGGCTGAAGGAGGGGAAGAAGATCGGGAAAAGGAAGTTGGGATATACGTTGGATATATAGTCTGTCAATTAAAAGTAGAAAATATTAAAAATGGAACCATAAAAATTGTAGGCTGGCAACATCAATTTAACTGTCAAATATTATTTTAAAGCGCAATGACACTGGATGTGGAGAACACCGTGAATCGCATTTCAAAAAAAAAAATTTTTGTTCGAAAAAAAAATAAAATCGGAGAAGCACTGTTGATAAGGTCCCTACAATTTGATTAAATGGTGTTTTACAAAGTGATTTGCTTTCATTTAATTAAACATAAATTTGAATTCAACAGTAGCTAAAAAGGAAGAATCACTAATGGTGAGTTTAGTTACACTACTTTTAGATTTGAATGAGTTAAATATATTCAGATCTAAAATTAGAGACATGATCTAAAGCCCGGGCAACGCTAGGTACTTAAGCTAGTATTAAATAAATGTCAGCAATTTCTAAACTGTGCTTTATATATATTTTTTAATATTACAATATTGTTATTCTTCATTATGTTAACACAAAATTACAAAGGTATAATGCACCAATATGCAATTCTAATTTTGAGATCAGTGGGAATCCTCTATTTCAAATAAATTGAGTTCTAAAAATACCATTGATAAGTAGGTACTGTCATCTCTTTGAAAATGATATTGAGTTTTAAAAATACCATGGATAAATATTACCTTCTATTTGAAAATGAAATCGGTTCTAAAAATACCACAGATAATTACATCTTCTATTTGAAAATGAAATGGAGTTCTAAAAATATCAGAGATAATTAGACCATCTACTTTTTCTATTATGTTCTCAGGATGTATTCTGGCGGAACTATACACCGGATACCCGCTGTTCCCGGGAGAGAACGAGGTGGAGCAGTTGGCCTGCATCATGGAGGTGCTGGGATTACCGCCGGATGACGTCATCATATCCGCTTCGAGAAGGAGGCTGTTTTTCGGTGAGTTTACCTCCTGCATTTTCAATGTTCATATTGTGCAATTTACAGATGATGAAATTACAGATGGTGGTGATGGTTATATAATATAATGATTAGGCATCAACCTAACTTAACCAACTGTCTGGAGCTAGTGAGACTATGGTTTCCTCTATTGGGATGTGTTGTGAGGCTGACGATAGTAGGGGTAAGGTGGTGGATAAGGTGAGGAAGTACTTAGCTATTCAGATCTGATCACCGAGCACGGCAAAAGCCTTATCAAGCAACGATTCAATTCTGAATAGTGGTCTTACACCAGAGCAATACTATCTGTCCCTTTGAAACGTGCCACAAATGTACTGTATATTATTTTAAATGAATAAATCGTGAAAAAATACAAATTAATCAAAATAAATTTCGAGAACCCCTTGACCATGGGGGCCATCACCCCCAATCGTGAAATATTGTAAGATGGGAGGAAAGAAGAGGGATACGTAGTGCTGATTTGATTTACATGGTGTCCGTGAATTCGTGATACAAACGTGAAACTGATAAATCCACATCACATATTTGATGTCGGTTTTGTGGCACCTCTATAACTTTCGTTTTCGAGTAATTCGTGTCCGAAGTTGGAATGATTTTTTTTTCAAATTCAAAATATCGCCACTCTCAGCGGTTTTTTTATCTTAAAATATGGCGAGGCTTAAGTCTTTTTAATCTTATAATTTCCGAAATAAAATTTAACAGTTTTTTTTAGATCAAATCGAAAAAAACGCCTTTTTAACTTATGCATTTATGTTTGGTATAATGTCATTGTCATTAATGTCATTGTATTTGCAGTGACAATTTCGTTCAACCAGTCCAGATTTTAAGAGGTCTCTAAAAATGAGGTGACGTCTCCACACGGTCTAAGCGTAATGAAAATAAATAACGTGTTTTCGTTACTTATTTTTGGGGTGTTACGCCGTGTTGCGCTACCCCCTTTTATTAGCCAACGTTCCGGACAGAGTTACAGTGTCCATCATCAGGGCAGATGTGATGAAACTGTCCGAAACGTTGTCTAAAGAAGGAGGTAGCGCAACACTGCATAACATCCCAAAAACAAATAACGAACATACTTTTGGCCGTGAAAATCTAAAAACTTATCCAAATAATGTGTTGATAAATGTGTTCGAATTATTAGGGAAGGGGTGGGAGAGGAAATGACTAAATTCATAAACTTATTTCAAAAAAGGTTTTATTGTGAATAGGTAGAGTTTTTACGTGAGTATTTATTTGGACTTTTCTGGGATTTTAAACGTCAACCTTTTGCACAACCTTTCTACCATTCAGGTCACAAATAACATTAGGCAATCGTCTAACAGGATCATTTGGTCGTAGATAATTGGCATAACAAATTTTTACCACAGTCGCCACTCACATTACACAACTTACTTAAAAAAAGCTTACGGAGCTCTCAAGGTGATGTGAGAGGAAAAGTTGATTCATTCCATCTCATAAAATAACAAATAATATCCTTTTCTGTGTTGTTTCTCAACGCTTGCAGAGCACATTATAGTATTTACTGCCCAGCACATGATTTGAAATATTTTGTGGTTGCTCAGATGAATGAATAAGTCAAAATCGTTTGACCTGGTAAGAAATGGTATTTGTACATAATAATAAGAAGACAACGAGTGAATGGAGCGTAGATGCTGTCGTTGAAACGTCGTCATAGAATATCAGATCAACGGAAAAATAAACTATATAAACGCAAAAAAGGAAATAAACATACATTCTGCAGTTACACAATACAATAATGGTGACACAGAAGATGAGATACACAGAGTACGTGTGTCTGTCTATCCCAAGCAAGTACTCCTTTTTTTCCTTTGGAGGAAATAGATATATCTTATTACGTTGCGGAATTGCGCTTCATTTTCTTTACACGTGTGAGGAAGATGTATGATAATAATTGAATATTTCGTTTGGGGGTGTTCAAAAATATGTTCACCGTTTGTCTCGTTTTCGACTGTTATTATTTAGTGTGTAAGAAAGGGCTGCAGCATTATGTGTTTCAGAATTGTTTTTTAATATTATCGTTGTAACTGTTCGTATATTCCATATTTTCAAAATTATCGTCATGGCTAGTAGTGATTCCATGCCAACTCAGAATCAAGTTAACTCAACACCTCTTTGAAAAGCCAAGCAAAATATGCTTGGTGTAACTCTAAGTGACCAGCTCAGGTACGGGGGCTCCATCGATGCCAGAGTTAATTTAGCCTCTCAGAAACTGGGCATACTGTATAGGGTCAGCAGATACTTTAATAGTACACAACTGCTAACCCTGTTCAAATCGCAAGTGCGCCCCACGGTTGAATTTGGCAGCCACCTCTGGTCTGGAGCCCCAAAATACATTAAAAAAAAAACCCTCGACTCTGTGCAGAAACGGGTTGTTCGTTTGGTAGATTTTCCTAACTTAACAAACGGATTGCAATCTTTAGAGCACGGGCATCAGGAATGCTGTCCTTGTTCTACCGGTATTACAATGGAAGATGTTCCGAGGAACTAGCGTCATTGATCTCCTCGGCACCGATGCATAGTCGGGAAACACGCCAAACACGCGCCCAACATTTGTACTTGGTTAACATTAGTCACACGAGAACGGGTCGTTTCTACGACTCGTTCTTGAGTTCAACAGCTCGGCTGTGGAACGATTTGCCGGCCTCTGTGTTTCCTCCCTCCTACAACATGGGTCTCTTCAAGACCCATGTTCACTCCATCCTCTCCTCAAAAAACCCTCCACACAGCATCTTCAAAGATGACGTAGAAATTATTTTTCTCAGGGCCTCCTGTGTGGAGTTAATGTAAAAAAAAATAATTAAAATCTACATATGTATATAATAGCCCATAACCCTAACCTAACGTAACTTTTTATAACGCAATTTTTTTTATTTTTTTTCATCACTTTTAATGACTTTTCTGAGGAGGTTCTGGGTTGATTTCATTCTGAGTGGTCCGGTCGCCGGTTTTAGTATTGTAAGGTCTATATATGTAAACGTCACGGTGCGGTGTGAGAGAGTTGCAAGGAAATGATGACTTTTTCCTGTGGAGGAAATAGACCAACGTACATTGTGTATCTCCTCTTTTGAAAGAGCTGCAGTATTATTGCATTAAGAAACGTATGTTTATTGCCTTTTTGATGCTGTGTTTGAACCGTCACGGTAATTATAAAATCGTCTTATGGCTAATGCGGTTTAAAGTAATCGAGTAAGTCACGGCCATTGATAAAATATAAACTTAAACGAGGGCAGCGTCCAAAGTAGAAATCACCGATGATCGTTGGTAAAGTGATCTACTGGTATACATTGGTATTCAATAAGCAATTTACTGTGTTCTTTGAAATCTACATTTTCTCATAAATTTTATTTTTGGATACATTGGTTGAACTAGCTTTCGCATCCGGCTTTGCTCGTGCTTTGTTATCGGTTAAATCTATTTATTTATTTATTGCTTCTCACAGAATGAATGCTTTTATATTTGCCGTAACGATTCAAGGTAACGATATCGTGTCGGCATAAAAAAGCAATAAACTTACCCCCCTTATCGCAATATTGCTGCAGCTCTTTCAAAAGATGAGATACACAATGTACGTAGGTCTGTTTCCTCCAAAGGAAAAAAGTCATCATTTTCTTGCATCTCTCTCACACACCGCGCCGTGACGTCTCATCGACCGCTACCAATACTACTAGCCGTGACGACAATTTTGAAAGCATGTAAAATAGTTACAAGGATAATATTGAAGTGTGAGTGAATTCCAAAAATTCAAAAACACATAATGCTGCCGCTTTTTCTTATACACTAAATTACAATTTGGAAGGCGCGAAGGGGTACAAGTGGTTCGCTACGTTTGGTGTTTTAGCAGGGGTTCCCGGGTACATGGGGTGAGGTTTGTCTAGGTATTGGAGGCGGCTGACCAGGACACACTGAACCCTAGATTCCTACCCACCCCTTAAACCCTTTTTCCTTCCCAGAACTCTCCTCTCCTCCTTTTCCTAAAAAAACCCTCCACACAGCATCCCCAAAGATGATATAGGCCCTGAGGGAAATTATTTTCCTCAAAGCCTCCTGTGCGGAGCTCATGTATAAAAAAAAATAACAACAGTCGAAATGAGACCAACGGTGAACTTATGTCTGCACCTCCCCAAAGGAAATTATTTTCATACATCTCCCTCACACATATAAAGATAATGAAACGCAATTCTCGTCGCAAAAGTACTTTGAAGGAAACAGTCATACGTATTTTGTGTGTCTCACCATTATTTAATGTGTAAGAAAGAGCTGCAGCATTATAGCGATAAGGAACGTATACTTAACGTAACGGTAAATTTAAAAGCGTCCAATAAAAAGCATAATTTTTCCGGTAATAACTAACCTCTCTAGGACTAATCCTGTATTGACGATAACAATTTACACATTAGAGTGAACCAAAGTAATCATTACATGCATAAATTCAAAATGCTACGAGGAAAAGTACAAAAAATGTTACATGAGTGGTCAATAAGGTACTTTGAGAATGTATCGTAACAATGTTTGAACCATATCAGGATAATAAATGATTTTTACAAGAAGAAAGAAAGTGAGCTAAAAATTACTAGGGTGACTCTCTGTTTTCAACGAATTTAATTGAAACTAATCAAAATCTTATTATTTAAAAGAAGGACAAGCATGAACAAATATTACGGCAATCTTCCATCAACACAACCATTTTTAAAAACTTAACCAATGAATTGGAAGACTTAATAAAATAATCTGGAAGAATATTAAAAATAAGCGTTTATCGTGTCAAGACTTATCATAGATCGTAGACTGCCTCCGTGGTCGAGGAGCAAGGCTCTCGACTGAGAATCCGGAGGACGCGGGTTCAAATCCCGGCGTGCACAAATACATTTTATTTGGTTAATTTGTGTTATTTCACGATTAATTATCTTAAAAAATGTTAAGTATGTTTTTCGGCACGTTCCAGAGTGGAAGCTACTCTCAGTATCGCGACATGGCGATGAAATGTGAAATACCACCATTCAGAATTGAAACATTGCTAGAAATGGTTTTAGCCGTGTTTGGTGACTAGATCTGAATAGGTAGTAGTAGTACTGAATAGTAGGTACTTCCCCACTTTCCTCTTTCCCTTCTCCTTCCCCTCCCCATTACTTTCAGCCTCCAATATTCAGCATCTTTAAAGATGCTGTGTGGAGGGTCTTTTTGAGGAGAGGAAGGAGTGAACAAGGATCTTGTAGAGGCCCATGTTCACTGTAGGTGGGAGGAAACACAGAGGCCGGCAAATCGTTCCACAGCCGAGCTGTTGAACTCAAGAACGGTTGTAGAAACGACCCGTTCTCATGTGGCTAATGTCAACCGTGTACAAAAGTTGGGCTCGTGTTTGGCGTGTTTCCCGACTACGTACCGGTGCCGAGGGGATCAATGACGCTAGTTCCTCGGAGCATCTTCCATTGTAATACCTATATTGTTCATAAGAATGATTGATTGAAAGAGTGATTATCCTTGTGATTTTCTAACTGTTGACCAATATCTAATAAATGTAAAGATATTTTCAATTTCCAAGAAAAAAATATAGTTTAAAATAAAGCGTTTTAGGTCATTTTTTTTAATACTTGTGACGAGGGGTTTTACACTCATTCATTTCGTAGGTATCAAACATATTTACGCGACTTAAAATATAATATATGTACCCACACTACGATATGTATGTCCATATTTTAATTCTATAATTTTAAAAATGATTGAATATCCATAACATTTTTCAAAACTAATTAACGCATGTGAAAATTATGGCAGGTTTGATAACTATCATAAATCACAGTATCGCTTTGGTAAGAATCATTAAATTCCTCTGGTCTCTCAGCAAGTGCAAGTTATCTATGATTTATTACTAGTAGTTAAGTGCATTTCACAAGCTCAGCTACAGCACATGCAGTTAATTGGCTAATCGACCTCAAACCACAAACAACTGCGTCTTAAACCAGTAAATCAGTACCACTAGGATTAGTACAATAATATTATTAATAAACGGGTTCGATAACCTCAATAATTTATAACTGATCGCAGGTCAAATGCACCATATTATGTAATGATGATGGATATAAAATAAATCATTATGCAGTGCTTATTGCATAATGCATACTAAAGTACCTAGGTATCTATTAAACGTGTTGAACATAGAATAATACGCGTGTAACGATTGTCTACCACGTGAGGAAATCTGTATTTGAAAACATGCATTAGTTCTCATCGACATAACAAAGATATCATTAATTAACTCTATATCAATACGATATTGACTAAATCCGTCATCTATGGTTAGTTATCAATATTTGCGAGCACGGCCAACACGTGACAAGAGTTGCCGACCGACGATTGTCAAATTTTAGCGCGGTTTCCGAGTGTCAGATAAGCTATCAATATACAAAACATTTTTGATTATATCGTTCGTTATGCAAAATAACTGGTTTATTAATGAATGGAGGTGAACTATCGAAGCTCTTAAAATTGAAAGAAATCGTATACGCGATCCATATACTCGATACGCGTACGCATCTAAGTTGCGATCAATTTATTCCGTTCATTCTTGGAGGAACGTGTGGTACAAATATGACTGAAGACCTCATTCACTAATTAACTCACGTTTAGTGACAAAAAGTAAATGCGGACTGCCAATGCATATTTAGGTTAGCATTTCAATTCAACATTGCTAATTTATTCATATTTTTTCATGTAATTGCTTGGCGTTCGACATTTGTAGTGCCAATTCATTGAAAATACCTTCAGCGTTGCCAGCGTATATCGATTTTTTATTTATTCCCTGTCAATATCGGTTCAGCTGTCCACGTTGAAACCGTGCTCGGGATATCGATATAAAATCATCGGAAGTTAAACCTTTCGATCCTATATTGTAAAGTAATCGATTTCACCATGCCTGAATCGGTCGACGAGTCGACAAATGCGTCGGCGTCGTGGATTCAATCATTCTTCTGATGACTTGATGGGTTAAATTCTATTGTATAAGTCCTCCATCATTGCAAAACAATATCTTCCGCTTATAATGACGTAGTAGAAATTATTCGTAATCCGGGATCCTTTATCTTTTCTAAATAATTCATTTTTTCTCTTTATTTCAGATTCTAAAGGGAATCCTCGGTGCGTGACAAACAGCAAGGGAAGGAAACGGAAACCAGGCTCCAAGACTCTGCCCATAGTAATCAGGTGTGAAGACACGCTATTCATCGACTTCATCAGCAAATGCCTAGAGTAAGTACCCCAAATAAATCAGTAACATCTTATAAAGTAATACCAAATACACCACTACTGATACTGCCTGTATAAGCAGCAAGTGTGCCCTGGTGGTGATATTGGTAGACACTTTTGACCAGAAAGACTCCTCCTATCCTATCCGACGGATTGCAACCTTTAGATACTTTGAATATTATCGTCATAAGAGAAAACTATGTGAGATTTACCGGCATTTCTATAAAGCATTGCTTGGGCCCAGTGACTAACATTTTTTGTCCAATGCCGACATTTTCCGCATTAGATCTGATAATTTTTACGACTCGTTCTACTTCATCAGCTCGGCTGTTGAATGATTTGCTTTTTTTGGTTTACTTCTTTATAAAAAAAAAACTGGCTCTTCAATATTCTCCCAGGTTCACTCCTTCGTACCCTGAAAAGATCTTCCTGAAAACATCTCCAAAAAAGGTCCAAAAATACAGGGCTTCCACCATAAAATAAAAACACATCGTAACCACGGTATTTATCTGTGAAATTCATTAATCAATTACTAAATCAGCGTTACTCACGACTTTTCATAAAAAATAAAAAAAAGGTCAATTTTGTACAAAATTGAATCAATCAACTGATTACATGGTTCAATTTACAAAAAGTAAAACACAATCATAATAAATTATTATTTCAGTCAAATCATTAGTCCGAACTATAATTTTATTGCGTAATTTTTTGATGAGGTTCTCTCTATGGGACCTACGTAAACACTAATGATAGTAATTCGTGGGTCAGGTGTGAAGTCAAAAAACAGAAAAAAAATTATTAATGAAATTGTAAAATTAAACGGTATTTTTGGAGAGTTAAATTTACTTTTATGAATGTATGAATAATGATGAATCTTTGAAGTGAAAATTAACCCACTTTCCGATATCCGATCGAGCTGAAACTCGACGTCGATGAAAATGCATTCTGTCAATTTTTGGTGGCAATCATGCGCACACACGCGGACATATACGCATTTCTTTGAAATTTGATATATTACAGCATGTAAACAATAAATGTCGGTCTTACAAACTGGGGATTTGGCCAGGCTGGTAGTGCGGTTGATTCCGATCGCTGGTTGGTCGACGACCAGCTTGGTCTAGGGGTAAGGCTCTTGGCTCACAATCCGAAGATCACGCGATTGAATCCCGGCGTAGCAAATAAATTTTATTTGATAAATTTGCGTTATTTCACAATTAATTCATTTAAAATAATAATAGTTAATTATTTGCGGCAATTTCCAGAGTGTTATTGTATCGCCCTGGTGTAAGACCACCATTCATAAATGAAACGTTTCTTAAAATGGCTTTAGCCATGTTTGGTGACCAGATCTGAATAGCCAGATACTTCCCCACCTTCCTCTTTCCCATTTCCTTCTCCTCCCTACTACCTTCAGCCTCACAAAATACCCCGATTGGGGATGCTATAGTCTCACTAGATCCAGACGGGAGCAGCTGAGACTCTTATGAGGTATTCACTTAAAAAAGGAATGTCCAACACTCAGACACACCAAAAAAAGTTTTAAAAGACATTTGACAATAGATGTACATTATAAAAAAAAAGCTTTGCTTTTACGGGTTGATTTTTGATCTGATTTGAGACAAGGTAGCAATACAAATAAAATAATTACAAATTTGTTTTTCTGACTTATCCCACTTTACACACGAATTGTTTTAACTGATGTTAAAGAAATATAATAAAAAAGAACGTAAAAAATAAAACACCAAAACATTATAAAACTCACGACGCCAATCAATCTAAAGAAGGCAATAAAACGTTGAAGTTTGTGAGAAAAAAATATTCAATAAAAGAATAGTACCTTCATCATGTGAAAGATTCGTTCGCTGATCAATATAAGTTTTCATGTAGTGATGTAGTCTAGTTCACACCTCCACTGTCAATTTGTTATTCCCATTATTTGTATAAAGTAGGTAAGTACCGCCTACGGATGATTATATCAAAATGATAACAAAATGGTTCATACAATTTCAAAACACGAAGAACACACACATAAACCATAACTTATAATTAACTGAAAAAATGTTCACACAGAAGTTGTTGTCTTACAACGACGTTATAAAAGTTGCATAACTTCTTGTAGTACAGGTATTATGTCGAGGATGATTCTGCGTAAAGTGAAAAGGAAAGTCTGCCGACGTAAATGTAAATATCCAATATTCCCACAGTTAGTACCGCAGAATAATAATTAGAAGTAATTCGTGAAATCGTTTTGACTGATGTTGCTTGTTGTATCTCCGTGGAGGAAATGTTTAATTTGCATATTCTTTGTACTCTTGTTAATGGCTTTGCCATTCTCAGTGACAGTGTCGCTCGGCGAGTTAGCAATCGTTTAAAAATACATGCATCAGAAGAGAGGCGGATGAAAACAAACACGAAATTAATTAAATCTTACACACAATCCGGAAATACTGCCATTTGTGTGTCGTGAGAATATACAATTATTCGAAAATTGTAATTATTTACATCTATAATACCTCACGCAGAGCCGGATTAAGCCGCCGCTACCCGAATTTCTACCCATTTCTTACATTGAAGTTTTTAAGCTCTTAAAAAAATATATGTTATTTTTGAAGATAATTTCTAGACGATCCCTACGCCGAAACGCAAATTATATGAAATTCTCTAACATTCGTAAATACATATCTCTTCATCTTCTTCTTTTTGAGTGGGTATACGGTGTCTTAAGGTCTTAACTTTAATATTTAAAAAATATTTTTGAAAGATTTTGGTGCCTAAACCTACGAGTGTATAAATAAATTAAAAATTTAAAAAAAGAATATTCGAAATTAAACAAGATGTAAAAAAGAAGATGTGCGTAATGAATAAGAGACACTTAGATGGTTTGAGCATGAAGAGTGAATGAACGATGAAAGGAATGCATCAAGAATATTTGACGCGAATGTAAATGGTGAAAGAAGTCAGGAACGCCCGAGAGACGATCAAGTGAACCAAATCATGTGACCGGTCAGTGGATCATTTTGCATCGCGTATGGGTCCAGCCCAGGCGTCGTGAGTAAAATTCCGCGGCTGTCTAAGTCGTCCATCACGACACAAGCAATATTTTGCGGTAGTAGGACATTTTGAAATGTGGTCAGGTTATTCATAACCCTGGAATATTAGTCTTAAAAAAACTCGATTCGGCCCATGTTAAACGTGGGAATAACAAAAGGGTATGTAAGAGACAGTATGCAAGAGTCGGAATAACAAAGGTGTATGAATATGAATGGAGCAAGGTGTGTGTGCCAAGACCGAGTTATTTGGCGTCCTCTGTGCAGTCCAGTAGAGAAATGTTAGTTACAAAAAGAAACAAAAGGAATTGTTTTTAAATCCCTATTATTATTAGTGTAATACAGTCATTTTTTAAGTAACCGTTTTGTGCTACATTAAATAAAATGTGAATACCTGACAAGAGGTCCAACTGCTCTCTACTGTTCGTAACCAATGGGACTATAGGATGCCCAATTTGAGAACGTTGTGAGGCTGACGACAGTGGGCAAGGGAAAGAAATGGTTAATACGAAGGTTGGGAGGTACCTGGCTAGTCATAGTTCAAACATGGAAAAGACCGTTTCAGGCAACGTTGCGATTCTGAATGGTGGTTCCTTTACCATTGGTTACCATTCATCCAGGTGCAACATACTAAGTTGTCCAACAAAAATATAATTATGTTCTTCATACAGATAATAGGCAACATTAATTTTCGCTGGCGTTCCCTTTCTCTTGACGCCCTAAGCTGACTTGCTTACTGTATTGATTGGAAAGTGTAGCCCTGTTTCCAGTTTTAAAAATAACCAACATTGCGTGGTTTATGATACCTGCATATTCGTGTGGGCAGGAAGTTAAAAGTGTAATTATTATTAAACAATCGTGAGGCAGGCATAGAAAAGGACATGTACCGTAAATATCTACGTTAGTCCTACGTTAATATCTACGTTACATCCTGAGCTGCAATTTCGCTAACCGGCCGCGTCTGGTAAAAAAAACATCAATGTGTCAAGAGCCCTGAAGAGCATTCTGAATTTCTACCGTTTTATAACATATTCCTCTAGAACACTTTAGGTTTTTAAGTTTCTAAAAAAATATATGCTATTTTTTAAGATAATATCTACAAATTTGCCACGGTAGTTATATGAAATATGAGACGTTTGCCCCGAGATTTTTGCTCTGTTTAGACGAGTCGTGTTTTATTAAACATTTTCACAATTTTCGCTTATTTGTTATCGTTTTTAATATTAGAGCGCTCGTGTTAAAAATGATCTGTGAAAAGGCACCAGCATGTAAAATCAGCACAAGTGGTGTTTTTATCTAAAACAAAACCGCTGATAGTCTACAAATTAACGTATCTGCATGAAATCAATACCGACATTCCTCTAGAAGTTGTTCTTTTGTTAACATTTATTTCTTTATACATATTTCTTTATACAGTTCTTTATACATTCTTGGGACATGTCAGCTGTTTCAGTAATATGTTGGTTTACTTTAAGGGGAATTGTTTACAAATCGTTTGATCGCTTAATAAATTTCGGATATCTTTGAAGAGTTCATCGCCGGAGCATTTGTGAACCATGAGAAACTTAAATCATAAATTTTCGTAATGTCCAACATTGAAAACAAGCATTTTGAATAAAAATATTTTTTTAAATCCACCGTTACAATATTTCAATATCGGAACGAAGACCTCGCAACCTCTCAGGTCAAATTCGTGGGCCATTAATATAAAGGATGGTTCCGTAGATATAACTTAAATTTAACGTTTCTGTTATGTAGGTACCTTTTTCTTTGTACATAAATTCAATGGATCCAATTTCTAAATTCTCAAGATTGTCTAATAATCTTTCAATGCACAGCAAAATGTCGTTTTTCACGGCGGGCAAACTGCAAATATTGCATTTGAATATTAAATTTGATCGGCAAATTACTCAAAGTCAAAATTCCTTTATCTCCCGACTGCAGCTCCGTCTCGGAGCATTTCTCTGACTTTCACCTTTCATTAAAGTCACATATTATCCATTATTAGCAAAGCGAGTGCGAAGATATTTCTTGCATTATTGCATTCTGCACACGTAGGAGTAATAATTTATCTCTTTAGTTAGAGGATTGTTAGTGTTCACGTGCATAGAGCTGGGACGAGGTATTTTGGCACCAGAGGCGCACATCGTGTCCCTAGAATAGACAATTTAATTAAAATTGCAGGTGTTTATCTTTAGACTAGTTATATGCATATATTGCACTTTCAACCAGTCATTTGCCGGTTATCCGCCAGCGCACACTCCAAAATGTTCAAATCTTTTTTATTTTGGAATGCGATTTTAACCCTTATGTATAAATAAAAAGTATGAAGAACAAGGTCAGAATCCCTTGGGGCATTCTTGTTCTTAAGGTATAAAATACCGTGAACACACCTAGGGAATCGGAATAATTTCTATGGAATACTCTATGCCATCCGGCTGAGATTTTTCCCGGTATTTGTGCTGTCAAATTGGCTAGCATCGTTCTCGTGGAAAAGATCGTAAAACATATAAATTTATCTAATAAACGCAAGTAATGTTGTCTTTATGCATAGTTTATTGTTCAAGGAATGTGTTTCAGTAAATATAATATACGATAGCACAAAATAAACCCACAAAATATTACGTCAAAGTCAAAACAACGCAATTTTACATTGTTTCCGCCTTGGTATTTGACATTGGTGGCACAATGATTATCGGTTGGAACTGTTTTGGTGAACGGGTATCTTTCATCCTTGCCATAAGGCCCAGTGAAATAGTTCCAGTTTTATGTCCAAACTTAATTCGATTTACATCAAACACATGCGACACCTTCTAGCTGTTATTCGCAAGAGCCCAGTAATTCCAGAACTCCGAGCATCAATTAGGTTTAATCGAGTTTTAATTCAGTAAATAATTAATTTGGTCTTGTTGGATAAAAAAATATTGGACATTTTACGCTATTTTTCAGTTTAATTGCCTCTCACACATCGTGCCTTGGGTCAGTGCTCTGATGACCCCACCTTTGCACTGGCTTGCGTGTATTCATACATTTTGTAGAGTTGTACACAACCTACGTTTTAGTTAATAAAGGCGAATAGGTGTGTATCCATATAAAAATAGATTTATAGACAGCTACCTATTATTTTTATAACTCGTCAATGGGCTGTTTTTGCACGCTTTTTGCCGCATTACGAAAGGCGGTCTCATTAGGTTGGTTGAACTGTCAAATTAATCGCATACGTTTTCTGCGCCATTTGAGATAATTTAAAGTTTTTGTCTTAATATCATAATAATACCGTCAACTTGTAAACATTCACAGAAAATCACACGATTTTCTGTAAAACAATCCATTCGCACTACATCAAAAGCCTTTTTACAGTAAGAATTATAAAATCCAGATAGCGCCGGCAACTTAGTAAGGCGATGAAAATTAGCCGATAGAGACTCAAACGCATATTAATAGGTCTGAAAAAATTACTGCTTTCCAGCTCAGCTTTATGAATAAACCATTAGCATAACATTTTTTTCTTCACATTGAGTATAAAATACGGCTAAGACATTAGAAACCCAACATCGTACATCTTTAGAAGAAGCAATAAAATTGAATTTATTTGTTTTTATTAAATTTTAATAGCTTCAAAGATAATTTCAATTCAATGATACTTTCTTTTTCTTATTTATAAAACATTTTTTATAAGGATTTATACATATTGTTTATACATGAAAAGTAATATTATGTTGGATTAAAGTATATTTTGCTGTACAACAAGGTACACACATCTGATAGTATTAATACCCCAGCGTCTGTACGGTTGAAATTTAAGAACCCGCCTTCGATTACACGCCGCGCCGTATGGAAACTTTCTGTGTATGTGAAGTTTGTTACATAGCTAGGTACTGTGGAGTGGGTTTTTAACTACTAGTCATTTACTATCCTTGACGACGTTATTTCTAAAAAGTACTTTTCTCAAATTTTAAAGGCATTTTTACTTAAATAATGCATTCTACAACGATTAACTTTATTAGGAAATGTTTTTCATTTAAAGTAGTGCATGAAGCGACACACTTACATATGACATAGTTATACGTAGACAAACATAGGTTTTACATAGACAAACGTATGTAAAATTTGCGAAATGGAAAGGAAATGTCTTGCGATACATGCCTTCATCATTCACATGCATACTATTATTGTGTTAATCCGACTATCGACTCAAATATTTGGTTTATATATCCAACTAGCAAGTTCCCGGCATGCATTGCTATGCCACTTAAGAACGAAATTGTTTCTCCCTGCGTGTCCTTTCCCATTCGTCCCGTTCCCCTTCCACCTCCCCTTCCTCTCCCACGTCCTCTCCCCCTCATGCGTTCCCAATCCGCCTTCCCTCTCCCTCTCCCTCCCCCGCCAACCCACCCTCCTCCCGCGATCCCCTCCTCTCTCCCGCTTTCAATATATTCAGTCCCGGTAGATTCAGATTTTCAAACAGCTCGAGTGCCACCTATTGCAATTTTTTTACAAATTTTCTATCAAATTTGTAAAAAATTCTATCAATTTTTTTAATTACCTAACATAAGTACCTATTTAAAATAAATATAAATTTTCATAAGCTTCAAAGTCTTCGATTTTGGTTAGATTAGGTTAGGTTAGGCTATAGTACCATAGGTGAGAATAAATTAATTGATGTAAACATTTTCGAAAATTGAATTTTAATTTGACAATCGATGGTTTGCAAAATGTCATCCTCAAATGATGACAGTCTTGTAAGAGTTTTGGTAATGATTAAAAAAACTTTTCAGATGTATTGTCATGTGGTTGTAATAATACAGAAACCTTCGCGAGGACGGAAAGAAGGTATTTTGATACCTACTACTAAACATCCACATCTAATCCCTAAATTTTCATCGCAATCGGATGAACTGTTAACAACGCATAGTTTCGTGATGTCAGAACTCACTGTGTATATAGTAAGAATTGCGGGCCTGCGCACATCAAATCCCCAAAGTTTCATCGCAATCGGATGAATGGTTTAGCAACGCATAACAAACATACATACAGAGACAGAAATAAACATATTTTCATTTTTTTAATATAGACAGAGATTAATTGCACGATTGATTTCAATAACATGCGCTTACGTAGCATCATCAATATAAATTGAAGGCCAAATATTGCCCCTATTTAAATAAGAATACCCATGCAACAGAAAACTGTACGTTCAATCTACCCGACACAACTGGATTTCCAATTCAGGGATTTAATGTCAATTTGTCAAACATCTGTAGAACAATAAGGAGCTTGCCTACTTAATCCTTATATACCGGTATAATAAATTGAATCCGATTTTCCAAACAATATCTCTGCGGAGAAATGATGTCTATTTTTAACCCAACTGATGAAACACTTCCTGATGGAGTTTCCCATTTTCTAAAAACGTGGAGAATTAATATGATTATAGAAATTCATATTTGCTCGTTAAGTTCGTCGACTCCGAAGCGCATAACATCATATTGTTTTTCGGGCTAGGCGTATTGTAACGGTTGGTTTAATCGAGAATTGTCACGGCATAATATTGTTTCTCCGTTATAAAAACATCGTCATAATAAAACTCAATAAATACAGTCATTATTTTTATGTCAGCCAGTGGCGTAACTATACTATCTGAGGCCCGTGGCAAATTCATCGTATTGGGCCCCGCCAGTAAAAATTGTCAAGTTGTAATTGAATTTTAATAAATTACTTAAGAAGGTACCCAAAAGTATTATTGGGTGCACATTTGTTAAATTTCTAATAAATTTTATTTTCAAAAGCATTGTGTATGTTAATATCTTACTTTCATAATTAACTTTACTTTGCCTCTAATTGCAGGTTCGATAAAACAAAAACTACGAAAATTCAAAGATACAAATGACCAATTGTCATAACAATCAAACGAAGAATAGTAGAGCCCTCCGTAGTTAAAAAATATAAATCCGTGATTCCCCTAACACCATGCGTCGCTAATCCGCCAGCGCCACGAAAAAAGTACTTTCTTGCTTAACAAAATGCGGGAATACCCCGAGCGTCACTAGCTCGCCCGTGACACCGAAGTACCGCGACAAAAAATTAAGCAATCAATAAATGCATTCTAAAATTAATCGACATCCTTTTTTTATGAATGCGTTTAAATCTTAATAATTTATTTGAATTTGTACAAGGTCTTTAGTTGTGTCTAATTTTAATTGATTTTATGTAGGTAATTATATAAAATTTATAATTTTTACTAAATTTTGTTACAAATGTTAGGTTACTTCTGAACTCGCAGCCTCTCGGGCCGGGGCCCCAGCCTTCGCGGGGCCCGTGGCATTTTGCCAGCCCTGCCACTTATAGTTACGCCACTGATGTCAGCGCGCCTACGCAATGCCCGAATCCTTCTTTTTAAAGGTTACGGTAACCTTTTGCTTTTGAAGATAAATACGTCTCTCACAACATTAAAAGAAAGCTAGAATTACCATATGGAATGGAACGAATACCTTAAGAGCTATTGCTAGTTGAGATCGTAAATACGTGAACTTTTACATATTCCAGCTACGTACCCCTAAGGTAATGCGTCGTGGTAGGATTTCGACATGGAGAGTTATTTGAACATAACAAATTTTTATTACCTATTACTATCGGTACTCGTTCAAATCAAATATATAAACATGCTCGTGAATTTGAACATACCCGTGTAATGTAATGAGAGAAAAAAAAGTTTCGTTCAATTTCATGGTGACGTAAATAAATATATTTGGGTTAAACTGGAACGTGGACTACGAAAGCCCCTATATTTCCTACGAATGAGGAGATCTGAAACGATTGCAAGGTCAACGTAAGCAATTACAAACGAAATTGAAATTGACATTTCGAGTGAATTGGATGTTTATAGGGTACGAATGAATAAAGGAGTATTAGAGTAGCACATCAGATTATGGGATTACAACAATACAGGTGTGTTTCGTAAAAGTGGGCTGAAATACTGATAAATTCGATCACGGCCGGTGAGTAAGTTTAAGGGGAAAGGAAAAGTTTTTTTCATATAAACTTAAATTGGCCAAAATACTCGACGAAAGGTAATAATAATTTTGTTTATTCAAAAGATATTGCAAATATCTGGTAACCCACGGATATGTGCTACTTTATATAATTTTTGTTTTAAATTGTAAAATATAGGCCATTCAAAATTTAAAAAAATCATGATTTTAGATGCAACTTTGACAATTTTTGTGGGTTAATGGTAATAATTATTAAAAACTATTATTTTTCCCAAACCATTATATAAATACTATGAAGGATAAAGTACAAAAATAAAACATATTGAAAATGCGTTTTTTGTGTCTATATTTTAAATTTATGTGAGAAAAATTTGTGACAGAAAAGTAAATATTATTTTTCCCAACCTATTATATAAATACTATGAAAGATAAAATACCAAAATAAAACACATTGAAAAAGCGTTTTTTGTGTTTATATTTTAAATTTGTGTGAGAAAAATTTGGTTCAAAAGAAAATCAGTCGATTTTTTAATTTGAATGTAAGCCCATCAAACCACCTTTTAGAATAATGCATATTTATCTTTTATTTTATATTTAATTATGTTTGCATAGGAAGGGTGGGTAAACATATATATTTTTTAATAATCAGTGGCTCACTTGTAATTACCAAAGTTGCCTCTTAAATCGTGAAAAATGGATTTCTTTAATGACCTATGTTTAACGAAACTTTTCATTAAAAAAATAATTATTCAGTTTGGTCGAGTATTTTGGCTTCAAATTCAAAATTAAGTTTTTGTGTGAGAAAGGCCGCGTAGTCGTCCCTCTTAATTATGTATTTAATTTATTTATTTATTAAATCAGAAACGATTTACAAAGAGTTCCCGTGAACCCTCTGTTGTGCTATCTCCTATTTCACCTCATTCCTCTAGCAGTAACCCTGTAACTTTGGAAAAGTTCACCAGTGTTGTCATTGGGTATTTGGCTATTTTATCTCCTGGTTCCAAAATGTATCTTCCCGGGTATCTGAGCCTCGTTCCCGCCAGGATGAGACATTAACACCGTAAGTGAATAAATTGGAGTCTATTCATCCTCTTCACATATGTCCTGCATCTATTGGTGTTCCATAGGTGGCAGTATTAATTGAGAAAGATCTTCTAAAGATCTGTTCAAAAAGCGTGATGGTGGTGGGTAAGTTTTTAAATATTTTACAAGTGATATTTGCAATACATCGCGTTACAAAACACCCACAAAAAAACCTTACCGCAGATATTTTTTTACATCTTAAAATGTGGAACGGAAATGATGACTCTAAATTGTAAATCATTTGCTAATTAATTTTGAGATGCTCAAAAGCCTTTTATAACTTCCTCTTTACCTTTGTCACTATTCATAGTAACTGACGTCATTCAGAGCCTCTCTCTTTCGTGAAATGAAATAACCCCTTTTGAAGAAATAACCCGAGTGGCAGCTCGCCACCTTGTGTCCATCAACTCCATCCATCCAACATGTCCATCAAGCAAGCGCCATAAATCATAGCCATAATACTCTACAACTAACAATGGACAACATAATAAGATAATGTCAAATATCTAACACAAAGAAGGTAAGATGATCAGGTGATATAAACCTAACCTTTTCGAGGCGGAAGTTTCGATTTAAACAATCATTACAATGTGGTATTACTTTAAAAACACGAGCGTTAAAAATAACATTGCTTGCAATTTATTTAAATCGATCACGGGAATTTGAAATACTGAAAAAGAACAATTTTTTTTTTTAATTAAGAGCCATTAACCAGCGGCCGAGAATTTAAATTTCGTCGAACGATGATCTTACGTTTGTACCCTTGCAACGGTACAGGGCAGTTCCGATGAGAAAGATTAATTATTCTTCATACCAGCATTTTAACATAATGACTCAATATCGATTTTATTTCATTCCAAATTTACTTTGATAAATACACACAAAAATGTTCAAACTCGTGATGACAAAACAATTAAAATAATGTAGGTACTTTATGTAATTATTGTTTGATCATAAGTATTTATAATTTTTCAATAATGTCTAAGCAAAATAAGAAAATATATATTTTTTAAATATATTAGTTTGTAAGACCGTAAATAAATAGACAAACTGAAGTATTTTCGTCATAAAACAAGGGTGCTGATCTTTTTAATGATTTTATTTGAACTAAAATTAAAATTCTGAAAAGTAGGTTTCCCAAATATTTATTTTATTGCATGATTATATGATTTGAAATTTAACAAATCTGCCAACGATCCACGGTAAAACCTTATTGAACCAAACATAAACATATTTTCTCAAAATTTAAAAAATATTTTCACTAGAACAGTCTTTCGAAATCAGTTTATAATTTTTTTGTGGAAAAGTATCAATGCCTCTAAAAGATGATTTAAAAATGACATATTTCCGGTTTTGTCTGGTTATTCCCTCTTAAATGAAGGCAATATTAGCGAAACCCAATCGAAAATCTGAAAACAGAAAAATCGGTTACATCTAGGACTTGAACCTAGGACCTTCGCCTTGCTGGGGCGGAACTCTACCAACAGAGCTAATGTGTCCTTCTCCGATCCGGTCATAAATAACTGTGTCATACTTCGACTAAGAACTACCAATAATTGGCTCTTAAATTAAAGTCGTACATTAAAAAAAAAAATGGATAAAATTTTTCCAAAACACTACAAGTATCTAGAAAGCATTTAGTTTGGGTTTGAATCTTGTAAAGATAGCAGCTATTAAAAATATGCGTTAATCGTTAAAAAAATCGTTTTAATATTAAACCAGCTGAAGTCTCCGGCGTTGCCCTGGCTTGACAAAGAGTTTTTCGAAATCAGATAATCTTATTTTGAACGTCAATTCAATCAATTGTGCAAAATATCATCAGTAGTATCTCGATTCTGCTTTAAGGGGTGGGTAAAGGGATGGGGTGGATTTTGAAATCTCACTTAGACAGTGAACTTTTTTCTTATTTTGAAGGTCAAGTTTGCAAAATTTCATAAATTTCCGAATAAAACTATAAATTTGTGTAAAAATTAAACCCATGCCGCCCGCCATAGACACTTGTCTTTATATACACGTAGATTTGTGATAGAATAATTTATCGTCAGCCGCGTTCAACACGTTAGCAAAAAAGACGATCAAAATGGTATTAGATTACAGATATTAATCCGATTCATTCGGGACCTTTTACTTTGTGACGTGAATCGTGAATGACCAACAACCGGTCAAGCCGAGTCAAGGAATTCGGGCAAAACCCACATTGAGACACGGCGGGGAAGGAGAAGAGAATGAGAGGACATGGAGAGGGGAAGAAGAAGTGAAGGGGAAGGAAGAGGGGAGGGGATTGTCTAGAAGATTCACTCTCGCCCGCACTTTCGCTGCATGAAAACCGGTACCGCGGGGCAAGTGAGGCTCACGGACTATTTATTACCTTTCCTTATATTTATCACTTCTTTTATCTCATCACCGCACGACAAGGGACGATTTAAGAGGGAAATTAAAGGTTAAACTTTGTCGAAAATTTTTATCTTAATTGCAATGCGTGGGATATTTGGATGACGATGACTTTAAATCTGACAGCTGATACCGATTCACCCCTTTGCCATGAACTCTTGACAATGTGAATCCATCTAATCTATTTTTTTTATTTATTTAATGTACTTATAAGTAAAAGTATTTCAAATCCACACATTGGACGATAGAAATTATTTAGAATGCTAAAAATAACTAATTCGACCGCAAAATTCCAATCAGATAAATTAGTGCAAATATCATCATTCAGAGTTTTTACAAATAAGACAATTTTTTTTTTAAATTTATTTATTTATTTTGTTTTATACATCAGCAAACAAGTTCTGCTAAGCCAATTGCATTGGTATGTCAGCAGGTGCTTACGGTTCAATTACAAATATATTTTAAAAGTTATAATTAACATCTTATTTCTACAGATTCAATATTTTTTCATACATATTTTCATACATTTTTTCATAAATATAAATATCAATGTAAATAGTTTTTTTCCGATAGCCAATTTTTCAGCATTTAACCTTTTTCATAGAATTATGTTGCTTTATAGGTTCAGGTAATAAATTAAATATCTTCGGTATGTTGTATTCAAACGTTCCCTGTCCGTACTTATTATTAAATTTCGGAACTATTAACCCGTCGTTGCGCGTGAATCTCGTGCTATATTTATGTTCTAGTTTAATTTCTGCTTTAGTAAATTGAGCCAAACCGCGCGCCTGGCGCTAGTAAAAACCTCAAGGGCGCTGTATCAGGTGTTAGGTATTATCAGCGCATTCCTTGGCGCCTTGGCAAGTCGTCCGGAGTGGACTACTCGAATTGCGCCTGCACAAGTGCACAGCGGGTGAGGTTTGTCTAGGTTTTGGTGGTGGATGACCTGGAAACACTGGACCCCAGATTCCTACCCACACCTCATACATTTTTCCTTCCCAGGACTTCTTCTCCTTCCTTTCTTTAAAAATACCCTCCACACAGCATCCCCAAAGGAGATATAGGACCTGAGAGTAATTACTTTCACCAAGGCCTCTTGTGTGAAAAAAAACAGGCACGGAGCCGGCATTGTATGTGCGGTACAAATAAATTATTAGTTAAATAAATAAATCTAGATTTTTTTTATACATTCTGGTAGATCTCAATATTTTCTCAAATTGTTCTTCACGTAAAAACCGAAACCATGTCAGACTTGACATTATACTCGTACAAAAATTATAATGTTTTCCAGTTTTCACATCGCGTTTCCGCAGAGTTATACGCGTATGTAAATTTCCGCAAGCTTGCTCCGATCTCCCGAGAGCTGATAAATACATGCACTTCATATTGACGAGAAGCGGCGAACCGGATTGGCATGTGGCACTTGTGTATCTTTCCGTGTCTCATACATAACCAATTACCAATACAAACTAAAATACTTAATCGTTACTTGCGGTACAATCTATTATTTTCCCCGCGAGTAAACGGAGTATTGAAACCCACTTGCACTACTTGCAATGCGGAGATCAACAATAAAGAAGAGTACTGATTAAGCCGTGGCATTCCGAATTTCTATCATATTTCTACCGAATTCTAACATATGTGTGTGTGTGTTAAGAGGAATATAAACGCTAGAAATATTTCGATTCTCATGCCTACAAAATTTAAAATCGCGCGTCGTATTTGCACGAGGCAAGTAAGCGAAAAGAAGGTTTTTATTAATTTTGAGCATAATTTCATAAGAATGAAAAAAAATTGGAACTTACAAAACCTCAAAAATAGTCTCAGCCATAAAGGGGTTTTTTAAAAATTGTTTCTTTTATTGCTTCACAGTTAGTTAAGTCATGAAAAAACATTTTTTTGTGGTTTACGCTTATATTTTTTGTTATGTAAATAATAAATTTATTGTTATTCCAATACACATAAAAGCTAGGAAAAGCTTCAATTTATCCGTAGCATATTTTTTGATATTCATACTGTAAACCGATTCGTCGTAAAGATTAATCTAAATTGTTTCTAAATAGGATTTCACGTACAGCTTCATCTTAATTGCAAGCGGCACGTTCCAGAGTGAAATATACTCTCAGTTTCCCCCTGGAGTAAGACCACCACTCAGACTTGAAACGTTTCTGGAAATGGCTTTAGCCGTGTTTGGTGACCAGGTCTGAATAGCCAGGTAATTCCCAACGTCCCTCTTCCCCATCTCCTTCCACTTTCAATTACTTTCAGCCTCACAGCATACCACAGTAGGGGACGCCATAGTCTTACTGGCTTCAGACGGGAGCAGCTGGGACTCTTGTGAGGTAATCACATAAAAAAAAATTGGTGAAAATTTGGAATGCCTTGGCTTAAATATTAATGAATTGTAATTACATCATTTTTCATCAACTATCTATTAAAACAACTATACAATCTAATCTATTTACAAGCGAATTAAAACTAAATAAAAGACATGAAAATTATATTAGAAAGGTCGGTAACGATTTTTATTATTTTTATTAGTACCCAAGCTTTATCTATGTAGAAATGTATGTGATTTTAAAGTGGAGTAATGCCAGGTGTTTATTTCAACAACATAACCTAGATGCATATGGTGGGAACAAATAATTGTCGTTGATATTATTGTAGAAAGCACTCACTTTGTGGTTTGACATATTTAATAAAATCAAATACTTTTTTGTTTAAAACCACGAGATTTATTAATTTATGAACCGACCGGTTTCGCTTTAATCAAGCATCTTCAGGGTACAAATTAATACTAAACAATAAGTACATAGTGTGTGCTTATTTATAATCACAAATATAGAGGGAGACAACATGATACATTGATTTGAGGACAAGGACTAGCGAATAAGAAGCGATTAATGGCTATTTGTTTTAGTTTTTTATTTACGATTAAATCTATAAAATCTGATTCATAACCATTATTTACTATTTTTTTAATTAGCTTTAGTTCGTTAGAAAAATTACTATCAGACATTGGGATTGTGACTAAATGATGGACCATTGAATGAAATGCGGAGTGCTTATGTGAAATAGGGTGATTGGAGGTGTTGTGTATGACAATGTCAGTATAGGAGGGTTTACGAAAGATGTTGAAATCAATTTTGTTATTAACGATGGATAAGGTAAGGTCTAAAAAATTTAAGGTTGAATTGTTGCCTATCTCTAATGTGAATTTAATCTGATTATGAAAAGAGTTTATAAGATTGAGGAAGGAATTCAGTTGACGCTCAGTCCCTGACCATATACAAAAAACATCATACATATCTCACCCCCTGAGTAGGGGTGCCTACTCAGGGGGTGAGATTTGTCTAGATCTTGACGGTGGATGCGTCTGCCCACTTACTGCGTGGCAGGCAGACCATTGAGCCTCTCCTGCGGGATTCTCTTGACAAGGCGAGGCCTTGCACCGCAGTGGGTGGGGTGGATTCATATATCCGTCACTCCTGGACCTCCAGAATCCTACCCACACCTCATACGTTTTTCCTTCCCAGAACATTCTCTCCTCCTTTTAAAATCCCCTCCATACAACATCCCCAAAGATGACTCAGGCCTGAGGGAAATTATTTCCTTGAAAATATAAAACTTTGATAAATTTTCACGGACAATAAAAATAAAATTGTTTTAAATTTTCGTTGTAATTTCCTTTTCATAAATTGAGAAAAGAGCTTTCTTTCAATAAGAAATAAATTAATAACGGTAAGCTTCGGCTTCGTTGAGAGAAAAACTTTTCTTTCCGAGCCCCTGATTAATGAAGCCAGCCCCTCCGGATAACGAACCGAGCCATATTGTTCGGGAAATGATGATTTAGAGGGTTCTAATGAAAATTTAGCCGAGGAGATTTATTTCCAGTGCGGCAAAAAGCGTTGCGACGCCAACGCCGAGGCTCGACGCTCGACGCCTCACGCCGCGCGCCGGGGAATCATTTAGTTTGTGGAATCATAGTTGATTGCGGTAATCTGACTGAGTCTGAATCTCATTCACTTAATAAAATTTTGAGGCCTTCTCACAAATTGTTCGTAAAATGATAATTATGAATATTTTACGCCGCAGAAATTATACATCTTCAATATTTGGGTACACGATCAAGACTTTTTTTTAATACGGAACAGAAAAAAGTTTATTCATTTAATTATATGAAGACAATATGAGCCTAACTCAATCGAAAAGTTGGAAACAGAAGAATCAGAAAAAGATATTGGCACCTCTGGGACTCGAACCCAGGACCTCCCGCTTTCCGGGCGAACGCGCCAACCACTGCGCCAAGGTGCCGATATCCAATTCGGTCATTTTAAACTGCATCATATTTCGACTAAGAACCACCCACATTATCTTCATTTTTCTTAACGCATATTTTTTTAGCTGCTATCTTTATGTACGATTGCAAGATTCAAACCCAAACTGAATGCTATCCCAGTTCCATAACCCTGCTCGAGTCCCAGAGGTGCCAATATCTTTATCTGATTTTTCTGTTTTCAGATTTTCGATTGAGTTTCGCTCATATTGTCTTCATTTAATTAAATATAACAATTTGAGGTTTTACTCATAAAGTTAAAATAAACATTAAATAAAAAGTTTATTTATTTATACTGATTTCTTAAAGATGTACTTGTGTGAGAACAATCCAGTAATAAAAATTCAGTTAATGTATAAATATTTTTTTACATTAGCTCCACACAGGAGGCCCTGAAGAGAACAGTTTCCTCCCTTTGAGGGATGGATAGGAATCTGGGGGTCAGTGTGTCCAGGAGTGATGGAAGTTTGAATCCATTTCACCCACCGACGATGCAATAAGATGCGTTGAGAGATCCCGGCCGTAGAAGTCAAAAGTTCTCCCCTATCCAGTCTCTCTGATCCAATACCCGCCGCCAATAGCTAAACAAACCTCACCCCCATGAAGCCGGGCATTCCTGCTAAGTCACCAAACGTAGCTAACCACTTGGGGTGACCCATGGCAGAGGCGTTAATTATAAAATAAATGGGGCGGCAGTACCCATACCCGCATCCCAAATAAAAAATAACAAATAATAAACATATTTTTCAGCAACTGCAGCACTTTTTTGTTTGTTTTCAAACATTTTCATGGTTGAAAATGACTACTTCAGCATATTCCATCCAGTGTATAGTCGAAACTTTTGTATTTTTATTTAACTTAACCTAGAAACGATGAGTTCTTGGTTTATTAAATTTGCGAATTTAATTTTAAAAAATCCAAAATACACCTTAATGATTGTTCAATAGTTTTCAACAACGTTAAAACAAGAACGGTTGTTTAAAAAATAAATTACATTTCGAGCTAATAAAAACCGGGTAATATATAAAGTCTAACCTATACCTATACACAAAATCTATGTGCACTCATATCATTAAAAACCTCTCGAACAATGAACAATATTAGCATCATGATTTTTTTATTGATTTTCTTCGATACAAACTACAAAGTCATTTATATAATCAGTCATGGGACACAAACATTGATATTGTCATATTGTTCAATCCAAACCCTTGGCGTAGCCTGGTAGTGAAGGCAGTATTTTATAAAAGGGTGCCGTTAATGGGCTCTTGGATACACACCAGAAATTATTACTACGATTAGGCACTAATGTCAAAGGTCTCACACACCTAAAATAGTTACACGATTGAAGACGAAATCATTCGAATACCAAATCATCTTAGAAGTGAAAATTAATCCGAAATAATTACAGCCATTAATATTTTGAACAGCTTTTCGATGACTTCCTGAAATGTTACATAAGAAAATAATAATTGTTGTTTTTGTTTCAACTTTCTTTAATATAATTAAATTTGTTTTGTAACTTCAACCTTTAACTCTTCTCATCGAGAAACCACAACTTCTCTTGGTTGGGTACTTGTTCTGTCCAAGTACTTGTTCTGTTCGGGTACTTGTTTGGTGTTTACCCTTTACTGCCTGTAAAGTTATTTACATAAGACACTAAAGATGGCGCACTCGAAGTAATACATGTAACAGAGTATTATAAACAAGTGTGGAAGGGTCATGGCATGTAATGTATTAAACTTGGCTTGATTGGTCGAGCATAGACGTTTTAAATGAATATATTTAACTTGATTATGTAGATGAGTTGTTCTTCTCCTACATAACTTTTACCACTCTGTCACATTTTGTTTTTACTATAAATGAATTCTCTCTGGATCTCAGAGGAGATTTTGTAGCAAGGGAGGAAGGAGGCCTAAAATGCCTATGGGGGTGACAAACACGAGCTGCGTGTATACCTATTTCGAATGACAACCCACGTGACAAAATTATCGTACGACATAAAAGTTGTAGGAGACAAGTCTTAGAGATTTTTTAAAAATATTTTATTAAACATCATTAAAAATAATAATCGATGTTACTTGATAGGTATATTTTGGAGTTTAAAAATAGTTTTATATTTTATGTCTTCGTATAATTTTATTACAGAATATATGCAAGTCGAAGTGGCAGAAGACAACTGTGATTTGTATGAAATACACTTCTATCACGAGGAGTTTCAACTCTGTAACGTAATTTTTACTACAAAAATATAAACACATATTTTTTTAAAACGCACACAGTCGTTACGTCTTTAGTACAGTAGATTTCAAAGTAATTATAAAATAATAATATTCGTAATTCGTACTTATGTAGGTTAAAAAGAAGAACGACTCTTATTTGTTGTTTTAACAATGGTTTTTTCAATGTCTCTCTCTCAGGGACGAGTTCCTGAGACAGGTGTACTTACGAATCATAAAACATACTAATTTCAATTGTCTGTGTGTATAATTTGTTCCCGTGAAATCTGTTTCAAAGAACTCAAATATGATTTGATTTCTAGTGTCATTTTCAAATTTTGAACTGACTGGGAGAAGGATTCAGACAAGGGAAAAAGTAGGTACCTACCTTTGTGATAATATTTTAACAGATTTTTTTTAACAGATTTGTGTAAGTTAATAAATTGTAGTTAGAGCCCCATTTCACCTTGAGTCTGGGCACTATTTTATAAAAAAAAAGGTTTTCCAAAAGGTATAACCTATCAAGTAACAGCGATTACTATTTTTTTATTGAACTTTTATTATTGTTATTTTTTAATGTAACTACTCATATTTTAAAAGTAACGGGGAGCCGTTTAAAAGCTCCTTAAGTCATGGTGAAAATGACAAAGTGTGCTGAAAATAATGATGTCCCAAAAATTCTATTCAGAAAAGCTGTGCAAATTTTATTATGCATGAGCTCTTGAATTAGTGCAAAAAATATGTTTATATTATTTGGAAAATACCGAAGGCTCTCTAATTTTATTTTTGAAGTGGGGGGAGGCCTTGTCCAGAACAATGCGTAAATTAATATTTCCGAATTGTGTTAAATGTATTTTCGAATCGTTAAACCATTCTTAAAACGCCCAGTATTTGTCATTTGTCATACGAGAACGGAATATTCCTTACGACTCGTTCTTGAGTTCAACAGCTCGGCTGTAGAACGATTTGCTTGCCTCTGTGTTTCCTCCCTCCTACAAAATGGTTCACTCCTTCCTTTCCACAAAAATATCCTCCACACAGCATCCCCAAAGATGACATAGGTCCTTCTTTTTACATTTGTATTTTCGCAATCGTTATACGATACTCAAAACGCGCCAAGCGCGCGCCCATTATTTGTTCACAGTTGTCGTTTGTCACACGAGAACGGGTCGTTTTTACGACTCGTTCTTGAGTTCAACAGCTCGGCTGTGGAACGATTTGCTGATCTCTGTGTCTCCTCCCCCCTACAAATGGGTCTTTTCAAGACCCAAAAGTTCACCCCTTCCTTTCCACAAAATACCCTCCGCACAGCATCCCCAAAGATGAGACAGGCCCCGGGGGAAATTATTTTTTAAAAACTCTCTTTACCTAGGTACAACACATTGTTTTCTTACTAACATTATGTTTGTTACTGGCATAAGCAAGTTGTACTTTAAATGAAAATTTATAATATTATAATTTGTTATTAGGGTAATCAGGCTTACCTCGGGATTCGGTAAAATGTCCCTATAATACTGAACTTTCTAGATTTACGCTTCTAAAGGATAAATAACATCGTAGTTTTGTAGCGCTGAAACAAACTTGCAAATTAATTAATTCATTACCGAACCGACCTTTAAAGTTTGGGAAACCAGGATCGTATTATATCATGATAATGGCTGCATTATAACGGGAGAATATTATATTAAATTAACCCATTATTCATTGACTTTTACTGATTAGTAGTTCAGTCTCGGAACTTTGACTTATCTTTAATTTTATCATTGCTATTTGATATTGACTTATATTAATTATTCCACGATAGTTTCTAGTTTCACAATAATTATTAACCCCACAGGCCAATTTGTTCGATTTTCAGAACAACTCATAAAGGTTTCATAGAAATCGTTGTGTCTCCATTACTATCATAGATAGAAATACGTTATAAACGGTATTAGAAAGAAAAAACACCACGCTTTTTATTCTAATCTAAAATTTTATCATAAAATACGAAAAATTCTGTAATTTTAGTTAGCAAAAACTTAAGCCAATTTTTAAAACTTTTTTCATGTTTGCATGCAAAAATTTTATACTTCAAAAATTATATGTTTATTAGGATTAATAAAATTTTTAAAAATGTTTTATTATCTTTCCAAAACAGTTTTTATTTTTCGGATACGATTAAAATTAATTTAATTTTGTAAAAGAAAAACTCTCTTTTATAACTTTTGAAGGTTATTCCTATCAATCTTATATATAAATAAAAATCAATTTTTGTTTGTCTTTGTTTGTTTGTTATGCGATGCCATACCATGAAACTTTCGTGATTTGTTGTGCGCACGCCCGCGAAGATTATAGGCTATATATAATGGTAAGCTCTGACGTTATGAAATATGTATAAATGTAAATGAATATATTTTAGCGGTAGGGAGGAAAGCCATGAAGGGAAGGTTAATGAAGGAGGTGGGGTTAGCGGGAGGGATGACGAGGGAGGTAAAGGCGTAGAAGGCTGAAGGGAACGCGGGGGGAAGGGAACGCGGAGGGGCACGGGAAGGGAAATGCTAGGAGAAACAATTTATTTCTTTGCATTGCAACGCATGCCGGATACCAGCTAGTGTAATATATGATTGAAGAAGAAGAAAACAATAATAGTCTAAATATTTATTCTTCATTTTCGTTTCGACTATTATTGTTAAATTCTTCTTCAATGATATATTAGGTTGAAGAAGAAAATTATAACATTCAAAAATTATAAAAAGGGAGTTTTTCTTATAAAAAATTGAATATTCATTTAGAATTTTATAAAAAAGGTCAATAAATTTTAAATAAAATCGGATATATTTATTCGAGACGCTATCTAGGTTACAAACTAATTCTTAGAATGATTGTTTCCAATAAAGAGGGTAGTTGCATAAAATATGGAAAATAATTAGTTGAAGATAATATTGTTAATTCTAAAAAATTTTAAACATGAGTTGACAAATATGACGATTTGACAGAATGTGACAATGGCTGAATTGATAAACGCGCACGTCCCGGTTAGACGAGAGGTTCTGGGTTCGAGTCCCAGTTGGGACCATTATCTTTTTCTATTTTTCAGTCTCTTGTTCATATTTGCGTTTAGACTATCATTGTTAACTTCTTCTTTAATGATAAAATTATTTCATTTATGTGGATTTTATTGCAAAACGGAAATATTTTGACTCCTCTGAAAAAATGTGGTCGAGGCTTGAGAGGGTTAAATGGATGCGCAGTAGAGATTCCTTATACAAAAACTTATAGTGATTAGATTATTCTGCCTTTCGCTTTATTTATTATTTGATAGGTTTTCTATTAGTTATTCTATTAACGCAGAGAAGAGAGTGGCCAGGCAAGTTCTACCGTGTCATGGCGTGCACTGAAATAAAATAGAAATAAATCTTCCATCCGGTTTGACATTCACCTTGTCTTGTATTACCAAGTTCCTACTCTGTCTCACAATGCCGATGTGATTAAACTCTGTTAACCTTTCCATTATTTATTTGAAATGTACAATAATAATTAAAGTGTGAGAATACTCACTGGAGGAAATGAATGATTAGAATGCTGTTACATTAATTTTAATTCTAAATTAATTAAATACTTATTTTTTACAAATCTTTTTGTTTAAAAAACCGACATTATTTCGTAAGCGATGCTTACTTCATCTTAAAACTAATTACTACTACGAGTTTACTTAAAACTAATTACAATAATGGACTTAAATATCTCAATTGATAGGCGTGAGTGGGAAGGGGGAGGGGGGTAATAGGGCATAATTTACAAAGGGAACAAATTTTAATAACGTGTAATTTAAAAATATTTTTAATAATCTATAATATTAAAATTAATCTTTACGCTATTTCTAATTTTCAAAATTTCTAGCTTGTCTAAATCAGAGGTTCCCAAACTTTTTTTTCACGTGGACCACTTTTAACATTTTACTGGTTTCGGTGGACTCTCTGCTGCAACATTTCTACCATATTCCCAAAACTCGACACGCGTTGTACTGAATATTGAATATAACGCTGGAGTTATGGTCTGTCACAACGGGGGGGGGGGGGGGGGTAGTATTGTGATATGAGACAGGGGCGGGATGGGATATGGGCACGGGATGGGTCTCAATATGACATTTTTTCACCGAAATACGAGTAGATTTGGGCAGATAGACCTGCCTACATTGTCAGGTAAAGCCAAGCCTGTACTGAATATCGAATGTGCAAGTTTTTAGAAATAACAGTCGCTGACCTTCTTAAAATACACTACTCAAAAAAATTAAGGGAGGGTTTAAAAAAAGGAATTAAAAAAAAAATAATGCTAAATAAACAAGCTATCTGATCCATATGCCGGCCAAACTGAATTTTTTTTTATTTTCAAAATTATTTTTTCGCGCTATCTGTTCAGGATTGCATGAGAACCTCATCACCTAAAAAAATCAGAAATCTGAAATTAGAATCTTAAAGCTTCAAAATGCTTTTTTAAAGTCTCAATATGACCATTTTTCACCAAAATACAGCCTGTCAAAAATCATTGAAAAATTTGGAATTTTTTTTGCTCCCTTAATTTTTTTTGAGTAGTGTATTATCTGCCTTTATTGATAGGTAAAGCCAAGCCAACATTTTTGTCCTTTACTATCGAAACCAGATTTTTTTTCGTGGACCCCCACTTACAACTTGTGGACCCCCATTTTTCTCTCATGCCTTCGTGGACCCCCGTGGAGTCTCCCGTGGACCCCTGGGGGTCCATCTGGACCGCTTTGGGAATCACTGGTCTAAATGGATACGATTAACATTTTAGTAACTTTAAGAACGGTTTGTTTAAAAAAATAACAGTTCATAAAATATTTTAAGTTAATTTTAACGTTCTGTGCAAGTTCTACTCAAGTTCCGTTATTTTATTATATGAAGCAACTTACCATTATATTTTACCTTATTATATTTTATGAAGCAACTGACCATTATTGGTCAGTTGCTTCATAAAACTGAAATAATCACAGAACTTTAATAGAACTTTCACATAACGTGAAAATCAACTTCAAATATTTTATGAATCGTTAATTTTTTTTTAAACAACCTATCCTTAGAGTTGCAAGTTGTAATGCTTACGAAACATGTTGGTTTTTTAAACAATCCTCTTCTTATTTCGTATGGTGGGGGGGTCAGAGGGGGACATCTAAGTCTGCGAGCCAGTCTAATAAAAACTCCATCTTTGAGTGAGATGTTCCCTCAATATTCAGGGACAATATGAATTGTTCCCCGATATTTAGTACTTCCCCTTGGCCGGGAGACCTAATGGTCTTCGGCCCCTTATGTAGCAGCATATTTAGTAGTCGGAGGCCCTCTTAATAAAACAATAAAATTAGTGGAAACTAAATATTTTATTAATTTTGAATTAGTGCAGTTTGGTGCAGCAAAATAAGTTTGCTGTATTTGAAGAACATTAATTTTATTTGTGGTTTCTTATCTGCAGTGTTTAACTTGCGTTTTTGTCAACAGATGGGATCCCAAAAAGCGGTTCACTCCAGAGCAGGCTACCAGGCACGAATGGCTGCAACCCTCGCAACAAGTGAAGACACCTTCCAACCAACCGCCCAGCCCGCTTGCCGCCCCTCGTCCACCGCCCCATCTGCCGCCCATCGCTGCTACGGACAACGCAACCGCTCTAAATCGCAACAAGGTGGACCCTCCAGCCTTGGCAGTCAAAGCCTCCGCCATGACCAACAGCGTCAGCGATCTAGAGTCTGCCCACCAGTACTCTCTGTATAGACTCTACCACGGCAAGAAAACCCTCAACAAGCTGGGTGCGGGAGGAGCTGGTGGCGTACATCCTCATGGTTCAATGCACCATTCGCAGTCCACGGGAGATGTGTCGGCCATGTTCGGCCAGGCGTGATACCCAAAAGACGAGCGGTATCTCTCCAACCGTCGATACTGATACTAATAGGTTCCATTTGGCCGGACTACTGCAATAAGCAAGAGGACGATAGATTAAAGACGAAGGAGCGCGGAATATGAAATAACGCGGGTAGAGAGGCGAGCGTTACACTCAACAATATTATATTATGTGCGCCATTCTGTCATCTTTCTTAATCTCGCCAAATATAATGAGACTTAGAACGAAGAAAGATGGAGGCGACTGGTGCTCGTAAGGGGTGAGAGGAGGGCGAACGTGACAGATAAACTAGATTAAGTTATCGCTGTGTAATCGAATGTCTCAAAATAATAGTTTTCGTAGAAAGTACAGTTAAATAATAATATAATCATAAATAAAATGTACAATTTCTATTCTTCCTTCATTTTAGAACCGATCCAGGGTGCAAATTTAACAATATTATAATATTTCGTTAAAATTTGAGCTCTGGCGTCAGTCCACTTTCTGGCCATATCTCCTCACTATTCTAAACACGTACCTACTACCTATTATAGTGGAAATTAAATCTATCTCGACCAATGTTTAAGACCACATAAATATGTAGTCCTTTTAGATCTTCTACGTTATTGAAGTTAGATTGAATGATTTGTGGTTTTTGTTGCGCGAATAGATGGGATCCATTTACTGCTGCAAATAGTCAATGGTTGCTCAATTTTAATCTAGAAACAAACCGTAGAACCATGGTCGTTTTACAGCACCTAACATAACATTATAATCTCAATCGATAACATGTCATCCGCATTATTTCCCTAAAATAATTCTTTAATATCATACCGTTAGAAGTTTTCATTAAATTACTGTATTCGAGGTCAAGCCAATTGCCGACAATAATAATTTAGTAATGTATTATTCGGAATTGGTAATCGGGGGTAACCCTAATAAAACTTGAACGAGAAACAATTTCAACAGATTACTCGTATGTGTAAGCAGAGTTGTTCAACATTCATTTATCGATGTTTATTATTTTGCAAAAAATGCCTTTCTTTCTTTTCTGATCCATTTCTATCTCGGGGCGTTTTAATATCAGGAATTCCCAGTGATAAGATTATTACATACTTTGATGTTTATTACACTGGTATAAAACTTCTGAGATATAGTTTAAGGTGATACTCAAAAGAATTCACAGTTTACTCCTTGTAATTATTAACGAATGTAATTATTTTAGGGAAAAACGCTTTTTACAAGTTATGCTTTAAAATGATTTACCTAATTGCTTGCGCCCATACATATGTATGAATAAATGGTTCTATGCCAAATCAGAATCTATTCAACTAAACACCTCTTTCAAAAATCATTAAAAGCTATGAAAAAAAAATAGCCCATAACCTACCCTAATGTAATATTGTAGTTTTAGCCTATGGGGCCGTTCAAATATTACGTAAGCAGATTTGTTGCAATAATTAACCTCCCCTCCCCCTCGTCAGCAAAAGTAAGCAAAGCTCGTACCCCCCATTTCATCAAAAATAAGCAAAACAAAGACCTCCCTCCCCCTGTAATGCTTACGTAATACTTGAATGGCCCCTTTCTTAAAACATGAGTTCGTTTATGGACAAACTATTCATTCATATTCATATTGCGTAAATACAGGCGCAAACAATTAATTCACATGGTATTTTAATGCATAACATCTAAAAATTGTTTTCCCCTAAAATAATTAAACCAACACCATCTATGAAAGACCAGATTATGAATTCTTTCAAGTATACGTTAATTTTTAATTATTGAAGTTCGATTACGTTATTTTACTCCGAGATAAAAATGTGCAGCGTTTGAAAACTATTTTTAGTGGCCATTTTTCTTCACTTTGCGAAACCTAATAGGTACCTATCTTTCTTAGTAATTATAACAATCTATTGCATATTATTTAACTCTAAACAACATTCCAAAGTGAACGAAAGTTGCCATATCTATCTGTATATCGCTACGTGTTATTCCTTCAATGTGTTTGATTCTGAGGTTTTAATACCCAAGATCAGATAGTTTATTACAATATGCTTAGGAGATCTTTGATTGCCAAATATTTATCTAGTCATCCATGATTTAACTTAAAAATAAATGTGAAACTTCGTTTAGAAAAATGTCAGTCAGTATACGGCCTGCATCAAATGCATCGATTTACACTGGCCAATATGTGATTTAATTTTAAAACTTAGCGTTAAGAAATAATCTCATTAGTTACGGTAGAACCACGAAGGTACACACTTGAATAAATACAACAGAGGTGTATGGAGATTCCCATACAGCTCATCTGGCTAACTATTACGAAACGGAAGACTAAATTCTGAGATGGCGACTTGGACTTCCTGCCGATTGCCTCATGTGGTTATTAGTTATTACTTCACTCTTTTGGGATGAGACCGCTTTTAATATAGCCATTTGCCATTACAACCAGTCGACTTTCTTATTCGTACAGCCTAAGCGGTTTCGCTAAGGATATAATACAAGTCAAGACCTGTTTCATTGTTCGTGGTCGTGCACGGAAAATACATTTGTTGGACTTACGCAGGCGCCCTCCCACACATGCTGTGTTTTCCTTTCTAACGGCAATGGTGCATGCGTGTAATGCTAATATTCACTGATTCATGATTAATCCAATTCTCTGGGAGATTTCTCAATGTGGATGTGGATGGCGAATTCTCACTCAGATTAATGAACTCAAGTTAACAATCTAAGTTGCGTTATTAATCAGCGGAATTCGCGAAAAGAACATTGCTTTCCGTGGTTTATTTCTCACTTTTTTGCCCATTTCCCGATTGAGTGAAGTTCAGTGACAAAACGACTTTAACCCCAATTGTTGGATGCGAGATTAACTTGATCCGCCGATTAGCCGTTGCTCTAACATATATTAAAACCGTGGCACTGCTTAAGCCTCAATGATGTTGAGCGAATTTACAAGCTACTATATGGGAAATTCACTATCTGTTAGTAAACTCGCTCAGTGTCACCGTATTACTTGCTAACTAGCAGATTGCGGACGATCTACCAACAGTTGAAAGGAGGTCAACTTTACTCGCTACTCGCTCAAGATGGCGGCTTACCAACAGCTGATTTCGTAACTATCAGGAGCCGTAATTTTCGCTAATGGCTAGCGTGTGGCGCTAGCTGCGAGCTCAAGTTTTTTACAAAATGTCGACCGAATTGGTTCGCGCGAGAGTCGTTATTTTAGCTGCTACTGTCGCTATTGAGCGAGTAAACAGTTTTGTGTGTCATCATGACAATCTCACTCGCCGATTCACCCGCTTTTAAACTTACCGGCTAGTAGCTTGTAAACTCGCTCAATGTAATAGAGGCTCTACGCTCGCATCGAACAAACGGGGCTCGAGTATTAGAAAGCCAGATGACTCAAGTTGTAAACTCAATAACTTTACATGAAAAGTAGAAAAATGTACAATTTCCATAGTAATAAATTGTTGTACTGACTTATGTGGCTGTATCTATTAATATAATGATCGTATTTAGCGTATCTCAATACTCAGTGTATTTATTGTTCAAATATTCATTTAGAATAGAGATTTACTGTTGTAAATTATAAGATAACGAAGAAGTGATATTGGACCATACGATAATTGGATTTGTCTGAGTTAACGAGTAGAGCTAGAGAGATGGGAGGCTGGGGGACATTTGGAAAATCAGATTGAGCTTAATCATACTTTTTAATGGTGTTCTCAAGTTGGTAGAATAGTTCAAAATAGAATTATTTTTAATAAAATGGAAGAAAACTAGACTAGCAATCTCATCATATAATCTCACTGTAGAAATCATTTACATTACTTAAATCAATGTGACCTCTCCTTTAATTAAAATCTAATTTAAAAAACTACTTTGCAAACATTTAAAAAATGCGAAGTAATACCTAAAGCTAATTGAATATGTTTTACAACTGTGAATATATCACTGGTTCATTCGAAATTAAATATAATTTGTTTGCTAACTTAAAGCTAGGCGTTAACAAGATGTTCATGTAGAGATATATTCAGTTATATTATGTTGAAACTAAGGTAGAATCACACGTGTTATTCTGATATCACCTACAATCGCTATTATTCAAATAAAATATTATAAACCGCATAGATAATCTGAACCAAAACTTCCCAAATCGACCTTCCATCATTACGCATTTTTATTCCTTAACAAGTAGCATTTTACTAAGCCTAAGATAGAGAGAGATGGCTTCGATACTTGGAAATTAATCAATAATGGGATCATGCATCGAAACTTTGCCTAGTTTCATATCATTAATAATAACGTTTGTTTGTAGAAGTCTGTGTGTTAGTGAAAATATTCATAACACCTATTTGTCAACAATCCAATAAACATATTGTCATAATAATTGATTGTGTATATTAAACTTAATAAACGATTTGTCTTCAAGAACGCATTTTGTTATTATTTATTTCACGTTCACAATTCATTATTTAGAAGAAGCAAAAAGGCGAGGAGGTTACATCGGTAAATCAACATCTTGTCATCCCACTATAACGGGTAATTTGTCATTCGTATTTGAGAAATTCTTGCATTCAATGGGAAGGCTTGAATTTTCGTGGGAAGCATTACAATTAATGAACAATACTAGTATTTACTTAGCCATCTGAAGACCTGACATTTGACACATGCTTGACACCCATTTTCGTGACGACTATTATTACTACGCATTCCGAATTTCTGCCGACATATACTAGGGCCAGACAAAAACTAATGCCTCCATTTTTTTCTAATTAAATAATTTTAATTTGGCGCTATTCCTCAAATCTTCATCTACAATCTACTGCAATAGTAACTTTCTGCATCAACATGTGGCAGCACTGCAGTCGCTTGCAAAATGGCCGGTATAAATGTCCGTATTGAATTCTTGAATGCTGGAGGTGAAACGCATTCATGAAATTCTGAAAAATGCAACTACACAAAAATTGTGACCGCAGACGATACATGGGTTTCATCGAATCTGAATGAAAGAGGCAGTCAATGAAATGGCATCACACAAACTCACCGAGGACGAAAAAATTCAAAACTGTGCGATCGACAGGGAAAGTTATGGCAACTGTGTTTAGGAAAGCAGAGGATTTGATTATGGTTGATTTTTTGGAGCAGGGATGCACAATAAATTCTGTCCGATACGTCATAAGTCATAACCCTTAAAAAGCTTAACGCACGTCTTTCGCCCAATAAAAGCTATGGCGGATGGCCTTGGGAAGCAGGACCATGCTTTTTACCACTCTAGGATACATACTCTTATTAAAAGATGGATCAAAACTTTGGAAATAGACGGATATTATATTAAAAATGACAAATTAATCGCCAATAGTGTGGTTTTCGATCTGTGTAATTTCATTTATTATTTCTTGACAATTAAAGGAGAAATAAAATAGGAGGTATTACTCTTTGACTGACCCTCGTATAACATAATTCCCTTGAAAACGGGCGCTTTGCAATAAAATTCAAATAAATGGAATATTTCTGAACGCGTCCAGCGCGTTTTTGAAAAGTGATGAAATACGCTTTCAAATTTTATGATTTGAAACAAATATATCATTTTTAAAATATTTAAATTTTAAATGCAAAGAGAAAAAAGTTTAAGAATCGTGTTTTTTTCTAACTAAAATTACTGACAACGATAAAAATAAAAACACCCATAATTTATTAGTCAAATGTATTATAAACGCTATAATCAATTCACGTTTTTGTCGTTTTATATAAAAATAATCATTTTTGAAAAAATTCCCAAAGTTTTTTATTTTTTTCAAATTGCGGTCGAAAACTTTGGATTTATAAAGGTGTATATTTTAATTAGTTTGCAGCTAACATTTAGATTTCAACATGAAGCTTTGTGTTTACTATTTTTAATTCCGTTTAGATCATATTTCTAACCATGATGGTAAGGGAGACAAAACAATTTTTACGAGAAAACCTAATGAATTATCCTGAGGGGTTAAGCTGAAAAAAAATACATGTTTTTTTAAAGATAATCTCGTCTCAGATGTCCAGTTGGCAAAATAATTTTATGAAATTCCTAGATAGAAAAAATCCCCGCAAAATATGCTCCGAAAATTATAAGAAACCATCTGGTTCATTTATTTAGCATGCTTTAGGTATGAAAAATACACAGTGTTTCTTTAAATACTACCTAACTCTAATGTCTTGTTTTATTAAATATTTTCATGACTGTCGCTTACACCTGTGTTTTTTAATATTAGACAATAGACATTCAAATTAATATGATTTGTATGGCGCGTTCCGTATTCAATTCGTATTTATACATAGTAATTTTCTTTTTCTGGATGCATTAAATCATACAACAAACCTTATAATAATGCAGGACGTACCTGTTCATCAATTATAAGAGGAAGGTGCTAATTTAACTCTCACAAGCATGTATCTGTTACTTTTGATTCAATTCAAGAAGCTACTACAAGTCCCGTAATAATTGTCTGAACATTCGTCTTCGTGATTTACTGCCAAGGTGAATACTTACTACTAATGGTTTGTATTTGTACAAGAAAGCTGTTCACTGAAAGATTTATAAGGCATAAGCAAAAACGCATACCTTACCATGTTCTGACTCGATCTGAATCGATCTTTCCGACTGCTAGCCGAGAATTGTGTGGCATCAACCACCCCAGAAACAAATAAAAAAATATAACATAACTGATAATTTTTATTTATTTAATTTTATTGGAATGAAGGTTATACACATAAATATAATATATCATTGAAGACAAAAATAATACTAATAAACTTAACGAATCATGAAAAAGAACAAGACACAGAAAAGGGTAACGGTCGCAACTGGAAATCGAAAACAGGATCTTACAGGGACACAGCGCCTTCCAACCCGGTCATTAGCCAAAAAAAGTAAGGTTAGAAAATAGGTTAGGTAGGAAATTACTGATTAAAATATATCCACGTACAGGGGGAACAATCACATAAGTCAAAATTGCTTACTTTTCAGGAGACAGTTTTAAGTGTCTCATGAAAAAAATATAAGGGATTAATTAAATTAATTTAAGCACCTTCTTGGGTATTTATATTTTTATTTATATGCCACAGACATCTGGACACAGGTATACCCTAGAGCGACAGGCACCGAAAAACCCAACGTAAATATACTTTAAATAGATACATAAAAATTTTAAAAAAGTGATATAACATTGCCAGCTACAAAAAATCAGTTCTTAATGACGTAAATCTGACTTATGTGTGTACTTCCTCTTTAAAAATCGAAATCAGAAAACAAAATCAGTTCCTAACAACATAAGTCTGACTTACGTGTTTATTTCCTCCTTTATCAAATGCAAAATATTTTATGTGATTGTGAACATTCTCAATATGAACGTCTTAACGCGGACTTTTAACGGATGTTGCAAGGGTAATAATATATGGTTTAATTTGAACTAAATATTCACTAATAAAAAAAAAACGCATTTTGTGACTTAATTGTTCACCCCACGCATAGATATATCTGAACTGTGGATGCAATACCCAGCAGCGCAATGAGACAAGCTGAGGGTGTGCTACAATAATACATACAGGTAACTTATGCAACTACAGAGATTCTGCAGTGCCTCCACGATGTTCACCGAAGGGAGGGTGCACTAATTCCCAGCCTTACTTCGCCACTGACTAGCCAGTTTCTGGAGCAGGACACTGAAATCAACCAACATCATTATCGTGGCTGCATCCGAGTATCATAATTTACCAGTGGTGCAGTAAAGTAAAATTCACTAAAGGAAGGCAAATGTTCGCAGCGTAGTCCGTAATCTGAATGTTTATTTTTAAACGAACCGTCTGGGCCTAGCGTTGTGACGCTAAAATTGAGTAAGGTGTAAGACATAAAAGTATAAGACATGTAAAAGTGTCTAAATAGTGAAACAAAATGTTCAATTTTGGAAACAAGCCCGAACTTTTGTTTACCCGATTTTTGATTTGTAGTTAATTTTTTTACGCAGCCAGCAATTTGCGCACCATTGTAAAAAAGACCAGTGATTCGTAAGTATATTTTATTTTCGAAGGCTGAATAGTGATATTACCACGCGAGTTGCCTGTATTCTGTCACGTTTCTCAGAAAGGAAGATGGCCAAGCCCCCTTCCGCATGGCTTGTTCCTCTTTCCCTGATTGGCTAGTATATCAATTTGAATGTCTATGGTTATTATCAATTCTCTTTACGACTGCTGTAAAAACATTTTATTTATAATAGGTCTATACTACAGGTAATATTAATATTAAAATATAATATGGACCTAGTAGCGTCCATATTATATTAAGCATACATAAATATTAGTCAAATGCGTTTACCACTTCGCCACAGTGACCGTTTACCACTTCGCCACATAGAAACGATGGAATGGCTGGAGAGTTGCAGAGGTATGATGGTATGCATGCAGCCGGTGATAGAAAGGTCACGAGAAACACGCAAACATTCTCCATCCAAGAGAAATTCATCGAATCCACTTTTTCAGCTCACAGAAGATGGTACAGGGTTACTAAAAAGAAACACACAATGACTATTCAATGATTTGAAATAGATATTTTATTTCTTCTTAAAATGCAGCAAATTCGCCACACCTACATCTGAGTCAAAAAGTCAGTGTTGAGCCGTTTAGCCACTGGAGCGACCAAGCGAAATAAATATATTTGACTCGATTGCTCGAGATTCCAAAAAGATCAGTTTTAATCTATTCTATAAAATCAATCATAATATACTTAGCAAAAATTTATCAAAAAGTCTCAGATAGTGAGTACGGGGCTTTTATTATTACCGTGAGGATCCACATTTACGGTACCGGACGGCAAAAAAAGGCAATAAATATACGTTCCTTATCGCCATAATGCTTTATCTCTTTAGGTGAGACAAAAGACGAGACACACAAAATACGCGTGTTTGTTTCCCCCAAAGTACTGCTTTTTTCCTTTGTAGGAAACAGAATTACCCCGTTCGTCTCATTTTGGACTGTTGTTAATTAGTGTATTGTGTGTAATTATATCTTTAAAAACAGAAGCAAACCATCAGCCATTGTCATTTGACGTTTTTGAATTTTGGAAATTCACTCACACTTAAATATTATCCTTGTAACTATATTCCATACTTTCGTCACGGCTTATATGACGATTGTAGGGGAGACGTCATAATGAGAGAGATGCAAGAAAGTTATACGTACATTTTTAAGTTACTTTTTTCCTTTGGAGGAAACAAACCTATTATTCATTTGTTTATAATTTGTTGTTATTAAATTAATTTAATAATGTTTAGTTTTAACATTATAGCAAAGAAAAATATCAAGCAATTGTGAAAAATTTGTTATAACAGGTAATAAATATTAATAAATAAAGAAAACATAAAGTTTTTGTGACACAAAGCAGAAAATAATAAAAGACTGTACAGATTTGAAGAAAGATTGTCAAAGTAAGTACTTCTATAGAGTTAGGTATCAAACATTTTCAAATACTTATCGAAATGATTTCAACAGATAATCAATTTTATCGGCTGTTTATAAAAGGTGTTAACGGACGTACAATTTTGAGTGATAAAAGAAAATTAAATTTTGGTGTACGATGACTTTTTTGACTTTTTTTTCTTCAAAACCAAACGAACAAAAAAAAATCTTCTACATGTCATCACTGCTCATTCAGCCGAGTGAGCGCCTAACTCCTCACCCCGACCCTATATTTCCTAAACCCACAGATTTTTTTAAAGTTTTAATATATAGGTTACCAGAGAAAAAAATTTCAATCACTCTTTAAAGTAAGTCAAAATCCGAAAGACCTTACATAAAATGGCGACACGAGTATTCATTCGAATTGGTACGGAGTATAGATTACACTTATTGGAATTATTCAGTGGTAATCTACTAACAATTCCGACCAGGTTTAAAACTCGTACTTATTTGATAATATTTTTTACTAACTCTTTCTGGTTACCCTGTGTTGTTTAATTTACAACCTGTGCAAGTTTATAACATTAATTCGTGCTTACGATGAGTTTAAGAACGGTGAGAAGATGGCTTTTCAATTTGGATTGACAGTGTCACGGATAACGTCTTTTCATAGATCGAAATCTAGTATACAATAAAGATATTAAATAATACCTTGAGGTCGATACCCAAAGATCACGATTTATCGATTTTAAATTTAAATGGTGACCATAACGGTCCCATACAACTGTTATACTCCCGATGTGAACGAATGGCGAGCGATATTCTTAAATATTATGAGAGTATAGCACTGGTGTGAGATTAGCTTAAAGTTTTATAGGGACATTTCTAATTAGAAATATAAGACAGAAATTCAGTGTGCAAAAACTCTCATTTTCCGGATTCTCCTCCCCTTCCTGCGCCAAAATAAAATTTAGTAGCGGCTGTATATTTTTTTTTATTGTTGTCAGTTTTTCTTTGGGAATATGGAGTCAGGCAGAATCCCGACGTTTAACCATTTCGCTGGAGACTGGATTCCCCGCCTTTCTCTCCCACATCTCCTTCCACTCGCCGTGTTGGTCTCCAGGTCTGAATATCGAGGTACTTCCCTACCTTCCCCTTCCCACTCACCCCACCCTTCAGTTAACGGTGAACACTAGCCTTAAACAATGCATAGATATTTTTAATGATTCTTCAAGATCAATGCAATATTTTCCATCCCCTAAAGTCATGAGCTACTGGCTTTTCAAATATCGTTTTGATCAAGTTAGTGATAAGACTAGACACCTAATGACTGGTTTTACGTGATAGCCCTGGCAAAATTTTATGATTTATTTTACGAATTTCTGACATGTTTGTCATGCAATTGCACAACAACAGCACCATATACGTGTTTTAAGTATCTATTGGTTGGATTTACAAAGAAGCGATAAATTGGGCAACTTTCAATGCCATTCTTCACACAAAACAAAGCAGTTCAACTTTCAGCTAACAAGCAAATGTACGCCATAGGTATATATCAGTGATTCCCAAAGTGGTTCAGGTGGACCCCTAGGGGTCAACGGGAGACCCGACGGGGGTCCACGTAGGCGCGATAAAGAAATGGGGGTCCAGAAGTTGTAAGTGGGTTTCTGGTTTCGATTGAGACCCATCCCGAGCTCCATATCCATACCCCATCCTACCCCCCGTCTCATATCCCATTGCGCCCCCTCCGTAACAGAGCTACTGGCTTACAGCGCACGTTGTTGTACCGGTTATGCATGAGATCTTAAAACGCCCAGCTAGGCAAATATAATCTCGTATACTGGTCCGTTTTGCTCCGTTGCGACAGACCACATCTCGCCATTCAATATTCAATACTACGCGTTTCGAGTTTTAGGAATATGGTAGAAATTTACCAGTAGGGGGTCCACCGTGACCATTAAAATTTTGAAAGTGGTCTACGAGAAAAAAAAGTTTGGGAACCTCTGGTATATATAGACATATAATACGCCATGCGAAAGCAACTACAAAGCGCATAGAAAAAAATAATAGCATTTATTTGTGTATCTGTTTCATTTTCTCTTGCAGTTCTCTTTTCATGAGAATAAAAATAATAGCATTTATTTGTGTACCTGTTTCATTTTCTCTTGCATTTCTCTTTTCATGAGAATAAAAATAATAGCATTTATTTGTGTACCTGTTTCATTTTCTTTTGCAGTTCTCTTTTCATGAGAATAAAAATAATAGCATTTATTTGTGTACCTGTTTCATTTTCTCTTGCATTTCTCTTTTCATGAGAATAAAAATAATAGCATTTATTTGTGTACCTGTTTCATTTTCTTTTGCAGTTCTCTTTTCATGAGAATAAAAATAATAGCATTTGTTTGTGTACCTGTTTCATTTTCTTTTGCAGTTCTCTTTTCATGAGATGTAACGTGCATTTCTCGGCAGAGCAACGGACTCTCCCTCAAGCTTGTGGGATGGGAAATACAGTTTTTTTATCTTCGGGTATTTTGTGATAAATAAAAGAAATAGCAAATATAGCAAATAACAATATCACCTATATTTTGAAAGATAGAAGAACAAGAAAGATGGGTATTCATGCCCTCCAAGGGACTCCAAATATTATCGTGACAGAACATACCTGTTGGACCAATTCTAATTTACTACTATATCCCGGAAGCACTTTAATAGATATCACTTTGCGCGCCGATGGGCTGCAAGCCGTAAACTCAAGAAAATACGAAGAAAAGTAAGAAGACTCTAGGAGACACTTCTGCAAACCAGGCCCCTTCCCTTTGTCAGGCAGCAGGTTCCGCGCCCTCGATCAGGTCCTCGGCTGAGCGCACCAAGGTACCCTGAGATTTGTCAAGTTCCAGAAGGTGCCTTCATCCATTATGTCCGCCGGGAATTCGTCAAAACAGAAATACGGGTAGCAGCGGCCAAGCAAGGCCATCAAGGTGCTTTCCCGCAAATAACGTCGCCATCCGAGACAGGATTAAAAAGATATACTCCGACAAAGTCATGGTTTTTCCACGTGAAGGTCACAAAAACCGGCGACCGATAAAGCCCGATTCACTACAATGGGTCGTGTTTTGTATTCGATCAAACATCAGGATCCGGCTCGCGGTTTGAAATAACTTTGTCAAAAAGGGTTTATCCCATATTAAAAAATCCACAAAACTCTATCTTAAGTGACTGGTCGAATTGACTCCGGCTCCCCGGCGAAGCAAATTCAAAAAGTCCCGCCGGAAATAGATGGCGCTAGCCGCTAGCGGTTTAATCTTTACGGCGATCATAATAAAACGACAGCGGCCAGGTGAGTTTAAAATTAAATAGGTCAAGACAATATTTATTTAATCCAAATAAATATTATCGTGACAATTCCCCCCTTCCCGCGAAAATGTTTGCCCTCAAACAAGAAAACCACGCCCGTAAAACTGAACAAACTAACTAACTAAAGATAGGTCCAACAGGTATTTAAAAAAAAAATTAAATTAATATTTAGTTACCAAGAAACATAAACTTAAAACTAAGTCACTTAAGTTTACAGACATGAACAATGCAATAACAACAAAAAATAGCACGAGAATAGGTGGTCCACAAGCACCTACAGCATTGATGACACTGGGTGCTGCTGGAACTGGCTGTCGCCCGAACCCTTCCATTCTCGTGTCATCTTTAACAAGAGAAATACCTTAAAAGAGAAGAAAATTAGCATAAATAGAGAACAGCATAAAAACAAATAGGTATGCACGAGGCATCACTTTTCCTTCAGCAGGAAATTTTGCCATTAAAAAGGCTTCACTTTAGGGTGGTCAACCATCCCTCACTTCACTGAATTTAGGCTATTTATTAATAGCGAAAAGGTAACTATTCTATATACCTAGGTCCAACAGGTCGCATCGAAAAATGTATATATAATACCTATGTATTATTGACTTAGTTAGAACGAGTTATAAAAACTGTCTACTAAAAGTATAAGTGGTTAGAATAGGGATTACACATCAATTACCTATCTATCAAAGTTATTTTTCAGATTAGGTTTTACAATTACGAAAGAAAAAACCTATCTATCAAAGTGGTTAAAGTAGGGTTTACATATACAAAAAACCTATTTTCCAAAAAAAATTTAGATCAGGATATTCAAAAATAGAAAAATAAACCTGTCTACAAAGGTGGTGATAAAGGATATCGTTAGGAACACAAAGAAAAGCAAAACAGAGTCTAGAATGTTAGGCTTAAAGCTTAGGAATTACAAAATTATCAAAATACCTAGCTATAACATAGTGAACCAACAAATGTAAACTTGAACCAATGCAAAAAGAATAATAAAAAAAATTATTTACAATTTACACTGCTCGGGGAAATATTGTTGTACATAAACAAGCAATACTTATCATGTTCTTTGGTGATCGATCTTATCTTAAAGATAGACGACACTATTAAGGGGAAGTACAATCAAAATCATTTGATTGACCCTAGGAATACACTTGCAAAGTAAAACACTGGTATTAGCAGTAAGTCACAATTTCAAGGAATATACTTAAAACTAAAATGTATACATATTATAAGCTCTCTCATGATTGGGTAGAGTTCAAATTTTCATTTTGAAAATTCTTAATAAGAAGTATGCCGAAGCATTACTTTCTTTTGAATTTATACATAAAAAAAAAATAGTCTTATATTATTTTAAAACTAAACTTAAAATTAGCAAGTACAAACAACAATATTAACAAGAACAAATTTCGTGCATTGGAAAGTTTCTCAAACTTTCCCATACACCAAAATTTGAGAAAAGTTTTCTTCAAATTCTTTGGAAAGGTAAGGGAGCTTGGGAGCTTTAAAACAAAAGAAAAAAAACAAAAGTGATACAATTCCAAAGTACTTGAGGAAGGTCACTGGCTTAACTCTAAGGCAAATGACAATAACAATATTCATAATACTATCGAGATGTGACGAATCGTGTGTTATAATATAATATAATAGTTGTAAAAAACAAAGACGAAAGTCTGCAGTATAGAATACTCTCTTAATTTTAAAAGAAATGTAGCTAACTATAAAGTTTTCTAAAAGTTAAGGTCAATAGACACAATACAAATTAAACATAAAATTTTGGGCGCCACTGATCAGAGGATCAGATTCTAGCTAAACGAGGGTAAATAATGTATTTATCGTCAAAAAACTAGAACGTAGTGCTCATTCTGAGCACATGCCTCAAAGGTACCAAACTTCAAGACACGTGAGCAGAATAATCACACAAAGAAACAAATGAAATGACGTGAAAGGTCGGTAATCCTGCACATCACCACATTGGTTTCCTGTTTTAAAATAAAATTAAAAAATTATAATATCAATTAGTCCAAGCGAACAATATCTTTGACATGAAAATTTCCCACAACTTTCCCTTGCATATCCGCCAAGGTGTAGACTAAATCTGAGATTTTACCTTTAATGATATTGCGAACAAATCTAGGCGCCAGTTTATGAGAAAAATAATCTGGACCACTAGATTGGACGAAATTTTTCCTCCAGACGACATCACCAACTTCATATATCACCGACTTACGGCGCAAGTTATAGTGATGAGCATTATTTTTAAAAGCTTGCAACAGCGCATTCGAAACTTGATCGTAAATAAAAGCTAATTCTTCCAATTTCTTAGCAAATTCGCCTCTAGATTTTTCTAAGGTAGAGTCCGCGACACTAGAAGAAACATTAATGTTGTGAAATTTACCGTCAATGATTTGTTCTCTTCCATGCATAAGGAAGAAAGGCGTGAAACCTGTAGCAAAATTAACCGTATTATTTAGAGCTGATTGAATCTGTGGCAGAAATCTAGACCAATTACGTTGGTCAGATTCGGTCAAAATAGATAATGCAGTTCCAATAGTTTGGTTATAACGTTCAACGACATTATTTTGCGGGGTGTAATAAGCGTTGTAATAAGGCATAGGAACATTATAATTAATTAATAATTGTTTGAATTCTTTAGAAACAAATTGTTTACCATTGTCACACACAAAGGTTTGTGGAACGCCGTGTACAAGAAAAATAAATTGTTCAACGTTTTTAACGATGCTTTTGGTGGTTGCATTTCTAAGGGGAAAAATCCAAGTATATTTGGAAAAAACGTCAACAACCGATAGAATGTACATAAATCCAGCGTAACTGCGTGGAAGAGGTCCTACAAGGTCAATAGACAACATTTGCATCGGTCTGTTGACTAATTTTGGATTGGTAGAAATTCCAGCCGGCGCTGATGTATTTACTTTATGTGCTTTGCACGTCTTACATTTACTAACAAATTTCTTTACATCGCTATACATACCAGGCCAAAAATAATGGAGTTGAATTTTTTTGTATGTTCTAAAAACCCCTGGATGACAAGAAACATTCGACTCGTGTTCCTTAGACAAGATAGCGTTCCGGTCCTCAAAAGGAACAACCAACTTCCAAGCCGTATCCTCCTGCAGAGCGAAACGAGACTTAGAATGACGTAATAAATAGTTATCTTTAATAAGAAAATTATTAAAACGCTGAGGATTGGTTTTACAATCTGAAAATAATTTATTGTACCACACATCAGAGCTAGGGGGAACAGTATCCAGGGCGGAAACGGCTAAATCGTTTTTACGCGAAAGGGCATCAGGTACAGTATTTAACTTACCTTTTCTGTGAACTACATCAAACGAATATTGGGAGAGACGGGTGGACCAACGTGCAAGTCTACCTGAGGGATTCGATAACGATACTAGCCATTGTAGGCTGGAATGGTCTGTTATCACTGTGAAGTGAACTCCTTCTATGTAGGGCCTAAAGTGATTGACCGAATCTAAAACCGCAAGGAGTTCGCGCTCCGTTACGCCATAGTTACGCTCGTGTTTATTTAGACACCTAGAAAAATATGAAACAGGGTGTTCCTCTCCATCGAAATTTTGTGTCAAAACCCCTCCTATCCCAACGTTACTTGCGTCACAGTGGATAGTAAATGGTAACGAAAAATCAGGACAGTTTATTACTGGAGCCGAAGTTAGGGCCTTTTTTAATTTTTTAAAGGAGTCTTCCGCCTCCGGAGACCAGGTAAAGTTACTCACCCCATTCCGTGACCCAGTTAGTTTTGTCAGAGGTGCCGCTATAGTCGAAAAATTTTCAATGAACCGTCTATAATACCCACAAAGACCAATAAAAGCTTTCAATTGTTTAGAATTTATAGGAGTAGGATAGGTTCTAATTGATTCTAGTTTTACCGGATCCGTGCGGAGACCCTTTGCATCAACTATATAACCAAGATACTTTAGTTCGTCTTTGCAAAACTCACATTTTTTAAGATTAACTGTCAGACCGGCCTCTTTTAATCGATTAAAGACCTTAGTCAATAATTCTAAGTGTGACTCAAAATCCTCCGATATTATAATCAGGTCGTCCAAGTAACAAAAAACGTTTTCGTTAAATTCGGGGCCAAAAAGAACATCTGCAAGACGCTGTAATTCACTCGGAGCGTTCTTCAATCCAAATGGCATCCTAACAAACTCATAAAGGCCACGCCCTGGTACAACGAAAGCCGTTTTAGCGCAAGAGTCTTTGTGTAAAGGAATTTGCCAAAAGGATTTCGAGAGGTCTATAGAGGATATGAATCGTGCACCCCGAAGATTATCTAATATACGTGAAATATAGGGCAATGGGTACGAATCTGTCCTGGTGACACTGTTGAGTTTCCTTGAGTCCAAGCAAAACCTGGGAGAACCGTCCTTTTTTGGTACTAACAAAACTGGGTTTGACCAAGCCGAACGAGAGCGGCGGACTACACCTAAGTCTAACATTTCTTTAAGTTGGGTTTCTAATTGATCCTGACGAGTTTTTGACAAAGGATAATAACGCTGCTTAATAGGATCCCCTGTTGTATTAATTTTGTGCTGTACTAGGTGCGTGCGACCTAGACCACATTTTTCGAACGAAATAGATTTAAATTTGTCTATAACAGTGTTTAATTTACGATTATCTTGGGGAGACAGTATGGAAGCTGACGTGATTTTACAAATCTTACCCACAATATTTTTAAAGACATGACTATCGTTTACTTTTGGAAACAATTGAGGAGCTACGTCGAATTGCTTCCAAAAGTCAACACCTAAAACAATGACAGAAGAAAGAGATGGAATTATGAAAAACTTAATATACTTCTTAATATTATTATATGAAACAAGTATTTGCATAGTACCTATAACATCCTGACGTTTGCCATCCGCGGTGGTAACGTAGGAGTCTAATCTTTCTAACTTAAATCCTAAACTAATAAAAAATTTGAAGAGTGAGCCCCCAAAACAACTGACAGAGGCTCCACTGTCCAAAAGACCTGAAAAAACTAAATTTTTAATTTGAATATTAGCATGAGGTCTAACATCTTGTCCGGAACCAGTCACCGGCACGCTTGCGTCCAAGTCATGCCTAATGAAGTGGTTACCCGGGCCAGAAACTGAGAGCGGTCTCCCGGCATCCTTGCATGCAGAATGCAGAGGACCACACTCTAGTTTTTTGAATTTTGACGAGTGGTGCCAGTTTGACGTTTGTCAGAATCCCGGTTAGATTCCGACTTCCACTTCCTACAATAAGGCTTAATGTGCCCTTGCATATTGCAAAATGTGCACCGAAGTTTACTTTTATTAAAAGTAGTTGATTGTGTAGAAGAAGCAGACGAAGAAGAAGTAGAACAATGTTTTGAAGAAGACGTGGCTGGATGAGAAGTTTTAAAGGTAGGCATTTTTTTTAAATAAACCTCCTTGGTATCCGATGAGTCCGACAAAGGTAAATTTCTCTCAAAACGATTACAAACTTTAATTAAAGATTCTATGTTCCCGTCGTCAAAATAAGCTATTACAATAGCATACTTAGGAAGTAAGCTATTACACACCAAATCTACTATCTGCTCTTCCGGAAGAGGTACGTTGAGTTTCATGTTGGCTAATTGCACGTCCTCAACGTAGTCTACCATTCTCTGATTGTACCTCTGCTTCATCATGAGGAGGGCTTTGAGAGCCTCTGTTTGACTGATATTTTTGTCGAAACGCAACAAAAGTAAATTCTTTAATTCCGGCCACGTTAACGATTCTTTATAAATAGTACGGAACCACGATAGAGCCCTTCCCTCTAAAAGGTCAGAAAAAGACGTAACGACTGCAGGAAACTCCATATGACGGCTTCTCGTTAATTCTTCAACACGAAGTAAAAAATCTTTAATATCCGATGACCCATTAAATTTAACCCCCCAATTATGAATGGAATGGCTTTGGCTAACATTTGAATAATAATTATTCACAATATTCGTCGTACTTGTAGTGGGTTTGTTTGTACCCTCCACTTCAGATTCAGCTGTCGGGTCAGAACATTCTCTAAATTTTTTATTATACTCTCGCGCTTGTTCTCTCATAGCGGCTACAGTTGACTCCGGGACGATATGTACGTTTTCCAACAGTAATGTCAACTCATCTTTAGTTGATCCATTAATGTTAGGAATCGCCATCTTGTATTTTTTTAAAAAAGAAAAAAAAAAATTAATAAAGAAAATATATTAATTTAAAGTAAATTAATATTACTATTGCAATTACCAAACACCCTGTAATTTATTGAAAACCAAATTCAATTATTTAATTTCAAACTAATTAAATTTTAAGTTGCTTGCCGAAGACAATGACAGAATTGTAATATGTAAACAAACCGTCTGTATTGTGACAAATATGAAACAGGTTTCCAATAATAATAATCGGACCCATGTCCCTGTATACTGCAGGATAGATTTATATTTTGACAATAAGTCGGAATAATAATTATTAAAACAATAATTTAATACAGACTGCAATGGGATTATGGTTAACTGTACGCAAGATACGAACTTACTAAAGTATTCTATTTGCTTCAATTAGCATTTACTTGATAAATATAGCCGAACGGATCATTAGTTGATAGATAACAAACAAAAAGATTTGACATTTGACAGTCCGTAAGTACTACTTGAGTCAAAACAACTGCTAATATCACGGAGTGAAAATTAGGTACACTGACGAAGTCAAAAATAAATTAATTGCCACCAAAACCGGAAATACCTATTTAAAATATACGTACACTGCCAAAGTCAAATAAGAAATAATTAATTCGGCCGTCAATAATGGCTGCAACCGGAAATTAGTCAAATTCAGACAATTATTAACACGATGCGTCACAACTCTATAATATTGATATTATCAAAAATAATCTGAAAATACCAGAAAAAAAACTGTATTTCATAGGAGCACCTTTAAAAGGTTGGAGCGCCAAATGTAACGTGCATTTCTCGGCAGAGCAACGGACTCTCCCTCAAGCTTGTGGGATGGGAAATACAGTTTTTTTATCTTCGGGTATTTTGTGATAAATAAAAGAAATAGCAAATATAGCAAATAACAATATCACCTATATTTTGAAAGATAGAAGAACAAGAAAGATGGGTATTCATGCCCTCCAAGGGACTCCAAATATTATCGTGACAGAACATACCTGTTGGACTAATTCTAATTTACTACTATATCCCGGAAGCACTTTAATAGATATCACTTTGCGCGCCGATGGGCTGCAAGCCGTAAACTCAAGAAAATACGAAGAAAAGTAAGAAGACTCTAGGAGACACTTCTGCAAACCAGGCCCCTTCCCTTTGTCAGGCAGCAGGTTCCGCGCCCTCGATCAGGTCCTCGGCTGAGCGCACCAAGGTACCCTGAGATTTGTCAAGTTCCAGAAGGTGCCTTCATCCATTATGTCCGCCGGGAATTCGTCAAAACAGAAATACGGGTAGCAGCGGCCAAGCAAGGCCATCAAGGTGCTTTCCCGCAAATAACGTCGCCATCCGAGACAGGATTAAAAAGATATACTCCGACAAAGTCATGGTTTTTCCACGTGAAGGTCACAAAAACCGGCGACCGATAAAGCCCGATTCACTACAATGGGTCGTGTTTTGTATTCGATCAAACATCAGGATCCGGCTCGCGGTTTGAAATAACTTTGTCAAAAAGGGTTTATCCCATATTAAAAAATCCACAAAACTCTATCTTAAGTGACTGGTCGAATTGACTCCGGCTCCCCGGCGAAGCAAATTCAAAAAGTCCCGCCGGAAATAGATGGCGCTAGCCGCTAGCGGTTTAATCTTTACGGCGATCATAATAAAACGACAGCGGCCAGGTGAGTTTAAAATTAAATAGGTCAAGACAATATTTATTTAATCCAAATAAATATTATCGTGACAGAGAATAAAAATAATAGCATTTATTTGTGTACCTGTTTCATTTCTCTTGCAGTTCTCTTTTCATGAGAATAAAAATGTGTACGGAACATGAAATACGATAATGAAAAAATTACAGTGAAAAGTCTGTACCTTGGAGGAAAAAGTTCCTACCATAATCTAACGTTGGATTATTTCAAACTAGCTAGTACCCAACATGCGTTGCGACGCCATTTAATAAATAAATTGTTTCTTTCCCATTCGTCCAGTTCCCCTTCCGCCTCCCCTTCCTCTCACGCGTCTCCTTTCCCTCTTGCGTTCCACTCTTCTCCACCTTCAATCTTCCGCATTCCATACATTCATTCCCGGTACATTCAGTTTTCGAACAGCTTGCGTGGCACCTAAATTTCATAATGCTAGAGCTCACCTGTAATAAAAAAAAAGAATTTTTCAATTTGGTGCAGTCGTTCATGCAAACTTTTAGGAGTTTCATTTTTATTTATATAGATTAACTATGATTTTCCGCAAATATATCAACATCGTTTCCACGGCAATGATTTGTTTTCTGACGTTAGCAATAACTCGCCTTTGTTAGCGACAGAAAACGTAAGATAAATATAATATTTTTCATAACGCCAGAGTTTACCATTATATAAAGCCTATATTATTCGCACATAATGTAGCTTTCTATTGGTGAAAGAATTTTTTAAATCGGTTTTGCGGAGTTCAAACGTAAAAAATCAAAATAAAGCTGATTAACGATTTGATGGAAATCAAATTTAAAATTGAAAAAAACCCTACCTACCTTATCTTCTTTTTAAAATCTGTTTGTCTATTTTTTTGTTGACACTGGCTATGTAGAGATATTTTCAAAACCGATTTTGATTCGTGTTTTCTTCGCATATTACTGCATCCCAATAAAAATCGCTATTACGTAATTAAAAGCTTTGTGGTAATACCATAGAGTTTTTTTTGTGAGAATTCTCTTTCTGTGCAAAGTGCGTAGAAATTATTTATTGGCATTACTCACGTTACCATGAGTGTAAGTGTTATTGGAATGATGGCACATGAGAAAAACTCGTGTTGTTTATCATCCATTTCATAAAAAGTTGCTGTAATTTCTTAGAACTAAATACTTCCATTGTCGCATAAAAACGTACTACTTGTGATTATTGCGATACTGCCATGTACATTTATGGCTGAACGTCAACAACCTATGAACGACTTAGATGTAGATCCGGGAGGCGTTTCCGTATTTGCGACGAATACTACTAATAACGAATAATACGAAGAATGTGATTGAGATGCCAAGATATGCTTACTGGCTTACATAAGGACGAATAAAGAATTTTGTATGAGACGACCTACTCTCCCAGGTTGTCCTTCTTATACTTAATCGTTGTTAATTTCTACCTCACTTTCTCTAATGGCGCTAAAAATCGTCGGGAAACAATCGAAATAATTTTCGTTATTTGTTTTTGGGGTGTTGTGCCGTGTTGCGCTACCTTCTTCTTTAGTCTTACACATCTGCCCTGATGATGAACACTTTAACGCGTCCCGAAACGTTGGCTAAAGAAAGAGGTAGCGCAACACGGCATAACACCCCAAAAACAAATAACGAAAATACTTTTGGCCGTGAAAACTAAAAACGCATCATTCGAAATAATTGTATTTTTTTAGTTTTCAAATTAAATGTTTTTCCTTGTGTTTGTTTTTTGCCGTGTAATGTTTGACGTGTAATGGAACATTTTGCACATCACACACGAGGATGTTTAGGCGTTTTTTTAATGCAATTTACTTTTTAGTATACATAGGACACGACCTTACGTGTCGCGTGGTAGTTGGGTATTAAAACTACGAGATCGAAGACAAAACAATTACCACTTTGAGATTTTTATCACGCGTCTATATATTATACAACGTCATTGGAGATAATGTCAAAAACAATAAATTAAAACATTGTCCCATATTTTAAGATCTTTCTCGTGTCTCTGTTGTATTTATGCAGGTTGTTGCTATAAAGTTTTCGTTCAGCTATTAATGCAGCTGGAAGTACTAAGGTACGCACAGTTTAGTACCTGTAAATGGCAATCTTTGAACACACCGTTAATCTTATCCGTAATCATAATTTCGAGAGAAAGTTATAAGGTCCATAGTAAAAAGTTATTTCGTGTGCGTGGCGTAGATGTACCGGGTTGAAAGGAGAGATTTTATGACGAAGAAGATTCGTTTGTGGAGTGTGAAGCTAAAGATTGACTGATTGCGTACAATGAATTATTATTTACAGTTTTTCATATTATTATTAGTCAGTTAGATGCTTCAAGATGGATAGTCAGAGATCTAAAGATGTGAGGAGTACTGAAAGTGCTCAAGAATATTTAAAGAAACGACGTAATGTTAATTAGAATGGTGAATGAGTATGAAAAACTTTTTGGAAATACATATTGTATTGTTATATAGGTATAATTATGTTTGTGTTATTTATTATATTTAATTTTGCCAAATGCATGTAAAATCTTCAAATGGTTGTACGTCGCATTTAGAATTTCTGCTGATTGATAACATATTTCCCTTGAACACCTTAAATGTTTAAGGTCTTTAAAATAGGTATGTTTTTAGGTTTTCACGGCCAAAAAGTATTTTTGTTATTGTTTTTGGGGTGTTATGCCGTGTTTCGCTACCTCCTTCTTTAGCCAACGTTTCGGAAAGCGTTACAGTGTCCATCATCAGGGCAGATGAGAGCGTTACAGTGTCCATCATCTGCCCTGATGATGGACACTGTAACGCTGTCCGAAACGTTGGCTAAAGAAGGAGGTAGCGAAACACGGCATAACACCCCAAAAACAATAACAAAAAAAGTCTTTAAAATATATGCTTTTTTATAAGATAATGTCTAAACATTTACCGAGTTGATTAATAGAATTTAGATTTAATAGAACTCCCCCGATAGAAAAAAGCATTGGAAATTGTAGGTAAAAAAAAACCACATTTGGTTCTATTATTTAACATGTTATAGGTACAAAAAAATTCACAGTGTTCTTGTAAACTTTAAATGCACATTTTAGACATTGTCAATGGACATTTGTCAAATTTGGACATTTGTCAAATTATACTCGAATTTTAATATTAGCACGCTCCCTATAACATTAGTATTTACAAATCTCCCTTTTAAACCATCTTCTTCTTCTGTTTATACACTTATCTATATAATCTTTTTTTGACAATAAATCTTTTTTTAAACGTCTTTTAAAAATACACATTTTTTTGGTTTGACTAAGAATAGAACCTTATCTCCCAGGAACTGGGGTCAACCACGCTCCCAACTGAGCCAAATTTTCGAATAGATTAGACCGATATTTATTTCGTATGATGATGTAATGTCATCGAATTTTCTGAGAAATGTGTATATGTCCGCGTGTGTGTGCGAGATTGTTGTCCGCGTGTGTGTGAAAAGTTGATAGAATGCATTGTCATTGACGATGAGTCTATCTGCTGAGTTTCAGCTAAATCTCTTGTTAGGAAGTGGGTCGATTTCTACCTCTATGATTCCACTTTATTCATACATTCATTTTATCGCGAAAACAAAACTGAAATTTAAATACAGTAGAATCCGTTTATTATGACTGCGCCTATATTGACCAACCGCTTAATATGACGTATTTACACAGCGAATCAAATCATATAAAATTCTTTATAACAAAGTCGGATATAATGACTTCGCTTATAGTGACATTTCGCTTATTATGACCCACTTTTAATAAATTGTGTCCAAATTTCATGGAAAATTATATCGGTTATAGAGACCGACATGATTCCTAACACCTTCGGCAGTGTTCGGGAGGGTCACGTGACGCCCAACGACGCGACGTAAATATGCTGTGTTTCTCTCGTCACAAGTCTTAATATGCTCTTTTCTCACGTCACGAGTCTTAATATGCTGTGTTTCTCTCTATTAAAATAAATACATACATTTAAACCTTACAAAAACAGGAGGTTATTTATTTTATACAAAATGCTTTGTATGACGTCTGCTTAGTATGACGTGTTTGTCATTTCATAAACGGATTCCACTTAAGATATAAGATGAAGCTATGCCTGCTTTATTATCAGCTATTATAGATATTTTATACGTGCAAAGTAAGGATTTAAGCACTTTTAATAACGTCCATGGTTCCATAGCGATAGAATGTTATTTTTTCCTCATATCCATCGATTCACCGTATGTATGGTAAAATTGGATACGTGAAACCATGCCGCAGCTGCAAAAATGTAGGCCTTACTGGTGATTTAAGTATTTGTAGGAATACCATAAGCCCCGGGCGTGGTTTTAAATAAAAGGTTAAACACAAAATACAAACACATGTTTAATGTTTTTAATCTTTTTATTCCAAATTCAGGTGGCGACAAAAAAATCATGTCAACGAACCGTGTCTTGGTGTCAAGAAGTTCATAAAAAGATGTTAATTTGACGAAACTACTAAAGACGTTTGAGATAATGCTAGTTTGTACAGGCTCCGTTAGAATATCTGCAAATCTGTATTGGAATTCTTGAATTCATATGAATTGCATTCTGTATTCTATACATAGGTGACTGGTTCTCAGTTCACTGAACTCTCGCTGTAAAATGTATGCAATAATTCAAGTTATTTTACACAAAATCGTACTGCGTGTCAAAAGATTTGCTTTAGGCATGTTATTAAGTTATTTAGTGCCTAGGTACTTGTATTTTCAATAATATTCTGGCCGTAATATGTTATTATCTAGTAGTAATATACCAACCCAATAATTACATAATCGTTCTGCAAAAAGGATTTCACATAGGTATAATGTAGTTCAGATAAACCACGCACAGTAGGGTTTTTTTTTAATAAATATTTATTTAAATATTATACGGCTGTATATATATAATAATTTTGTAGAAAGTCTTAAAATAAAATATTTTATTTAACTTACATTTAATTATATCCATGCGGAAGAAAAAAGTATTTATTTATTTTTCAGGTTCTCTATAAAACAGTTTATACACTAAAAATTATTGAGAAGATTACAAAATTTTAAAAAAAGTGTATGGTGGCAGTTTTACTATGTTTTGACATATTCAAAAGATAGTTACTGAACTCTCTGTAGGTGACATTGGAGATGTCGATGCTCAATCCAAAATCGTTAAGCAGTTGAGTTGTTCTGCTTAATGGCGCATTCTGATAGGCAGAAGTTCTCGCTTTCGGGGCATAAAAAAGTGCGTGGGATCTCCCACGAGTATACGCGTTAGGTATAGTATGCGTATTATGCTAACATTGATATTTATTATTGAGGTATGTTATTATTACCTTTTTATAACTTTATTCCATACAGTTTATTTATTGTTATCAATTTTATTTTGTAGAACTCTATTTTATTTTTTATTTCCTTTATAACATTATAATAACATTATTATTTAATCGGTTTCGCCCTCTGAAGGCATTGCCTTCAGAGGGCGAAACAGCTGTCACGCGTAATAATAATTACATAGCAGAACTTGTTTATAATAAATTTGTTTTTATTGATTATATAATAATATTATTGAATATATAAAAGAAATACAAATAAAATAAGAAATAAACTAAATTCCATGCAGTTAACACCTAATACATATGAGGTAGATATATAACTGTGTCACAAAGTAACAGCATAATAACGTAACTACGTTATCATGTTACTACGTACAACAATGTAAAGTTACATTGCTGTACCTTACAGTTCTACGTTACGTTCTACGTTTGGGAGTACGTAACATATTACTGTGTTACTATGTTACCATGCTACCATGTTACCGAGTACAGTATCCAAAAGCTTACGAAATCATGAAAATGTTTGATTTTAGATTTTCACGGTCAAAAGTATTATCATAATATATTTTTGGGGTATTATGCCATGTTGCACTACCTACTATTTCTTTAGCCGACGTTGCGGGCACCTTTACCGTCGGGGCACTGTATGATGGACATTGTAAAACAAACGTTGGCTAAAAAAGGAGGTAGTGCATCATGGCATAATACTTCAAAAATATACATCACGGTAATGAAAATGTTTGGACATGTAATTAGCGTGGAAAATTAATTTGAGGTTTAATTTTATAAAATAAAGCACAATGGTGTAGTATGTGAGTTCTATGAATTAAACCGACGACAGACATTGAGATTACCTAAGAAAATAATATGGTTTTTTTCCATACGCATTTCATATAAATTTTAATACTTTCCATTTGCCAACAGATGAACAGATACACATTCTTACGAATACCTCTTTTGCAAAGAGATTAAATTCCAGAGGATAATAACAGGTAGGCACATAATACCTGTATGTATTGTGTGGAATATTTTCTAGTCTAGTTGCAAATTGCGAAAGAATTATACAAGCATGCGAATGCAGTCAATTGATAGTTGTACATTTGAATTCGATAACGATAATTAATTTCTAACCTGCTATAAATCCATGTACATTTTAGAATTTCATAAATAAATTCATAATCAGCCTGAGATCGCGGTAATGCAGATGTCGATTGCGTTTACGGTAGTTAAAATACACAAGAATTGAACCATTATGCTACTTAATAGTGCTTTACTTGCGTAAAAACCTTCCACTGCAGTGAATTTAAGCAAAAAAAGCTTTATTTATATATTTATTTATTAACACTACGTGAGAACAACCCAGTTATAAAACTCAGTTAATATACCATTACAAAAATCTACAATTAAATACAGGTACGTATAATTAGAAAGACAAAAACATCACAAATAAGAATACAGAATTATACAGGGTATTAAGGGACGTACTTGACTTACTTTAACCAGTGATTCCTGACATTATTTGGAGTAAAAAATGTAATGAAATTTTGGTCTCCGGTGACTTTTTTTTGTGATTTTTTTTTTTTTTTTTTCAAAATTTTTTCTTCAAAATCAAACAAAACAAATTTTCTTCCGCATGTCGTCGCTGGTCATTCCGCCGAGTAGCCGACCCACCCCTTACCTCGCCTCCAACTGTCCAACACCTACCTTTTGTATGTTTTTTTAGAAAAAAAAAAAAACGTCAAAAATGTCACCGGAGACCGAAATTTTATTTACATTTTTTACTCCAAATAATGTCAGGAATCACCGGTTAAAGTAAGTCAAGTACGTCCCTTAAAACCCTGTATACAAAATCGCTCAATTAACACATTACAATGAGTGGCAAGAGACATAAGAAATACGCGAGGCATGCATAGAGAGACAATTGACACAATTTAATCAGTTAGTATTTTTTAACAGCGCTAGAAATTTTTTTTTTATCCGTACAAATTATCGACGAAAATATCTACTTCAGCACACTCTATCTTGTTATAAAGTCGACAGATCTGGGTCAGAGGGCCAAAGTAGGTGATATTATTTTTAAATGTATTCATGTGAAAAATGTTATGGCGTCTTAAACAATTTAAATTGGGGACATATATATTTCAATACTGCTAAGACATAATGTAGTATCGAGATGGCCGTGAATAATTTTATGTAAACATATTAAATCAGTCAATTGCCTTCTAGTTTAAAGTGTATCAATCTTGAAGTAATCTCGACGTAAAATAATCACATAATTTTATGTCTTTCTAGTATCTACGAGTATAAGAAGTTACCTTTTGTCTTCTCTTGCAAATTAAGATAGCCTCTTGCAGTATTTTGATATATTATGTGGTTATTTTATCCCATTGAAGTTGGTATTTGGTATATCAAAAAAAAACATTTTTCTCTTTATTCTCTCCTTAACCAAAACGATGAGTGTCAATTATTTTATTTAATCTGATTAGTTGTGTGACAGATTCGTTAAACAACAACGGTTTTAAATAAATGCTAAGGGAAAATTAAACCAAAAACGTTCCTTTGCATGCGTGCTATTTTGTAATTTATTTGTATATATATTTATTTACATATTTTTTTAAAGAAAGACAAACATTCCCGTGTTAGGAATAACTTGACAATATTTGAAAATTTCGTACTACCACCACACTGAGCGGAAAACGTTGCTTGGTTTGTTACCACACTAACGGAAAACTTGCGTTAAAAATTGTCCAAATTGGCCCAATTGACCACTTCGGGTCAATTGGGCCAATTCGGGCCAATTCGCCGGTCGATATACATATATGTGTATACCTATATGTTTTAACCTATATATGTGAATATTTTCAAAAGACTATAAATACGTAAATTGTAATAGTGCTCTGGACCGTCAAACAACTCGGTATTGGCACACACTCTTTGCCTCATTCACATTCATATGTAGTTCTCATAAATACTCTTCTATTGATATTCTAACTTTCTACGTGGCCCGCCTCAAGTATCTGATTCACTTGATCGCGCCATATCTTCCTCAGGCGTCTCCGACTTCTTCTACCATTCACATTTGTCATATATTTTTCTTACACTACTTTCTTTGTTCATTCGCTCTACATGCCCAAACCATCTGAGGGTCCCTTTCTTAATTTTACTCATCACGCTTGCATCAACCTTGCATTCTTTGCGGATCTCCATATTTCTCACACGATCATGCATGGTTTTACCACACATACGCCTTAGGGCTCATTTCAACAGAATTCAGTCTATTTTCGTCTTTCCATACCTCACTGCCATACACCAGGATAGGTACCAGCACTCCATTGTGGACTGCTAGCTTCGCTTCTTTTAACAGTTTTTTATTAGCGCCAATGGCATTCAGTCCTCCATCAATGGAGTTACCTGCATTTACCCTTCTTTTAATATCTCTATCAGCCTCACCATCTCTCATAAACATACTATCAAGGTACACAAACTCATCCACCTGCTACAAGTATTAACCATTCACAATTGTTAATAATATTAAAAAAATTATAAATACAATCTGATGCGTGAAGGAAAAACCAAAATTTAGATCAGACCAGTGATTCCCAAAGTGGTCCAGGTGGACCCCCAGGGGTCCACGGAAGACTCGACGGGGGTCCACGTAGGCGTGATAAAAAAATGGGGGTTCACAAGTTATAAGTGGGGGTCCACGAAAATTTTTCTGGTTTCGATAATAAAGAACAAAAATGTTGGCTTGGTTTTACCTTGACGGCCGGCCTAGTTAAGCGGTAAGGCGCTTGACTCGAAGTCCGAAGGTCGCGGGATCGAATCCCAGCTTTGCAAATATATTTTATTTGGTTAATTAGTGTTATTTCACAATTTATTCATCTAAAATAATATAAAGTAAATTTGCGGCACGTTCCAGAGTGGAAGATACTATCAGTATCGCCCTGGCGTAAGACCACCATTCAGAATTGAAACGTTTCAAGAAACGGCTATAGCTGTATTTGGTGACCAGACCTGAATAGCCGGGTACTTCCCCACCTTTCTCTTCCCTATCTCCTTCCCTCCCCGCTACCTTCAGCCTCGCTACATACCCCAATTGGTGATGCCATAGTCTCACTGGCTCCAGACGGGAGCATTTGGAACTCTTGTGCGGTATTCATATAAAAATTCAGATAGTACACTAGTATTTCGGTGAACAATGGTCATATTGAGACCCATCCCGTGCCCATATATCCCCCCCCCCTGTTGTGACAGACCACAACTCTAGCGTTATATTCAATATTCAGTAAAACGCATGTCGAGATTTGGGAATATGGTCGAAATGTTGCAGCAGGGGGTCCACCGAAACCAGTAAAATTTTGAAAGTGGTCCACGAAGAAAAAAAGTTTGGGAACCTCTAATCTAGACGATAACAAAACACTATAATTTGTATCATCCATGATGCAACAGAATTGAAGCACCACATCGCAAATGTATAGATTAAATTTACAATAAAAGATACAGCGTTCGTACGCAACCAAAAATATTTTTATTTTTGTCACGATAAGCCATTGTACCTACACCGGTTATGATATCTAGGAGAAAATTGTTATTATTATTCGAGGATGCACATTAGTTCTGAAGTCACGAAGACGCTATCAAACGAAGATGTTGCCGCATAATTATTGGGCTAACAAAAGATTAAATAATCTCTCGGGTATTTTACAAAAGAAAGAAAGCGGCCGCTTGTAGGTTAAAATCGTTATATCGTCAAAGGCATGTTGCCCGGAAAAGTAAAGCAAATAAAATAAAAATGGTCTTACGCAAGTTACTAGATTCCATCTAATTAAAATTAATAGTGATTACATGAACTAACACAGGATTGTTTTATACAACAATATTTTGCACCTTCGTAGAAACACTATCACGTAGTCACCTTTGTCATTATGCAGGTTAGTAAATATCAAACAGCGTTGTATCTATTATGTGTCTATTCAATACGCTTCACTTATATAATTTCCAGTTTAGAAGTTATATTTAACTAATAGTTCTGCGCAGACGGTCCGTTTCATTCAAAATTTAATTTTGGATTTGAGGACAAAATACCCAACCAAATTGAATATTTTTTTAAAGTTATAATAAATGTCTAGTATGGATATGTGCGATTTTATTTATGTTTGTTTTAAATTATGGTTTACAGGTAAAAGGTATTCAATGTTGCTTCATTTTAGAAGCAACTTTGAATTTTTTTTCAATTAATTATAATTAACAAAAAATATATCTTTCATTATCTGCTGTGCTAATAATATAATTAAAAATAAAATGAAACATCGTAAAAATTGCTTCTTTCGGGTAGTAATTTTAATTCATTCTTCTTCTTATCGTGCCCTATCCGTTCAACGAACGTTGGCTATCATGTTGGAAATGCGGACTTTGTTTACTGCTTTGGAAAAGCTCTACAGTAGACTGGCCAAACCTCTCTCAGGTTTTTAGTCATGAAGTTCTCCTTCTTCCAAAAATTATTTTACTATAATAATCACAGTAAAATAATTTTTTAAATGTTTAACATTGACTCACAAATAATTGCCAATAAATTTTAATTTAAAATGCAATAAATAAAATAGCAGATATCTGTACTAGATATTTGATATGCCTACATTATGATTACAAAAATAATTTTTCAGTTTGGTTGGGTATTTTGATCTCAAAATTAAGATTTGTATGAAACGGGCCGAAAACCTTTCCATTTCGTTTCATTTCGAAATATATTATACGTTATCGCATTTTTCATTTTATTGTCCACCATTTCTGGATGATAATGTCCAAAAACTCAAGTGTTTGTCAAGGTGCAGAGATACCAGTGCCTCAAAGAATCTATAAATTAAGGCTTTTAACATGCTCCATCCGAGTACAAGCTGTGTTTTTCTACTTACCTGATTATCGGCTAGGTACCTAAGATTTCATAATCATTACATAAATTTTATAATAAATGACATTTTGTCTAAGTAATATTCTTAAATTTATAAACTTTTTTCCATATCTTTTCTCTTCTTCTAGATCTTCATCTTCCTCTTTTCCTTCCACTGCCTTATTTTCAACAAAAGTTCTAAATTGTGCAAAAATAACCAAATGGTGCAATAGTTCCAAAGGTGCAATAGTTTTAAATGGTGCAATGATTAAGTTAATTAAGATAGTCCAAATGGTGCAATAGTTTCAAAGAGTGCAATAGTTTCAAATAGTGTAATAGTTTCAAAAGGTGCAATAGTTTTAAATGGTGCAATATTTGCAAATGTTAAGATAGGTCCAAATGGTGCAGTAGTTTCAAAGGGTGCAATAGTTTCAAATGGTGCAATAGTTTCAAATGGTGCAATAGTTCAAAATGTTACAATATGGCGCAATATATCCAAACGATGCAGCAGTTCCAATTAAGGCCCCGTAACCGCTCTCGAAAAGAAGAAGATGGAGAGATATGTAATTACGAATGTTGGAGGGAGCGCGCTAATATTTCAAACGATAAAAGTGAAACGAAAATTGCGAAAAAGCTTAATAAAATATGACTCGTTTAAAATAGAGCAAAAATCTCATGGAACGTATCTTAAGTATCATTTAAAGAAACGTTGCGAATTTTTTCACAAATATAACTTGTAAAATAATAGAAATAGGCTTGTTTAAAATAATTTTCGAAGCATACTTTGCGATTTTTTTCTATCGAGGGAATTTCTTATTTTTTGCGTTTCGGCGTGGAACGTATTTAGATATCATCTTCAAAAAGAACATATATTTTTTTAAGAGCTTAAAAACTTCAAATGTTTAAGGGAGATATGTAAGAAATCGGTCGAAATTCGGATAGCGCAGCCTTACTGCAACGTTCCAAATGCCAAATTATAGTATATTAGTTTCAGCAATTCCAAAGGTGCACCCACAACTAACGACAGCCAAGCCCCGCATTATAGCATTACACATTACGAAGACAGTAGCACTGGTCTGAAATGGTCACGGTGGATGGGCATCCATTTGTCGAGCAAGACTGATGGCACCTTCTCGAATTACGTCGGCGTTTCCGACCAACAGATTGAAAGGAGATTTGTTTAACATCAAAAGATACTCACCGCAGTATAGACGCCGAAACGCTGATCCATCTAGAGCAAAATAATTCATTGTGTTTTTGTCACTCCCACAAAAACTTAGGAGCCGAATACTCTGACGATAAGTTATTTTATAGAACGTTCGGTTTCAAATGAACGAGTATGTGCAAACGTTTTTTCAATTAATCTATACATAAATGAATTTGCTTGCTTGTTTGTTTGTTGTTTATGTATTGCTATATAAAGCATGTGAAATGTTTGAAACTTTCAAAATATCTTCTTTCCACCCTAGAGAAGGTTTTTGGATTATTACAATACATCTGAAAAAACTCTTACGAAACTGTCGCCCGTCTTTGAATTAAATCAATAATTATAGGTTATCAAAATAGGTACCTTTGTTAAAAATGAATGGTTGTAATGAAATAATTTGAATAAAAAAATGCAATAGTTGTCACGCGTGCTGTTTGAAAACTGAATGTACCGGAACTGGGGAGGGAACGCTGGAGGGAGGTTCGTGGGACGAGGAAGCGGGAGAGGGGAGAGGGAAGGCGGAGAAGGTGTAGATGGAATGTGGGGAAGGGGAACGGGACGATTGGAAAAGGACACGCAGGGAGAAACAATTTCTTGTTCTCAACAAACTCGCTAGTAATGTTAAATTATCAATTAAGAGTACTTTGGCAGGTTTTCAAGCGTTAACCTCTATTTTGATATGAATTATTGAAAAGTATATAAAAAAATATTTATTTTATTAAACTTCCATGGAAAACGACAAGTTCTGTAATCTCAATCGATGCAATAATTTCAATTGGTTTTATAGATTTAGGTAAACTAATTCACTCGTTAGAAATCGTTGTAGGTATCTACTTACATGAAGAAGATATCGATCATCCAGTTGATTAGCCAGACAACTCCAAATACTAAGTTTAGAAATAATGAGGGAGGCAATATTCAAATGCTCACCATAAATCAAATATTATTTACACGTGTCTGTGTTTTACATATTACCATGCTATAAAATAACTCTGGGAGGCATAATGGTCCGGTACATTAATATGACATTTTGAAATATCCTTATAGTGACCCAGAAAACATTTTTTTTTTGTTTAATTCACAACAAGTTTTTCTGCATTATATAATTAATTTGGTGGTATTTATGGGTAATCTAAGTATTGTACACTTTTACATCTAACTAACTGCATATTCAACTCAAATTTCGATTTTTTGGAGATGTCTGAATAATCAACTGGACATTGGAAATTCTCGTACAATGAAGGTATGTACGTCTACAAATTTGGGGAGAATAGAAATTAAAGCAAATATTTTTGAATAATACACCCCAAGGTTAGTTATTCCAGATTCCTAATAATCTGCTTTAGCAAATTAATTATCATATTAATTTTTAAATAAATTTCAACAATGTTAAGGATTATTACAATATACTACGAGCGACGACTCCTGAAAACTTACGGGATATTATAGGATGTGTGAAGCTGAAAGTTTTTTGTATAAAACACATCAGAACAAATACAATTGCTGCAGAATGACCAAGAAAAAATATTAACGAAATATAATAAATATATTATAAAGGTTGGTACTACATCGCTTGTCTGAATTCTTCGTACAATCAGTTCCAATTTTGAAAATGGTACTAAAATTAAAAACAAATTCGAGTTCCAGAGTTAATGGACATACACACAACCGAAATTAGTTGGATATTTGATAACCAACACCCCTGCCTTAGGTCACCCCAAGTTAACCACGTGGTTAGCCCGGGTTTATGGAGTGAGGTTTGCCTAGGTCTTGGCAGAGGATGCGTTTGCCTACCTACTGCGTGGCGTGCAGGATCGGGAGATACTGGTTGAGGGAGACCTTTCGACCTCTCCAACCGGACTCTCGCGACCCATCCTTTCACCGCAACGGGAGGGATGGATTCATTCGATCCTCAGATTCTTACCCATTTCGTACTTTTTTCCTTCCCAGAACTTCCTCTCCTTCCTTTCCCTAAAAAGACCCGCCACACAGCATCTCCAAAGATGACATCCTGTGTGGAGCAAATAAAAAAAAATCGAGTGCAGTTCACACGCGGTAGAATCAAAATTTCACCAAAACAATCTCAACCAATAGGGGCCTTGATAAGTGAGATCATAATCAAAGCGGCCTATGAGCGCAGTTTGACGCTTCGTAGGTACTGTAATGCGTCATTTACGTTTCATCCGAGTTTCAAATCATAACGGGGCTAAAGAAGTTTCACTTCAAAAAAAAATATATATTTATATATATTTTTATTCTGGACTTTAGTCCAGAAAAATATTTAACAGTGAGATTTTACATATTTGGAAAATTTATTGACGTTTCTTTTTTTTGTCCAATTCTTTTCAATTTCTTTTTTTTCTGTCCAATTCACACGTTTCATCTTTACATTTTGCGGCCTGATGGCAAATGTCATAAGAACCGGCGCTGTTGGCAAATTTCATAAGGACTAGGGGTAAGAAGTTTTGAAAAATAAATTAATATTGCTTTGGTAACTTGTTTATGTCGAAAACCTATATATATATATTATAACTATAACTGCTTTCTACAATCTTGATCTACGACCCTCTGAACTTAAGTTAAGTTATGGCATTAGAAATTCCCCACTTGAATCGTACCAGTTATTCGGTTGTGATCGATCAATTACCGTGATGGTTTTCATTTACAGTAGGTGCTCGGACCTCTCAGTGTTCACCCATAGAATTGAAAGTTGTTCTACAGCGGTCGGGCGGTGCAGTAGGGCACGAGGCTATTTACATTTACATGGCTGGTTAGTAGTTACTGACCACTTACGAGCCGACAACCCGCGCAGGCATGTATTAAAGGTGAGTACTTGACCAGTACTAACAAAGGTACACAGTACCTACGCATAAGCCGTAGGTTTCAATGATAACTGCACACCATCAACCGTCCTCAACGGTTGTTCGTTCAACGATGCTAGTTAGTTGAGACCCAACTTGGTATAGCTCCAATACAAATTATATAGGCAAGTAATCGACTGGGATTTTGGAACCATTCGTGAGAAGGGTAGTGAGAATAAATTCGAGCTAAAGTAAATCGATGACTCAGTTTTCCCCGGCTGGTGTTAAAATAATAATGGAAAATTGGGCAATCTAAATTTATCTTTTTTTTAAATATCGATGCCGGGGGTGAGGGGAGGGCAAAATACAACTAGAATTACAAACATTGGACACGAAAGCATAGACCACAAAATGCTAAAGAGAATAACACTGAAAACGCTGGGCCGGATCCCATAACCTGAGAGTACTACTCATATTTGTATACCTTCAGAAATTATTTTTTTTTTTTTTTTACATGAAATACCGCACAAGAGTCCCAACTGCTCCCGTCTGGAGCCAGTGAGACTATGGCATCCCCAATTGGGGTATGTTGTGAGGCTGAAGGTAGTGGGGGGGGGGGGGGAAGGAGATAGGGAAGAGGTAGGTGGGGAAGTACCTGGCTATTCAGATCTGGTCACTAAACACGGCTAAAGCCATTTCAAGCAACGTTTCAATTCTGAATGGTGGTCTTACACCAGGGCGATACTATTAGTATCTTCCACTCTGGAACGTGCCGCAAATATATCATATATTATTTTAAATGAATAAATTGTGAAATAACACAAATTAATCAAATAAAATTTATTTGCGCACGCCGGGTTCGAACCCGCGACCTTCGGATTGTGAGTCGAGAGTCTTGCCTCGGGACCACGGAGGCCGTCAAAACGTATTTAAACTGGAACTAAGTATAAAATTATTCGGACAACGCAAGAAATAACTTGAATATTTCAAAGGCATTTTATGTATCCTAACTTCCATTCCATTACCTTATATTCAGTAAATAATGTAAGTTGCAAAAATATTAAACAATTGAAAACAAAAAAATATGTATAATTTTGATTATCCTATACGTAATACAGATACACATCGATCTAGAAATCTAGATAATATACACGGTTCACGTCTTATAAAAATAGATGCGGTTTTTTAGACACTGCTTATCTAAAATTATTAAGGTGCGATCATTAGCGTTCAACTAAAAAAACTCTTTCTTGGAGATTTCACTTAAAACAGTCACGTTATAAATTTGCCTCTAAATAATTTTAGACCAATATTCACGTCGCGTCATCTAACTCCTCGTCCCTTTCCCTCTCCCCAAACTCAACCTTATTTGCTTCATGGGTAGGCATATTATTAACTCTGTGTACAGAGCTAAATATGGACGCCTTTATTTTAAGGCCGGTGACCGCTCAGCCTGAGAGTGCCCTAAACACCTAAGTACGGCTTAATTTATTAGCACGTACTCAAAGACTTAGTATTATATTTATAGACATAGACGTTCTAACTGCCTACAGTTCAAAGTACCTCTTCAACCGCAAGTGGAACTTTATACCTCGATAACTCCCTTATTAGTATGCAGGAACAGCCTGTTTTATTAATTTCTGAACAAAATTGTTAATTCACAATATTGTTACATATATTTTCAGCATTTAGAAAGATCACCCTTTAGGATCGAAAAGTTTCTTGAAATTGTTTTAGCCGTATTTGGTGGTTAAATCTGAATAGCCAAATACTTCCCCAACTTCCTCTTCCTCTTCCGCATCACCTTCAACCTCACAACATTTCCCAATTGGGGATGCCATGGTCCCACTGGCTCCCAGATGGTTGGAAGTTGTTGGAGCTCTTGCGTGGTAGAGTAACTTCCTTAAAAAGTAAGCTGACATTAAGCTTGACAGAACAGAATAACCATAATAACTGCTGACTTTTATGCGACCGTTGTTTATTAACCAGTGTTTAATAACCCTGGTGTAAAAACAATGTTGACCGGACAAATGCAACTTAAACACCTCCTTCGAAAAGTCATTAAAAGTGATGAAAAAAAATTGGTTAAATAGGTTAGGTTATGGGCAATTTTTTTAAAAAACTTTTAATGAATTTTCAAAAAGGTGTTAAAATGCCACTTTGTTGAGTTGTCGTGGAACCAAAAAAATGTATCCATTTCATATACCCAATCAATAAGTCCCATGGGCATATAAAATATAATAAAAATAACCCCTGGACAATTTCCCCCGCCTTTCATTTTAAAATTACATATTTTTAGGACGATCCACACATTTTTAACATTATTCATGGTTTGTGAAAATATCCCAATATGCCTAATGATACAGTGCTGACTCTATTACTTCCGGCCACCTATGTCTCGGCCTGACAAAACATCTTTGTACGTTTGGTGCATACGGTAAATAGATGAAAGGTATTTGTAGAGCAACAAAATTAAAGTCGGACACAGAACTGATCCCTGTGGGACACCATCATTTTTTGCATGTGAGCAAGAGGCAAAACCATCAGCAATCTTATGAATCGACTTCTACCTCGAAAAATCGGCAATCCACGAGCATGAGGATACAGGTCCATAAGCAGGCTGAATATTGACAAATCTTCGGTGTTAAACCCGGTCAGAGACCTTGGAAATGTCCTGTGCAACCATTTGGGTCTCACCGTAACGTTCTAGATACCGCCCCCAAAGATGTGCAGACTTATTAAAGAGTGGCCTGTTTGGTGGTCCGCTATCCTTCTTATTGTTTCCTGGCCAGCAAAACCACCCTAATTCAATCAAGCTGTATAATCATTCACCAATTTTCTTGTATGATTCTAATTTCATATATTTTTTTTTTTTAAAAAGAAAGACAAACATTCCCGGGTTACGAATAACCCAACAATGTTTGAAAATCTCCTACTACCACCACAGACAGCCGAAAATGTTGCTTGTGTTGTGATGGAGGACTTAGCCAGCCGAGGAATCGAACACGGGACGCCCGGGTGGGACCCAAACGCGATGCCCACTCAACCACCGACCAGTCAAAATCTTATATATATCAAATATCTTTTGTTGAATAGGTAGGTATACATCTTATTCATTACTACAAAACAATTCCTTGACCAACAAACACTAAGGATGGATTATTTCAAAAAAAATTAACAATTTATCAAAAACTTTGAGTAAATTTTCACGTTCTATATAAGTTCTATTCAAGTTCTGATATTATATCATTATAGACTAGTTGCTCCACAAAACTGAAATAATCACAGAACTTGAATAGAACTAACACAGAACGTGAAAAATAACTTTAAATATTTGAGCGCGAGCGGACTGAGCGAATGTTGTGAAATGACGTCACACCGTCACACGCATCGAGTACTAGTCCGCATCGCACGTTTACTGCTATTTATCGGAAAGTAATTGGCGTATCCAAGTAATTCTTTCACTTGTATTTTTTTTATTTTTGACAGAGAATATGGAGAGCTAATAATCAAAAATAGTTAACATTCTTCATTGTTAATTTTTTTTAACAACCCTTCCTTGGTGTTCGCTGGTCAAGACACGAATTGATGTAATGACAATGTAAGTTGTGTGCGTACCTGCCCTATAATGGTATTAAAACTGGCCTACAATGATATAATAACAAAACTTACACAGAACGTAAAAATTAACTCCAAATATTTTAAGTTAATATGTTAAGATTTTTTTTAACAACCTGTCCTTAATAAATCTATAAAACTAACGAATGTGTAAATGTTGGCTAAATAAGGAGGTAGCGCAACACGATAACACCTCAAAGATAAATAACGAAAATACTTTTGGACGTGAAAATCTTAAATCATATCGAAAGTGTAAACTGATTGTTTTAAGATATTTTGGATATGGTTTTTCTTAACTTTAGAGTCCAGTGAAATCAAGTTGAAGAGACGTTAATTATTGACGATCAGTCATTAATAAAGCTCGCTGTAGGTGTCCAGTATTTACGTCACCAACGTCAAAGTTTATAATTGGAATAGGTTGTCAGTGTCACCTCTAGACCGACTCTAGACCAGTTGGCACTACAATATAATGTGAACCAGTTTTGTTTCCGATGTCGATTACATTTGAAACTCGAAGTATGCCGATACTAGATCAAATTATGTATTAGGCCATATGATGCATTAATTGCCGGTTGTACCTTCATGGCCCTGTGAACAAACATTAAATTAACCCGTAATATTAACAGTAGCGTAGCAAGCGCTGGGACCAGTTCAAAAAATTGAAATACTGTGAAATTTAGGTAGGTCATTCTTATACATATAGGAATTCATAAGTAACTAGCAGGAATTCTTTAGTAACCCGCTCCGCAGGTTTTTACTATTAGGCCCTACGGGCGGCTTTTGTTTCGGTTTCGCCCAGTTGTATTGGTGACCATTTTATAAATCCAATAGGAACTGGTTCCAAAAATAGCCCGTTCCTCAGATCCACTGTAATCCAGTGATAGCTAGTCACCGGGACAGGCAATGACGTCATATGTAATATATAGCCGCGTGATACAACTAAGTTTTGCCGTCAATCTTACCATATCGGGAGAGATACTTAAATTTACAGAATCGTAGTATTTATACCTAGGAGGGGAACGTTCTCATGCGATCTGCTAACGGAAGTGGCGCCATCCTTGGGACGAATTCTTGAATTTGTAACCGAATTACAACTTTAGCTTTGTTTGAAAGTTCACGTACACAGATGTCTATTTGGCGCGGTGCGCACGGCGTAGCGTCAGACATGCACTCGAAGCCGGGTTCTTAAATTTCAACCACGCAGACGCTAACCTATTAATACTAACAGATGTGAGTATTCTCGGTTTTCTACACTTTCAATACTTTTTTTTACTTTAAAAAAAATGTGAATACCTCAAAGAGTCCGAACTGCTCCCGTCTGGAGCCAGTCAGACTTTGGCATACCCAAAATTGGGATTGAAGTTGTAAGGCTGAAGGTAGTTAGAAGGTAGACTGAAGAGGAAGAAGATGGGGAAGAGGAAGGTGGGGAAGTACTTGGCTTTCAGATCTGGTCACACAACACGGCAAAACCATTTCAAGAAATGTTTTAATTCTGAATGATGGTCTTACACTAGGACAATACTGAGAATATCTTCCACTGTTTAACGTGCCGCAAATATTATTTTTAATTATTTTATTGAATGTCAGCCACGGAGGCCGTAAAATCTTATGGAACATTTTGGAACATGGAGCAAAATATACGTTCTGTGTCTCATACCTTCTGTTGGAAATAATGTTTAATAGATTTCTTCTGTATAATTAAATATTTAATCAACATTTCGATTCCACACAAAAAGACCATCGAACAATTTATAGTTATTTGAAAATAATTGCATCCAAAAACCCCTTTTTTAACGTAATTTTCATTTACAGTAGTAAAAAAAAACTAATTTCGATTATGTGCCTGTCTGCCTGTGGAAATTGGGTTCAATAAAATCGAATTTGCTTTGAATTCTGTATTTTTTTAAACTTTAATTGAATGTGTGAAGAATTCGAACAAGTGGTAAAGAGTCTTCCTATAGTATATTATTTTAACACAAAATTATTTTTAATGTCAGTATCAAAATTGAAACTGAGCGATCTTCCAATTGTCAGAATTTTAGACACGCCACTGAATTTTAGTGGATTTTACTGAAATCGATCCACACTGTTTCACAACACTATAACTTCACTTGCATAATGTAAATACTAATTAATAAATTCATTGATCTGATTAAAATATGTGTATTACGTTATCATTTTTTTAAATCCTATAAAAGTAATGGCGTGCATTAAATCTCGTAACCACGCAGCTAAGGTATTAAATGCAAATATTTCGTCAAAGGAAAGTAAATTTCATGAAATAATTCTATATGAAGATTTGTATTATTGCTTATTCAAATTGGCTTGAGAAATAAAAATCTATTCGATATAATTAAAAAAGGATTTCTATTTTAATGCCATACCTGAATGGAAATTTATTTATATACATTTTATTCGCTTCCAATCGATTTCTAATGTTGTCTTTAAAAAGCTTATAACACAAATTCTCACTTAATTGGATTTTTGCAAAGGTTCAAGAGATGATAATTAAAACATCTCTTGAGCCAAACAATTTTGGATTTCTCATTCTGTTAAACATTCTGAATAATTCTGCACTATCTCTAAACAATGCGCAGAGAGACGAGAAACCATTATGCTGTCATAACTCATAACGCATGACGTAAATTAGTGTTCAATGTTGAATTCTCAACATAATGCATTGTGACCACAGATAATAGTGGTTTCTATTATCTATGATTGTGACTGAGAAAAAATCTTATAATCCGTAAAAAATACTCGAGAATTCTGAAATACGACCTCGACCATGGGATGCGAACTATCATCAATTTATTTTAAAGTATGGATGTAATAATGTTACATATATTTATATATTGGGATAATTAATGGTACTGACATACAAGCTCATAAATGAGCAAGCTCATGAGCATGCTCATCAACTGTTCAAATTTGCTAATAAATGAGCAAGCTTGGTTTGAGCAGACTCGTGTATGAGCATGCTCAAAGCCAACAATTGAACACGCATGCTCTTTACTTTCAGTTCCTTCTTACCTATTTTAAAAGGCATGTGCTTGACTCCCAGATTAATGGTACTGGCACACATGTTCATTAACAAGCCGGCTTATGAACACGCTCATCAACTGTACACATTTGCTCATAAATGAGCAGGCTTGGTTTGAGCTTTCTCATGAATGGGCATTCTCAAAGCATTGAACACACATGCTCTTTAATGAGCATGCTCATGACAAATAAATGTCAAATGGAGTCAGTTCAGAACTAAACAAAATTTTATTGCTTGCAACGCAATTATTTAAGAATCTTCTGATGAAAGAAAATAAAACGGTTGATTTGGGCCCAAGATGTCAACAAATCCGAAAATGACTAGATAATAAAAAATAAATGCTAATTTCAATAGAATATGCTTTCATTTTGCAGATGAAGCAACTTTTGGAGAATTCGAAAATGTATTGTGGGGATTTTAGTGGCATTGTGTTCCAAATACATTCGTGATTCCCATAATAAATCACGAAAAGCAAGGTTTTTTCGTTTCCCCAGCGGGCTATTTTTCGTATTTTTGCTGAGAATCGAATCGAATTTTGGATCGAAATAAGCATGCTCATAAATAAGCCTGTTCACAAGCTAAGAACACTTCCCCTTCCACCCCCCCGAATCCACTGAGCATGCTCAATACTAACACTAACACATGCTACTAGGTACCATTTGCTCATTGCTCTAATGCTGCTAATGAGCAAGTCTGTCAGTACCATAAAGGACTAAGGACGGGTTGTTTCAAAAAATTTGATGGATTCATCAAATATTTGAAGTTAATTTTCACGTTTTGCGTAAGTTCTATTCAAGTTCTGTGATGATTTCAGTTTTGTGAACCAACTGGTCTATAATGATGTAATAATAGAACTTGAATAGAACTTACGCAGAACGTGAAAATTAACTTCAAATATTTGATGAATCCATCAAATTTTTTGAAACAACCCGTCCTTATATAGAACATTATTTTATCATTACATGGGTCAACGCGAAAATAGCAATTTTTAGGAGTACCAAAAAGGTATCATTTTAATATTCCGCGAGATTGAACACGAAAATTGTTTTCAGGTTATAAACAGGACATGCTTCAATGAGAATTGTTTTCACGTCTTCGGGTTTAATTTGCAAAGTCGCCCCTTAGTTACATAATATCTTGAATTCAATTATGAGATGCGTAAAAACAAATAAAAAATAATTTTTTTGGATTGAAATGTGAATCCAATGGTAAAAAGGGAAGGTTCAAGTGTTCAGACTACGAGTGGAATAGTGTTGCGATCGTCCGACACGATCAAGTTATTACATTTGTGCACTTTATTATACAAGTATAATTAATATTTTTGAGAATTTTAGATTTAGTATTCGTACCCAATCCGTCTACTTATTAGATTATTACACTTCGGTTCATCGTTGGTGTAGTTAAGCTGACCGTAAGCCCGGTTTAAGGTCTTTTTTACCATATATATGCCGTGGTAAAGGCCACGTTTTCACCAATCCGACCTTACACCGCGATTCTATAATAAGTTTAAATAAAGTATTCATTTCGTCAAAAGATATTTTCCACTATCTCTTTATTCGATCTGCGCAAATAATCTATATGAGATTTGAATATATGTGTTATGAATATATTTAAAAAAAAACACCCTTCTTTATTTTTAAGAAAAACAAACATTTCCGGGCTACGAATAATCTGATCATATTTTAAAATCTCCTACTACCATCACAGTTAGTAAAAAAAATAGCTTGTGTCATGCGAAGGTAACTTAATTGTTCTCTTAACCGTTCGTTTTACAAAAGGGTTTAATTCAATTTAATTGAACTCGTTGAACCCGTTTTTGAACACGGTTCAGGTTATCACGACAATCATTTATACATATCTAAATTCGATTGTAATGAACTTCTGAAATTAATAAATCAATACGTACCTACACGAACTACTAGACAAACATGAACATTTTTATATATATATATATATATACATCTCATTCCAAATATAGTTTGCATTCTCCAATACAGTGCTTACAATGTTTACATATAAGCACATGTTGGTAACAAATACTTAAACAGTATGGATGTATTTGACAACAATTTGAACTTTGCAAACTTCAAACGCTATATGTACCAACTATTTCTAGCTACTTCATAAACTAATGTGAACAGCAATTTTAAACATTTTTTAATTTTATTGTTGATTTGGAGGACAGGGACAGGGACAGGGATTGAGTGGCAGAGGTAACTAAATGGGATCACATAAGAAACACGACGATTCGAGACGATCTGAACATTGAACCACTGCTACTCTTCATAGAAAAATCACAACTGAGGTGGCTTGGACACGTACTAAGAATGTCTGATTACCGAATTCCGAGGAAAATACTGAGTGCGATTCCAGAAGGTAGACGTCCAGTGGGCCGTCCCAGATACGGTTGGGCGAGGCAACTCCAGAAACTGTGTGAGGAGAGGGTGGGACTGCCATGGACGGAAGCCGAACAATCAGCACAAGACAGGGACTTATAGGGGAGCCTTGTCGATGCAATGGGACCCCGACCCGAATAGGATAACGGGAAGAAAAAGAAAAAGATTTGGAGGATATTAGGATTATCTATTTTCACTTTACTTACATTGTATGTTACCTACTTTGTGTCAACTCTTATATTTTATGTAACCTATAGTTTTGTTTCTTATAGTTTATGTTACCTGTATTTTGTCAACTCGTAATCAAAAAAAAAATGTACTGCATGATATGTAAAAGCCCCATGGAAGTTTAAATAAATAAAATATACATAAACGCTCGGAAATCAATATAAACATTATATAGTTTGTTACAATATAGTAATAACAATCTAGTTGAGAAAAGTAACTATATATGTTTATAAACCCCATTTGATTTATCGCCACTATCTTCATTCATTAACAATAAACTTAATTTATAACGCGTGTGTGGTAAATAGGAAAGGCTTTTTAATGTTTTCCGCCCGCCGATGTTTACGACCGGAGTGGACCGGAGTGGTAGCGGTGGAGGGCGGGGATCATCTGAATGCCGTTGGCCAGAAATTTGACCGCAAATAATCCGGTTGGAGATGTTTGCCGCTAATGTAATGAGAAGCGAAAGTTGTCGGCTGCTCTCAACTTTAATAATAATAATTCCAAGCCGTATGAGCATCTTACCTGTCGACGTGTCTACCTATTATAACAGTTTTTACTAAATTACAAAAAGAAACATGTAACATTATTCATTCACATTGTATTCAATGGAATTTGGTTTGTTGATGAATTATAAACTGCTTATTTCAAATGTTGTACGTAGCGAAAAGTCTGTTTGTGTGTGGTAAACACTTGATGACGTCTAGCACCGTGAAATTTTGAACAATCTGAATTTTTAGGTTCAACCAACTTATCTCACATAGTCTTTTCTATCAGGGCTTTGGAAATATTCTAAAAAAGCGCAGTTTTTAATTTTTTATTATAAAATTACATCGATGAATGTGTTAAAAAATTATATAATAGCCTTCACTTCCTACCATAAAAACCAGGAGAAGCCTTCTTGATATCCATGGACATAAAAAGCCCTTGATGTCTACCTATTTTAAGTGAATGTCAGATATCCTAACAGAATATCATTTGGAAATTAGGAAAGCTTGGTATACGTGGCAATGTAGCCTGGCTTGGCAGCCTGGTTTGAAAGCTATCTTACTGGAAGACAACAAATTGTTGAAATAAAATCCTCCCTGTCAGAAAAAAACTATGCACCACAAGGATCACACCTTGGCCCAATCTTATTTTTCTTGTTTATAAATGATCTTACAAAAATATTTCATGATGGATACATTATTTTATTTTTTGCTGACGATCTCTAAATTTTTAGAATTATTCAAAATATTTACCACTGCAACATTCTTCAAGATAATATCAACAAATTGTAAATTTGGTGTAATCAAAATAGTCTTCACTTAAATATCTCCAAATGTCAAATAGTTAGATTTTCTCGAATAAAAAATCCAGTGATCTTTAATTACAACATTGATAACAATGCTCTTGAGACATTAATACAAATTAAAGACCTAGGCATCACTTTTCAGTCAAATCTTTCATTTGTTAACCACAACAGAAATCTGTCATAAGGGCTTAAAAATGTTGGGATTTATAACTAGGCTAACTAGAAATTTTAACAATATTAAGTGTATTAAACTGTTATATTTTGCTTATGTTAGAAATCAGCTGGAGTACAATTCTCCCGTCTGGAATCCACATTATAATACTCATGTACAAGCTGTTGAAAGAATACAAAAAAAATTCTTACATTTTCTAAATTTTAAAATGGGTATTCTAGCAATTATGTTGAACTATAACACTGTTAAATGATACGAATATGCTCAAATTGTCAGACAGAAGAATTTTCACTGACTTGGTATATTTCTAAATGATTTAGTTGATAGTCCGGTATTGTTGATAAGCTTCTGCATACCACAACGTAATACCAAAATTCAGGATTTATTTCAGTGCAGAAATTCTGGAACTAACTACCATATGTATTCCTCTTTGCCCAGAATACTAATGGAGGGAAATAATTATACGAAGTCAGTGGACATCTTCAATGTGTATTTAAACAAATATAAAATATTGTTGTTGAGACAATTCAATTATGTACATAATAATGTACACAATAAATACTGTATAGTTCTTATTATTCATGTGTAAAAGCCCCCAAAAAGGGCGTTAATAAATAAATAACGCATCGTAGAAGAATGTACCCTTCATCAGTTTCACTGTGTTGAACCAAGTGACTTCCGATACCGTCGACCGGCTGAATAACCTCGGCTCACCTTCACCAACACTTTTATTTTAAATTGCATACTAGCTGGGGTACCCGGTTTCATTAATGGAGTTGATATGAGATTAAACTGATGTTTGAACCCACGATGGATCTTGCTTTATATACCCCTACCTAAGGGTAGCCCCACCCATACAAAAAAGGCTTCGAATGGTTCACAATGTTCCAGAACATTCCACAACATTCAAGAGTGTTCTGAAATGTTCCACAATGATCTGGGATATTCCCAAACTTTTCAGACTATTCCCGAACATTCCAAAATACTCTCAGAATGCTCTCCAGAATGCTCTCGAATACTCTCGAATGTTCTGGACTATTTAAAAAAATTCTAAATTTCTTAACTTCCAGCCCTTATGCACACAGTCGCTTATCGAGAGATATTTCGCCCCAAGACGAAGTTATCCGTTGGACCGGATCTGACACTATCTATCATTCCTGGCTCCAGGTCGATGAGGATTGCTCCTGGCACGTATTTGCCAGTGGAAGGTTCGTAGAAGAAGACGTTTATCCTTTTTAACTGCTCGGAAGAGTCTCCTTCATTGTCTCTTCGAGAGTCTCCCACTGAAGTTGATGCTGTGCTCTTGGCTTATCACATTCCAAAACTGGAACAAAATAAATAGCACTATTTTTATACTTATGCACTGCTGAATTTCTCCTACCACCATAATCTTATTATAAGATATTCTGTATATATACTCTGTGCTGATATTCTACGGAAATTAAATGTCTGTTATAAGAAGTTTTTTTTTTAAGTTTTCTTTATTCATTAAAATGTTAGTTACATGAATTTTATGATTTTTCGACCACCATGCTAGTACATCGGATGTTGGACAAGTCTCAACTCAAAATACAACTCCAGCTAAAATGCGTTCGATTTTAATAATAAAGTCTAATAATTAATATGTTTTCCATAAATTTACTAAAAACACGTAATTAAATAATAATTTAACTGTTCCGATAGTTTATTTTACATTCATTTGGCAAAAAAAAATTAGAAACTTAGAAAAAGCGACGCGAAAATTTTTTCGGAACAAATAAAACTTAAAATATTATGCCCATTATTTTGAGAATTTTGAAAATTCGACATTTTGTTTTCTTAGGTACAATCATAGGTAAGTGTTTAATATTTGTGGTCCTACCTACCCGAAAACCGACCAAAATAATATTAATTGTTTTTTATGGTGGAAAGGTTGGGTGGACTAATACATAGGAACTGCAGACTTTCCGGGACCAGGAGATCTCGCTTTCTAAGGTCCTTTATAACATGACATTCCAGTTGACCTCTGTGGCAGAAGAGTAAGATATTATTTTTTTCTCGACCTGAGGACGTCAGCAGGTTTATTCTCTATCTTTTGTGGGATCGTTGTCGAGATAACGGGCGTGATCTCCTGTCAGATTTGTGTGATTTTTACATATTTACTGTAACATATCTTAGTTTAGATAGTCTTAAACATGAATTCCTGCAAGTACACATGATTTTTTATTCATTTAATGTACGTTATACATAGAAAAAGCAAATAAATCACACAAATCTGACAGGAGATCACGTCTGTTATCTCAATAACGATCCCACAAAAGATAGAGAATAAGCCTACAGGAAAAATAAAGAGATTCATACAAATATTATTGTGCATTTCTAGCGGCATTTTTCGGATATCAACTTTACTCTAAAATGGGACGTAAACATTGGGAACTGGTTGTTTCACATATTTGAACAGTTCACCAAAATTAAAATTAAAGTTATGTGAAAGTCCAATTCAAATTCTGTTTCATTTACTCTCAACAAGTGTCTCACAGTTTGAGGACGACATAAAATTGAATACGACGGAAAGAAGCCTTCGCAATGCGCGCGCATCTCCCCACTTCCTGTCATGGCGGTAGAGCCGCAAATAGCTCACATCCGGCCCAACTTTAGGCAGTCGCTAGTTGCTAGTTGGTGAGAATATCTCTCATTGACTCCATTGTTGACCATTAAAGGCGATAATAAGATCGGTTACGATATCCCTAGTAATAGTCTGTTTTATTTACTAACACTTTGCTGCGAGTTCTCATCACAGTTTTGCAATGGAATAAATATTGTTTTTAACTTTCTTTATTTACGGCGCTTTTATGGAAGCTTGTATTTTTGAGGTCGTTGATTGGTATATTTGGTGCTGAAAATAACAAATTCAATATTCATTTTTGTTCAAGAAAATTGTGATTGGATAGTGTAGTGTTTAGGTTAGTCAAGTTGTTTTAACACCCTTCAATAGATGTCGTTAATATAGTTAGTTGTACAAAGTTTTGTGTTATCTCAACAGATGTCAGTTAAACATTATTTTAGAAGAGTACAATCTATCATCGCTCGTATCTAATGCGTAAACGGTTCGATGATAGTCAAAGATGTCTTTTTTTTATATGAATACCGCGCTGTTTCCGTCTGGAGCCAATGACACTATGGCATCTCCGATTGAGGTATGTTGTGAGGCTGGACGTAGTGGACAGGGGAAGGAGATGGGGAAGAGGAAGGTGGGGGGGGGATACCTGGCTATTCAGATTTGGTCATCAAACACGGCTAAAGAAATTTCAAGCAACGTTTCAATTCTGAATGGTGGTCTTACACCAGGGCGATACTGAGAGTATCTTCCACTCTGGTAAAGCCTACAGAGGTCTAGTCTAGTTTAATTCATTGTAATCTTTACGATAACGTATATAAATTAACTTGTAATCATAACGAACCTCGAATTTTTTGGAAGTTTGCAAACACATTTTAAAAAGTATTCTTCATTGGGATTAACAGACGCTACATCTTAATAAATATATATTTCTTCTGTCCGTGTGTATGTCACAACTCCTCCTAAACGGCTGGACCGATTTTGATGAAATTTTTTGTGTGGGTTCAAGGGGATTCGAGAATGGTTTAGATTCCCAATTTGGTCCACTGGAAAATGTTATTTTAATTATTTTTTATTTCTAAGGAGTTGTTGATTTTGGAATGTTTTACATTGGATCCGGCAGACTGCGCTACCATCGCAGTATCGAATATTTATTTATTTATTTATAAATAAACGCCCTTTTTCGGGGCTTTTACATATATAGCATAGAAAAAACATTTTATTGTACATAACTGAACTGCCTCAATAACAATATTTTAAATTTATTCAAAGATAAATTGAAGATGTCCACTGACTTGGTATAATTGTTTCCCTCCATTAGTATTCTGGGCAAAGAGGAATACATATGATAGTTAGTCCCAGAATTTCTGCACTGAAATAAATCCTGACTTCTAGTATTACGAAGTGGAATTCGGAAGCTTATCAATTCAAGTAATACCGGACTATCAACTAAATCATTTAGAATTTTATATAAAAATACCAAGTCAGTGAAAATTCTTCTGTCTGACAATTTAAGCATATTCATATCGTTTAAAAGTGTGTTGTAGTTTAACATATTTGCTGAAATACCCATTTTAAAATTTAGAAAACGTAAGAATTTGTTTTGTATTCTTTCAACAGCTTGTACGTGCATATTATAATGAGGATTCCAGACAGTAGAATTGTACTCAAGTTGGCTTCTAACATAAGCAAAATATAACATTTTAATACACTTTATATTGTTAAAGTTTCTAGTTAGCCTAGTTATAAACCCCAACATTTTTAAGCCCTTATTACAGATTTCTGTTATGTGGTTAACAAATGAAAGATTTGATTGAAAAGTGATGCCCAAGTCTTTAATTTGCATTAATGTCTGAAGAGCATTGTTATCAATGTTGTAATTAAATATCACTGGATTTTTTATTCTAGAAAATCTAACAATTTAACATTTTGAGATATTTAAATAAAGTCTATTTTCCATACACCAAATTAACAATTTGTTGATATTATCTTGAAGAATGTTGCAATGATAAATATTTTCAATAATTTTAAAAATTTTGAGGTCATCAGCAAAAAGTAAGATAGATACATCATGAAATATTTTTGTAAGATCATTTATAAACAAGATAAATAAGATTGGGCCAAGGTGTGAACCCTGTGGAACTCCACTTGTTGCATTAATTTTTTCTGACAGGGAGGATTTAATTCTAACTATTTGTTGTCTTCCAGTTAGATAGCTTTTAAACCAGGCTAATATATTGCCGCGTATACCAAGCTTTCCTAATATATTCAATATTATTCTACTTTAATTTTAGTTTGTCCCGACAGTTGTGTACAGGACAACGTCTGTCGAGTCCGCTATAAATAAATAAAATAAATTGTGGAACATTCCAGAATACTCTCGAATGTTGTCCTGAGCGAAGCCGGGTAACCCAGCTAGTATAGCTATAAAAAAATCTGTGTTTTTGCAGACATCTCTTGTTAAGATCAGGATTTTCAATATTTTTATTTTGACGACTTATCCCATTTGGAAGAACGGCTAATATCGTATAACATGTACTTATACCAAAGGATAACATTACATTGCGTGTCTTTGCGAACACCATTTTTGCTAAATTGGGCGTATTTTAAACATTTATCAAAAAAATTGAAGTGTTCGTGTGCGTATTATATTCTATCCATTGCTCAATAATCTATGATATTCTAGACATTACTTCTACGATCATAATATTACTTTAAAGATATTAAATGCTGGGAATTATATTTTTTTATTGAAAGTTTGAACGACCTCAAAAATAAATCACGATAAATGCATCTAAAAATTTTGATATTTTGGCAAGTTGGAATATTTTTTATTGTCTGAAGTCGTATATTTTTTACTCTTTTCAGTATCCACGTTAAATGCTTATTTTGAGTCAGGCACAAGTATTTTTTTTTTTTTAAATAGAAAGAAAGACAAACATTCCCGGGTTACGAATAACCCAACAATGTTTGAAAATCTCCTACTACCACCATAGAAAGCCGAAAATGTTGCTTGTGTTGTGATGGAGGACTTAGCCAGCCGAGGAACCGAGGAATCTTTGCATAGTATGAAATGAAGTGGCTCCGCTGTCTGTACGCTTAGATCTTTAAAGCTACGCGACGGATTTTCATGCGGTTTTCACCAATAGATAGATTGATTCAAGAAAAATGTTTATATGTTTAATACCGGAATATTATAGCAGAGAAAAGCCGAGAAATTCAAAGATTCAATTCGGGCAAGCGGGCGGTGTGGATTTGATATGAATGCAAATTAACAGATGGCGTTGGTTATAAAGGTTGGGTAATGGCATTGTGTTTCGTTAGCCACAGCAACGTGTGGCCGGGTTTGCTAGTTCTTAATAAAATAAAATGCACGCCCCTGCACATAATTAAGGGTCTTATAAAGAAATTTTCACTACGCCTCTCAATTTTCATTCACTGGAGAGTGCATTTACGGTAAATTACGAGTATTTTTGTATCTGTTATGAAAATCTCTGGATATTAGGGCAATAAATGCATTTCAATAGACTTCACGGTTGCAACTTAATCACCACCCAATCTAATCTCAGAACCACAATCAGACGCAAAATTGGATCACATTTCTGCACCATTCCATCCGGGTGTTCGCTGCAATTTCGTATAAAATATTTTTATTCAAACCGACGGCCAATTTTCCACTCTACTAACTTATAGTCTATTATTCGTTTGCATCAAATTTTATATTTAAAATGATTTGAATTGATAAAATGTCCTGCTTTGCGAAATGTGATTCGGGCTAACACTGTCGTTGCACAAATAAAACCGTATTTGTTGGGTGAATGGATGCAGTGCCGGATTAGCCCACAAGCAAATTAAGGGGACCCGGTGGTATAGAAATTAAAAAAAAAAAAAATTTCAATATTTCAAAAGGACAATCCTTAGAGAATAACTGTAATTTTTTTGCATGGGTATTGACGATATTTAAAGTTCTACAGCCCATTTAGCAGGTCAGCGCAGAAGCAGGTAAAAGGGCCGGGCGAAACTTCAAACTCATTTATTTAAAAACTACTTTTTTTTGCATGGTGTGAGGCAAAAAGAAAACTACTCGGCCGATTCCTCTCAAATTTTACTATATTATTTCGTACACTAGTACCTATCGCAGGAACTAGAACTAAGTTTTTACGTTGAATATTTCTATTTTTTTACATTCAAAATATAATGAAAAAACAGTCTGTTTTCTGTATTTAAATTTCAACAACGCGCCATTTTGTCAATTTCTTTTTTTTTAAATGTTTTATTCTAGTTCCTGCGATAACTACACTCATACTAATCATAAATATTTTTTTGTTTTTGTTTACGAATAAGTGAAAGAGCCAAAACGGGTCTCACCATTGGTGGTCCGTATTTATGAGGAGGGTAACTTCAGCGCAGAATTAAAAAAAAATTAATAACAATATTTTTGTATACTATTAAAATCATTTAATATATCTATAAAGTTTGAATGGCATTGTTCACTGTTTTCATTTTAAAAAAAGATCCTAAAAACTCGTCGAAAATATGGGGGCTAGAACACCGGGTCCCCTTAAGCATTTGCTTAGGGGATCACGTTTTCGGGGGCACCAGAAACAGCGGCAAAAAAGTTTTTATGGCGTCATTGATAAATTAAATGTAGATATGCGAAGAAGGGGAAAGATATACAAAGAAATAGCAAACAAATTATCATTCCTGTCTAAAATACCCGATGTCAATAAAATTATGTGTTCCCATCAAATTTCAGAATACAGTCAGCATTGTAGAAATTTTAAAAACACATATCCACAAGACCTTAATACCGATTTAGGAACCGAAATTCAACAGTTTCTTTTATTTGTTGTAAAAAAATAAGTTTCAAGGATTTGCCTAAAATACGCAGGGCTGTGTCCTAATGTCAGCCCTGCACAGCCCTTCGTATTTTTTTTAAGCCTGATGATATCAAACTGCACAGCGAACGATCTTTTTCCAAATTGAAAACAATAAAAATGAAAAAGAACTATTATGCTGCAGAAAGGGCTCGATGCTTTATCAATATTATATACAGGGTGTTAAGGGACGTACTTGGCTTACTTTTTTAACCAGTGATTCATGACATTATTTGGAGTAAAAAATGTAAATAAAATTTTGTTCTCCGGTGACATTTTTTTTTCTACAAAAACATTAAAAAATGGTAGGTGTTGCATAGTTGGAGGCAGGGTTAGGGGTTGATCGGTTACTCGGCTGAGTGACCAGTGACGACATGCAAAAGAAATTTTTTTTGTTGGATTTGAAGAAAAAAAAATTTGAAAAAAAAAAAAAAATTGTCATCAGAAAAGTCACCGGAGACCAAAATTTCATTTACATTTTTTACTCCAAATAATGTCAGGAATCACTGGTTAAAGTCAAGTACGTCTCTTAACATCCTGTATAGATCAGATATGCTAAAAACGTTGGACTTAAAAAATATATTTTCCGCTAATTTAATGCCCGAAAAAGTCGGAAGTCGCATTTCAATAAATAAATAAAAAATGCTTTGGTTTTTATTGTATATAATACCTACTCCACGTATCTCTTTCGTCCTTCATACATATTTTAAGGTACGTAATGATCTATCTCGTTGTATTAAATACGTAATTTTTTAAAAGACCGGTACTAATTTACTTGTGGATAGGGGGGCACACAGGCGTAAATTTATTTATTTTTTTATTTATTTATTGGAACAAAAATACATATACATTATAAAAAAACTTTGACTGTCCAACTAGGAGATTTCCCGTTTTGCTTAGGGCATCAAGTAGTCTTAATCCGGCACTGAATGGATGCATTTGTTTTTTTGGAAACGAAATTATAAGTTAGATAGTTTTAGTTAGTTAGTTTTTGCAGACTTTGCAACATGATGTTATTATGGTTTGTTTATTATTGACTGCCGTTGGACGCCGTAATAAAGCGTAAGTTAAGAGGAACAGCCGCGCGGTCTTAATAATACAAAACTTAATATCTTTATTTATTTATTGACTAACGCCCTTTTTCAGGGCTTTTACATATGAAAGGTAAGAAATATAATATTTATTGTACAGAACTGAACTGCCTAAGTAACAATCCATACTGCCATACTTAATATTATAAATGCGAAACTGCTCGAGTTTGTTTATGACGCTTTCACGCATAACACAATATAAAGACTTTAATAATTCTTTCACCAATAGAAAGCTAAATTATATGGGCAGACTATATTTTGTATATGATGGTAAGCTCTGGCGTTATGAAATTATAAATATTAATATATTATATTTTTTATACGTTTTCTGTCGCTAACAAAAGCGAGTTTTTGCTAACGTCAGAAAAAAATCTTTTCCATGGAAACAATGTTGATATATTTTTGGGCTCTATGCTGGTAGGTACTCAGTCTACTGGTCAGCTACTACTGCAGAAAATTCAAATATTAGAATTCGTTTTTTTTGGACAAGCTTCTGTTTTGCAATAAATGTCAGATAAGAGTTCCTACATTAAAAATATAATTCGTAACGATTATAAAGACTGAATAATAAATAGTGTATTTTTTTATTATATTAACAAACTTCCAAATATTTAATTGAAAATAAACATCCGAAATGTTTGTAAGCGCATAAATTCCGAACGAATGAACAAAATTCGATAATTTTTTTTTTCTTTGAGCTATAGCTTAATGAAATTTAGGTGGCAGGCGAGATGTTTGAAAACTGAATGTAAGGGAATGAATGTATGGAATGCGGGAGGGGGTGGGGGTGGGGAGGAGGGGGGATAATTGATAAGTTCAACCGCTACAGTAATTTCCCGTAATACCATGCGAGCGAAGCCGCGGGGAAAAGCTAGTATTTTATATTTGCTTAAAGATAAACTGAAGATGTCCACTGACTTATTGTAATTGTTTTTTTAATTGTAGGATTTGAGACTAAAATACCAAACCAAAGTAAATAATAATTTTTTTAATCAAAAGGTATGGCAAATTTCTGGTCTATAGATATGTTCCATTTTTTTTTGTTTTAAATTTTTAAATAAAGATAATTAAAGGTAAATAAAGTAATCAATTTTTCGTAATTTAAATAATAAATTCTTACAAAACTGTCAAAAATGTCACAATTTGAGAATGACATTTTGCAAACCATCGATTGTTAAATCAAAATTCAATTTTCGAAACTCGTTAAATAAATGAATTTATTTGAAGTACTCACCTATGGTACTAACTAAAATCAACTTCTTTGAATCTAATCCAAAATACTAATTTTAAATAGGTATCTTTGTTAGGTACCAAATTTGATTGATTGTTCTAATAATACACAGAAATGAATGTTTGTTTGAGATAAAATTTGTGACGAATATTTGTAATAGAAAATTTGTAAAAAAAAAATAAATAGGTGGCACGCGAGCTATTCGAAAATCTGATTGTACCGGGACCGAATATATTGAACGCTGGAGAGGGGAGGGGGATTGCGGGAGGGGGTTTGCGGGAGAGGAGAGAGGGAAGGGCGGAAGGCAATATCCCATTACGCCACTTCGGTCACGGCAAATATTATCTCGAATACTGGTCCATTTTGCCCCCGTTTGAAAAAGTCTTTGGTCCAGTTCTAGAAATGTACCAGCAGGAGGTCCACCGTGAACAGTAAAATTTTGAAAGTGGTCTACGAGGAAAAAAAGTTTGGGAACCTCTGCTCTAGACCCACCCGCTTGCACCACAGTTGGAGGAATGGATATCATACGTCTGTCACTCCTGGAAACACTGACCCCGTGATTCCTACCCACCGATCATACATTTTTTCTTCCCATAACTTCCAGTCCTCCCTTTACTTAAAAAGATAACAAATTATTTTATGAGTAAAATTATTTTCCTCAGGGCCTTCCGTATAAAAAAAAGTTTTTTTTTAATGTGAATACCGCACAAGAGTCACAACGGCTCCCGTTTGAGGCCAGTGAGACATTATACCCAATTGTTAGACTGAAGGTAGTAAGGAGGAGAATGAAATGGGAAGAGAGAGGTGGGTAAATGCCTGGCTATTCAGAACTGGTCAACAAACACGTCTAAAGCCGTTTCAAGCAACGTTTCGATTATGAACGGTGGATGGTTTTTTTTAGGGTATCTTCCACTCTGGAACGTGCCGCAAATATACTGTATATTATTTTAAAACAATTCATTATGAAATAACACTTTTTTTTTTTTTCATAGGCCCTGAGGGAAATAATTTCCCTCAGGGCCTATGTCATCTTTGAAGATGCTGTGTGGAGGGTGCTGTTGAGGAGAGGAAGGAGTGAACATGGGTCTTGAAGAGACCCATATTGTAGGAGGGAGGAAACACAGAAGCCGGCAAATCGTTCCACAGCACTATTTTATTGTGACGTTTTTTTCTTTTTCGTGTGCCCTGTCAAGTCTCCCGACGTTGGCGATTACTCTGGCAAATGTATCTCTATCTTGCGCTGCCCGGTATTCCGGACAGCTATTAGAAGTGTGGAGGAGCTATTGCTCTTCCACACTATATCCACAATATCGGTCCACTCTCGTACATTTCGCAGCCAAGACAATTGTGACAACCAAATAAATTTAAATTGTGCACGCGCATTTGAACCGGCGACCTTCGGATTAGGTACTAATCGAGAGCCTTACCCTTCGATCACGGAGGCCGTCAAATGTTCGTTAATAATGTCAGTTATGGACGAGACAACTACATAGATACGACTTCTGTAGCGCAGTGGACTACATTACGACTTTAGAGGTTGCTGGTTCGATACAAGCCGCAGGGCGAAAATGCTCTTATTTCGACATTGAGCCAAAGTTGGTCTTTCAGAAGCTAAACGTTCTTTACAGAGCCCGTCTACACTTTAAAAGTGCAGACTTACAGGCCGATTCGTTTCACAGAATGCCCTTTTTCGTATCGTTTCCATATAAGTCAGCTTTTCATATGAATTCGGGATAAAAAAAACGTGTTTTATATTCGTACCAATTTTCTTACAATTTAATATGGCGGACATTATTTAATATTTGTCGTATGTTATTATTTCACTAAATTATGTGAAAATATTGATTAAACAAATTCTTTTAATGTAACTTCTCATGAAATAATTCTTAAATTCGTAGTTATAAATAGTTCTTCAAATTCTATCTTTTGATGAATTTATTGTTGACGGATTTTTTTACATTAGATCTACACCGGAGGCCCAGAGAAAAATAATTGCCCTGTTTGTTTCATTTTTGGAAATGCTGTGGAGAGAGTATTTTTTGGAAAGGAAGGAGAAGAAGTTTTGGGAACGAAAAAGGCATGAGGAGTGGGTAGGAATCTAGGGGTCAGTCTGTCCAGGAGTGTCGTAGGAATCCGTCCCTCCCGGGTAGAGAGAGTTCTGTTGGAGAGGTCAAAAGGTCTCCCTCAACCAGGTCTCTCCCGATCCGACCAGCCACGCAGTTGGTGGGCAGACACACCCGCCACCAAAATCTGGACTAACCTTACCCCATGAACCCGGGTACCCCTGCTAAGTCATCAAACGTACCGAACCACTTGGGATGTCCAAGGGCAGAGGGGTTGGTTATCCAATAAATTCCCCTCTCACAAAAAATAATACTTATTTATCCTAATTAAACGGTTTTCATAATAAAAGGAAATTCCTCATGTTACTCTTTTAGCAATGACAATATGCTTGAAACGTCGCTTTTACTGTGACCCACTTATCTCGGAGGAATTTTATACCTAACTTACTTTACGTGTACCTCTCGATAAATGGACTTACAACATTTCGGGCGATACTGCATGCAAGTACCCGGTACTCAGGTGTGCACTGCATACGAAAGGGGGTACCGGGTGTACCAATGCAAACAACAACAAAAAACTTGCGCCAACTCTGCAATTAGTTTTAAGCTAATTACGAAAATAGACATAAAAGAGACGACTGAATGAATTTTATTGATATTCCGCTGAATATGAAAACAATGTTTTCAAAAAAATAATTTCAATCAAAGACCAAAAACATTATAATCATATTATGTTAGCGCATATTTGTGAAAAATCACAGGACATTGCAATAAAATCACAGGACGTTGTAATAATATCACAGGACGTTGTAATAAAATCACAGGACGTTGTAATAAAATCACAGGACGTTGTAATAAAATCACAGGACGTTGTAATAAAATCACAGGACGTTGTAATAATATCACAGGACGTTGTAATAAAATCACAGGACGTTGTAATAAAATCACAGGACGTTGTAATAAAATCACAGGACGTTGTAATAATATCACAGGACGTTGTAATAAAATCACAGGACGTTGTAATAATATCACAGGACATTGTAATAAAATCACAGGACGTTGTAATAATATCACAGGACGTTGTAATAAAATCACAGGACGTTGTAATAAAATCACAGGACGTTGTAATAATATCACAGGACGTTGTAATAAAATCACAGGACGTTGTAATAATATCACAGGACATTGTAATAAAATCACAGGACGTTGTAATAAAATCACAGGATGTTGTAATAAAATCACAGGACGTTGTAATAAAATCACAGGACGTTGTAATAAAATCACAGGACGTTGTAATAATAGCGTAGAATTGAAAATTGCATGTTAACTACAGATCTGCGCTTTAACTTACAAAATCTGACTCATCAAGAAATTTGAGGAAAAGAAATGCACAATTCACAAATAAAATTAAAACAATTCCAGCTGAAGAAAAAAAAGTATTATAGGTGTAAGTGTGATTTAATACTTAAGTGAAATAGCATAAAACAGCGCTCTACAAGTTTCATATTATTATAATGTAGTTACTCCACCGCTGATCTGAAAATCAGGCCACATCAGTCCCAATTATGAAAATTACACCTAAATTCAAAGCAAATCCGAGTTCAAAACCAGAGTTTCAATCACAGACAGACCCACCCATGGGCGTAGCCAGGTTTTGATTTAGGATGGGGCAAAAAATAAAAATCAAGATTAGGTACCAAAAAAGGGTCTCTACAACATATTCATGCTTCAGGCCCTATGAATACAAAGAATATGAATAGAAGTAGGAAAAACCATCCTTTAAAATGCTGTAAATTTTAAAATGCGACTCGGTCGACAATCCCAGATATTACACATCGGCCAGCCAGGGTGGGGCAAACGTCCACCTGCCCCACCGGGCCTACGCCCATGGACCCACCTAATCTAAATTAGCATCTTTGATTGCTTTACTTTTACCTGTGGAATTACCTTCTTCTACCAAATTAAACAGCCACCTCTAGACCTAGACACCTGTAAAAAACCATTGAATTTGTACAAAAACAGCCAATCATCGACGAAGTGCAGTCGTTGAAGCATAGACGACAGGAAGGATTTTTTGTCTGTTTTACCTGAATTGTGGCAGGTGATTTATTGTTTTCCTTCGGCATCGGTGCACATTCAGGAGACACGGTGAGCATTCCAATACCCGCATACGTTTAATATTTTCCACAAGAGATCAATTTGCCGTAGATATGCCGGCATTTATGTATCTTTCCTTCTAAGATAAAGGTATTTTCCCTTTTCAATTTTAGGAGACATTCTTACAACAGCCGTAGAGGCTTTTTGAGAGATATATATTCTAAATGATATGGTTTCACAAAAGTTCTGCTGTCTCACGTTGTATCACGGTAAAAATATGATTTCAACAGTGTTAGAAAGAGAGAATACCAACATTTTCAGTTTGCATTAAAAAAAAATACAATAAAAGCTGTAGAAAAAATTGAAATCCACGAAACGACATTTAGCATTTGAAAAATATTAACCAAGGTTAGCAAATTTAAAAAAAAAAAAAAATTTATTAATACGTGAAGCAAAAACTTTGTACCCCTTTTTACGAAAATTGCGCGGACGGAGGAGTACGAAATTTCGCACACTTATAGTTTATATAGAGAAGGATTGCAGAATGCTAATTTTTTTTTTTAATTATGCATAAAAAGTACATTAAATCAATAAAAAAACATGACACATTAAATTAATTATGGTCGAATTACGACCATTGGGCGACCACTAATAAACGAAAAAAGGTGAATTGTCAAAAAATTTTATAATCTCAAGTTATTTTTTTTTTGTGTGAATACCTCACACGAGTCTCGGCCGCTCCCGTCTGGAGCCAGTGAGACTACGGCATCCCCAATTGGGGTATGTTGTGAGGCTGAAGATAGTGGGGAGGGGAAGGATATGGGAAAGAGGAAGGTGGGGAAGTACCTGGTTATACAGATCTGGTAACCAAACACAGCTAAAGCCATTTCAAACAATTCAATTGTGAATTGTGGTATTACACCGGAGCGATACTGAGAGTATCTTCTTCCACTTTGGAACGTGCCGCAATTATACTATGTATTATTTTTAATTAATTCATTGTTAAATTACACAAATCAATCAAATAAAATTTATTTGCCACGCCGGAATTCGATCCTGTGACCTTCGGATTGCTAGACCACGCCGTTCGTCAAATTTGTTTCGTGTAACGTAGTAATTGCAGTTTAAAAAGCACTTTAAAAACTTTATCATTGTTTAAATTTCAGCAAGACTAAAGTATGCAATTATTTATGTATATAAATATAAAAGGTGTCATCACTACTAGCGCCGCAGCGTTTATAAAATAAACCGAATTCATCCGCTTAAATTTGAGTTGGGTGGATAAGCGAGCATAAAGAGCAACTGTTATACCGGGCCAAAATAAGCCCTCTGCACGTTATCCCGTCTTGTGCATTCTTGCTGGGACTGCCAATCGATTGGAGAGGACTCCCCCCCCGTTTGCCATGCTCTTAGTATTTGTGTACTGTGTCTTCCTCCCATACAGGTGCTTGTAGGATATGCTGGACGTGATCACCCAGCGCTTGTCGCCTCGTGGACTGTCACCAACTTATCCCATTGTCTTATATTTTGTCATGCTAACACATATTTTATCTTGTATTTCCCGCTAAGCACTTGCATACTGCTTACTAACATCGTATGCAGGAACACTGGAGGTCTAAATTTGTTCTAAATTAAATGTAGCTTCGTTCTTTCAAAAAAATTAGAGTTCTTGCGAGAGCCCTGAAGGAGTTTATTATTACTGTTACCAGGGCGGATAAGTGGCGGAAAACCTCCAAGGCACCTTATCCCAGGGGTTTCTCTGGAGCAGTGATTCCCAAAGTGGTCCAGGTGGACCCCCAGGGGTCCACGGAGACTCCACGGGGGTCCACGAAGGCATGAGAGAAAAATGGGGGTCCACAAGTCGCAAATGGGGGTCCACGAAAAAAAATCTGGTTTCGATAGTAAAGAACAAAAATGTTGGCTTGGCTTTACCTAACAATAAATGCAGATAATACACTACTTAAAAAAATTAAGGGAGCAAAAAAAAATCCTAATTTTTTGATGATTTTTGACAGGCTGTATTTTGGTGAAAATGGTCATATTGAGACTTTAAAAAAAGCGTTTTGAAGCTTTAAAATTCTAATTTTCAGATTTCTGGCAAAAAATTTTTTAAGCTGGCATATGGATCAGATAGCTTGTTTATTTAACATTAATTTCTTTTTTTATTCCTTTTTTTAAACCTTCCCTTAATTTTTTTGAGTAGTGTATTTTAAGAAGGTCAGCGACTGTTACTTGTAAAAACTTGCACATTCGGTATTCAGTACAGGCTTGGCTTTACCTGTCAATGTTGGCAGGTACTATCTGCCTATATCTACTATTATTTCGGTGAAAAATTGTCATATTGAGATCTAACTCCAGCGTTATATTCAATTTTCAGTACAACGCGTGTCGAGTTTTGGGAATATGGTAGAAATGTTGCAGCAGGGGTCCACCGAAACCAGTAAAATTTTGAAAGTGGTCCACTAGAAAAAAAAGTTTGGGAACCTCTGCTCTGGAGTATATAACTCTTGGGTAATCCAGATTTTTATCATTATTAAAATTAAATACAATATGTTACTTCTAAGCCACCCTCTACAATTAACATATGTTTAGAATTGTATAGCAATGAACGCAGTCTAAACACTTCACATGTTTGCAAACTGGTGTACAAGAGCATACCCCAGGTATATGTGAATAATGGTCTTGCCGGGCAAACACGAAACCTGCGGCCACCAGACCATTGCAAAACAACCCATTTAATATTATATACTTCGAATCACGTGAAGTAATTAATCAATTGGTCTCCGTTAATGGTTCAAGCTATTCGGTAGTTTTCTTCTTAAATTTAAGTTTTTATCGTCTTTTTTAAAGGATGCTGTTTATTCACATCCAATTCACTACTAAATAATTAGTGATTTTAAAAACAACTATCATTGTAAATACTGCAATGTTCTCGAATTGTACTCGAACTTCGTGATTATGTCGACGGTCCCGAAGAACAATGTCGGATGTGCGATTTTGTAGTTTTGCAGTAGGGCTTTATATATGTTTCTGCATTTTTCTGTTTCTGAGATCAAGAAATGTAACGTATAAGAAATATATATGTATTTCATTACATTTCATTGAAAACATCAAAAGACTTAAATCATCAAAAGGAAGTTAAAATAAGCCAACAAGACGATTTTCAATTTTTATCTGATCCGACCATCAGAATTGTTCTTCGGGACCATCGATGTGTTTTAGTTCGCGAAGCTACAGCAGTCCACGTAGTGCCGATACGAACCCTGAATCAGGGATCACTGATTTATAGCAGTTTTGCATGGAACTGGCCGAGGAAGGACGAAGGTAGACCGAATGCTGTAGACATGAGATCCCCTAATGATGTGTTATAAAACCATGTGTGAAAAATATGCAAAAAAAATATGAACAGTGTGATAATTACGATTTCCAAAAAAAAACATACATTAATTGTTATGACATTAGCCCGTCACCGTAAACAATCCTAATCGCTGTACATATCAGAGTATACAATAAGATAGAGTATGCTGAAGTAGACATTTTTGTCGAAAATTTATACGGATTCAGAAAAAATGTATTGCTGTTGGGCTAATCACATATTATTTATTACTTATCTAACTGAGTCTTTGTGTCTCTTGCCTCTTTTTGTATTATTTGTCCAGTGAGTTTTTACATAATTTTTATTTGTTTTGTTTTAGTTTTTGAACCTTTGTTTAGCTGTTTGTAATTTAATGTATCCCATATAAAACTGATTTGTTCTCTCGTAGGTGTAAAGAATCTATAAAGAACCCAATATAAATAAATCGTCGCATCCAGATCTGATAGCACCCGTATGAAGGTATTAATTATTAAATGTTATAGAAAGTTAGAAAAATGCGAGTAAAGAAACAATAAATCATATTAATTAATAATTTTAGTCTGAAGGAAGCTTTTTAGTTCGATATTCTTAGGCAAATGGAAAGAAAATGTAATATTTAAATTGTTTGTAAATTGGTAGATAGTATTCTGAAGTTGGAAAGATATTATTAAAGTGCCCTTTACAAGATCATAGCAATTAAATTTACAATACTCATATTAGAAGCAAACATCAAATCAACAATTATCCAAATCAAAATGCAATACCAAATATTTAATTGGTTAAAAGACTAACCAAATACTTAAATTGACCCGATATGTGACTGTGAATCCGCTTGTGCCAAAAAGGGATTCCAATTAAAAAGCAAAACTTGGAAATTCATCGATTATTTTAGCATATCACATATTTTTAATGAGTATTCGCCGTATAAAATATTATTGACCTCAATAACCGATCTTCAGTTTGCAGCTACCTAGTGAAGCTGCAAAATTCAATATAATGCGTCCATTCCATGTCCATCGCATGTGTGTGAGACTCACTTTCTTATTACGTGGAGACACGAAGGTAATGCACACACACTTCTCTCCCCAGCGCGGTGGCTCGCGGCGAAGCCTGCATGCAGTGCCTGCCTACTGTCCGCGAACCGCTCTCAGAACCTCAGAGGTGGTAGGCCACGGAGAAAGATACTCTTCACTCTTCATAGTAAAGAAAAGTTCTTAACCGAATGGTGGTTGAACGTGCCGACATTCACCGGGAAGCTAGTGCTGCAGCCGCACGCCTCTAGAACGCTCTAAAAAATAAAAGAAAACAACGTGCGAATTCGGATTTTGAATTTTTTATTTTTATAAACTTTTTTTAACAGTTTAGTTCATGTGTGAGGAATGACATTACGCTGATTTGTTTTTCGAATCGCTTTTTGTACAGGGAGACAAAATGGCGAATACGCGAAAATTGTGTGAACTTTATGTGGCGTTGTTTTGCCTGATTTGTGCCGTGCCAGTGTTTGGAATTACAGGATTTAGGGTGAGCTTTCACACATTATTAAGTTTCAACAAATATCTATAATGACTCCAATATTTGCAAAAAATAAAACCGTCATAATAAATAACATTCTAAAACAACATTGAAATTGAAAATTATTAATATTTTATATTCTTCAATAATAATTGTGAAAAAAATTGTATACGGTATTTTCAAAATTCCTAATTTATTTAAATAACAAAACAAACATGATTACTAAAAATACTCAAATAATAGTGAAAATTCTTATTAATTTTAATTAATTTACTTTAAATTCTAATTAATTTTAATTAATTTAAAAAAAAAATCAAAGTCTAGAAGCCGCGATTTATTTCAGTACATAAATTCTGGAACTAACTACCATATATATTCTTCTTTGCCCCAGACTGTACATCTTCAATTTTTAATATTCCTAATTTATTTTAATTACTTAAAATACCAAACAACAATAACATGATCCCTAAAATTACTCAAATAATAGCGAAAATTCTACTTTATTTTAATTAATTTACTTTAAAATCTAAATAATTTACTTAATAATTAATTTTAATTAATTAAATAAAATCAAATTCTAGAAGTCGCGATTTATTTCAGTACAGAAATTCTGGGACTAACTACCATATATATTATTCTTTGTCCCAGATTGAACATCTTCAATTTATCTTTAAAAAATATATAAAATATTGTTACTGAGGCAGCTCAGTTATGTTCAATAAATACTACACAATTTTATTTTTAATTTTTAAATGCCCCTAAAAAAAAAATATTAATACGTTTTAATTTAGTCTTCACTTAATTTATCATTGTTTTTAATTAATCTCATATTAAATATAATGAATTGATGATTAACATAATACAACATATATATTTAATCACGGTCTTTAATCGAACACGTTCTATCTGCAACTGTTTAAAAAAATCACGATTCGTGCATTCGAGCTTTCATTTTCATTCGTGTGCACCAACCATACGAATGATTTATTATATCTTTATAACATACCGTTACATCACCTAATTATTTTATTCGTTCTACAGTTGAAAGGAAAATGATTTATGTATCAAACATCTCATTAAAAATTTAACAACATTCGCTAGTGTTATTTTTTTGTGAATTTATTAAAAGCGATTGAAAGTCAATTGAACGTTATATGAAAGTGGATGTTTATCTATCGGCGCATTAATAGAGAAAGATAATCTCTAGTAATAGTAACAATAGCGTGCGATGGTGTTACAGGAGTTTAGACTTCTCGCTAATGGAATATTAATTGGAATTCTTTGTCTCGCTAGCGTTATTCCACTTCTGTTTTAGTTCTAAAAAAGACAATGTTGGAATTATGGTTTGGTGTTAAGCTTTCGTAATTTTAAGAATAGATACTCCCTTAATCAAAAAGGAGATTGTTTGTAAAATCTCTATCGACCATCGCCATACAAATTTAAAAGTTTCATTAATTATAAAAATATTTAAGAATTTTAAAACTGCGATTGAAACCGTGAGAGGACAACTCAAAATAAATTCAACTCAATACCTCCTTTGAAAAGTCATTAAAAGTGATGATAAAAATAAATTTAAAATTAATTACGTCAGATTAGGTTATGAACTATTTTTTATTTTTTTGTCATATTTTTTAATGACTTTTCAAGGTGGTGTGGAGTTGAGTTGATTCTGAGTTAACATAAAACCGTTTGAAACGCTCTATGTGGGTGGACCATGGAAGGCCACTAAAACAAATAAACAGTTATTATCCCTTTATTTACTGGATAAATGAAACAAACAAATTATTAAGTAACATTTTGTTTTATTATGTAAGTTATAAAACTTTTTTGTTGCAGAGTTAATGATTATTTATTGAATTTAAGTTTTATTAAACTCTTCCAAACAAATTTGTCATCGCATGACAATACCTACCTAAGACTTTTTAAATTGGCCTTACAAAGAGCATGGCCTACCATGGTCCACCCACCTTACTCCATAACAAAACTAATCGTTTTAACTTGTTTGTGATGAGTAGGTCATCGATATTATGTTAAACGTAACTAAAGCTAAAACAGAACAATATTTTAAAAAAGGAAGTTAAATTTAGATGTAAAAATATTATTGGCAAGTTAAACAATTATTAGGAACAAGCATGTTGAAAACAAAATTAAGTATTGATAGCTTTCATTTTTATTCAGTAGTCGTAACTATCGTGAAAAGCTGTATATCTTATTGATAGAATTGTTGCATTAACTAGTGTCATACGAGGGATGAGAAGCGGTGAACGCAGTCCTTGTCAAATATCGCTGAAGCGTTGCAGTCTCGTGGGAGCCCAAACAATATTTTTTTGTGCACTCTAAATTAAAAAAAACTGTCATAAAACAACAGTGAAATTAATTCTTAAATTAAATGGATTTGTTACAATTCAAAACATTAAAAAATAAGAAAAATAACAAATAACTAACTAAATGTAGTTTAAACACATTTTCATTTTATGAGTTTTTTATTAAACAAAAATGTAAACATAATTGATATAAACCTAAGTAAGAATTCAAGTGCAAAATATGCAGTAACATTCTATATTTTATGTTTACGTATGTACCTACCCCTATATTAAAAAAGCTTTGCTTGTGTTATGGGGGGTATTATTTAATTGGTTATCTAATTATTTTTATTACCATTGTTGATTTTTTAGTTCTAATTTAAAAAAAATTAAAATTTAATACATCTTTTTAGTTGTATTTTGAAGTATTTAAAGTTATCATTAAGCCGCCGCTACCCGAATTTCTAACGATTTCTTACATATCTCCCAACATTTGAAGTTTTTAAGCTCTTAAAAAAATATTTTATTTTTTAAGGCAATACCTAGACAAGTTCCACGCCGAAACGCAAATTATATGAAATTACCTCGATAGAAAAAAATCGCAAAGTATGCTCCGAAAATTATTAAAAACACGTCTGCTTCTATTATTTTACAAGTTATAGTTGTGAAAAAATTCACAATGTTTCTTTAAATGATACTTTAGACGCCTTCCACGAGATTTTTGCTCTATTTTAAACGAGTCATGTTTAATTAAACATTTTCACAATTTTCGCTTCAATTTTATCATTTTAAATATTAACGCCCTCTGTCCAACATTCGTAATTACGTATCTCTCCATTTTCTTCTTTTTTTAGCGGGGAAACGGTGCCTTAAGAGATCTAACTAGTATTTTTTTTATATATAGAATAACTACTGACAAACTACAGATGTCCACTAAAGAGATCATCATTGTTTTCCTATATGAAATACCTATAACATTATAATGATAATAATATTAAAGTTACTTTTAGAACAACTTCTTACCGTATTGACTAGTTTATTTTTGCTTTATAAAAACGAATACAAAAAACTTGAAAAAGTTAACTTTTTTCGACTTCTATTATACAGCAATTTACTTTTTAAGGCGCGACAAATATTATGTTTTTGCTCTTAGCATTTCTTACGTATAAGTGCAATATCAGTAGGTATGTTGTGACCACAAACCTTACTAAATTATGTACTCTTACTAATGACACTCGTAGTTATCACTGTTATTATCTGCACGAGTGAAATTCAAAAATAAACATTTTGGGTTTTACGAAATACCGAAGTATTCTCGTTACAAGCAACACAACTAAAAATTTATTCCTGTTTAATAAAATGTCAGATTGTACAATAAATCTAGAAACTAATTGAAACGATTTTATTATTATTATTGGAAACTGTAGGTGTTTAATAGAAATGGGAGTATTAATAATCCACAGAAAAATAAACAAGACTGTGCTTTTGTTACGAAGTGGGTTACCTAACTGAACTTGTGATCGAATTTCGAATGCAATTTAATAGTGTTAATTGATCGCAATTTTGAACTGAAAAACTTCACAGATGCATTAGCTCAAAATTTGATAAAGGTCTTTGAAAAAGCGTGCAAATTTACTTCAAAGCTAAAACCTCTTTTCTGATGCTGCAAAAACTCTGTAACGGTGAGCAGATGATTTATTAAATTTACAATCTTTTTGACTGTGCATAATTGATGAAAACCTTATAATGTTGGGATTTTTGTGTGTCACACAGTTTTCAAAGAAAGTACCTCAACCAGTCCAGGACGTTCCAATGTTGATTTTTACATTATACCCTCGAACCTTAAAATATATTTTAATACCGTTCATAACAGGACATATGTAACTACTGCTGTCGTTAGTTACCTTCTTTCTGGATCTCAAGTTTTCCAATTATTCAATTATGGCTGATTTAAATTTTATTTTTGTTTTAACAAATATAATCCGGTCTCTGTTTCATTGGTAAAGGGCTTGGCATAAGTGAAACATAGACTTTACATTTGATATTCACCCTATATACTTTACTAAAGGTCATCTTTAAAGTCGGCTGCGTCTTGTCACTAGTAAATTTGAAATAGCTCAACCGAGCAGTGTCTGTAAAGTAATAGTTTAATTAACAATTGAAGACCAAATCTTGGACACACTGAAAAGCTAATTATATAATGGCTTATATCCTTTCCAAAATGCTCTATTTAATACTAATATTTTTCACATATCCTAAGACATTGTCAGAACTAACAGATTAGATACAATTTTACTTAGTTTTTCTTCGCATATTATCAGCTTATTCCAATGTAAAGAAAGATCAGTTTCCTTTTTAAAATTTCCATTTAAAATGTTAAATTTCGTTAGATAGAAAGGTTTGTTGCAATAATAATGTTGGATTTCATATTCTTCCCAGTTTACAAGCATTAATAAGTCAAGTACGCCTCAAACGTCTGTCTGGTAATGTTATATTATCGTATAAACAAGCTTACAGGTTGTTAACAGGTTGTTACTCCGAGTAGTTAACATTCTGTCTTGTCCCCATTTGCATTTACTTTTTAAAAAGCAATATTCATTGGTTTTACATTTTTTTAATGCTGAGACATAACAAAGCCAGTAGTTTTAGGGGATGATGTGAACGTGTTTTTGGGTGTTACAGCACCATTGCTTTCAAGTGACGATATGCATTTTGAAAACGCACCAACGTGGTAACACTTTCACAACATTTTGTAACAATCTTCCATTAGTGAGCTAAGAACAGGTACACCGACATTTTCCGTAATCGTTTAGTTGCATTTTGTTTTCGTGAACAGCCAATCAACCAATCAACCAATCAATCAACATTTTTTACACTTAAAAACAAAATGCACCTTACTCAACGCTAGGAACCTATTTACTATTTTCGAACGTTTATTTTTACTCATAAACACGTTCAGGAATGGGGATAAGTGCTTTATGTCGTAATATCTCCATCGCAAATATGAAACAGTATCTGCTTGTTGGCGTTTGACGATATCTTAAATTTGCCAATCCAATCACGCATTGGTGTCATTACATGAGAGTCCATTTCGGTTATTTCACCAATGAAACGTTTTTACCATACCAATTCGGTGGAAACATTTCGATACCGCCGATTACGCGGCGAATCGATTCGCTGCGGTAACAAAACATTGGTGACATCGTCATTCGTTATTTAGTGTCTACAATATTTACAGGTAATCAAATTTTGTTTTCTTTGGCGTGGCTTGTCTTGTCTTATTAGTGGTAAATGCAGGCAAAGCGTGACGAAATACTACCAGAGGAACGATTCTTTATCTTTTGTGGATACAGAAAAGATTCCATACGGAATCGGCTGTCAAATGTGTGTGATTTTCAATGACTTTCAATTTTCAATGGACATCGTGGGCCGATGACAGCTGCTTGTTGATTGATGATTTAACTAGTTTAAAATAAAGATTATAGAAATTGCACTTCATTTCAACACTTATAACAAGAAACAACTATTTACGTGCACAAAATAGGTTCTTATATGTTTTACACGATCTCTTTTTTCAGCCCGATTCACGTAAACAGACCAAAGACAAAATATTTCGCTTTACCCGATCGCTATTTTTATCTCTCCAATTAATTGAGTTAAAAATACACAATAGTACCCTTAATTAATTTCATGTGTATACCTACATAACATGGAAGTGCGGCAGTCGTTCGTATCCATTTTTTATTTTTTGAAAAAAGTTTTGTGGTTAGAAAAGTTGAATCCTGAATTTGGAAGAATGTGAAATTTTATTTTGCAGGGCATGGAAATAAATGAACGCAATTCAGAAAAAAATTGAAGCTTTCCAAAAAAACTGCGCTAACCCAACTGTGTTTGGCGAACAATTCCTTTTTATCCCAGAAATATTATTGTGACGAGCTTTCAAATTCGAATACTTTTTTTCATGCATAGAAGAGAACGTTAGATTTTATTTTACCTAATCACACATATTTTTTTAAACTCCTTTAAGATAAATGAGTGCTTCTCAGGGCTTACTTAAAGCACTTTAATTGTGTTTAGATACAAATATTGATATGTGAGTCGGTCCTATTCATATTAAAACAAAACTCTGTCCATCATTTTAAAACTAATTTCTCAAACACTAATTTAATTTTACACTCTTGCAAAAGAAACATCGTATGAAAAGTTCGTTCGAATTAAGTAATAAATCATTCATATTCTAATAATTCCTTCATCGCGTTATGTTAAAAAAAATGCACTCTTTTGAGGAGGAAATTTTTATGAGTTTTTTATGGATATTTTATGCGTTATTTTCTACAACTTGCCTCAAATTTACATTTCTTGAGACTGAAAGACACAAATACAATAAGAAAAATATTGCAGCACATCGCGTACAGTTATTTTGTTTGATCGAAAACATAAATTTTCAATTCCATTTTTTGGGTTTTCTTGAATTAATATAAATTAAATCTCTTCGCTACGGAGGTCACCATTATTCATTAATTGTTTCGACTCCTTGTAGGAGGTACAGAAAGATTACAATATATTTTTAATTAACTATTAAGATTCTATTACTGCAATCATTTCTGAACATTATAGAAACGCACGTGGTAATAACTACTCACCACCAGAGCCAATGCATGGGAATTATAATAATTATAGCTTCAGTGTACCGTAAAATAAATGCTCTTGTTTTTAAAAAAGCACAGTATTTCGCTGCAGGCTTTGAGGGAAATGACCTAAATTTTGTACCGAGGTTCCACAGATAGTAAATAGCAAATGTAAATGAAACTGCTGCAAATCACGGTGCTTTAACAAGCTTTTTACAGTGTATACATTTTTAATATATACCTACAATGTTTACTGCAGTCTTGCCAGCATCTCGTTCAATCCGGAACTGCACACAATAGTACTGTTTCATAAGCAGTGAAGCGTAGGAAATATCTTGAAGCTTATATAATGCATAAACAGGGAGTAACTTCTAATTTCCCGTTCATCGCCAACGCTAACCTGTCAGGTAGAACATTAATAACGGACAATTGGTTAATTAGTACGTCAATTAAACACATGTTGCCGGTTGTTTAAATACTTCGACACCATAAAAGGCATTTAATGTTTGTATAAATGTATATGATCCAATTAGTAAACCGTCGCAAAAGAAATGATCCTCAAGTAAATTAAAACTGCCGTTATTTGCTTACAGAATAAGAGTTAATTTAAAACATTTCAATTCTACATGTGAGTGAATATTGAAGGCATTACGTAAATTAGTCCTAATAGTTGTTAATTAATTGCAATGTAAATTGTTAGCACTCTCTTGTAGTGGGTAGATTGATGTCTATTTTCTCCAACTTTCGATTTATTGCCAACTTGAACTTTGTGTTGAATAACTAGATTCTAATCTAGCATATTATTTTTTAGACAAGAGCGTTGGTTCAAAGTTCACAGCTCATCATAACCTGAAATATTTCACTTTCACGAAACGTGAATATTTGTTTAGAGAACTTGATACAATTGCTGGAAAGGAAATAGAGATAAATTTAATATTAAATTGAACAAACGTTCTTAAAATGATTTCACCGTTATTAAAAATAGAATGAAAATTGGAGCAATCAAAAACCGATTAATCAATTAACTACGATTAAAATATGAGTAAACATCTAAAAAAGTGAATTAATCACATATCGAACATTTCTATCTGGTCATCATATCGACGGTCTCGAATAACAATATCGAATGTGCGATTTTGTAGTTTTGCAGTAGAGCTGTTTAAAGTTTCGTTTCTGCAATTTTACTGTTTTTGAGAAAAAGAAAAATAGTGTTTTTATATTTTTATTTTAGCGACTATATAAAGTAATTGTTTATACAAAATATAACGGTGAATTTAAGTAAGTATAGATATTATATTTCATAGTCCTCGACTAAAGTTATTTAAATGTAGTTTATTTGTCTTCTATGTCGTTTTTAGTGTCTTCATTAGGGTTTCTTCATTGACCTCCTTCAGCCATATTTTTATTCTTGATTTGTATTTTTATGTCTTGGGGAGGGATGTTATGGAGTTTTGTTGCAAAGTATATGTAGTTTCTTTGTCCGAATGTGGTTTTATACTCGGAATATTTCATTTGTCATTTTTATTTAATCTAGTGATGTGCATACACGGTTTAGTAGAGGATTCAGTATTACTGAATAGCTTCAATAATTTATTATTGGCGTATATTTGGTACGTCAAAGCTCTTGAAAATTTCAATTGAAGGCGTCCTAATGGTACTTTCAGTATGGTCTTTATGATTCTTTTTTTAATTGTATTCAATTTAGGAGGCGGGAATGAGTACCGCCTCCCCGGGAACCTTTATTGGATAACCAACACCTCTGCCATAGGTCACCCCAAGTGGTTCACTACGTTTGGTGATTCAGCAGGGGTGCCTGGGTTCATGGGGTGAGGTTTGTCTAGGTCTTGTTGGTGGATGACCAGGACATACTGAACCCCAGATTCATACCCACCCCTTATACCCTTTTCCTTCCCAGAACTCCCCTTTCCTTTCCGTAAAAAAAACCCTCCACACAGCATCCCCAAAGATGACATAGGCCCTGATGGAAATTATTTTCCTCAGGGCCTCCTGTGTGGAGCTCATGTAAAAAAAAAAATCAGGTAATGTATGTACTTATGTGTAGCAGATCCCCATCCTTCGATTCCGTATTCAATTCGAGAATGACATAACGCGTAGTTGACCTATTTTGTAGTTATTTTGATATTTTGAATTTCATTCAAAGTTCCGAAAATACAGAATTTTAAATCAACAAAATAAGCCAACACAACGATTTTAAATTTTTAGCAGATTCGACATTGTTCTTCAGGACTGTCTATATATATTCAACCACTTAATACGAATGTAACCCTAAAATAAAATGATGTATTTTAAACCTCATCTGGTAAACCTTCCGTAATAAAGTAATAAGCATTGCAAGAGAAGAGACAAGAAAAATGAATGAATTTACATCATACAGCAATTTACATGGTATTGGGTATCTACCAGAGCTGCATACTTTTAATGTTGTACAAAATTTGGAAACAATAAAACCTATTTAAGTGCTTTTATTGCGGCAATTATAACTTTTATTGCTTGTGGCGTAAATCTACTTTTGAAATTGGATTTAAGAAATAATTAATGAACATAAACTATTCGTATTTTTCTCGACAATACGAGAATTTAATAATTTTATTGGATCATAATACATTTCACTTTTATTACGTGAATGATAATATAATATGATAGGTATTATTGTGAAACATTTCAGCAATATGTAATCGGCAGAAAAACAAAGTTAATAAAATATTTAAAAGCATACATAAAGGTTTTTTAATCCTTGCAAGAATTGTCAGAAAGAAAATGCATTTGAAGAGCACATATTTAAGTATACGAACATCCACCGGTAGTACTTAAAGGTCTCGTCAAACAGAAAGCGTAATTTACGCGGCGTAAATTACGCCTTAACGCCGCGTACTTTCTGTTTGAACGGCTTCGGCGTAAAGCAGAGTTTTCTACTTTCCCGATTAATTTATTTCAAATCCAATGTCCTCCCATAATCTTGCCTTCATAGAAACATTTTTGTATGCACTGTTCCTCATTTCATATAAACAAGGATGTTTTCGGATGCATTTAATTAATTTTTCAATAATCATTTTTATCACAGTCAAGCAAGTACGCCCGGCGTAAAATAAAATCTTGTAAAAAATACAACGCGACGTACTAACGCCGCGTTAGAGCGTAGCGTACTGGTACGCGCTCGCTCTGTTTGACCGGTTTAGACAAGTTCAGTATAACACAACGCGGCGTTAGTACGCGACGTCAATCCAGGCGTATTTTACGCCGTACGTTCTGTTTGACGAGACCTTTGCGTTTGAACGTTTATTACCTTAAATGAACTATGGTGGATGTGGAATTTGCTATGTGGAGGGATTTTTTTAAAGGAAAGGAAAGAGAGGAAGTTATGGGAAATAAAAAGGCATGAGGGATGGCTTAAAATCTGCGTGTCATTGTATCCAGAAGTGACGGACGTACCAGAGTGAAAGATACTCTCAGTATCACCCTGGTGTAAGACCACCGTTCAGAATTGAAACATTGTTTGAAATGGCTTTAGCCGTGTTTGGTGACCAGATCTGAATAGCCAGGTACTTCCCACCTTCCTCTTCCCCGTCTCCTTCCCCTCCCCACTACCTTCAGCCTCACAACATACACCAATTAGGGATGTCATAGTCTCACTGGCTCCAGACGGGAGTAGTTGAGACTCTTGTGCGGTATTCATATTAAAAAAAAAACCTATCCCTCCCACTATGGTGCAAGCCGATGAGTCGAGAGAGTCCGGCTGGAGAGGTCAAAAGATCTCCCTAAACCGGTCTCCCCCGATCCGGTCTTCCACCTCGCAGTGAGCGGGAAAACGCATTCGCCGCCAATATCTACACAAACGTCACACCCATAAACCCAGGTTCTCCTGCTAAATCACCGTCGTAGCGAACCACTAGGGTTGACCTATGGCAGGGGTGTTGGTTAGAACATGGAAGCATTATTGTACGTTACACAACAATGTTTTAATTACGCCTCTTTTAATTTTTCTTTAATTTGGCTAGTTTTCTATTGCACCCATTACATAAATAAACTATAAAATAAAATAAAATCTATTGGAAATTTATTTATTCAAAATATGAACATAATTGGCTAATATAATAATAAAACTATTGTTGTAATAGAATCGACGATTTCAAGTATTCCTCATCACTTTTACAGGTATTGGACAATTGGGCAAAAATGTTATTCAAACCATCATTAAATCTTTTTTTTCAAATGTCATCAGCTTGGGCGAAAAGGGTTGGATTAGTTTATGGGACATTTTTCTCTTTTTTTTTCATAGTTTTTAAGGGTCCACTATTCGAATTTCGATCGATTTCTTACATATCTCCCATAAACATTAGAAGATAATATCTAGATACGTTCCACGCCGAAACGCAAATTATATGAAATTACCTCGATAGAAAAAAATCGCAAAGTATGCTCCGAAAATTATTTAAAACAAGTCTATTTCTATTATTTTACAAGTTATATTTATGAAAAAATTCCCAATGTTTCTTTAAATGATACTTAAGATACGTTCCACAAGATTTTTGCTCTATTTTAAACGAGTCATGTTTTATTAAGCTTTTTCGCCATTTTCGCTGCGATTTCATCACTTAAAATATTAGCGCGCTCTGTCCAACATTCGTTATTACCCATCCCTCCATCTTCTTCTTTTTCAGCCAAATAGCGCCACCTTAATGGCTTTTCAAAGAGGTGTTGAGGTAAGTTGATTCTGAGTTGCCATGGAACCATTAAAAACATATATTTATAAGATTGGCTGATCGATTAAAACTTAAAACTTATTTAGTCTTTAAAAAAGAGTTAACACTACGTTTATGACAAATTTGATACTATTGGTATGATTACCAAATATTATATCCCTGTCTCCAAGAGGGTAAGCAGACACGAAAGTGGCACACAGCGTGGCCTAGAGTCGCGCAGCCAAAGAAAGTGACAAAACTTTAACACTATCATCTAATCACCACTCTATATGGATGTGATTTTAATGCCATGGAGCCGAAATAACCAGTTTCTTTAATTACCGGTCATTTATTCGGTGATGCTACTCTCTTTTCGTCTCTGTGACCTTCAAAGGTCGTAGACCTTTCCGTGCGGAACTTTCTAGAACTTCCTGATCCATTGTAATCTCCTCTAGAGCGCGACGAGGTACAAGTTACCAGTTAACATTTACAAGCAATCGACATCCAGTGGTGAGATCATTAGCTGCCTGTAACAATCAACAATGATAATAATAAAGAAAAAAAGACACTAACGTATTATCTAACGGCATCGGAGAAAATGAATTATGCATCGTCATTGCAACTAATTCTCTAATATCCGTTTTAAATACCTTTAATTATTGAACTGGTAGGTGGTGGAAGTAGTTGTACTGGTAAAGGAAAAAACGGAAGAAGGATTACCATTGCAATTTTGATGCTTTTGCGATCGATATCCAATTTTAGATATTAACCTATATTTTGAATTAATCAAAAATGAAATGAGTTTTCTTTAACTAATTAGCAGACATTGGATTTTATACGCGTATTTGAATACGCTTTTTTTATTTTTTATGTGAATACCGGTCAAGAGTCGCAACTGCTCCCAACCGCCTGAAGCCAGTGAAACTATGGTATACCCAATTGGGATATGTTGTGAGGCTGAAGTTAGTTGGAAGAGAAAGGAGTTGGGGAGAGGAAGGTGAGGAAGTACCTGGTCTATTCGAATCTTTATTTACATTAGCTCCACACATATTCGAATCTTTTTTTACATTAGCTCCACATAGGAGGCCTTGAGGAAAATGATTTCCCTAAGGGCCTTCGTCATCTAAGAGGATGATGTACGGAGGGTTTTTTTTAAGGAAAGGAAGAAAGGGAAGTTCTGGGAAGGAAATAGGAATGAGGGGTGGGTAGGAATCTGGGGGTCAGTGTTTGGATGACAAACAGGAATGACAAGCCTACAAATCCATCTCTCCCACTGCGGTGCAAGGCGTTCTGGAATTCTGGCTGGAGAGGTCAAAATGCCTCCTCAACCAGTCTCTTTCAATCCGGTTCACCACGCAGCAGGTGGGCAAACACATCGGCCGCCAAGACCTTGACAAACCTCACCCCGTGAACCCGGGCACCCCTGCTAAGTCACCAAACGTAGCGAACCACTCGGGGTGACTTCTGGCAGAGGTGTTGGTTATCCAACAAATGGTTCCCGGGGCGGCCTCACAATTCAAATATCAAAATAAATTTTATTTGCGCACGCCGGGATTTGAGCCATGCGATCTTCGGATTGCTATAGTCGAGAGCCCTACCCCTCGACCACGGAGGTCTTCAAACGCTTATTGTATGTTTTATTCGTATTCGCATTCAGCATGTAATTCGATATCTAATAGTTACTAATTTTATTATTAGTAAATTCTTAAGTTGTATATCTACGAGTCCCTACGAGGAAATTTTGCTTTTCAAAAAAATCATTTTTTTGAAAGTTGTTTGTCATATTAGGAATGATATTACAAGGCCTAATATTTAACCCCTCAGAAATCGAGCGTATTTTATGGTCAAAATATTTCCGCTTTGTAATAAAAACCAAAAAAAAAAAAAGAATTTTTCTGAACATATCCGAAAACTAAAAACTATTTTTGAAAGATGATGAAATAGTTTACAAATGTCATTATTAGAAATAAAAACATAATTTTAGAAATTTTTAAATTTTTAATACAAATATAAAAAAAGTTTTAAAAATGGCTCACATTACGGTTTTTCTATCTTAATACTGATAATGAAAACAAATAAAAACACACATATTTTAATTATGCATCTGTATTATAAATATTAATATCAAACCTCACTTTTTTGTCGTTTCATAAAAAAATAATGAATAAATAATTCTCGAAATTTATACATTTTTCTCAAATTGCTATCGGAAACTTTGGATTCAAAAAGGTGCACATAAAAATTTTTCTATGGTTAAATTCTTGATTGGAATATAAAGCGTATTTTTCCCTTTCTAACACCGTTTAGATCATATTTTTCACCATGACAGTAAGGGAAATACAACGATTTATATGAGATATGTGTGAGCTAACACAATTTTGGTCTCCTGTTATTAAAGGGGTTAATAACAATTTGCTTGCTACTAGCTGAAATATTGCAAAAATCTGCCAGGGGCGCAGAAGAGAGAAGAGAGCACTCCGGTGATTTCGGAGAAGCAACACGCAATAATATTTGCTGTTCACTTTCATCTCTACATCTCCAGCACCGCTTCAGCTCCACAAGGAATTTCACATTATCTCTTACGTACGTGGTACGTGCAACCCACACAATCAACAAGACTTTCCCCGCTATTCGTGAAAATAATAATAGCACTTCTGAAGCATCTCCATTGTTATAACCTGCCCACAATGCATCTGTTGATTCTATGCTTATAAATACCTACAACGGGCTCGGCGTATCATGACGAGTCCGACGGTAATTTTCTCCAGCCAAGTTTTTCAACCGGCGCAAATCATCATGTGTCTGAATTAGCTAAATAATCACGAATTAGTGATTAAATTGCTGTACTACCGATACCCACAACAATAGAAATCACATAGTTTCACACTGCATCCTATACAAGAGAGAGAGAGCTATCGACCATCAACCAGAGAGTTAGATTTATTGATCTGGCCAAGTCCCAATAGCGGCGTTTTCATTTTTCTCTTTATTCTCGACTCCTACACCAAAACAATGCGTGCCAACTATTTTATTTTATCTGATTGGTTGGGTGACAAAATTGTTAGATAACTACGGCTTTACATAAATGATAAGGGAAAATTTAACCAAAAACGTCCCTTTGTGTGCATTCTATTTTGTAATTTATTTATCTATTCTTTATAAGGAACATTGAACTAGAAGCTAGCTAGAAGCAAATTAAAAGTACAAATGAAGTGCATATCGATCACGGAAACTTGAAATGCTGTAAAGGACAAAATGTTAATTGTTCAGGTGAGCGAAAAGAAAGTTTTTTTGTTAAATTTTGTCAATAAATCCTTTTTCCTGTTTTGTAGACCTATAATTATGAATCCGTATTTTAAAATAATATTGAATAGATTTATCAAAATATTTAAATAACAGCATTTAATTTTTCAAAAAAAAAAATGCTCTTAAAATGCACGTCGTAAAAGACGCACTTACTTTCCTAGAAATATTTCAACGACGCAGATCGAAAGAAAAAAAAACGAGAAAAATCCTATTTTTGTGTTTATTACAATATTTCAAGTTTCCGCTATCGATATAATGACTTAAAATTTATGAACATATTATATCTTAGATATGAACTAGCACACGTTTTAAGCCCAAAGGTCTGTAGCATAGCAGGGTCCGTTATCCAAATAACAATAGGGAAAAAATATTCTAAAATATTTGTACTACAGAAATGTACAGTAAAAAATGTAGACCAAAGAAACTATAAAAGTCAACGTTTTAAATTTAATTCAAATCATAATTAGAAAACAATAAACTTCATATATGTCATTATTTTAGTATTATGTGTAGATCTTGAACAACTTGAAGAAGGCTAAATTTATTGCAGACTAAATTTATTTATAATATTAGGGTTAAAGAACATTTATTTATTGCAACAACATTTATTCATCATTTTATTTATTGAAGACTAAATTTATTTATAATATTAGGGTTAAAGAACATGTTAGGTGTCTCACAAGCACAGGTTTCTCAGAATTTGCCGAACACTTAATTGATACTGACCATACCTTTAATAAAAATACGGGAGTCCAAATAGTCCATATAAATAAAATAGGAATACGCCTTAATAACCTAGAAGCTTTAGAAATATTAAAATCAAAGAAAAATAATTGCCAAATTTTAAACAAACAATTAGAATTAACCAACAGTCCCATTTTAAAGTTATTCCCTTTCTCCCTCTCTAACCCCCACCCTCCCTTGACCCCTCCTCCTACCCCGCCCCCAACCATTATCTGATGCTCTCTCTCTCTCTCTCTCTTATATGCTCTCTCTTTCTTTTGTGTTTACCTCATTATCTTAACTCTGTACTTTAATTTAGTTTATATGTTTATTGTCCTGAAGAAGGTCGAGTTCGACCGAAACCGGTCGACGAATATAAATTTAAATAAAGTGGTTTTAAACAAAGAACTTGTTTCATTCTGTAAATTTATTGCGTTCTTAACCCGAAGTAAATTTGTATTTTTAAAAGCATTAACTCTGTGGCTCACCATAATTTACAATAAAAACACATACATTTGTAGACACTTTAATTTTAATCATAGACCACTTTAATTTTACTCTCCTCTTCTTAAAAGAAGGGTTCTTCCGAAACCGGAGAAGTGTGAGTAAAATGAAAGTGGTCCATAACAAATGCATGCGTTTTTATTGCGAAGTAAATTAATCTATTCAAAGCCATGTTGTTAATTTTGAATAACGTTCCACAACAAACATTAAAAAAACGTTAATATAGTTTAATTGCTTTGGAATATCCCATATCACCTGTACGAGCTCACAGTAGATGGAATCACTCAACATGAATAGCCTAATCAAAAGTGTAATCCAACAAACTGTAGTCGGTGAAATTGGACAATTCTATTAAATAATTGCGTATCACGTGGGAAGATGAACATCTCTCTGCTTTGAGAAAAACGAGGACTTGAACAATTATTTTGATTTACTATCACCAAACAATTTTCACTCTTACAAAACATTCTACAATGATTACTACTATTACGTCGAATGAAATAACAAATATTATTACCTTCTGTTATAACTTTTAACTCTAGCAGGGGCTCTCAAACTTTGTAGCGCGCGCCGGTCCTACTTTTTATAAAAAAAATCTTCCACAATTAGTCAAGATTTTCTAAGCATAATTATTGACCGGTTAGTAGCTGATTGAACAAATGCGTTTGGTTTGATCCTCAGCTAACTAAGCCAGCTCTCCATCATCGAACAAGCAATGTTTTCCGTTTATTATGATGGAAGTAAGAGGAATTCAAATATAGTCGGTTATTTCTTATCAAATAACAAATAATACACAAAGTAAAGTTCGGTAATTCGTTATTTTAGCTTTGTAGACAGAAATTATCATTTGGTCTGTCTTTAAACGGCTCCATGCTCCATGCAGAATCAAATCAAGTAGAATATGAAACATTTGAAAAGTCATTAAAAGCTATGAAAAAAATAATTTAAAAATAGCCCATAACTCTAACCTAACGTAACCTACTTAACCAATTTTTATATATATTTTTTTCATTACTTTTAATGACTTTTCTGAGGAGGTTCTGAGTTGTCCGGTCACCCTTTAGACAAATTATAAAAGGTTATAAATCGGTCATGGAAATTGGAAATGCTGTAAAAGACAAAATGTTCAGGATTCAGGAGAGCGAAGAGAAGATTTTTTATTCTTCCAAAAATTCATATGTCCTATTTTTGTAGAACAAAAATTATGAATTTTTATTATAAAATGACGTTGAATAGATCTTTCCTTTCGGAATACTCTTTGTAAATTTATTTTATAACGGTATTTAATTAATTTTGAATTTTTTAGAACAAAAAAAATCTTCTTAAAATCCATGTAGTAATAGACATACTTATTTTCTTGACAACGCAGATCGAAAGATTAAAAAAAGGGAAAAAATTCCATATTTAACTCATTTGATTTACTTCGGGTATCAGCTTTTCAAATTACCGCTATCGATATGTAATCTAATATATACTGAAGAGTTTTTGTGCCCGACTTTTTTTATGTAAATCTACTGTATTATTCCAAGATTGGTGAAATTTAGCACACTTGACTTTCAAAACAAGAAAAAGGTTACTGTCTACATGAAATTTAAAAAACTTAGCGTAAATTAAGTAAATCCCGGCAACTGCCACTAAGTTTTTTTTTATTAATTACTTTTTAATTATTAAAATTCTCATTTGCGAAGATAAACATATCTTTTTTGTTCCTCGAAGGTAAAATTTTATTTCTTACGCCTTTTTAAGAAGGTACCTGCAGTGCGAACGTTGTAATAAAATATATAATCAATGAGTTCGACCTTAATTTTATTGGTATTTAGTAGTAAATATGTTTAAAATGTACAATTTGCATTTTGCTAAAAACGATTAGTTCATTTTAATCTTTGAAAGAGGAAAGTGCTATTTCAGTTCAATTTAATTGAACATAACATCGTCACTCCCAATCTAATAATCATCAAAAACCCCTTTAAGAACCAAATTTAAATAACCCCTTTTAAATTTGGCTCGGCATCCACAGATTGGGATACTCAGCTTTAGAGCAAGCCTACTAGAACGGCCTACAACGTAATGCATAAAATTATCTCAGCACAATTTCAGAGTTGATGTTTTTTATGTTTAAAAGTAGATATTTTTACCCGTGTCATTGATAATTTAGTAAGTTCCGAACAACCACTGAACTATAAAAGATTTGCTTTATTTGAAAATGTTTTATCATTTTCAAATAAAAGGGACGTAATTCGGGCACAAGCAGTCGTCCACTTCAATTGGAGACTTGTTGGCACTGGTTCCATGCCAACTGAAAATAAAGTCAACTCAACACCTCTTTGATGAGTCATTTTTCTCACCTTTTATGAGGTGGTTTTGAGTTGGTTTCATTCTGAGTTGTTCAGTCACCGTTGGCACTGCCATTCCTGGAACCATTTATTGGATAACCAACTCCCCTGCACAGGTTACCTCAAGGGGTCCGCCACGTTTGGTGACTTAGCAGGGGTGCTTGTCTTGGCGGCGAATGCGTTTGCCCACTTACTTACTGAGACTGTTTGAGGGAGACCAGCCTAGACCTCTCCGGTCAGACTATTTCGACCCATCGCCTTGCACCGCAGTGGGAGGGATGGATTCATATGTCACGTTGGCTCCCGGATTCCCAACCCCCATCATACAAACCTCTGCCATAGGCCACCCCAAGTGGTTCGCTACATTTGGTGATTTAGCAGGGTTTCATGGGGTAAGGTTTGTCTAGGTCTTGGATGCGGATGACCAGGACGCACTGAACCCCAGATTCCTACCCACCCCTTAAACCCTTTTCCTTCCTAGAACTCTCCTCTCCTTCTTTTCCTTAAAAAAATCCTCCATACAGCATCCCAAAAGATGACATAGACCCTGAGGAAATTATTTTCCTCAGAGCTTCCTGTGTGGAGCTCATGTAAAAAAAATATACATATATCTTTTTTCCTTTCCAGAACTTCCTTTCCTTCCTTTAAGAATACTTTGCGATTTTTTTCTGTCCAGGGAATTTCATCTAATTTGTGTAAAAATGTTTCGGCGTGGGGAACGTCTGGATATTATCTTAAAAAATAACATATATTTTTTAAGAGCTTAAAAACTTCAAATGTTTAAGGGAGATATGTAAGAAATCGATAGAAATTCGGGTAACGGCGGCTTAAGCAGGGAGAGACATTTGAGAGACTAAAAATTTAAAGTCGTACGGCCTAGGTACATATCGTAATGATCTACGTCGGCGATTCTCAATTATTTAAGCGATTGGAAATTTGTTAAGCCTGTGCATACTCCCGTCCAAAATTTTGGAAATAAAACATAATTTGAGCTTGTTTAAAATATCGCAAACCAGGGAATTTTTGTATCCATGAGAACACTCGCTTACCCCTGGGAATACGCGTTTTACTAATTGGGTAGATAGTAGATACTGTTCTCTTGTCAAGCCATATATTAGTAAACAAACAATGTATGGGCATTATTATGTATTGATTTCCGATTTACTCAGTCGTGAGAACAAGAAATAAATTGGCAGGTCTAGCTAAGTATGGAATAGGCTAACGGTATTTACATAGAAAGCTGGTGATATAAATATAAACTAGATAAGGGCATGCAGATCACGGCTGCGTTGTAACCTCTCGCTCTAGTTTAAAAAGCGACGAACTGAGTGAAAGGCTACAACGCAGCTCTCAGCGGCAATAGGTACGTTAATTTGGCGACAATTTTAATGATAATGAAGGATGGATGACGTTAATAATATGGATTAAAAAAAACAACTAAGGGTTGGAATAAGAAAATATGCAAAATTGGGGTATTACATATTTAAAATAATAATCAGGCTCCACTTATACTTAAGAGGAACGTATGCGCGGCCCATTTCGACCAGCTTCATACAAATCTTAAATTTGGATTTAAGATCAAAATACTCAACCAAGCTGAAAAATTATTTTTATAAATCACTTAAAAATAGGCAGAAGTTTTTTTTTCAAAACGACAATCTTTTTTAGGGTTACAAATAACCTGTCAATATTTGATTTCTCCCTAATCACATCAAAAAAAGTGTGCGGTTCACACGCAGTAGAAGCGAAACCTTCAGAAAACTAAAGTAGACAAGAGTGGGGAGGCTACGAAGCACCGCACAAAGAGGAGACCGATTATTCTATCTCATTCTCTCGCAGGCTAAATCCTATAGATGTATGTGTTTGCCTTTTTAATTGTCGCTTTTTTGTCTCATCGAATTTTAAATCACAGCGGTGCTAAAGAAGTTTTCACTTCAAAAACTGAAATTTTTGCTTTTGTAATTATGATGGACTAAAGTTAGCAGACGATTAGGCACACGACGGATGTGAACCCGACGCCATGGACCACTAGGCTAAGAACCGATGAAACGTTTTTTTAATTACACTACGAAACATTACTAAATCACTTTAAAATATATCTAAAAACAACCTGCTTACAAAATTTCAATTTGTTGATTTCACGTTCTTGAAACTTTAAAAATAATGTCACAAATGATTTACCCACGTTGTATTGATGTCATTACATTCGACATGATAAGTCAAACAATGTTTCCAAATAGGTTTACTCATAAAGCATGATAAAAAAATAGTCGTGAAACTTTTGTATTACTCATAGAAGCCGAAAGAAATCACCGGTGAAGATCGAGTATAAGTTGCGAGTCAAAAGTCACGAGACTATTAATCAAATAAAAAGGCGATTTCACATTCAGAGACTGAGCATTACGAAAGAGAACGAAGGTCAGAATAAAACAAATAAAGCAGTTAAAGTGTAATTGAGTGAAGAGTTGTTTTATTGTTTGCTTTGGGTGCGCTTTCCCGCTCTGGCTTCTAGAGAAGTAGCAAATCTTCAATTCATGCAAGTGACAGGACCGGAGTTGAACAAACAAAGCTATTCAAAGGTAAACATTCCCGGGTTATAAAAGACCTGATAATATTTTAATTCATCCTTCTTCTTCTTCAATGGCGCTACAGCCCATTTCGAGCGTTGGCTTCCTTCAGGATAAGCCTCCACCACCCTCTGTCCTCGGCCGTCGTCTTCCAATCTGCAACATGAAGTGGTCCCCTTACATCCTTCCTGACATCATCCTCCCATCTCGGCCTAGGTCTGCCCGCCTTTCGTTTACCTCCCGGATGTCCTGCTAGAACCTTCTTCGGTACTCGTGTGCTTGGCATTCGGTGCACATGTCCGGCCCATCTTAGTCTTTGGAGCCTTAAATGGGTAGAGAGTCTGGAAGCTTGGTAGATGTCGTAGAGTTCATTATTGTGGCGGATTCTCCATGCCTCCCTTTCTCGCACCGCACCTAGGATTCTTCGAAGTACCTTTCTTTCAAAGGTGTCTAGCTAATGTTGGTAGTAGGATTTTAATTCACCCTACTACCATCATTATAAACCGAAAGTTGTGCTATTGCAATAAAGGTGGGTTCGGGAGTGCGCCCCACTGTCGGCAGCTATCACTGGTCTGAGCCCCAAATTACTTGAAAAAAACCCTTGACTCTGTGAAATGGGCGATCCGTTTGATAGATTCAACTCAACAAATGGGTTACAATCTTTGGAACATAAGCGTCAGGTGGGTGTCCTTGTTTATCGGTATTTCAATGGAAGATGTTCTGAGGAACTAGCGTCATTGATTGCTCTACCATCGGTGCGTAGTCGGGAATCACGGTTGAAATTTGTCACATGAGTTCGGGTCATTTCTACGACTCATTCTTGAGTTTAATCGCCCGGTTTCGGTCCATTTGCCGGCTTCTTCAGCCGGTCTCTTCAAGACTCCTGTTCACTCCTTCACCTCCTTAAAAAGACCCTTACACAACAACCCCAAAGATGACATAGGCCTTGAGGAAACTTAATTTTTCTCAGGGCCTACTGCGTTTAGTTAATTTAATAAAAAAATAAATTAAATAAAAAACGCTTTTTAAGTAACTTAAAGCTAGCATAAGAAATGTGAGAAAAATCCAAGACGCGACGCCTGAAAGGGAACTCAACGCAATTTCCCACTCAGCTACTAACCTTGAAAACATAAAATGTTAACACCACAAGAGTATAGTAATTATTTTCATTTTTATTACTTAATTGGGAACCGCTATGACTATTGTGAGATGGGTGGAAATAGGGGTTAGGTTACTATTACTAGCCTTACTAATAATCTTTTTAAAAAATTTACGCAACTGAAAAACAACCATTTACCATACAGTAAAACTTGTTTATTAGTCGTGTTTAAACTACGGATTGGTAAGAGTACGGCAATTCAAATATAGTTACAAAACATAGATAAAACGATTTTCAGCCACAATTATCATTTCAAAAACTTTTTTTAAATTTTGCACTTTGCGAAGCTCTGCAGGGTTTTAACCTTCTACAAGGATCTTATTTATCATTTCAAGTTATTTTAAAATTAATGCATACTATTTTACTATTGCCATGTTATTTCCTGTCGAGCCCAAAAGTATGAGCCCAAATATGAGCGAGTATGAACCCAAAAGCTCTCAGACTCTTTTTCTAAGCTTCACAAAAATCATCTCAAATGGTCAGCTTTGTTGCTACAGTACTTTTATTGGGTTGAAAGGGGTGCCGTATTTGGTACCGCCCTTTTTCGCGGGGATATTTGTCGCACATTCCGCGACAAATATCCCCGACACAATATACTCCGACAAAATATCCCTCGACATAATATCCCAAGAAAAAAATATCCTACGGAAAAAAACATCCTCCTATTAAAACCTAACTTAACCTAACATAACCTTATTTTACTATTTTTGAACGTCTTTACAGGCTGTCTGTATTATTTTTGTCCCATTTTTTAGTTAGTTTAGGTTAGGTTAGGTTAGGTTCGGTTGGGTTGGGTTAGGTTAGGTTAGGTTTTATTCGATTTTTTTTGGGATGTTTTGTCCGTAGGATATTTTGTCGGGGATATTTTGTCGGGGATATTTTGTCGGGGGTTATTTTGTCGCTGGGATGAAAACTCGCGGAACCGCCGAGATTACGTATTACGTACTTTCATTAACAATCAATGGTTTATGTACCCAAGCGTAAAATTAAGAGCGTAATTACACAAACAGCGTACTGATTCAAAACTTCGTCATTACTCATTCTAAGAACTAATTGCGATGCAGCATAATTATTGTGTTATTGTGAAAGCTTTACGAATGAGGATATTAAAATATTTTATTTGAAACAGCATGCTTTCATGTAGACGTAATTCGTAGATAAGGTACCTTACTCGCCACTCGTTTATAAATACCGACGCCTTACGAAAGTGACGAATCCAATCTTTTCTCGTATTATTAAATAATAATAACACATCGTTTCCATGTGAATGAAACACCTGCAATTATTAATAAATAGCTTATTTACAATGGCCTATAATAATACACAGGCAATTGCATGCTGTCGTATAAAATTTACCGAACAGCATGTTCATAATTTGCATTCAATATTTATTATTATTTATATGTTTGAAAGTCGGTAACAATAAAATATCATTACTTCTCCACGAAGTAAGTGTAAATCTTTGAGAGGTTTGTTGTGTATCGTAATAATTAATATCGTGAGTGCCTCGAGCTATATAATGCTTCCATATTATGTGCAATACAATATAATCGTATAACATCGCAATTATTTGGTCATAATTACTACAAGAAATCGTGAATACGGTCCTGGTAGAGTTAAATTACATTTGCACTGAATATAAAATTTTATTCTTAAGATTACTAACTACTGTGGCATCATCTAATACATTTCCAACTCCATCGGTGCATTTTCAATTGTTGCAATAGTGCATTCGATGCACGAATTATCAACGAACTTGGTAGGCAAAATTGTAATCTCAAATCGCTTCTCTAAATATGCATCTACGCAACCACGTGGATTGCGTTTTTATGTATGAAATGTTCATAATTACAATGCAAACAGAACAATAATTATTTATTGCAAAATCAAAGATCAGATCTCGATCTACGTCTAAAGCCTCGATTACATTGAGCGAGATTACAAGCTACTAGCCGGTAAGTTTAAAAGCGGGTGAATCGGCGAGTGAGATTGTCATGATGACACACAAAACTGTCTACTCGCTCAGTAGCGACAGTAGCAGCTAAAATAACGACTCTCACGCGAACCAATTCTGTCACATTTTGTAGAAAACTTGAGCTCGCAGCTAGCGCCACACGCTAGGCAGTAGCAAGAATAACGACTTCCGCGAGAATTAATTCTGACAGTTACGAAATCAGCTGTTGGTGGGTCGCCATCTTGAGGCACACGCTGGCAAGTAGCGAGCAAAGTTGACCACCTTTCAACTTTTTTCGTAGATTTTCCACAATCTGCTAGTTAGCAAGTAATACATAGATGACACTGAGCGAGTTTACTAACAGATAGTAAATTTCCCATCTAGTAGCTTGTAAACTCGCTCAATTTCATCGCTCGAGGCTTTAAGTAGAATAATTTCTATGACTTTTTAACATTAACTAACTTTTTGTAGTACAATCGCATAATTAGATAAGAAAAGTACATATTATGATGATGAGAAACGATTTTGTTAATTTTATCGCCACGCGTCATCCTATAAAAAACTGATGTAGATAATTATTATTATGAGCATCAATCATGCAAATGGCGCAATATGCAAAACACATAAAAACGGTTTCTCACTACTTCTTGTGTCTACACTTAACTATTAATCTCAGGATTGTCATAATTCTGACGATGACCTACATTAAAAGTGTTTAACCTGAAACTACTCAAACTATTACACTAAAAAAACATTATTGCCGATTTGACATTTTCACGGAGGTATATTTATTTAAATTTTTTGCTAAATAAATTAAATGTAATCAATAATGATTTTTTGTCGTTGTTTCAGAATGAGCAATCAGCTGATCCAAGAAGACAGATTAGTTTTAATCAGCAAGGACAAATATTGAGTGATGTTCAACTGAATCATCAAAGATTTGGACTGCAATCGAGTGCATCCAATGACTTCATCAGACAACCATATACACAAAACAATTTCCCTCTTCAACAATCATCAATAAATTTAAATCAACCAATTCCATTTTCCCAAACTCCACAACAGTTTAATGGGCAGCAACCGTTGCAATTCAGAACCGTTCCACAACAAGCTACTCAATCAATCGTAGCTCAATCACAGATTCAGTTTGAACAGCCTTTGATTGATAACAACCAAGGGTTTTTACAGCAGCCTCTCTTACACCAACAACCACAGCAGGCAAATCTACAATACCAACAACTTCCGCAGATAAAAGAAAATAATTTCTTCAATCAGCCAACAAACGGCCATCAGCAAAGAATCCCAATTGAATTGCAATCGGTAAGATCGAATCAACAGCTTCAGCAACAGACTCCAACTCTTCAATCGTTCCTCCCAACAATCCCAACTCAAGACACACAGCAGTCAAACAAATACAATTTCGAAAAGTATCAACAAAACAGTCAGTTAATATCAACAAATAATGTGCCCGAAACTTTGCATGTCGTGAATCCCCCGAACCAAAATAATGCTCACATTGCTTTCCAAAATAATGTTGGAGCAACTCCACTGTTTTCCTCGAATCAAGGTAGCCAGTTACAGAGCTTACTAGAAGAAGAAAGAAAACAGGATTTGGAAAGACTCCGAGATCTTCAAGAACGTCAAAAGATTATTCAAAAGCACAAACAATTTATTGAAAGACAACAACAAAAATCTCAACAAAAAGTAGCAAAATTACACGAAGACTTTACTACCAAACAAAAGAAGAAACAGGAAGAAATTATTGCGACCGCCAGACCAACATACGATTATACGCAAAAATCAAAACCGAGGGAAATCTTGGACCACGAAATTGATTTATTCCAGAAAGCTATTAAGCAGCATGAACAACTCAATCCAACAACTGCTCGTCCCACGACAACTACTAAACCGACACCCAAAAGGCCATCGACCAAAAGCCGATCTCGGCAAAGAATGAAGTCGCGCTCAGAAAGCGATAATGAAGAATTATATATACAAGCAAATCGTCAAAAGATTTACAAACAGCTAAAATCCGTTCTCAACGAAAATGGTGAGCCAAATAATGGTAATGTGGATTCAGGAGACGTTGCTCCTAATAAATTGCAATTCATTCAAAAACAAGATATTCTCAAGCAATTGAAGCTTGCCATAGCTGAAAACTCAGATGAAATCAACGGCAAAAACTTCACGTCTAGGGAAATATCATTACCTAACGGAGAGAAATTCGAAGTCATCAAAACAACAGATCCCAATCTTATTGCCGGAGCTACTCCGTTATCAGCGGATAGTTCAACATTGTCTCAGAGAATCTCGTCTTCTCTCAACCAAATTAGAACACCTCAGACAACAAAGCAAACAAAACTTTCATTTGAAGAGTTGACCAAAGATGTGTTACCTCCCGGAGCCAACTACGAAATTATAAAGCAAGGTGGAAACGGAAAACTAGAAGAAGTTGTAAACCTGCCAAATGAGAAGAAAGTTACGTTTGTGTTCATTGAAGAACAAAATGACGGCACATACAAAGTAAAGGGTGTTAAGGGAAATGAAGATTCAAAGGACGCTGTGCCAGACGTCGATAGCATCTTGACGAAAATTAAGGAAGGTGAAATTCAACTTCCTCCTGTTACAAAGAGACCGAAGTCATCTTGGTCAACTAAGCCAACACACTCTACGAGTGAAGTCAGTTCTTCGCATTCTCAAAGAAAAACCACCGCATATTCTCCGAGGCCAACAACCACTTATGTAAAATCAACAACTCCAAGGAGGCAAGAAAGTACTTTTGATCACTTCGAAGCCACTAAACTGCACTCTCAAGCTACAACAACGCCGAGATATTATAATTCACAATCACCTTCGTCTCTTTCTATCAACCACAATGGAAGTCCTTCTAGTATATCGGAAGACTATGATTCAACCACTTACCCGACTACACTCAATAGCTATAAGTCTAGTCGTGCGGAAAAGCTGGAGAGAAATTCACCAAGTTCCACAACATACACGCAGGCCCCGCCTACAACTATCAACAGTCATCAGATGTACACTCCGTCAACTTCCCAGTTCGACCAATCTTTAGGATCAACGCATAATAGTCACAAAACCGAACATTCTGCATTATATTCACCAAATCTGAGTTCTCCAACTTCCTCAAGTTACAGCAACGATGAACTATCTATATACCCGAGTTCGAGTACTTACTACCCTAGCACCAACTTGGTAGCCCGATCCACCACTCCCAAACCGGTGCCAGAAACCGCTGGTTCCCAGGTTTCATACACCAGCACCAGCGCTACTCCCGGTTTGATTGAAATCTTCAAAGAAAACGGACTTTTCGCTACAGCAAAGTATTTGAAACAATCTGGATTAGATTCCATTTTGAACGAAACGGGGCCTTATACAATTTTCGCCCCAACAGATAAAGCTTTCAGAACTTTGTTGATTCAATTAGGAGGACCGGATAAGGCCGAAGAAAAGTTCAAAGAAAATCCCAGACTTTTAAGTGGTGTAAGTATTTTTCGATTATATTTATTTATAATTTCTCATTTACGAAAAAGACACGTCAAAGTGTCACATAATAAATATCCGCACAATTTCCTAAATAAAGTTCCTGTATATCAATTATATTATCAACGAATTATTAATTACACATTAATGAATTATTCATTATACTATAATATTCGATCGAACATTATAGCTAATGTTGTAATTAAATTTGACATACTATTGTGTAAATAAATATATTTTGTTACATTGATAATAGATATTTTGTACCAGAAACAGAAATTTCATAATAATTACTTAATTCTCTCAATCAACAATATAATGTAAAAGATACCTTATTGTCTTATTTCATTGAATTTCAGTAGCCCTGAGTTATGTAAAAAAAAACTTTATTTCTGATTATCGCCCACATTTTTTGCCTAGGTATTAAGCATTTTTTGTTTGGACGTATCAACGGTCGGAATTATGTTAAAAAATGTATCAATAAGAATAGAATAAAATATATTTTATCAACCCCCTCAAATTTTTGTTGACAGTAGTACTTTTTATATGAGAGATCGGTACAAAATAAGATGGGTGTTTTTACTATTCTGTGTAATATTTTTTCAGCTTTTATTGCACCACGTGATTCCCGGATCTTTCGAAATCTCAAACCTTCAAGACGAGATGACGGGAGTTTCTTTGGCTGGAACACAGCTGAGAGTAAACCAGTATGATATGCACGACGTGGAATGGAACGAAATTAAGGTAAACTATTTTATTTCTCTATAAAATAACTACATTCGGGACCAAATAAAACAATGTTCACCGAAATTTAAAATTGACGGCGATGACCACCGGTAATAAACCACGAAGCGCCTGATTACAGACAAATTTCATAACACTGCCGCTCGTCGTGTAATTTTTTGTTACCCACTCTCTCACGCAATACGAACTGATTTTATGTAATGTACACAATGATACGATGCCTTTTGAAGATTTAAATAAACGAAGGAAGACCTAAAGAAATATGTTTTATTGAGACATCTCCGCTGGACAGAGCACGGAGTAAGAAGGATGGGCTATCCGACCTCCAAATTGACCTATCATTACAAATAAGTCTGCACCTAAAAGGTTCCGTGTGGAACCGAAAACCGTGTGGTTCCGTGTAGAAAAATCCGTGAGCATTAGAAGCTGGAGGTAGATGGTAAGGGGCTATCCATAAATTACGTCACACCTTAAGGGGGGGGTGCAGAGAAGTGTAACATTGCGTGACAAGGCGTACGGGGGAGTCATCAGCTGTGTGATGTCACGTGCAGTTCCATATTCTCGTAAGTTTGTAAAACCAGGCCGACACCTCGCAGTATCCCATTTGGCCCCTCCCCGCACGCAGTGAATTCACAAAAATATCTCCGTATCCCAAATAGTCCCTCCCCGTAGAGATTGCATATTCGGCACCAAAATATCCCATCTCGCCCCCTCCGTCGTGGTAAATATGACCGCGACGAAAAACTTCAAAATACTACAAGCTATTATTAATTTTAGACGTAAAATTGCAAAACGTGTGATGTCAGCATGTGACAGGGACGGGGGGGGTCAAAAAATCACGAAATTCGTGTGACGTAATTTATGAATGGCCCCTAACAACAGACTGGCAAGAGAAGGGACGTTTCTTAGTTTCAGTCAGTAAGTAGTCAATACGCTCAAAGAACTGTAGTACCAATTAAGATAGTAGAAAATCAAAACATGTTGCTTGATGTCCTTTACCAGGTGACTACAGTAAACGGCGCACGCGTGATCACGGAGAAGCAAGACATCCACATTCCCCAGGGCATCGCGCACGCCGTGGACCGCGTTATGTTCCCGTTGCCCGTGGGAGACCTTGTGCAGACCCTCCAGGCTGACCGCGAGAGGAGATTCTCCAACTTCCTCAAGGCGCTGTTCTCCAGCGGCATGGCGGACTCCTTGTCAGGAAGCGGTAAGCTAACCTTCACCCCCACTCATATTAATTGGTGAACAAGTCTGTTTGGCAATCCAACGCATCTTCCTCTGTTTATCCTGCCTTCCACTTTGCTAGTAACCGTGAGCTTCTTCAGGTTCGACTTCTTAGCATGGCGACCGACGTGTCCAAACCAGGGTACATTGTAGACAGACAGTTGATAGCTTATTTGATGTGTAGCTCTTCCAGAATGGATTCAGATTGATTGATAATCTATAACCTCTGCATGCATTCACATGACTAAGAGTTGAGAAAAGCTACTGAGAAACTATTGATGAACATATAAATAAATTTCGCTCCTTTACAAGAATTTTGTTCTGATTTCTAAAACCATTCTTTAATAAGTAGGTACTGTAGATTTAGACGTAGGAGGTTTTATTCTGAAAGTGGGTATTATTAATCGTGTTTGAACAAAAGAAGATAATTTTCATGATTTCATCGGAACTTAGCGGAATCCTTAGGTATAAATGGTGTATGAGAATTGAGTTTCTCTTTATTTTCTTCCTACACAACATGACCAAATACCGTGAGCGTATATTATTTAATTGTGTGCGTGGGTAGACACTTTCCCTGATATTACATCACTTGCATGCTGCAGCTTGTCCTCCCATCAATTGATATTATGCTACGTACTTGTTCAACTATTGATAGGAGTTGCTCAGGAAAGCGTTATTGATCCCATAGGCACTGGATGGGAAAAATCTTGCGCACGGTTGACAATTTGAGAACGGGTTGTCATCATAATTTAGATATACATCCCAGGTTTTGAATGGTTTGTTTGGCAAAGCAGGGTTTGTCTAACGGGTATGTGTAATTATTCTAATACCTTTGTTTCCATGTTCTTCTGTTAAAAATACGGGTTCAAGCTTGTCAATAATGCATTCACTTCATAACCCGAATAAAGTATTGTTTTATATGGCAATAATAATTTTTCTATGATTGGCAGCATTGATTGATGATTGATTGTCTATGAAATGTAAACCGAAAAATGATGAAAATACGAATGGCGTATGCCGCGCGAGTGAAATAATTTTAACAAAATTTAAATGTAAAATGCATACTTAATACACAGTTTTTCGTCTCCCCCGACGTAAATACTCACTTTTCGTGATAATAAAGCTAAACATAATTGTTTGAATAAGAAATATTGCGTATTAACAGTAAGCGGAGTAAGACATAAATAATCTAATTTTTTTTAGGGGTAGCCTAAACTTCATCCTAGTGTAGGGTTGCCATCCGTCCGGGTTTCTCCGGATTTGTCCTAGTTTAGAGAGCGTCCGGGGAGCGTCCGGGCGGGGCTTCATTTGTAGTCCGGGTTTAAAAATTTTAAACTGATTTTTAAGACAATTTGTAACAAACTGTAATAAGATTCTGTTTTGTTAGGTACATTTAAAATGATGATAAAAGATGACTAAATTTAATTTTAAGGTCTGAAAATAAATAATAAGGTGATTTATGATATTTTCAACTATTTTTTATTACACCGACTATGTTTAAAAAAACCTCTTGACACGTCCGGGTTCTGGGCTATAAAATCCAGGGTTTTCACGCGTCTTGTCCTGGTTGCCAAATTTTAGAGATGGCAACTCTATCCTAGTGGCATAAACCGAAATTTACCTTTATGCGTATTATATCGGCAACTTTTCTGGCAGCTACCAAATGTTTCTGGAGTGACGAGACTTTCCGATACCGCATTTTATTGAAGATAAAGCCTGGACTACACCAATATTGACAGGGTCGGGTATCAATGTGGGCTCAGTAACAAAACACAAGTCTCTCGGTAAGATAGTTTATTTTATAAGTTACACAGAATCTCAGTTAATGTTTATACAGTCTCACATTTCGCTCCCAAGCTGCTGTCTGTAAAAAAAAACGAAAATCAAAACAAAAGAATTCAATTCGAATTCTGATGCATTAAGTTATTTTTAAAAAATGGAACCATACGAAAGTACCTGCAAAGTACCTGTAACAAAGTTCGCAAGCTACAAACTACAATGCGTAGCTCGACTCGAGCCGTGACGGGTGCCTTTAGCGTTTTTCCAGTGACGGGGTTTTGGGTCATTCTTCATGCTCGTATCAATATCATCAATCCATTAACACAATAATTATCAATGTCACGGCTGCCTGGAAGGAACCTAGTGAAAACAAGAGAATGCCGAATAATATCAATGATAAATTGTATAAATGCTACGGAAGGACTAACCAAATTCACCGCTAATATGTTTTAAAAGTCGATAATAATACTTCCTAAGATATTATCAGAGGCTGCCCTGTGCAGGTGCAATTGGAGCAGTCCGTCCTGGGAGCCGACTTGCCAAGGTACTAAGAACCAAGGAGCCAAGGCGCCGATAATACTCCTAACACTCGAAGTTTTTACTGGCGTCAGGCGCCGTTTGGCTCAGGGCCGTCCCTGGATATTATTGATCTCAGCATTGGCGTTGTTGTCTTGTATGTCTATCTCAGGAGTGTTACCCTTGCATAATTTCTGAAACAAATTATTAATACATACTTTATACATGTTTGATCTGCGAACCATCTCAGAAAGAAGTATCTCTAGTGTTCGCACATGTGTAATACGTAATACATTATATCTTTGAAACAGGAATAAACCAACATTTCTCATTCCAGAGGCTAAAACCTTCACCGTGTTCGCGCCGACTGACCGCGCCTTCTCGAGCCTCAGCGCCACGGAGCTCCAGAGCACGCTGACCGACAAGGATAAAGCCAAGGAGCTGGTCATGAAGCACGTCAGCCCCGGCACGCTGTTCAGCGCGGGCATGCGCTACTACCAGGTCAAGGACAGCATCATGGAGGGAAAACCCATCACTCTACAGAAGACATCAGGTTTGTACAGAATCTTCCATCAGTATATTTACGAGTGATCCTGCCGCTGAGAGCTCTGTCGTGACCAACGTACCAAGGTACCAACCAAGGATTATCAAGTAGCTAATCGCACTTGTCTCGATTTTACAGCAAAGCTCCAGCAAGGTTGAGGTCCTGAATTCAATTCCTAGATGCGACAGAATCTTTTTTCTGATTTTTCTGCTCTATATTTTTCGTTTGAGAGTAATTGCTTTTGTCTTCAATCGTTATTTATTATGTATTATAATTTGAGGTTTTACTCATTAAGTTATTCCAAAAATAAAGTTATATTTTATTTGCTTGGCAAGGAAATAACCTTTCTTAATATTATTATTCCAGGCTATCGTTTCGTCAGTTGCATTTTATCTGTGAAAAAGCTCGTCGCAAAATTCCATTTCAAATGTCATGCAAAAATTAAAACTTGACATTTATTTTAACTATTAAAACTAACTATAAAAATAAAAATAAATGTGCAGTTATTTAAGTTAGAAGGTCATTATTCATAAAAAAAATTTAAAAAAATTGGACTGGAATTCTCTATTACGATCTTCAAAATTTATTTACAGGAAACCCTTGACTTAATGTGAAGAACGTTTATTTAGCTGGAATATATAATGAAACTCAAAAATATACGTTCGTATGTCTATTTTTTTTTGTAATATTTGCCCGCTTTTAAATTTGCCGACTAGTAGCTTGTAACTCGCTCAATGTAATCGAGGCTTTAGGATAGATACATAGGTCGGTACAATTTACAAAAACAATTTTTTTCTAAAACAAGTAAGTTATCACGAATATAGTGTCAACCGATGCACGGTCGGGAATTAAAATTTTACCCATGGCATTCCAAGGATTAATCTGTACAATGCATTGTCCACGACTAAGTTACATTGTGATATTGTGGAGAAGGAAAGGAGCTTTACTAACAGCTATCAGCGGAACTCCTTTATCAAAAACACTACTTACTATGTTATTATGTTACTATGCTATATTTTCATTATTTGTTTGTGTGGTGTTATGCCATGTTCCGCTACCTCCACTCCGCCACTAACAATTACACATCTGCTCTGATGATGGACACTGTAACGCTGTCAGAAACGTTGGCTAAAGAAGAAGGTAGCGCAACACGGCATAACACCCCGAAAACAAATAACGAAAATATAGTCTGTCAAATAAGAGTAGAAAATATAAAAATGGAACTACAAAATTTGAAGGTTGACAGCACTAATTTAACAGTCAAATATTATTTTAAAGTGCAATGGCACTGAATGTATAGAACACAGTAATCCACATTTTTTGTTCTTGGAAAAAAAATTTAAATCTAAGAAGTACTGTTGTTAAGATACCAACTTAATGACATTAATTTGATAAAATGGTGTTTTACAAAGTGATTGCTTTCATTATTTAATTTAACATAACATGAATTTAACAGTAGGCAGAAAGGAAAAATCACTAATGGTGAGTTTAGTTACACTACTTTTATATCTGAATGAGTTAAGTAATATTCAGATATAAAATTAGAGACATGATCTAAAGCCCGGACAACGCTAGTATTAAATAAATGTGAGCAAATTCTAAACAGTGGTTTATTAACACAAAATTGCAAAGGTATAATAATAATATACCTATACGCAATTCTAATTTTGAGATCTGAGATCAGTGGGTATCTATATTGGAATGAAAAAATATTTTTTTTCACTTTTATGCCTTTTTAATTTTTTATAAAAATCTAGGTTACACAACTTTGAGATATGAGTTATATCTTTAGTATTACCATTTGAACAATAGTGGCGCCCTCCTATGTTTTCTATTCTTATTTGACAAACTGTACTTAATATGTTATCCATCTTACTTGACCTAGCTAACCTAACATAAATCACCTCGAAGTACATTTTACCAATTAAAAAATCTAGAGAAATGCACAAAATTGGTTGCTTTACAAATTAACATTTCGGGGTGTGCCCATCCAACCTGCTTTCAAACGAAAAATGCAAGAAAAAGCGGTCTAAAATCAGGATTTTTAATCTTCACAACTTGTTGACCTAGTTTGAGACCTCATGCTTATTTCTCAGGCTTTTGTGCAAGGAATGCGCTTTTCTAAAGAGAACACCCTATTTTTTGTTTTCATCAAGAGGGGTCTTTTTTCGTACTATTAAAATGTTATTTCCTGTACAAATTCTATTCGTTCAGATGTCACGTTAAATTATGATGCACCCAGATGTATTTTTTAAGGTTACCCGACAACTCACAATTAAACCAACTTAGAACCACCTCAGAAGTAATTAAAAGTGATGAAAAAAATTGGTTAAATAGGTTACGTTAGGTTAGGGTTGTGGGCTATTTTAAAATTATTTATTTCATAGCTTTTAATGACTTTTCAAAGAGGTGTTGAGTTGACTTTATTCTCAGTTGGCATGGAACCATTTTTAATGTACCCTATCCTCTTTTCCTTCCCACACAATACAGCCATTCCTATTCTTCCAAATATTCTCCAAATAAGAAAACTCAACAAAAGCTCTACCCAGATTCATATATTATGTATATTTAATAATTTAAAAAGTTCTTTGATTCAAACTTTGCAAGTTTTCTACTCCAGTGATTCCCAAAGTGGTTCACGGATAGGCGCGATAAAGAAATGGGGGTTCACAAGTTGAAAGTGGGGGTCCACGAAGTGGTTTCGATTGAGACCCATCTCGTGCCCCATATCTATAACCCATCCCACCCCCGTCTCATATCCCATTACGCCCCCTCCTTAGCAGAGCGACTGGTGTACAGCGCACGTTGTTGTACCGGTTATGCATGAGATCTTAAAACGCCCAGCTAGGCAAGGGGGGCGTAATGGGATATGGGTATACTGTACTGGGATGGGACCATACCCATATCCCGAATACTGGTCCATTTTGCCCCCGTTTGAAAAGTCGTAGATCCGATACTGCTTCGTTGTCCACACCACACCTCGCCATTCAATATTCAGTACAACGCGTGTCGAGTTTTGGGAATATGGTAGAAATGTGCCAGCAGGCACCGTGACCAGTAAAATTTTGAAAGTGGTCTACGAGAAAAAAAAGTTTGGGAACCTCTGTTTTACAAAGCAATTTTAGACATAAATTGTCCCAAAAAAAATTAAAACTCACATTTTTTTTATGTATCCTAGTCAAATTATTTCAATGTAACAATTCAATTTGGGAGGATTGTTAGCCATTTATTGAATTACCAACAGCTCTGCTATAGGTCATCCCAAGTGGTTCGCTACGTTTGATGCCCGAGTTCATGGGGTGAGGTTTGTCCACCTACAGCATGGCGTGCCAGATCGCGAGAGATTGTTTTAGGAAGTCCCTTTGACCTCTTCAGCCGGACTCTCATATGTCCGTCACTCCTGGACACACTGACCCCAGACTTTTACCCACAACTCATACATTTTCCCTTCCCAGAACTTCCTCTCCTTCCTTTCCCCAAAACAATCCTCCACACAGCATCACTTTCCCTAAAAAAATTCAACATCCTGTTACAAAAAGACTTTCCTTAGTCCATGTCAGAAATATGGTAGTAATTTGTACATTATATTAATTCATATTTTAATGGTTTTCAGGTCGTATCAAGGTAAATGCAGGTCACGTCATCACCCACAACATCCCAGCCACCAACGGGGTAATCCACGCAGTAGACACTCTTCTCTAGAAGCCGATGCATCCAAAAATCCCATTATTTATCTATCTGGCTTCAGTGAAGCTGCGTGCAAATAATTAAAGATATTTTTTCAACTCAAAAACTCACTTTAAAAAAATGGATTAAAATGAAATCCAAAAAATCGTATTTTAATCAGCCATTTAACCGTAATATCAAACTAGTTATTGTTTAGCATAAGAAGTTAATTTTAATGATGTAAATAATAATTGTAACGAAATAAACACATAATTAAGTTTGTAAATATTAAGAACCAATGAATGTTGTTATTTTTTTATTGAAATAAAATGAGAGAAAAAAATACTTTTTGTTGCTTTTTACCGCAGAACCAAAAAGGACACACATCAAAATGGATACCAAAGGTAATATGGAATGAATTTTTCACAAAATCACTCATAGTTTAGCAGGTTTTAAATGAAATTAAACAAAAAAAATACAACATGAGGTTAAAAAAACACAAACCTTCCATCAATTATAATTACCCTGGCCCTGAGGAAAATAATTTACTTTAGGGCCTATGTCATCTGAGATGCTGTGTGGAGGGTCTTTTTGAGGAGAGGAAGGAATGAACATCGGTCTTGAAGAGACCCATGTTGTAGGAAGGAGGAAACACAGAAGCTACAGCCAGAAGACACAGATTTGAACTGCCGGGTCGAAGAAGCGACCCGTTCTTATGTGACAAATGTCAACCGTGTACATAAGTTGGGCACGCGTTTGGCGTGTTTCCCGATTATGCACCGGTGCCGAGGGGATCAATGACGCTAGTTCACTAGTTGACGGTAGAACAAGGATAGCATTCCCATCCGACGCCTGTGCTCTAAAGATTGCAATTCGTCTGTTAATACGGGAGAATCTATGGACCGCCCGTTTCTGCATAGAGTCGAGGGTATTTTTCAGGTATTTTGGAGCTCCAGACCAGAGGTGGCTGCCAAATTCAACCGTGGGGCGCACTTGTGATTTGTACATTTAAAACCTGCTCAACTACTTTCGTATGACAGTAGATTGTCTACACATTAACAACAAGATACAAAGGTAGATAAGGTAATATATTATATATATATATATAATGTCAAGAATCACTGGTTATATATATATATAACCAGTGATTCTTGACATTATTTGGAGTTAAAAAATGTTAATGAAATTTTGGTCTCCGGCGACTTTAGAAGTCTTTTGTAAATTTTTTTTCTTCAAATCCGACAAAAAAAATCTTCCACATGTCGTCACTGACCACTCAGGCGAGTAACCAAGCAACCAACTGTCCAATACCTAATGATTTTTTTAAAGTTTTTGGTTGAAAAAAAACTTGAAAAATGTCACCCGAGACCAAAATTCCAGTTATATTTTTTACTCCAAATAATGTCAGGAATCACTAGTAAAAGTAAGTCAAGTACATTACTAATTTTAAGTACATTACTTAACACCCTGTATACATTTTGTGTATTATAATGATGAAGGTAAATAACAGCTAGATCAACAGATTTTTTTTTATATGAATACCGCACAAGAGTCCCAACTGCTCCCGTCGGGCGCCAGAGACACTATGGCATCCCCAATTTGGGTATGTTGTGAGGCTGAAGGTAGTGGGGAGGGGAAGTAGATGGGGAAGAGAAAGGTAAGGAAGTACCTGGCTATTCAGATCTTTTTTTTTTTTTTTTTACAGTTAATACCGCACAAGAGTCCCAACTGCTCCCGTCTGGAGCCAGTGAGACTATGGCATCCCCAATCGGGGTATGTTGTGAGGCTGAAAGTAGTGGGGAGGGGAAGGAGATAGGGAAGAGGAAGGTTGGGAAGTACCTGGCTATTCAGATCTGGTCACTAAACACGGCTAAAGCCATTTCAAGCAACGTTTCAATTCTGAATGGTGGTCTTACACCAGGGCAATACTGAGAATATCTTCCACTCTGGAACGTGCCGTAAATATATTATATATTATTTTTAAATTTACAAATTATGAAATAACACAAATTATTCAAATAATATTTATTTTCCCACGCCGGGATTCGATCCCGCGACCTTCGGATTGCGAGTTAAGAGCCTTACCCCTAGGCCACGCCGGTCGTCGAGAATGTCGAGTACGTAAACATAACCAAATAAAAAGTAATTTTCAAGAGTTTCCAAGTAACAACTCTCAACAAAATATTTTTATAATTTCAAAGTGTTAGAAAATTAAGAAAAAATAAATTTAACTCCACTATATGTCAGTCATTTCAGAGGTTCGCCAATTAACGTCAGTTCTGTCATTATTTTTTTTTAATTAACTCTGTACTGAGGAATATAATTTCCCTCAGGGCCTATGTCATCTGAGATGCTGTGTGGGGGGTCTTTTTGAGGAAAGGAAGGAAAGAAAATTGGTCTTAAAGAGACCCATGTTGTAGGACGGAGGAAACACATATGCCAGAAAATCGTTCCACAGCCGAAATGTTGAACACAAGAACGAGTCGAAGGAGCGATCCGTTCTCATGTGACAAATGTCAACCGTGTACATAATGTTGAGCACGCGCGGTGTGTTGTAAATATGTTGGCGTGTTTCCCGACTATGCACCAGTGCCTAAGAGATCAATGACGCTAGTTCCTCGGAGCATCTTGCATTGAAATACCGGTAGAACAAGGATAGCATTCCCACCCAACGCCTGTGCTCTAAAGATTGCAATCCGTCTGTTAAGACGGGAGAATCTATCAAACGAACTACCCGTTTTTGCACAGAGTCAGGGTATTTTTCAGGTATTTTGGAGCTCCAGACCAGAGGTGGCTGCCAAATTCAACCTTGGGACGCACTTGTGATTTGTTCAGGATTGGCGGTTGTGTACTATTAAAGTATCTGCGGGCGCTGTACAGTACGCCCAGTTTTTGAGAGGCTACCTTTACTCTGGCTGGAACTATGCTCATTAATGAGCATGCTCATCAACTGTACACATTTGCTCATAAATGAGCAGGCTTGGTTTGAGCTTTCTCTTGAATGAGCATGCTCAAAGCCAACAATTAAACACACATGCTCTTTAGTGAGCATGCTCATGTCAAATAAATGTCAAATGGAGTCAGTTCCATTCGCCCAGAACTATCAAAACAAAACAAAATAATCTTATTGCTTGCAGCGCAATAAGGAACTCCAGTGAAAAATATTATGGCTTTAAAAAAATATGTTCATATAGACCAATATACGCTGATTCTGAATATATATTTAGTTATTTATATATTAAGTTTTATTACATAATATTTAATGTAGAGTTTTTAAAAAATTATTAAAAAGTCCATTTTAAAACGTGTCATTAAAACACCCTGTCAAGTTGGTATTGCCAGATTTTGGCGGCGTGACGTCACCGCGCCGCGTCACCTGGGTCAAAGTTGTATAGAAATCAATAGAATGTAAGGCGCAAGCCGTTCGACGTTCTGTGTTATTGGTTTATAGAGAATTGGACATATACTGGTTTTTGTTTTTATTGAAACATTATTTAGGCCTAAATAATTCAGTATCAAAAAAAGTATCTCTAATAGTTTATCTGTATTATTTAAAATATTCAAAAACTCTAACTGTACAAAAAACGATCTTACTGCTCAGTAAAACGCTCCAATGCTGAAATTCAAAATGGCGGAAGTCGAACAGCTGATTCCAGTTCCCTACGAAATTCATCTTCGGTTGGTGATGATGACGTCACACTAGATTCGGTGATTTTCGGGGGATCTTGAAAAATTAAAACTTTGACATTTATTTTAACTATTAAAACTAACTATAAAAATAAGTATGCAATTATTTAAGTTAGAAGGTCATTATTCATAAAAAAAAAAATTGGCCTGGAGTTCTCTATTATTTAAGAATCTTCTGACGAAAGAAAATAAAACGGTTGATTTGGGTCCAAGATGTCAACAAATTCGAAAATGTCTAAATAATAAAAAATAAATGCTAATTTCTATAGAATATGATTTCATTTTGGAGGTAAAGGGACTTTTGCGGAATTTGAAAATCTATTGTAGGTATTTTAGTAACCTTATGTTCCAAATATATTCGAGATTCCCATAATAAATCACGAAAAAGAAGGTTTTTTCGTATCCCCGGCGGGTTATTTTGACATTTTTGCAAAGAATGCGCTGGCGCGAACTGAGATCGATCGCAATGAGCATGCTCATAAGCTAGCCTATTCACACATGCTTAGAGGCTTCCCCTTCCACCCGATAATCCAATGAGCATGCATATAACGCATAGCATATCAAACGACTGTTGATTTGTGAGCATGCTCATATGCTTCAAATGAGCATGCTCACTATTAGCAACGTCCCTGACACACACGCTACTAAGTAAATGCTCTTTGGCTTCTAATGAGTTAGTGTGTTCGTAGCATTTTCCAAATTATTGGTTTGACCTTGGAGACATGAAATTTTGCCTGGGGCGCTTTGTTTTTGCTTCATCTGATTATTTTAAATAAAATAGTCTGCTTTGGGTAGAAACATGACTATTCATGATAAAATGTCTGTAATCGTAGTTAGTAGCCTCTTCAGAATAAAATGAAAAAAAAAATTCGTCACTTCATGAATGTGTATCACTTTTCAAAAATGTGTTTAATTGCCACTGTCGTGAGTTGCTCGATTACCTTCATTATTTTGTTTTCGTCACTCGTCGGCTCAAAACCAAATATAATTTCTTCAACTCAGTTCCGAAAGGAACTGGTTGCGCATAAACAATCCAGTGACTGCCAAGTCGCTGAGACAAATTAAGTTGTAACCGGAACAGGAATGGCGACCATCTCTAGCTAGTGTGCGTTTGTGACATTTCGATCTTTATACGGTGGTTTTCGGCTTTCGTGTTATTTGAATATAAATATATTATGAATCGTTAAATTGTTTAGTGAAGTTCTGTTCATTAAGTAACAACAAAAATGGAAATCGAGGATGCTATTCTATCAGAATGTTCGGCAATAGATGCCGTGAAGGTTCGTATCGGCACTTTCAATATTTAGGTTATTTTTAAAACGTTAACAAAACGTTTGTTTTGAAATTGCAGTGGTATGATTTTACTTCGATTTGCATTCAATCATCCTCCTTCCAGTAATTTTTAAATGACATGTTACCTCCCATGATCAATGTGGAATAATAAATATTAATTTTACTTCGTTTCAGAGTCTTCACGAACAGATAAACATGAGAGATACCAATATTATGCTTCTGAAGAAGAAGATAATGGACTCTATGTAAGTTTAATTTCTTTAATCTTATTATTGCGATAATATAATTTAACAAAATTTGCTTTTTACCCGCCATTGAGTCAATTTAATTGACATCCTAAAATTAACCTCAAAATATTAATGTTGTTCATTTTTTAGGCCTGTCGTTCAACTCTATCATGAAACTAAATTAGAGAGCGATAAACTGCTTAATGAAATCACCATACTGAAAGAAGAGAACTCTAAAAATGAGGAAAACCTCCGAAAGTCGCTCATTGAAAATTTGGCTTTGAACAAGGTAAATTTTGTATTTTTTTATGAAATATCTGGTATAGCTTGACAATTGTATCTTTTCAGTCTATCAATATTGGGTAATCTTTCGATCGAACTGGACTTGCTTATAATACAAATATTTTTTTAGAAAAAAACCTTTAGATCCACCTTAATTTACTATAAAAGACAACTTTTTGTATTTGGGGCGGTGGAAAATAATGCATTCAAAATTTCAATTGCATAAAATGAAAATTTACTTACGCATACGAGATTGCATCAATTCTCAGCCATTTACAATAATTTATGTCAATGTATATATATTTATGTTGGTATTCCCGATATACTACTGTAACATAATGAGGAGCTAGAAGTTATGTTACCACCATGAAATTTATGCTTATTACGTAAGACTAGTTTGGCAAAATTTTGGAAATAAAATTTAATTAAAAAGGCTTTTAGGCAATTAGAATAATTACACTTACCTCTTAGACAAACCTATTTGCCGTACAAACCATTCATAACCTGAGATATAGTATATCCCATTTTATTTTAATATATTTTATTAAAATAATTATATTAAAATGAAAAAAAGCTTGTGTTTTTATAATTGTGTGTCATTTCATGTATCCGCCTAAAGTCGCTACGAACCAGCATCTAGTGTATAGTTTCAGGAATGCTAACATAACGAAATGACAGGAATTATTGTAAATGGCTGCGAATTGATGCGGCCTCATGCAATGATATTATATACTGTAGACGCGTGGTAGAAATCTCAAAGTAGAAAGCCAAAAGCAAGGCAATTGCGCTGTACTTGATTTCTAGTACTTAAGTATTAAACTTCCACGCGTCAAGTAAGGTGTGTCTGCAATTTTAAATGGGTCTGCAATTTTTCTTTAAATGCAACTTACCTGTTAAGTTGCATTTAAAAAGTGCTAAAATGCCCTCCTGTGTGATGAAAATGTTTCGATTACACGGCAAATAGTTGTAAAAGCGAAGGAAAAACATTTCATGTGTAAATACACGAAAACTATTATAAATAATACCATTGCTTTCCGCCCGTAGATTGTATGCGTCATTAGAGAATTCAAGGCCTGCTAAAGTACAAGTCTGGATGCGCAACAGCCAAATTTCAAAGTAGTGCCGTCGCTAAGTAAAATTTACTGTTTATAATAGTCTAATGACTCTTTATTTATATGCTTGCGTTAAAACAACATACAAATCAGCAGTAACAACAATAATAATACAATATCCATCAACGCCATTTGCAAACTATCATTGTTCTTTATAGCTTGGAAACTTAACATCTCAAAATTCGACTGGTGCCCAGGCCTCCTACTTTAGTAAATCGTCGCCTCAGTTCTTTTTTGTCCAACAGACCATTTTAGTTTTTGTTCAAACTCCACGTTAAAATTAAAAATAGATGATAAAAAGTATAGCTAATCACTTAACTAATAAATATTTAAACTAATGAGACCTTTACATTCACGGAAATAGCTTTATCTTAAACACCTTTCATAATGTTTCATTGAAATAATGAAAAAAAACCTTCTCCTCCTGTAAAATTTTCTAATGGTCTGTTGGACAAATACGAACTAAGGCAACGAAATGTGAATCTAAAGGCTGTTTCTAAAAAATATTCATATTACGCATTTCCAGTTTGATTGAAAGTTCAGCCGACATGTGGTAGATGTAAATTCAATATGCACAAACATTTTATTCCTTTTTTTGTGAATTGACAATATCTCTTATTTTCAGGATTACGATGAAGTGTCCAAGAAACATGAAGTAATGCAAGCTGAATATGATGAATTACTGCTCAAATCTAAAGGACAAGCTTTTCACATCAAACAATTAAAGGTACGACTAGTATTAATCCTTGTCATCTACAAATAATATTATTTTAATATTTATGAAAAAAAAAATTACATAGGTAACTTCAATACAATGATACATAAATCAGAAAACAATTATATCCTACATAGATTTCGTTTTTTTTTTCTTTCCAGAATTTAACGGCTTCTTTAGAAACCAAGATTGAAGCAGGCGTAGTGGATGCAGAGTTGGCCAATGCAAACCACAAAGAAGCACTGGCGCAATCAAAGGCAGAAAATGTAGCATTGCAAAGAACAATAAGTCGCCTGAACTCTGCTAGAGAGAAGAAAATTCTGTATCTCTATGATTTTATTACTTTTCTTGGGGATAGCGTTGCCAGTGGAACTTTGTCTAAATCCCATAGACAAAAACTGAAGAGATTTAAAGTTCTCGCTAAACTAATAAGATCAAAGTCACACACGGTTGGAGAAGAGAGCATTGTAGAAGATGTAGATGTAGATGAATCAAGTGTCCTGGATGTGGATGAAAGTCATGGTCCCTTCAGCTGCGCTTCCTCCGTGGATATGGGGCTGGGTTCCTCTGTGTGCACTTCAGACGATGAGAAGTATCCTAGCACTGCCACCACCCCCACCCGGGACTCCTGTGTCAGCCCCGCGCCCCCTTCCTTCGCCTTCACCCTGCCCACTTCCGACAAACTCACATACTTACCCAAGCAGTACACGGATGCCTCTACCTCCACAAGTCCACTTCAAATTAAAACCACCACTGTTGGTTCTGATCCAATTTGCCTTGAAAGGAAGATTACGAAAGTGAATGTTGCAACCAGTCCCATTAAAGAATTGCAAACAGACAATTTGAAGCCAGCACAACCAATGGATGATACAGAAATAGAAGATTCTACAGTAAGAGATATTTTAAGCAAGACAAGTCATCCCTTCAAAATTGTATCACCCATTCCATTCAATGAAGCCATGGATTCTAAAGTGGACACTTTGCCTGTAGCTGAAGTAGTCAAGCCTGCTGTGAAAACCAAAGATAAACAGTCAGAAAATGTATTTAAAATTAAGAAGAAGAAAAATTTCCGCAGTCTTATCTCCTACTTGTCAGTTATGACCAAAACAATGATAAAAGAAGAGTTTAAAAAAATTAATACCATTATGAAAACACCTGAAAAGGACGTCTCTGAAAACAATGAGCCTGTCAAAGAGACAACGACGAATGAGAAACCAGTTATCGTATTAAATAATTCCAATTCAAAAGACAGTAGTCAGTTAACATTGCCTAATCAATCGGGATGTATAATTATTAATACTGCTCCGGGAACCGTTTTCCATATGGCCCCACCATCCTCCAAGCTTGAAGAACCTAACCCTATTCCTGGGTCAAGTAAACATCTTTCCAGGCTTTCTACTAATACAGAGTTCCATGAAATCTGTACCAAAGATGATGACAAATATCAGCCAAAACGCTTCCCCTCAACTACACACGAATTTAAAAAGAAAAAGAAGTCTTCAAATAAATTTATTTCTAAAGATCTTTTTGAGTCTGATGATGACACAGAGAATGATCAACAAACCCGCCAACTAAGAAGAAGTCCAAGAACAAGTTTATCATACGATGAAGATCGTTGCTCATCGGTTGAGCCAGAAAGATTCCATAAACATTCTGATAATCGTAGAGCTGGAAAATGTAATCTAAAGAATGATCAACGATCCTGCAAACCACGTGATGAAGTCAGTGAAGAAGTTGAGGTAGAGAGAGTTAGTAAATGTATTGATTCCAAAATTCATCAATCTGAAAACAAGAAGATTGATAGTAAAAGTTGCCGGTCAAGGCAAAGTCCTAGAACAAGTCTCCCATTTAAAAAAGATCATCGAAATGAAAAAATAAAGAAAACATTATCGGCGGAAACTGTTGACTCAGATTCTGACACTTGCAGATCTGATCAAGGAACCTGCAGATCTAGGAGGAAGCCAAATATGATATCATCTGGTAAAAGAGACCGCCACATCTCTGAAGATAACAGCTTAGTTACTTTGGAAAAAGTAGACAAAAATTCTGATCTCAAAAAAACTACAAGCAACAAGGAGCGCAAAACTTCCAATGCAAAGCAGAGTCCTAGAACGAGCTTCTCAGATAAAAATGATTGTGGCATTAATAGAAAAAATCACTTGCACAGTGAGGAGCAAAGAACTGATAAGGGTTTTGTTTCTGAATTTAGTACAACAATAAAAGGCGCTCAAGTAAATGACAAACAATCTTGTGGTCTAAGGAGTTTCTCAGAAACTGAAGATCAGCATATTTCTGAAAATGATGATCCTGTTGAAGTGGAAAAAGATATTCATAAACCAGAAAAAAACAAGAGGAAGAGAAAGTTTTCTGAATCCCCGTTGTCAAAAATAAATATACAAGGAGGAACGAGTTGTAAAAGCAATATTAAGCCGGGCCAATTGAGTTCTTCTTTTGGGAATCCAAATAATTCTTGTGTTGAATTTGCGCAGACAAATGCTGATGTGATCAACGCTCCTCGTGAAAAGTCGAATGGATCCAGTGTAAATACAGATAATTATGGCCAAAAAAATCACTTACTCAAAAGTAAAAAAAGAATTTCTCTGTTCACAAGTAAAAAAGATCACACTGAAACTGCACAGCCAATACCTAAAGACAAGGAAACTTATCAAAGAGTCACCAGACAAACTAAAACTTTTGATAATCCAGCTCAATTATTGTCATCACCCTGTCAAAGGCTTGCCTCACCGAGTAGATCGAATTCCAATTGTAATATTACTGAAGTGAGCTCTCCCTCATCAAAGCGTTTGAAAATTGATGCACAAGACCTTCCTCAAATGAGTATTTCCTCATGTAAGATAGCTAATTCTACAATAGAAAACCCATGTGATAATATAGTAACCAATATTGATTTAGATAATGTTAAAAAACTGGAGAATGCCAAAATAATTATGTCAAAACTTCATATAAGTAAACCAATTCAAGAAAGGGCGTTTGTGAGGAAAAAGATACCAGAAGTATTAAGAAGACCTCCAGAGCCGGAACTACCAGTAATTCCTATTGCAGTGCAAGAACCAACCAATAAAGACAATTACAGTTCCATTATTGTCAAGGAGGACACCCAAACAATTACTGAAATACCATTAAATGTCATTAACGCGCCTACTACCGGACTTGAAACAAATGTGAATCAACATGTTAACAATTCCTTGAATATGAAACAAACTGTAAGAATCTCAGACGAAAATAACGGAGACGTCGACAATCCAATCTTTAAAACAATGCTTGTGAATTACATTCAAGAAAAGAAGAGTCTGAAACGAACACCACCAACATGTACGTATATACATATTGTTATTTATTGTAGGAACTAAGATTTTTCAAAGCTGGCAATTTTTAATGATCGGCAATATTGGTGCAAGTTAGATTGCCCAAGGGATTACAGAGCCAGTGACAGCTTATTTCTCAAATACAATATCATTTAATTTTGAATACAAAATTTTGTCTGTGTAGTGCTGTATAAACTGAATGATTATCTTTATTCATGTGTTCACTTTAATTTCAGTTTGCAAACCAGAAAAGTTGTGTGAAAAACTGGAGAAATATCTTGCAAGTCAGTATTCAGAAGGAAACCTCGATGAATTCATTGAAAGCATTTATGACGAGCAGGTGGAAGATATCGGCTGTGCTATCGTAGAGTTCTTGTCCAACCACAATAGGCATAAAGATGTGCCCATCGGAATGAACAGTTGGGCTCAAAGTTCAGTACCAAACCAGTTCCAAACCCGGCTCCTGAACTTCTTGAATAAACTCAACAACTCCCCACCTCCTCACTATGAAACTAGTTTAATAGAGCTGGTCATGAGGGGTATTGAATATCAGACATTCCGTTTGAACAATACTCCGCATGTTATGAGTTTGAAGGTTCTGACTGGGTTTTATGCACTGCTTTGTAAGCTCACAAGACAAAAAGACAGACTAATGATTTTCTGCATGGACGCATTGTATTGCTTGTCATTCAGTGCTGCCCCCGTGGTGTTTTGTGCACTGCAATCCTGGCCAAATCTGTTTCCCCACAGCAATTCTCTTGCTGGTAAGTATTTTTTATACATTTCAAAAGAATGGGACCTTGCAGTCCCAATCAAATTATATTTTGTGAACAATTTTTCTGCATTAATCTGTAATTTCTGTGATTCAAGCTTCGGCACAATTAGTTACAGTGAAACCCTCTTAAGAAGTTCTCTCTTAAGAAGTTCTCTCTTAGAAGTTTCGTGGCTTAAGAAGTTTGGTTTTTTCGGTCCCTCGGCCCAAAATTGGTCCAATTTTTCCCAAATATAAGGTTTTCCTGCTTAAGAAGTTTGTTTTTTCCAGTCCCTTGGAAAACTTCTTAAGAGGGTTTCACTGTATATCTGAAATGTGTAAATTAAGGATGTAACAAATTCTTTTTTAGCTTTCGGTTCGCTTTGCGCCAGCTGATTCTATTTTCGTAATAACTGACTTGTGTTTTGCAAAATTATGTTTTTGTGAAGTCTGCAGTCTTACCAGATAATGTGTTTATATATTTATAAAAATAGTTTATAATACAATCTACCGTAGATATGTAGTTTCCCCTGAAACATTTTTTCTCTCATGTTACGAAGATAATATTTTAAAGAAATACATAAATATTCTTAAAGTTTTATTATATTTTCCATAAAGCTAAATAAGTGTTTTTCACAATAAAAAATAACTAAAACACCAAAGAAAACACAACAAAAAAATAACTAAAACACACCACAAGAATTGTGCATTAGGCGAGCGCCTTAAAGAATGACACAGTTGTAACTTTGTTATAATTTTTAAATGGCTGCTCTTTACAAAACGAAAGCATTAAATCATTGTTTATTTTGTCGCTAATCGAATAATATTAAAATAATATTTTACGATGCAAAATCCCACTAAAAGAAAGTAAATTTTAAATCGGCCACGGCTGCTTCAGCAGGTACAAATTTTGTTGTGGCCGATAGGCACCTCCAGCACACAAAGAGTTACGATTATAAAGTACTAATTTAATGTTTTGAATTTTCAGCAAAAGATCCCTTGATGATAGTGATTGTACACTTCCTCCTGAGCCACTTTAGTACCAAAAGCCTGTACTGTGCAGAACCCCTGAAAAATCATTTGTTCAAAAAATATGGATATGCAACAGGATCCATTACAGATGATGAAATATTGAAACTGCTTCTGGATCGAGTTAAATGTAAGTAACATACAATGCCTTCAATTTATTTATGTGTACTCAGCTAGAGGGCGTAAGAGCAACTCAAGCACGGGAATACCAGAAGAATATGATGCGAAAGTGAATAGTAGAAGCAGTAGTAACACCTAGTGAAACAACAATTCACAACAATTCTGAACAATGAAAAAATATGAGATAATGCATGAATGTGAATGAAGCCAGGTGTCTGTACCAAGACAGAGAGGTGTGGTAGTCTATTCTCTTTGCTTTCTTCTCCCGAAAATGGCGTGATGATTAGATAGTTTTTATATTGAAATATTAATTATTGCATTTTTGCCAGATAATGCAAGCAGCCCTTACAACGAGAGCATCAGCATGGCGTTTGTGTTGCTGGGCAAGAGGCTCGGGGTGGAGTGGTGCCACAAGCACATCATCCAGAACGGGCTGCTGCCGAGACTCCTGGACGAGAGCAGCAGTCCCCATAGCCGAGCCATGGCCGCCCACCTCATCGGCCCACTGGTGCGCCCCTTCTCCAACACCATGCACCTCAACTTGCAAGTCATCACCAAGATATATGAGAATCGCATGCAACACGGAGGTAATTATCTACTTATCATTATCTACAAATATCTTAGAAAAACATTTTGTATTAGAAGCCCCAGAATGCTGTCCTTGTTCTACTGGTAATTTAATGGAAGATGCTAAGCCATATTAACGTGAATACTGTACAAGAGTCCCAACTGCTCCCTGCTAACCGGAGTCAGTGAGACTGGCATCTCCAATTGTGGTATGTTGTGAGGCTTGAATATGGGGAGGAGAAGGAGATGGGGAAAAAGAAGATTGGGAAATACCTGGCTAACAACTTGTTGTTGTCTTCAACTTTGAAGTGATGCAGCCTCTACGTTTTCTCTCTTATTTGACATGGGTCTCTTCAAGACCCAGATTTACTCATTCCTTTCCTGAAAAAAGCTGTCCACACAGCACCCCAAAATAAGACGCAGGCCCCGGGGGAAATTAGCTCTCCCAAGGTCTCCTATGTGGAGTTAATATGAAAAATAAATTAATATGTTATTAACCCATTGGCCACAGAATTAATGAGCTAAAAAATTGACCTTCACCACTGAATTAATTTTGTACCAAAAATTGAAAACCTGCATGGATGAACTAAATCTATTGTAACTTTTGAACTATTCAATCAAATTAATTAATTTCTTTAATTTTGTTTACATATTAGATTAAGATAAAGAAAAACATAAAAATTTAAATTTAAAAAATGCTAAATTATGTGTAAATAAGAATATAAATATAATCTTTTCTTTTTTCGTAAGTTTTTTTCACATTTTTATTCATAAAGTCAATAATTTTCGATTTTTACATTCATGTATACTAATAACTAATAAAATAATTTGGTATGATAGTCCACAAAGCCATCAGGGACGTGCAGGGTCACTGCCAAAAGCTTAGAACCACTCGCAATTTTGAAAGAAATTAAATGGCGGCTGGCTGCATACAAAACTTGGAACACGAATATCAGGGAAAAAATATAAGAAACTTATTATTGCCAATTCTACGAAATGAATGATTAATTACTGACAAAAAGTTCGGCATTTAAATTTTTTTTCCTAACAGTCACTGTCGTGCTGGTTTTTACGTTTTTTGGCAGACCTACTCTAGGCCGGCGGCTCGCCGGGGTTTGTGGTTAAGTACCTGAGTTGCACACCCGGCGAGCTGCCGGGGTTTGTGGCCAATGGGTTAATAACAGTAGTGTGATCAATACAAAATTTTCTAAAAGAAGTATTTTCTCATTATTATTAACAAACAATTCTGATTGTGTTATTTTGCTTTCAGACGACCCTCTCGTGGAAGATGCTTTAATATCCAGCATGACATATTTTACAAAAACAAACCTGTCTCTGATCGCCTCAATTATGAAATGGCATCCGAAGCAGCCTGTTTCCGAGCACACGAGGAGTCTGCTCCACGAATTGCTGTGCTTCAGAACCCATGGCCAATGGAATCGCCTCATTAAAACAAATTCCAAAAAATGGGGCGTACAAATCTATTCAAAGAATAATAACAATATTAGGCATGGCAAAAATCAAGATAATGAGATGGATGTAAATTCGTAAAATTATTATTAATGTATAAATCAATTTTTTTTAAAAACCTGTTTTTTTCTTACTTCAGTCACTTTCTAACACTCATCACAACATGTATTATACTTTCAACAATTCATTATGAATGATGTCTGTAATCCTATCTAGTCTATTTTTACATTAAGAAAAACATTTTTTTAAATAAATGTATATGGACGGTCCCGAACGGCAATGACAGATCAGAAAATCGTTTTGTTGGCTTATTTTAATTTTCTTTTGATGATTTAAAAGTCTGTATTTTCGGAATTTTGAATGAAATAAAATGCAAAATATCAAAGCAACACTATATTTCTTGATTTCAAAAACCGTAAAAATGCAGAAACAATTTTAAACAGCTCTACTGCAATACTCCAAAAATGCACATCGAACATTGTTCTTTGGGACCGTTGATATGTAATACTATCTGAAGCACCCAGCATCGCCCCGGCTTTATTTTGCTTTAAAGGTTTTTGAAATCTCTTGTAGAGGGACTTTCCTTTTGTTTTGAAAGTTAAGTGTGCAAAATTTCATCAATCTTCACTCACAGACACTCCTCTTTATATATTATATGGATATATAACTTGTCACTTTGTAGTTAAATCATCATCATATTAAAAAATTCATCATCATAGTTTAAAAATTGAATAACTTCAAATTAATTATGAAGTATTTTTTAAGCTTAAATTTATTTTTAGTTGAGTTTTTGTTGAAAATGAATTATTAAAAATTTGCTCTGCAAACCCTAGTCTGGTCTAAAGGAAGATGAATATAAAAGGATTTCATAGTAAGCCGATGATTTACAATTACCCAATTATAAATCAACAAATTACCCAATCTCGCCACTTCTGTACATATTTAATTTTTGCAGTACGGGCTATGAAAACATTATTTCGTCACTAAAGCCAAATTCATCATGTAGCTGGTCGTGCTGGGAGAATGTGATTTTATATTCTTTATAAGTTTGAATTTAAGCTAAATTAAAATCTTAATGATTGATATTACAATAAGACTTGAGTATTTTAAGCATGACATGTTTTCTTTTTTTTAATATGTAAATCAAAAAGTTTTTTTAATATGTAAATTGAAAGCAATAACCGTAAGCAACCTATGAACATAATTTCCTTTTTGTAAGATTATTTTCTGCTTCAAACTACAGTGAAACCCTCTTAAGAAGTTTTCCAAGGGACTGGAAAAAACAAACTTCTTAGGAAGGAAATCCTTATATGTGGGAAAAATTGGGCCAATTTTGGGTCGAGGGACCGAAAAAACCAAACTTCTTAAGCCACGAAACTTGTTAAAAGAGAACTTCTTAAGAGGGTTTAACTGTATTAGTAATCGATTCTATTACTACTGGTTTACAAGTTACGATTTTATAAGTTTTAACTTTGATGTAAAACAACTTTTTTCTGCTACAGCAGTACCTGTTTTTGTCACCTATAACGAATGATATTATAACTTGTAATACAAGACAGGTGTTTCGCGATAATGAATATCAATGTCTATTAATTGGTGCATTTTTAAACACTAGTTGCTAGCAGGTAAAATAGTATGAGGCTTTAAATTAAATTTAATCAAAATAATTAATATAATTTTTTATTTTATTTGTTATAGTTGGTTAGTCCTCACAAAACTGTAGTTATTAACATATGGGATTTAAGGTGATATTTAAAAGAATTAAAAATCTACTCTTTCACAGATGGAGCTAGTTTAATTATTTTAATAACTCGGGTACCCTTCATACGTCATTACTTATGTCTGGCCATGTTGTAGGTAGCTCTCTGGCACGGGAGATGCGGAAATTGTTATTTTTTTGTAATGTTTTTCCAAAGAGTAACGATAATTACTTTGTGTTATCTACATTCTTACTTTAATATCACACTTCTGCCCGGTTAAATGTTTCTATAAACAGACTTGCGCATAGATTCCTTATTAAATTAAAACCAGTTTTGTGTTCAGAATGCAAAAAAAAATAATCGTTTGGCAGCTCCATCTCATGAGGCTGATTGAGTAGAGGTGAAATCGAATAGTATTAATATGTCTGCGTGGTTGAATTTCAGAACCAAGTTTCGAGTGCATGTTGACGCCATGCCGTACGCATCGTGCCACAAATAACACCTGTGTACGTGGAATTTCAAACAAAGCTACCGTTGTAATTCAGTTTTGAATTCAAGAATTCGTCACAAGATGTCGCCACTTTCGTCAGCAGGTTGGATGAAAACGTGTCCCCCCTAGGTATAAGTGCTACAAATTTGTTAAAATTTAGTATCTCTCCGGATATGGAAAGATTGACGTTAATACATAGTTGTACCAAGCGGCTATATATTACCTATGACGTCATTGGCTGTCTTGGCCACTTTGTACCGGTGACTATCCGTGATCCGAGAAACAGGCTATTTTTCAAACCAGTTCCTATTGGATTTATAAAATGGTCACCAACACTAACCGGGTGAAGCTGAACTAAAAGCCGCCTGCAGGACCTAGCAGCAAAAACCTGCGGAGTGGTTTTTAACTGCTAGTTATAATCGATGTCTAAGAGCCGTGTGCTGCGCGAGCTGCAAATTCCGACCCCTAGCCTATACTGGCGTACTGTTTATAGAGTCCTATTACAAAGTAGGCTATAATTTTGGACAATACTTTAATAGTTAAGGTGTGGTGAGTACTGTATAAAAAAATCATTCAAACCTTTAAATTATTTTCAAATATATATTGGTTTTAAACAAATCCCATTTTCTAGAACGGGTTCTTTGTTTTCGCCTGCCTAAAGTGTGTTAAGGTGAATTAATTAATTGTTGCATCCGTACATACGCAATACAAATATGAATGAATATCCATAAACAAACTTAATTCTTTCAGGAGAGGCACACAAATACAATTTGTATTATGTCAATTATTCAATCCAATATTATATTTGCGAGCCTTTCTTGAAAGATTTTGGTTTGTTGACTGACAAAACTATTTATTTATATTGTTATGTATGGTGGGTGCAAACGATTAATTCATCTTAATATTTTAAAGCGTAACTTGAAGTGTTTCTTTCTTAAAATAATTAAACTAGCGCCATCTATGAAAGAGCAGATTATGAATTCTTTTAAATATTACCTTAAAATTTTTCGAAACTTGTTGAAATAAAAAAAAATGTATTTGGGTAAGTGCTATTTTTGTATTATATTTGAAATGGCCTCTTCATTCATTTATTTAATGTTTAAAAGTTGTTATATTAACATCTTTTAATGTATATTGTCCGAATAAACTTGCACTACTTATTTGTGCAATTGATTTAAGATTATTGTAGAAAGCAATCACTTTGTGGTTTGACATATTTAATAACATAAAATACTTTTTTGTTTAAAACCACGAGATTTATTAATTTTTGAACCGACCGGTTTCGCTTAACTTAAGCATCATCAGGGTACAAATTAATACTAAACAAGAAGTACATAATGTGTGCTTATATATAACAAAATATAGAGGGAGACAACGTGATACAAATATTACAAACAAATAAACGGTCATAAAATACATTAACATAAGTACTCAAGTAATGGGAAAAACAGAAAGATAATTATGTAGACTAATGGGTTATAATAATAAATTTGGAGAAACAAAGCATTAACTGGCATGGTGATAAGGAGCGCTGGGAATTTTTATTTTTAAGGGTTTATTGGAAACAGACCTAATATAGGACTGCTTGATATGTCTAATTGATTATTAAGTATATGACTTTTGGTTTTTACAGCTTTTTTTATTTCTAGCGCCTCTAGATTGTTTAGTCTGTTACCATGCCCGTTTTTATGTAAGATGTTAGCACCGGTGCTATGACAGAACGTATGATCTTTATCGATCAAATGATTTGCGAATTCTGAAAAACCGTTATTATTGAGGCAACGGAGATGTTCCTTTATCCTAATATTGACACTACGTGTTGTCTTACCGATATAGAAAGCCGAACAATTATTCGCATTAATTAACAATTAGGGCATGGTAACAGACTAAACAATCTAGAGGCGCTAGAAATAAAAAAAGCTGTAAAAACCAAAAGTCATATACTTAATAATCAATTAGACATATCAACCAGTCCTATATTAGGTCTGTTTCCAATAAACCCTTAAAAATAAAAATTCCCAGCGCTCCTTATCACCATGCCAGTTAATGCTTTGTTTCTCCAAATTTATTATTATAACCCATTAGTCTACATAATTATCTTTCTGTTTTTCCCATTACTTGAGTACTTATGTTAATGTATTTTATGACCGTTTATTTGTTTGTAATATTTGTATCACGTTGTCTCCCTCTATATTTTGTTATATATAAGCACACATTATGTACTTCTTGTTTAGTATTAATTTGTACCCTGATGATGCTTAAGTTAAGCGAAACCGGTCGGTTCAAAAATTAATAAATCTCGTGGTTTTAAACAAAAAAGTATTTTATGTTATTAAATATGTCAAACCACAAAGTGATTGCTTTCTACAATAATATTAAATTGGCGAGTACGGCCAAAAAAGCAAAAATGTATAAAAACTTCTCAATTAAGTATAAAGTGATGTGTATTAATATATACTTTTTGAAACAGTGCCTTAAAACAAAAGTGTTTCCTAACTACTTAAATGCGCAGTTCAAAAGCGCAAAAAATCAATCATCAATAACTCAATCTTCCATGCATAAAGCTAAATTAACGTGGTTAAAGGAGGACCTAAAAAGTGCATATAAACAACGTAATAATATAAAACTTAATTTAAAACTATTACATACTGAACTAGTGTATGAATTGCACCCTGTCGAATGGGACCTATTTGACGATAAAGTGAGACACTTAGCTTCTGTTAAATCTTTTAATAAACTTAACACAGTAAATAAAAAACTGAAGAACTTGTGCCATGTAAATAATCCGGATATTATTAATAATAGTAACCCAGAGCCGGTCCATACATTTTTTGACCGTGTACAGAACCTGTCTTCTGTACATTTTCTTCCAGAAGAGACGTCCCTATTGGCAAAGGGATTAAAATATAACCTTAAATATTCTAATAATAATTTTAATGCTGCAATAGAAGAGGTTGCAGTGGATATAGACACAGCTCTATGTAATAAACCAAAAAAATTCTGTTACAAAAGTGCTGAAACTTTACAAAAAATAATCCCTAAATTTAAACCTAACCCAAATCCTGAGTTGAAAATAATGAAGAATATTCGTGCCAAACTAGCTGATGAAGATTTAATCCTCACGAAAGCGGACAAGGGGAATACAGTAATTATAATTCCTCGAACTGAATACAATACAAAAGTGGCGGACTTCATCGACACTGACAATTTCACAATACTGACGAAAGATCCAACCATTAAGTTCCAAGAAAATGTGAAACAAACTCTTCAAGCATGTAAAACTAAAATATTTCAAGATGAATCGTATCACAAAGTAAAATTTTTAAATAAAAATCCCAAAACTCCTAAATTATATGGGTTCCTCAAAATACATAAGAATCATTGCCCCATCAGACCTGTAGTTTCGTGTTGTAATGCCCCAAATTTTAAAATATCATCAGTTATTACTAATGTGTTTCAAAATACCAATGTTTTTTCACCTAAACATACCCTTAAAAACTCTTTTTCATTGGTAGAAGAATTAAAAGATATGATTCTCCCTAGTAATTCTAAACTAATTTCTTTTGACGTTGTAAATTTGTTTCCCAATGTTCCCATAGAAGAGAGTAAATGTTTAATTTCTGATTTGCTAAATAGCTCTGATCTCTCTACAGATTTAATAAAAGATTTAACTTCCTTGTTTAATATGTGCCTGAATCAAAATTATTTTCAATTTAATAATGTTATATATCAGCAACGGGACGGCCTGGCTATGGGCAGCCCTACCAGTCCTCTGATTGCTGATATATTCATGGATAGCCTAGAGAATAAAATTTTATCTAGTACCTCACCTCTTATTAAAAACGTTCTGTACTGGAAAAGATATGTTGATGATGTTTTGTGTATATGGTCAGGGACTGAACGTCAACTTAATTCCTTCCTCAATCTTATAAACTCTTTTCATAATCAGATTAAATTCACGTTAGAGATAGGCAACAATTCAACCTTAAATTATTTAGACCTTACCTTATCGATCGTTAATAACAAAATTGATTTTAACATATTTCGTAAACCCTCTTATACTGACATTGTCATACACAGCACCTCCAATCACCCTATTTCACATAAGCACTCCGCATTCCATTCAATGGTCCATCGTTTGGTCACAATTCCAATGTCCGATAATAATTTTGCTAATGAACTAAAAATAATTAAAAAAATAGCGCTAAATAATGGCTATGAATCACATTTTATAGATTTAATCTTAAATAAAAAACTAAAACAAATAGCCGTTAATCGCTTCTTATTTGCTAGTCCTTGTCCTCAAATCAATGATAATAATATTAATCATCAATGGCGGCGAATTTTATTCATTAATAATTTTTCTACCTTAAGTGTAAAAAACCTCCCTTCTGAAGTCAGACCGGCCTTTTATACTAATAACAATCTAGGTAAATTTCTAATTAATTCGAAAGATAAGGACGACAAATTAAATCATTCGGGAATTTATAAATTAAATTGCAATAATTGTTCGGCTTTCTATATCGGTAAGACAACACGTAGTGTCAATATTAGGATAAAGGAACATCTCCGTTGCCTCAATAATAACGGTTTTTCAGAATTCGCAAATCATTTGATCGATAAAGATCATACGTTCTGTCATAGCACCGGTGCTAACATCTTACATAAAAACGGGCATGGTAACAGACTAAACAATCTAGAGGCGCTAGAAATAAAAAAAGCTGTAAAAACCAAAAGTCATATACTTAATAATCAATTAGACATATCAAGCAGTCCTATATTAGGTCTGTTTCCAATAAACCCTTAAAAATAAAAATTCCCAGCGCTCCTTATCACCATGCCAGTTAATGCTTTGTTTCTCCAAATTTATTATTATAACCCATTAGTCTACATAATTATCTTTCTGTTTTTCCCATTACTTGAGTACTTATGTTAATGTATTTTATGACCGTTTATTTGTTTGTAATATTTGTATCACGTTGTCTCCCTCTATATTTTGTTATATATAAGCACACATTATGTACTTCTTGTTTAGTATTAATTTGTACCCTGATGATGCTTAAGTTAAGCGAAACCGGTCGGTTCAAAAATTAATAAATCTCGTGGTTTTAAACAAAAAAGTATTTTATGTTATTAAATTGATTTAAGGTATTTTAGCTATGTAAATATTGTAATATTTTTTAGCAAAAGTATTTTTTGTGTTGCCTATTTCGAAATTTACTTTTATATTTAGTTTGGAGATTCAAAATGTTAATAAATGTATTTAGCTACACTTTTCAGCCCATACATATACAGTGAAATTTTCCAAGAGACCGGAAAAAACTTCTTAACCCTTCGAATAATGAGAAAATAATATCTATGAACTTTTGCCTGTCAAGATTTGCGCGCAAAATTTCCGGTTCTTCCCGTGCATTTTAAATGTTCCTTTTTATTGGTTATTTTTTAATTTTCTTGCAAAAACGAAAATTGTTCTAAAATCTGGATAAAATAATCTTTCCGATGTGTTTATTAGAAATCAAAATTTTTGTTTTTAAATATTAAAATTTTGATATTGAAAATGTAAATTGGTTTAAAAATACGTTTCTGGGGATTCCTTAAAAAAGTACGTAAAATAAAATAAACTGTAAATTTTAAATATAGATTCATTTTTTTAAGAAAATTTGTAATAAAACTGTCACCTCACTTTTTATGACATTCATATAATTTTATTTTAAAATTAAGTGTTTGCTACGTCACAAATTGGCACAACATAAAATTGTCACTTACGATCGGGTTTGTAAAATATCTAACCAACATAGCTCGTATATTCCTATAGCAATAAGAAGCATCATTTATTTTGCTTTCTAACATAAAAGAAATTACAAATGTTTGAACAACAGGAAGAGAGATATCTAACTTTTAATAATGCACGGTCGCTCTGGGACAATCTGGGTCTCCTGTTATTATAACGGCATATGATGTTTTGGGACAACTTGGGTCTCCTGTGATTAGACGGGTTAAGAGGGTTTCACAGTAAAAGTTTTGATGCATCATTGTTTTTTCCATCCAAGTCAAACATTCAAAAATCTTTGAACGTGAAATTTTTTGAATGTTTGAACCACAGGAAAGTGCAGTCTTCATTACCACAATAAATCTATATACATTTTTAATGAAAAACATTTTTTCACTTCATTATTAGACCTTTTTTGTGACATCACGCAGTTGAGGAATATTATGAGACAAAGGAATATAGGGAGAGAGGGAGAAAGATAAAACATTTGAAGTAACACATTGATTCTGAATGATGATCAGTGGGTGATACTGCGAATATCTTCCACTATGGGATGAAAAGTAAACATTTTGTATTTTAATTCTGTGTTCTACGTTCACAGTGTAATGAAAAATATAGTATTTTTAATGCTTGCACTTTGTTGGTTTCGGAGCCTTACTCGGGATATAAAGTCAAACTTATTGCTTAGTCTTACAACTGTGCCACAGAGTTTGAATTTTTGAAAGAATTATATTACGTTAAGGTGATTGTCAAAAGAATTCATATTCTACTCTTTCATAGTATAATTATTTTACGGAAAAATGCTTTTTACAAGTTATGTTTTAAAATATCAAGAAAAATTAATTGTTTGCGCCCGTACATACGCAAAATGAATATGAATAAATAGTTTTTTTAATAAAAAAACTCAAATCTTTCAAGAAAGGCAGGCAAATACAATATTGCATCGGTGATTCAATCCAATATTGTATTTGTCACCTTGCTTGAAAGATTTGAGTTTTTTTATTGAAAAAACTATTTATTCATATTGCGTATGTACGGGCGCAAACAATTAATTATTCTTAATATTTCAAAGCATAACTTGTAAAAAGCATTTTTCCGTAAAATAATTATACGCACGCCATCTATGAAAGAGTAGAATATGAATTCTTTTGACAATCACCTTAAATAGTGTAACCATTCCTAATACAGTGAAACTTTCTTAGGAAGTTTTCCAAGAAAAACTTCTTAAGCAAGTGGGATTCCAAGAAAAACTTCTTCAGCAAGTGGGATTAATTGGGCCATTCATTCTTCAAGGGACCGAAAAAACCAAATTTTTAATCAGAAAACTTCTTAAGAGGGTTTCACTATCATGCCTCCACACAACTGATTCGCCCAGTGCTAACTAAAGCCACTGCGACAAAAAGCTCGACTGTCTTTTTCCTTAAGTCAAGCCCATCATTCGATTCCTTTCCACATTTTCTTAAAAACGGTGGGCAAGGGCGCGTGTGGAGGCAGCTCAAAAATAATGGGTGACTCATATACCTTTTGAAAATCCTCTGATTATATTACGCACTCCATATCTGAAATATTCTAGAGTTAACTGTATTTTTGTTCATTCATCCATTTACATCACATTAAAACTCCTCAAAATACAAACAGATATTAAAGTTTTTTTTGCATTTTTCCAGTAATTAATTGTTGGGAAAAAATCAATTCATGTTGAACCATGTATTTTTGTATATTTTTTAAAATCTTAAATAAAATGATAAACATTACAAATATACCCTTTTTTAATTCTATTAAACCACCCATTACTAAGCGCATGCATGTCATTTGTTTAAATAAAATTTATGTTTAAATTTTCTTATTATTTAGTTTATAAAAGACATAAGTATATTTATAAACAAGTTCTGCTGTGTAATTATTATTAAGCATTACAGAAATTCCCCTTCCGAAGGCATTATCAAACTGTCAGACTATTCAAACAGTTTTAGTGCAAAGAAATTTCTGCAATTAAGTTCGAAAATTAACCTATCTTAAATAACCATGAAATTCTATCTTTTTAAAACATAAAAAAAGACATTATTACAAGCGGTCAATTCAAAACTTTGAAGAAAGATTCAAGCTTTTCGCTAAACCCCCTTGTAAAACAGAACAGAATTTTTAATATTTTATTTATTCAAAGCCCTGGGACTGCACGAAATGGGCATGCGAGTTAGTCATCACTGTGTTGAATGGAGTGCACTTCTCATAAATATCAGACTTTGCACTAGCGCACTTCTCCTTCCTTCGTTGCGATAAAAACGAAATACAGTTGACCCGCGGTAATCCGACAAACACTTTGGAAGGCGGTGTCGGATGATCAAATTTGTCTGATTACAGAGTACTGCCACCGACCGAAGCCATTGCACATGTAGATATGTGTTGTACGATGCGACAGCAATATATGAACGCCCCCGATCGCATTCACAATCAAACTGAGACAATATGCATTGAGCAAAAGTCAAGGTGCCGCGAACAACGATTAAGCATGCCCTAACGAAGATTTGTTGTAATAAATATGATTTGCATGTATACACTGTTATGGGGATTATAGAGGGTGACGAATTAGACAGGGGCCGGATTACCGCGGGTCTACTGTATTCTATTCTAACTAAAATTGCACGATGGACCTTTTATACTCTGTGTCTGGAACATAGAGCCAATGTTCAACAAATTAGTTGAAAAGCTTGCCACATTAATTTGTATTATTGGGTACAATTTTTATTTTTGTCGGTGATCTACTTCTGTAAAAATAAAACCATTGTCTGCTTGTTATAACAATATAAAATATTTTTTTCCAATTTTATTTATTGATGCCTCCGGACCCCCACTACTGATCTAATATAATAAAAGAAAAAATTTAATTTCTACGGAGTAAGACGGATCAACAATAAATAAAAAACATGAAAACTGAATTTTAAAAATGTTTATATTATATGGGGTATTTATATTATTGTTATTGGGACAGAATAAAAAAGAACCAAAGAAAAGCAACGTGAGCGTGTTTGCGATTCAAAAGTTTAACCGATCGGAATTAAATTACAAATATATATAGAAATTACTTATTTGTGCACTACCTCTTCTTCTATGTGAAGGGTTTCTGCTCTGTATCATCATTTTCAGAATGCCCACACGCGTCCCAAAAAGAATTATGACTGGACACCCAGGTGGAAGGGGAAAAGTGGGAAGATCCAGACTGAGGTGGGAAGACGAGGTAAGAGGGGATGCAGCACAGCTTCTCCAGGCAACAAACTGGAAGTCAGCCGCTGAGAATAGGAGGAGTTGGAGGCGAATGTCGCAGGAGGTCAAGGCTCGATATGGGCTGTAGCGCCATCGGAAAGAGAGATAGACATTATTTGTTTCATCAACATTATGAAATTTTCATTAGCGATATTCGATATCAGGCAGTGGCAGTGTAAGAGACAGAGCGCGTGCTAAATGGCTAGAACCAAAAGGTACTTTATCAATGGCGACAGACAAATCAGTTTCCATTCAAATTTACATAGGAGGCATTTCTGGGTATTATCTATTCAGTAGTTACTACTAATTCCTCTGAACAGTTAGTTCCACCTCTTTTAGTCCATTGAGCGAACGCTAGTGTTATAATTTTAATGCACCTGGCACACAAGCAACTTTAATTGTGGGCAACAGTTGCGTCGCTGCATCAAAATCCATAACAGTATACGAAGGTGACTTGACACTAAAAAGACTTTTTTTTTAAATTTATGGATTTTTAAATACTTTCCAACTGTCACAGCAACTAAAATTGCACATATGCGCCTGGACAGACTTCAATGAATTCAATTCCAGATATACAATAAATGTAAGAATATGTTGTTTATTGAAAGAATAACATGATTGTCAATTAAATAAATATATTACATGATAAATGTTACATGATACAATAATTTCAAGTTGATATCACAATGAAAAAAAAGGAATGCCTAAAGCTTATACATATCAACTTCAGAAATAATATTACATAGTGCTAAGGCAGCCCATTCACACTATAATAACCTGAGAAAGTAAGAGAGGTATAACATTACCTTGTGATGCATCACAACATGAACAGGCCAGAGATTGTGATTGAGACCCTGTACAGCAGTTGTACATTTCACTTGTCTTCACATAAATTTCAGTGCCCCAGTTATTAGTATATACGCTCAAGTCCTCCCACCAGGTCATTTGAGGTTTACCCCAAGGGGTACATGAAGCAAAATATGGGGGTACGCAATATCGTGGCACAAATTTAGGTTTTAAAACTCAGCTCAACGTTTTCAAATTTCGGCAGTTTATGCTCGGTGGTTTGGCAGACTGTTACAATGACAATTGATTTGCACTCTCCGTAAAGAATTTACGACAGTTAAATTCGTGTAATAATGAGAGTATTAAAAAATTACAGATGAATCATGTCTTTCACTACACGTGTACACAAGATAGATAGAAGGTACGGGGTACAACAAATTTGTAAGGGGTATGCAGGCTCAAAAAGGTTGACAACTGCTAATCTGGTGCATGACTACCGTGCAAGCACAAATGAGCCCATTGTGCATATTTCGATGTGCACAAAACTTCATTATCCTATACTACGGGGACAGCTTAGCCCGCCGAATTAGTGATATGAGCGAGACAGATTACGCTTATAATGGCAAAGCATGAGCTAGAGCAGTGAAGATATATATAACACATCTCGTACAAGTTTATTTTGCACCACTTTGAACATGCGTCTGGAATGGATTGCTTTCGGAAAATGAATTTATTTTGTTTTTATTTATTGCACGGTCAATTTTTACAGTTTCGCTAGATTATCAACGATTTGCTTGTTCTTTACTCTCGAGATGATTTTGCAAATGCTAACAGAGAAATATGATTTTTAAAATTATTTTACCAATGTAACCCAGTGGAATGAATGAATTGCAGTACCCCACATTAATTTATTTGATACACCTGTATTAGATACATTTTAAAGTAAAATACACTGCTGGAAATTTGAACAACACCTTTGCTGTTCAGGTGAAGCATTTTCAATATGTGGTATGTTTCCGTATATGCATTAATTAAGTACTTGGAAACATATGCAAGAGAAGCATTAAAAAAATGCATTCCCATTGCGATTGCATATCTTGACATTAACAGATTCCATATGATTTCTTCTTGCAATTCAGTTCAAAGTGCATTCAAAATCACATCCACAATTTTGCTAATTACATGCCAATTTTTGCACAAACGTGAATCTCATCTTCTGGACCTTAATGTCTGTACAGTTGAAATATTTTTACCTCTCTTCTTCCAGGCACGTTTACGTTACAGGCCTTAAATTAAAAGAACACAACTTCGTATTGCCACGGTCACAAAAAATGGATTTAAAATCCTCTGGACACTTAAAAATTACATAATTAACTAACTAATGCATCAAAACAAATTTAATAGTTAGTTTTATATTTTTTCAGTTCTACCATGATTACATGAATATTGACTAATTGGGTTCTCGCATTCGGTGTCAAGAGTTTATGGAAGCGGTGATAATATTGGACAAGTGAGGTTAAAGCTAGTTGGAGCAGTCCCGAACCAGTAACCAGATTAGGGAAGGACAGTAATACTTCACGGTTAATGACTTCTAACCGCTTTTTCCACTCGGCCGAGAAGGAAGCGACGAGAGCGAGACTTTTCCTTTCCTGGGCTTTTAGTTGTTCCAACTGTCCCCGCTCTATCATTTGCTCTCCTTCCTTGACGAACTGCATCAATCCCCCAAAGTGTGGACTTAATATCTCCTCTACGTATTCATTGCTCCGGGCCTGCAACTGTTCCCTGAAGCTCTCGGCTTCCTTAGAGTTGTCTCTGGTGCGCTCCATGAGCACCCCCAACACCATGTCATAGTTGTTTATCAGGAATATGAGCTGGTGAGCCCTCTGCGGGAATATGGCGGCCATGCGTAGTATAAAACAGTGGACTTCATCTTGCAGAGCCAGCAATAAAGAACTTAATATTTCCGAAGGGAATTGTTCACTCAGGCCCACTAGTGCTGCTGAAAACTCTGCATAACGCCTGGTGATCTGAAAATATTTTATTGAATGCTAAAAGTTTAAACATAAAAGCAAGTGGCGCGTAAACAGTTTACAGAGTGTACAAAGGATTTCGGAAGTGACATTAAATTGTCCAGTTGTGAGTTTGAATTCTAACACAGCGCAAAACTGAATTGGAATAGATTCAACTGTTTTAGGGTATGGGTGCCGCCGCCCTGGAAACCATGAGGCCCTCAGGAAAAAAAATCCCCAGGAAATGTCATCTTTGGGAATGCTGGGTGGAGGGTCTCTTTAGGAAAAGGGAAGGAGAGGAAGTTCTTAAAACGAAAAAGATATGAAGGGTGGTTACGTATGAATACATCCCTTTCACTGCAGAGCAAGGCGATTGGTTGAGAGTCCCGCTGGAGAGGTAAAAAGGTCTCCCTCAACCAGTCTCCCGCCCGCTATGCAGGAGGTGGGCAAATGCGTGTGCCGAAAAGATAAACCTCACCCAATGAACTCAGACACTCCAGCTAAGTCACTAAACGTAGCGAACAACTTGAGGTGACCTATGGCAGGGGTGTCGATTATCTAATATGTAAATGGTTCCCAGGGCGACGGTACCCTTACGTCCCAAATTGGGTTGATTGAATGAATGTATGAATGAAGCGGAAATTAGTCCACTTCTCAGCATCTGATCGAGCTGAAACTCGGCAGATAGACTCATTGTCGATGTTAATGCATTCCATCAACTTTTGGTGACAATCATGCCCACACACCATTGACCTAGTATACCCTAGACAAGCCGTCTCATAGTAAAAATCAGAAAAAAAATAACCCCAAGTATCAGTAATTTCGCAATACAACTCTCCTTCGAATTCCGCCGTCTTGCATGCGAATTCTCGGCAATATAAAACTGAGCACCGTCTAATTCCATTGTGTGATTTGTCGAACTAACACTTCAAAAGGTGAACACGTGTTGCATGCGTGATGTTTCGACAAGCTGTGTTGTATATAAATGGTTTTCAAAGTGGGGATCGCGAGACATTCATAAATTTAATTAGACAAAAATATTTTTTTTACTTTATTATGACAAGCGATTCAATTTCGGAGGCGAGTATGGGTACCGCCGCCTCGGGAACCATTTATTGGATAACCAACGCCTCTGCCATAGGTCACCCCAAGTGGTTCGCTACGTTTGGTGACTATGCAGGGGTGCCCGGGTTCATGAATTGAGGTTTGTCCGGGTCTTGGCGGCGGATGCGTCTGATAATTTTTTAATTTTATTTTTCTGATGAACCGTATGGCTCGTTGTCAACCACCAAGCAGCAATTACGTCGAAGTGTCCTGTTGAAAGCGGTGTACACTCTTTAGATTAACCATACTTTAGATTCGTGTACAAAAACTTGTACACAGTCCCGTATATGTATATATTGATCATGAGTTTTAAATTAAAAAAAATCCATTCATTGTTTGCTTGAAAATAATTACGAAAAATTGACCCTTTTACCGCCCACGCACCGTGGGCTGCCCAGGTTGGTCGCTTATCATTAACACAGTGATGAGCAACCAGCAGCCCGCAAGCCCTTTTACTGCTTTCCGGACTTTTGACTACAAAAAATATCAAAAAAATTGCGCTAAAAAATATTCAAAGGCTTCTTTTCTGTTTTGCAAAATGTCTTAGCCGAAAACTATAATCTTTCTTAAAAGTTTTGAATCAGCTGCTCAATCATTAAGTTTTTTTTGTGTATAGGTAATAATTAAAAAATGACAGAAATTCGTAGTTAATTAAAGCCCGTTAGTAAGCGCTCAAAAAGAAGAGGAAGGTGAGATATGTAAATACGAATGTTAGAGGGAGCGCAAAAACGTTAATATTTAAGCGAAAATTGTGAAAGTGTTTAATAAAACATGACTCGTTTAAACTATTTTAAAATAGAACCAAAATCTCGCGGGAAATGTCATAGCTTTAAAGAAAAAAATGAATTATGATTTTTTTCATATATATATAACTTGTAATGTAACAAAAATAAAGTGCTTATAATAATTTTCGAAATATACGATTTTCTTCTATCGGAAGAATTTCATTCAATTACCGTTTCGGCGTGGCAAATGTATAGATATTATCGTCAAAAACAACATATATTTTTTTAGAAACTTAAAAACTTGTTTTAGAGAAATATGTTGTAAAACGGTAGAAATTCGGAATGCTATGGCTTAAGATAGGTTAACTTTCAACCTTAATTGAAGAATAGTGCAGCGGTTTTTTGTTAAGATCTGCGTTTAATTATTTTAAGTTTTCCGTTTTATACAAACCGGGTCGCGTTTTTAAAAAGTTTAAAAACCACTGCCATTTCGTGATGCCAGCCTTTCGTCTATGTGTTAGTATCGGTGTGTGGTGACATCACAAGCATTTGGGTGATTAAGTGACGTCAGAAACTTTGCTTGCCAAAAAAATAATACGTCAATATTATTACATTTATTAAAACGCTGCCTTAAAGCTATCGGTAAGGCATAATTTTTTTTATGTATTCAGATAGCTGGTTACATTATCGAAAATAAAGTCCGCGGACTGTACCTTGTACAATATTCGGAAGTAGGATATTTTTGTGTTTGAAAAAATTAATTCCGTCAGGACGGCTGGGACAGCAATTAGTTTCAGTGTGGACCGATAAAAGGTAAAACACAAAGCACTATGCGATCCAAATAGTACGAAACTGCTCGAAAATGCTCGCACTTTTTCATAAATGGGCCTTGAGCCAGTTTTATTGGTTTCTGGCGTCATTTTTAATTTCACAGGGCATGTCTTGATATACTTGGTCGAAGCCACACACATATATACATATAAGCGTTTCTATGAAATTTGATGACATTACAGCAGTTAATACATGTATACAATAAATGTCAGTCTTATCCAATCGGGATTTGGCTCAGTTGGTAGAGTAGTCGATACCAGTTGCTGGGTAGGAAGATTCAGTGCTCAGTCAAACCAAATTTTTTTGAAGTTTTAAAAGACAGAATGTATTTTAGTAAAAAAGCTTTTTTAAGGGTTGATTTTTTTCTTTGTAGCATCACATCATACAGAAGTAAGTAAGTCCACGCTTTACCCCCAGACATCTTGTTTAGTTACGTAAAATAATCACAGACGACAGATCAGGTGTCAAATAATGTCCACCATCCTTAAACTGTACAAAAATCTGAACCAAAATAGTAGAATCCATGTGGAAACTGGACGAAAAAAAGCTTTATGTAAAATGCCCATTAGTTGTCTTAAACACTGGAGCGATTGGTGGTGATTCGATGGTCGAAAAATGGACAACTTTTATTTTTCTGCGATTGATAGCGGTCCAAAATTGGACTACATTTTCTTACCATTCGTAAATAATTTATTGTAATTATTTAAAACATTTCCATGGCCAGCCATTTATTTTAAAACAAAGCTATTGAAATGCTTTATCTATTATGACCATAGATGTTGCAAATCTGAACTTTGTAAACTACTTTAGAACGATGTTAAAAATAAATTTTTTAAATATTTTTTCACGCAGAATTTCTGATCAGCTGTTTATGGTTAAAATTAAGTCCTTTTTCTGTAGATATGCACCTTTAATTATCAAGTATACCACAGAAAACTTGCAGAAATCGAAAATATTCCATGTTGACTCGAATAGTACCTCTGACGGAGTTTCAAAGTAACAACTACGCAGGATTCGCACGTCGCCTGTTTGCTCGTTAAAAATTGAAGGTATGATTTTTTTAATGTTGGCGAAAAATTTTAAAAATGATCTTCTAGAAATCTCGAGCAATCGAGGCAAATTTATTTATTTCCCATGGTCGCTCCAGTGGATAACAAACTGAGTAAAAAAAATTATAATTGTTCAACTTACATAGTGCGGTCCCATTTCTTTATTCACAAACTTAGTTGGGTCACAATCCCTGACACTTTGAATATTCAACTTAAAGACATATTCTAAGCGTGGCCAAATAACTGATTGCAGTGAATCCCAGTACCTGAAATCGTAACATATAAATTGGTGACAAAATCGAAATGCTTTGGGACTTTTGAATGCACTAAAAAACCATTCATTTTATGTCTTTAGAACTCTGTTTCTTACCTATCTAAGGCTGGTACGGCTCTTTTGTGACACATCAGTTGATATCTTAAAATTAATTGTATGCTTAAAAACAAGGCTATGCTATCGTAGCATTCCAGCACATATGCTTCCATTGTTTTCTGTAAAAGAAAATTTCAATATAAATCAATGAGAACATGTTAAAAGAATACAAAAATATGTAGGTAATCATTTATTATAAGACAGCTTCTGTGGTCGAGGGTAAAAGCTCTTGACTATGAATTTGGAAGTTGCAGTTTCACAAAAAATTAATTTAAAATTATAGCATACTAGCTGATACCCGGCATGCGTTGCAATGCCATTCAAATAAATAAATTTATCCCTTCATTTCTTTCCCATGCGTCCCCGTTCCCTTCTCCTCCCGCATTCCCCTTCCACCTTCCCCATCTTCCTCTTCCCTCGTCACCCCTCCCGCAAATCTCACCTCCTTCGTTATCCACCCCCTCCTTCCTTCCCTCCCTGTCGCTAAAATATATGAAATACACACATTTTCATTTATAAAATTTTCATAATGCCAGAGCTTACCATTATATATAGCCTATAACCTTCGCGGGTGTGCGCATAACAAATCACCAAAGTTTCATTGCAATCGGATGAACGGCATGGCAGTGCATAAAATACAAACAAACAAATATTGATTTTTATATATAAGAAGATTTGCGGCATGTTCCAGAGTGGAATATGCTCTCAGTAACACTCTGGTTATAGACCACCATTAAGAATTTAAAAATGACTTGAAATGGTATTAACCATGTTTAGTGACCAGAACTGAGTAGCCAGGTACTTCCCCACCTTCCTCTTCTCCATCTCATTCTCCTCCCCACTACCTTCAGCCTCAGAACATACCCCAATTGGGGACGCCAAAATCTCACTGGATCCAAGCAGTTGGAATTTTTGTGCGGTATTTACATTTAAAAAAATAATATAATGTAATAACAAGATAGATTACTTACAATCATCAAAGACAATGTTCTCCCGAGTACTCTGTCAAAGAGTTCCTGAGCCTGTGAACCTTTGACATGGAAAAGCTCTGCTAAGAACAAGTATTCCCTGCATCCGTTATCCACAAGCGCATATTGGAGACTTCGGAATAACGATTCGTATGGGTACTGAAATAAAATTAACATCCTTTAAATAAGAGGTTCCACGACAGTTCGCCGACAATTGGCCCCCGGCACGCTTATGTACAATATGCAGTCAGCAGTGGCGGTTCTTAACAGGGGGACAATGGGGACAGTCCCCACCAGTTACACTAGAAACCTACTAAAGGAAGTCGATGCTTTGTCTTCACCAAAATGAATAAATTCTTTAAACATAAAAGTAATTAACATTTGCAGAAATAAAATACCAAAAAAATATTCCGGATGATTTTAATAAGACCCGGCGCGTACAGCAAACAATGTACGGCGCATGAGAACATCGGATCTATTTCTCAGTGCGCAGAATCTACTGCGCACTTAGGGGTCAGCCCGAGCTCTTCCCATAGGCGATATGGTCCATTCCATGCGTTGTTTCGCGATCGTATGGAACCGCGCATGCGCACCCGTATGTGGATTTAAATACCGCGGGGACCATTCGTTGGGACCCCACCGAACCATTTGTTTGCGTAGTTACGGGCGGGAATAGCTCGCGTTCAAATTAAGTTCGATAATAATCTTGCAAGATAAAGCTTTATTTTCATTAAACTATATTGTGAATTGGTAATTTTATATTATTTTGTGTATAGATATCCGATTAGCACGATAAGACCATAATTTAACGGGTGGTGAGATTACGGGTGGTGAGAAATTTTATATTATATTCTACGGGTGGTGAGATTACACAGCACGTAAAAAATGTCGATCCCCACTACCAAAGAAATGCTTGAGCCGCCACTGGCAGTCAGTACGGTATACCTAATTACACAAAATATAGCTAAGTGACCCCAAAGGGATGTGCAGAGAGGAAGTACCACCGAATAACAAAGTATAAAACATATTTTCATTCAAATGCATCAAGAAAAAATCCGAACAGACGACCCGGATACCAATGAATAATTGTTGTTATGGTACTGATTTTTCAACTATTAAACTTACTATAAAATGGAATATTTTATCAACTTCTTTAAAATTATTTTTTTTTACATTAGCTCCACTCACAAGGCCCTAGGAAAATAATTCCACTCAGGGCCCATGTCATCTTTGGGGATGCTGTGTGGAGGGTCTTTTTAGGGGAAGGAAGTTCTGGGAAGGAAAAAGGTATAAGGGGTGGGTAGGAATCTGGGGGTCAGGAGTGACAGTCTAATGAATCCATCCTTTCCACTGCGGTGCGAGGCAATTTCCGAGAGAGTCCTACTGGAGAGATCAAAAGAACTCCCTCAACCAGTCTCTCCCGATCCGGCCTGCCACGCTGTTGGTGGGCAGACGCCTCTGCCGCCAAGATCCGGACAAATCTGACCGCATGAACCCGGGCACCCATGCTAAGTCACCAAAGTTAAATATGTATAATGATATATTTATGAAACTCAAGCTCCCTAAATCCCTGAATATACTGAAGAGCACGAAAAGATTCTTATTAATATGATACGATTGTACCCCCCATTCTGGCACTCCTGTTCCGGTGAGAACAGTATTTGCGGCACGTTCCAGAGTGGAAGATACTATCAGTATCGCCCTGGTGTAAGACCACCATTCAGAATTGAAACGTTGCTTGAAATGGCTTTAGCCGTGTTTAGTGACCAGATCTGAATAGCCAGGTACTTCCCCACCTTCCTCTTCCCTATCTCCTTCCCCTCCCCACTATCTTCAGCCTCACAACATACCCCGATTGGGGATGCCATAGTCTCACTGGCTCCAGACGGGAGCAGTTGGAACTCTTGTGCGGTATTAAATGTAAAAAAAAAAAAAAAGTATACCAGGGGATACTGATTGTTAGGACTTGGAAAATGTGCTCTGAGGATGGAAAGGAATTTGTAGAAGATATACTTATGTATATACCTGTGTATACAGCGCATAAGTACAAAAAATCAACACTACATATAAATTCGTTGGATATTCATAACAACTTATTATTGGGTATTTTCGAAGTCGATTTTACGATTGAAATTGCTAATAATGCACAAAAAATTATAATTTTATAGTAAATATCATTTCGGGGGGCCAATTGTCAGCGGATCAACTGTCAGGTCACCAAATAAGAAGCTGTACAAATATATGGTTAAGCCGAAACCGGTTGATTAACCCCTAGAGGACGGCTGGCTACATTTGCAGTTCAGTGAAATAATGACTACTTTGAGGTGCACTGCAGTTTACAGTGTGTACAGCTTACAGCAACGTTTTAGAAGTTTTTAATGTATTTCCTTACCGCCAATGAAAAATTCCAAAGTAAAAATGTTGATATTTTAGAAGTTTGTCTTTATTTCAAACATAATTTTCAGTATTAAATTCGACTTTGAGATATTTAATAAATTTTACCCGTTCTATAGGGGTTAACATATTAAAGATAAACAATTAAGTGGTATTCAAACAAAGTTATTTTACTGAAATTATTATAATTATGCATACCCACAAAGTGTTTGCTACACATGGAAACTTAATATTTACAAAGTTAGTTTTTTCTGAAAGAAAAGGGCCATTGTTACACTGACTAATGTTATGTACTATACCTTTTTCCTTCCCAGAACTTCCTTTCCCCAAAAGGAACCTTCACACAGCACCCCAAAGATGATATAGGACCTGAGGAAAATTTTTTTCCCCAGGTCTGCCTCCCGTGTGGAGCTAATGTAAGAAAAAATTATTACCTTATTTTTTAGTTGTGCGTGCGGTACAATGATAGGTGCTTCTAACTGCTGCGCTAAAACGTCTCCTCGGTTTCCAATTGTAAAAACGGTACTCTTATTCTTCAGGGTTGTTTTGTGGAAGAATCCTTTGGCAGCCGTGTCTTCCACTCCCATGAGATCGTCTTTGGTCGCTGCTTCTTCAAACTGCAGTTTATTTAGTCTCGAGGTATAAGTTTTGAAATATGAAAAGTAGACTTTGCTTATGGTGTCAATGTATTCGTTGCATATTTCCTGAGCCACGTTTCTTTCATTAGCCAAGATAAATTCAAAGAAAAATTTATATTTCAGCATAGCGTTTTGCGGCACATGATAGTTTGTCATCGGTTTGCGGAATTTATAGATTTGCTCCAAGAGATATGTTCTTATTTTGGCCATCGCCTTTATTTTAAGCTTTTCTAAAATGTCTTTAACGTCATTGGCTGATCGTGTCTCCTTGAAACTTTGTTCTTTTACAAAATTTATTTTTTGATTGAGACTAATCAACTGAACCATGAATTCTTTATCGGTCACAGGAATGTCCATAATCCCACTGAAAAGAAGTTTAACACAATTCAAAATCAAAATAAAATGCACTCTCTTTATTGAAAGCTTCGAAGTAATTTTTGAAATCAGAGTTATAATTTAACCCTAGAAAGATAATCTACGTCTTTGCCATGTAAGCAAGACCCAAGAATTGTTATTTTTTTGTATTTGGCAATGTAGCGCGCTGTGTATTTCAGTTAGCTCAGTTTCCGAGCAGAGCTCGCGCGGAGCTGCAGTGTCACCGCGGTAAGTACAATAATTACGCAGACATACATACACTATACGTTTGAAAGGGTTCTATGCCAACTGAGAATAAAGTCAATCAAATCAACTTAACATCTCCTCGAAAAGTCATTAAAAGCTATGAAAAAATAATTTTAAATTAGCCGATAACCCTAACCTAACGTAACCTATTTAACCCGTTGGCCACATAATTAATTCTGTACCAAAAATTGAAAACCTACATTGCTATACCAAATCTATTGTAACTCTTGAACCATATATTCAAATGAATTAATTTATTTAAATTTGTTTACATATTGGATTAAGGTAAAGAAAAACATAAAGATAAAAATTTTAAAAATATTTCAATATGTGTAAATAAGGATACAAATATAACCTTCTCTTTTTTCGTAGGTTTTTTTTTCACATTTTTATTCATAAAGTTACAAAAAAGCATAATATTCATAAATCGAACATTAATAATTTTTGTTTTTTACATACATGTATACTAATAACTAATAAAAAAAATTGTATGATAGTCCCCAAAGCAATCAGGGACGTGCAGGGTCATTGCCAAAAGCCTAGAACCACTCACAATTTCTGAAAGAAGAACCACTCACAATTTCTGAAAGAAATTAAATGACGGCTGGCTGCATACAAAACTTTGAACACAAAAATCAGGGAAAAAATATAAGAAACATATTATTGCCAATTCTACAAAATGAATGATTAATTACCTACAGAGCGTTCGGCATTTAAAATTTTATTCAAAAATGTTGCTGTCGAGGTCGCTTTCCGTTTTTTTTTGGCGGACCTACTCTAACCCGACAGGCTGCTGGGGTTTGTGGCCAATGGGTTAACAATTTTTATATATATATTTGTATCACTCTAAATGACTTATCTGAGATGGTTCTGAGTTGGTTTCATTCCGAGTTGTCCGGTCACCGTTTGAAAGAGGTATGATTATCTTTTGTGTAACTTTCGGACTTTCTACAAATGGGGGAGAGTCCGTGGCATCACAATTTGACGATGTATTCAGGTAGAACAGCCCAAAATAAGACGAAAATGAAGAATAAATTTTTTTGATTTCTCGCTTAGTTTTCCAGATATTGATACTTAAAGTTTTTAATTCTATGTAGACTAACCATAGATTGCGCTCAATGCTACGTCTCTAATAGGTTGGGTTAGGTTATAAATAAAAAAGGTAATTTTTGACATTAAAAACAGCACTTTTTATAAAATTAATCAATTTGAATCTGAAATTTTAAGTATCGATACTCGAAAACTAAGCGAGATATCGAAAAAATCTATTCTTCATTTTGTCTTATGTTGGGCTGTTCTACTTGAATACATCGTCAAATCGCAGTGCCACGGAAATCGTACTCGTGCCTATAAATGTGATTTAGCATAAAAATTGTTATTATTTTTAAGTATAATGAATGATTAGCTTCAACTTTCTTAAAGCTTACTTAAACTTTCATAGCATACAAAAAAATATGATTTAGACAAAAAATAAAACATTATTATTCATTAAAAAAAGACTAAATAGTTTATAGTTGATTTGTGAGAGGTTTACAGCATTTCGTTATTTTTTAAAATTATTTTGATTTTGTTTGAAGTACAAAATTATTCAACTACCTAGTATGATAATATGTCAAATTTACACTTTTAAACTTCAGTATGTCTTTGACGTATCATAATCTTTAACAGAAGTTATAATCTTTCATAAGATTATATTTCTAAGGTTAATATGAAAATTTACTATGTTATTAAATATCATCATTTACTCACATAATAAGTGCCTCTGAAACAGCCATATCCTCAATAAAAGACGAAAGAGGTCCCTTCAATGCTTGACGATTTGCAAGCTGCACAGACATATTAACAGATTTTTTCTGGAGAGTCATTATTTCAGTGCTTATACTTCCTAAATCGTTCTGAAAACAAAACCAAGATGCTGTTTTATTTTGAATGGTATCAGAAATTATTACGAGATCTCAAATGAACTGGAGTTACCTGAAATGACAAAAGCATTGTTTCCATCCTTTCAAGTATATTATCGCAACTTTCAATCTGGGTATGCAAAGAGGCAATATTTTCACTTTCCCTTAAATAGTCTTGTATGGATTTTTGCTCTGCTATCTTGAGTTCGGAGTCAATCTGTTGGGCATATTCCCTAAGGTCCGTACCAGTTCGAAGAACTTCTTGGACCTCATCGTCTTCCAAGTTTTTATGGAGATCATCATCCATGACCTCACTATTCCCAAACATATTTAACGTTTTCTACGACACTTTGTGTACCAAATATTATAACAGTAAGTTGTCAACCATTGAGCTGTCACTTTGACAGGCATCGACAATATACATTTATAACATTTTCTACGTTTCTATGGTTATCGAGTTCGGGACGAAATTCAAGGCGTATCATTGGTCGAAAGCAGATAATAGTTTGTCCGCTAGCCAATCATCTTCGAATTTAAAAGAAATATTTAGGTTCAACAAAATCATATCCGCTTCCCTTTACTTCTTTTCGTTCGTTGCCTGCCCGACAATGGTTGGTTCATATCTAGTCTTCACGTTTGTTTCTTTTTATCGGCGTCATCTGCCGCTATTTGTGATTTATCGATATCTTAAAACCTTTTGAAATATGTTCAGTTTAATTAAAGTGCTGTATTTCTACCAGTTTACCGAACCTCCCTAAACGTCAAAACTTTTGTCATGCCGTTCGTGTATATTTCATTATGTTGTCGGCAAGTCTATTTTCGATGTAAACTTGGAGTTTTCTACTCCGTAACTCGTGGCTGACGTCGTAATTCGCTGTGATCACATATAACATCGCGACTACGTTTGTTTATACGATGAAAACACATCCTAACCTCAAAATGTTTTCTTTCAGTCGCTTGTCATTCCGGAGAAGTTCCAACACATTCTTCGTGTTCTCAGCACGAATATCGATGGCAAGATCAAGGTGATGTTCGCCATGACCGCCATCAAGGGTATTGGTCGGCGCTACGCAAACGTAGTGTTGAAGAAGGCCGATGTCGATCTTGACAAGAGGGCTGGTGAATGCACCGAAGAAGAGGTTAGTAACTCTATTTTATTCCACGTATGTCTTATATTGTATCGAATATGTCCCATTTTTTTTATCACTGCGACTCGGTATCATAAAATGCCAAAATGTTGCTGTATTAACTCATAAACTCTTGCTTTGCTTAAAACTGCCTGCTTGAGGTTATTATAGTCTACTAACTTTCCCACGATTTGACAAAGTATCGTTACTGATTATATTTGAAGTAACAAATTGATGATAATACCAAAATGATGATCCTAATTCTTTGATAGGAATTGCCGACTGATACAAATCTGAAGCTAAATTCGATCTGATTGGACAATCAAACCTTTCATTTTTGCAAGTTTCGTATTATTAATTCTGTTTTTTATATGTATTCTGATGAAATATGTTTTCTTGTAGGTGGACAAGATCATCACTGTGATGTCTAACCCCCGTATTTACAAGATCCCCGATTGGTTCCTTAACAGGCAAAAGGATATTGTTGATGGCAAATACACACAGGTATTTTACTGAATTTTTTTTGTAAACCATTGATTTCTACAAAATCACAGCTCTGGAAAATAATATCCTACTTTTAGCTTGCAAGATTAGCCCCATTATTTAGAAGTACATGATTTTGAATTTTATAATTATAGCCTTGGGTTGTGCTCACTCTTATTAAATTGAGAACATTCAGGTTAAATATTTACAAAATAGGGACACGCTTATGCACTCTTTATTTCGTAAACACTTAATATCAGTTAGATAATAATGGGAAGTAAGTATTTCAGTTTCCGGAATTGGAAAATAATGAATTTTAATAGTTACTTCGTTAAAGTTAAAACCGATTATTCACTTGGCGGCCATTGTCATTGATGTCAAAGTTTTAAGGTTAGTTTTTTCTTCTCTTATTTAATCCAAAATATTAACCTATGACCCTAAAATATGTTTAGTTTGGGTTTAATAAAGAAGAAAAAAAAACTAGCCTGAAAAACTATTTTAATATTATTATGTCAAAACATAGCGTGACAAAAAGATGTCGAGTTGTCTGTTTTTCTTATAGCTACTAAGCTACTAAAATGCATTTTTTCCATTGCCGGAAACCAATATACCTCTAACTGATGGTGTTTTTTTTTTTAAATAAAAAGTGCATATCAAGCGTGTCCCTATTTTGTAAATATTTACCATATTCAGTAGTTTGTTTTTCAAATTATGCATGTATGTGCAATGAAGTCAGCAATGATCTAGCATGTAGCCCTTCGTGCTGTATCAGGAATACCAACAAAATAAAATGACAGTGATTTCATATGACAAAAACGAATTTTCATTTTACTTAGTTGAAATTTAGCAGTATTTTCCATGGCCCCGAATGCAAATAGTTGTCTTTTATAGTAATTAAGGTGAATCTAAATAATTTTCTAAAAAATATATTATAAATGTTTCTAGTGAGTTTTGTCGAAAGTTTACCGAATTTTATAATTGTAATCTTGAGTTGTGCTCACTCTCAATCAATTGGTATAAATGTAAATTAGTAGAAAGTATAAATGTCAGTATTTTGCATATCCTTTGGAACACAAAGGTGCCAAATCACTGGGGGTGTACTACTATTCAAGAGAGCAATTTTAAACTTTGAGCATGCACAGTGGTTGTGGACATGGTTCTGTTGTTTTCTTTGATTATTGTAGAATTGGTATAAAATATGAACTTGAGACAAGTGTGTCTTAAAAATTGGTGGACTTAAAACTTGTGATACAAAGGTTCGATTTATTTATAAGTTAGCGCACACATCACAAACTATGGCGTCAGTTGTGGCCATGTACACCAATTTGGGTCCATAGGAAAACTAAAAGTGTGAAGACTTACTCGGCTTCACTGTGGTCTCTGCTCTCGCTGCCAATAACTGCCAATAAATATGACCTCATGCTTGCAAGAAAGTTTTAAACAACTGTTTTGTTAAATTGTACAAAGTAGGATCTTTTCAGTTCTAGATTAATCCAATCTTTCCCTGTCCATTTACCATTGCATATGTTTACATTATAGCTTAGAAATGACTCCCTTGTATCTGTCTATGCCCGGTGTAATGATTGTGTGTGTCCGTTTACTAACAATTTGTGCAGCATGTGGCCTGCTGGATACATCTTATCCTGCAGACTGGTTAGCTTGCCCTAGATCAACGAGAGTTGGCTTGTAAGTGTCGCACAATGCCCCTATCCCACTGTGAAGTGGTGCCTCGCGGCCCCCTCCCATCGAGGGGCAGATCTCGGTCTGGCCATGGAGCAAAGGGGTCAGTGTGTGATGTGAAGCTAGTTCTCGACAATATTACTAACAAAACAACCACTGGATATTTCCACAAGAAACGTTTCAGTGATGTATTATTTTATGTTGTGAATCTGTCCCAGTCTGTAATTTTATGTTTAAAAATTTTTGCTTACTTCCCTGCAACCAATGTTATGTTCTATTCTATTTACTGTTTGTGTCATTTAACCTAACTTATTTATGTATTATTTTATCCATGAGATTAGTTGATAACGTGTTTACAATTGTTGTGTAGCTCACCTCATCCGCGCTCGACTCCAAGATGCGTGAAGATCTGGAGAGGCTGAAGAAGATCCGCGCCCACAGAGGCATCCGTCACTACTGGGGTCTGCGTGTGCGAGGTCAGCACACCAAGACCACCGGCAGGAGAGGAAGAACCGTCGGTGTCTCCAAGAAGAAGTAAACTACAATATTTGTACGATAAATTAAGGAAAATACAAAAAAAAAAATTCACCATACTAAAATTCTTCTTATTTAACTGAAGTATTCCAATTCCTTGTTCTGCAAAGATTCTCTGAAGCTTTGGAGAATTCTCCAGTGGTTTAACTTAGAGATCATATCTTTGTTTCGGTTTGTGGTCCTGTACTGAACATCTGAATGGCGTGCCTTCTCCAATGTTATTTTGGTGAAGGTATTATTACTTTTATCCTTTGATGTGAAAACATATGCCCACTCGAGTATAGGTTATTAATTTGTTTGATTTCCATCAAAATGCAAGAGTAAATTTTCATTGTATCGACTGTCCCGAAGAACTGTCGGATCTGCTAAAAATTGAAAATTGTTTTATTGACTTATTTTTTCGATTTAATATTCTGTATTTTCAGAATTTTTAATGAAATGCAAAATATTAAAACAACACTTTATTCTCAAAAATAGTAAAAATGCAGAAACGAAAGTTTAAACGGCTACTCGCACATGGGTTCACATTTTTGCAAGGAACAAGATAAACCTAAAATTGAGTTTCAAAACCTCCTTATCCTGACCAAAAACTATGTTAAAAATGCGAGAAACAAAACCTATATCAAGAAGTTACTATCAAAACCCGCTATATCGGAATTCAACCAATCACAAGCAGTTATTTTGCCAAGATGGTGGGTTTAGAAATTTGCGCTTTAGGTCAGTTTAGTTTCAAAAGCCTCTAAATCACGAAGTGAGTACCAAAATCCGCCATATATCCATTTTATTTATTGAAATTACTTAAATATTGCTAGACATACATTGAAAAATGAACACTTTTCGAATTTATATTTCTCAGATTCATTATACTAAAAATTAAAATGCAATTATTTATTCACACTAAAGAAGTGACAGTTTTGTGTGGTTTTCTCAAAATCAGTGAAAGTTGATATAGCGGATATAGAAATTAAATTACTCATATCTGAAGGTATGACCACACCCACAAATATTTACATACAACCCTCATGTACAACAAGCATTACTGTTAACTGTTGCTACTAGCGATGTGCAGGTTCAGCTAGAGTGTGCTCTTGAACTCAGGTTCTTCGCAGAAAGCGGATCCTGCTCCTACTCAAACCCAAACCCGGAAGATGATCTGAGGGAAATTATATTCTAAATAAATAATATAAATCCACTCCTAAGTGATTGATGTTTAGTCATTTCTCTATGCCTCGCAAGGCCTGACAGCGGCAGCCAGGTGGCTACTGGCACTACAGCGTGAAGTACGGAGCAACAATCATACATCACTTCATTTGGGTTCTAAATTCACTTACCTTGATCTGAGATATGTGTCAAAGTTTGCAAAGATGATTTCTCATAATCTATGACATGGGTCGGCAACCTTTTGTTGTAAAAGGGCCAAAAATTGTATGTGGGGATTAGTGCGGGCCGCACTTAGGCCACATGTCATTAAGTATACATGATATTTGGTGACTTAGAGGAGTGTCCGAGTTCATGGGGTGAGGTATATTCAGATCTTGGCGGCGGATGCATCTGCCCATCTGCTGCGTGGCGGGCCGGATCGAGAGACTGGTTGAGGGAGGTCTTTTGATGTTTCCAGCCGGACTCTCGACTCATCGCCTTGCACATCGCATCACTCCTGGACACACTGACACCCAGATTTCTACCCACTTTTTCCTTCCAGAACTTCCAATCCTTTCCTCCCTTAAAATGATCCTCCACACGGCTTCCCCTAACATAAGCCCTGAAGAAATCATTTTCCTCAGGGCCTCCTGTGTGGAGCTTTTGTAAAAAAAACAAATATTTGTACAAATATTTTAGTTTTAATATTAGCGCTTATAAGTAGAGTCGGTAGTTTTGCTTCTAAATGTGAACCCGATAACCGAGAACACTGTTTGTTTTCTCGACAATTCAGAATTGAAAAGCTTGCTCACAAATTTATGTACTACCAGACGTAGTAATTATTTGTTCAGCAAACCATTTTAACTCCTTGTAGTCTTCAGAAGGCAACCCCCCGTAGTAATCCACCTTGTAAGTTTTACTTTAAAAGCCATTTTAAGTGGTATCACTTTGCAAACCTACCGCGTTGATTTGCTAATCGCTCCCCTTTCGCTCCTTTTTTCGCTCCCTTTCACTCCGTTGTGTATGATATTGTCCGTCACGTGCGTTGCGGCGAGAATCTTGCGGGCCACACCAAGACGCCTCGCGGGCCGCAGGTTGCCGACCCATGATCTATGAGATTGAATCTTGTGTAAAGTATTTTAATTGAACATATTTTAAAGGAAAATATTTAAATAAGACGTAAACATACCTTTGTAGAACATACCTAAACATGCAAATAGAACCATATGCAACCAGCATAATAATTCATTGCATAAGGTTCTAATTACGTTACTTCGTATTTACTTTTTTCCCATTAAAATACGATAAACTAAAAATGTTAAATAGATTACGAAAATTTGTGTTAGCAAATTTTGAAACCTTAAAACATGGTAAGGCAAAGTTAGAACCTATCCAACCAAAGTGGTGAACCATAATGCACCTCGTAATAACAATCAACTGTCGGATACAAACAAAAGAAAATGTAAGTGATTTACCAGAGTGATCGCCAACCTAGGGGGATCTGATAGGGCACACGGAGAAGAAGAAGAAGTGATGTTAAAATTTTGTCATACATATATCTACAAAAATACAACACAGATGGTTATTATTCTGGGTATAGAATTATATTCTGGTTTTATTATGGGTATAGAAATCAATGACGTTACAATGTACTGCAGACACGGGGTAGAAATCTCCAAGTGGGAACCCTCAAGTAAAGCATTTGCACTAATCTCGATTTCTAGTACTTTAGTACTAAACTGTCACTTGTCGAGTAAGGTTGTGTCTTACCAGTAGGTAAATTGCAATTAAAAAGCGCCAAAATGCCCTCCTGTAGGATGAGAAATTGTTTCCGTTACACGGCAAACAGTAGTAAAAGTGAAGAAATAACATTTCATTTATAAGTACACGCAGATTACTTATTATTATCGATTATTATAAACAATACATTGGAGGGGACTCACCACTTTCCAACGACTGTGTGAGGAAACTGATTGTTTAACCTCCTTAGCCGCACACGTCAGGACAATTTTGTTTGTAAAAAGGAAGCTACATTTATTTTTAAACGAGTCTAGACCCTCCAATGTCCCTGCATCCATGATTGTTAGTAAGAGGGAAAAATATATGCGTACCTACATTTGCAGTAATTAACAAGATAAAGACACATCATAGATATGTTCGCCTGTTAGTTCGGCATCTAGTTAGAGTGAAATAAAAAGAAAATATTTACAGGTGTAAGTATGATTAAAACCAAAGAAAATATTTAAAAAGAAAGATATCGGGGGCAGTTTATCCCACTATTGTGGGGCAGTCCCGGCGAGAATGAGCGATATAAACAATACAATTAATTTTCATGTTTCCTGCCTGATGATACTATACGTCATTAGAAAAAAATACACAAACACATTCTTTGATTGTCTTATGGTATGGCCACACTGAGGCCAACTTCCAACTACAAACATTCAGATGATTGTGTAGAGGGGTAGTTCGTGTGTTGGAAGTTCGAGTTGAAAGGTTGGCTTCGGTGTGGAAGTAGCATATCTTTTTTATGCTTGAATAACTTTTGAATTAAGAAATTACTGAAAACAAAAGAGTGTTGCTTACCTGCCACTTTATATTGTGAGTCTACTTTATAGGCGAGTCTATTTATATAATGTCATTGGTTATCTATCCAAATGAAGTGACGCATTGTCTGACTCCTACAGACTTGAGCCAGCTATTTATTATTCAGTGTAAAAAGTAATAAAAGAATACAAACAATCCAACAATTAATTTATTGTCAGTATTCATAAAGGGGTACATTTTATTTGTGGTTATTCGTACTAACCATTCATTAAGAGCAATTTAATATTGCGCACTACTGATTCAGATCACTGGTGCTCGATACATACAACATTTTTACCTCTACACATTCAGTATAATTTCTTAACAGCTTTCTAGTCATTAAGTCTTAATTGACAGATTAATAATTGATTTAATACACAAAGTCTCAGTAATAATTAATCTGGTAACGAATATTACTTCACATAACTAGTGTAACAATTTTTTGACAAATTGAAATGCCATTTTTCAATATTTAACAGTTCAATATTCAGTGAACAGAAGTAGCATGAGAAGTATGATATTTTATATTAAAAATGACGAGGGTAATTTCAGACATCAAATCCTCAGAAACAGTTTAATATATGTATTGATGCTGGTAAGGAAAAATGGCTAAAGCACCTTACAGCTGACATCAAAGATGAACCTATACAAAAAGCTATTTTGTTTGTTTATGTACGTTCATCTATGTCACGGCTGTATGGAGCTTTAGTCATTTTTCTTTTCCAGCGCCGATATATTATCGATATGTTCGCAAACACTTCAACAGGTGCGTCATATTATATTGCAGAATTTGAAAAAAACTCAATGACAGTTTAAAAAGTGCTGTCAAAGGTCAAACAATGGCGACACTTGTAGTCACCATCATTGATTAGAAGAAAACAGTGTGTTAACATAATTATTATGGCTCTGGTAAATGAGCAACTTTTTACGACAATTTCTTGCCGGCAAGGTACTTCTGTCAATATTGTCGTGCATTGCCTATTATTGTTGACATATTGCCCTGTCTTAATCTTGTATTTGCTCGGCTACCATTATAAGATTTGTACACGGTTGACATTTGTCACATAGAGAATGGATCGTTTCTATAACTCTGAGTTTCCTCCCTCCTACAACATGGGTTTTGAAGAGACCCACGTTCACTCCTTCCTCTCCTCAAAAAGATCCTTCAAACACCATCCCCAAAGATTACACGGGCCCTGAGGGAAATTATTTTCCTTGGGACCTCCTGTATGGACTTTGTTAAAAATAAATTAACAAAATTGCCGGGCAAAATATATTTTCTTCTCTGTTACATATTATGTGCATCTCTATTCGTCGCCTATCTGCTCTACAAAACTGTTATTGTTTCAAACATGATTAACTCTCGACAGGCCAAGATGAAAAACTAACGTCGGTAACCATGTGGATCGGCCAATGACCCCATACATTTTTCTATTTATTTTGTGGGGATGTTGACCGCATTCCCTCTCCCCTCCCCAGACTAAAAATATATTTAATTTATTTAAGCAGATGTAAGAAGGATAGTAATTTTGGGTACTACTTTCGGCCCTAGTTGGCTGCAGGAGAGTTAATAAATAATTTTGCGATGTTTTTTCAAGTTATACAAATTTGGTGGAGTTGTTGTGTTGTGAATTTGAGGCATAAATTATGGCAATCTTGACGGGACACGACAATATTGACGGCCTATACCTTGCCCTGTAAGACTATCGACGGCCAAAACTATTGTTCGGCAATAGGTAGGCAATGGTATCTTGCTCGTTTACCAGCCACCTTTAGGGATTTAAATATTTATTGAACCAAAACATTCATTTATTATAAGTAAAAGTATTATCATAATATAATAATTTATAGTAAAATTGTTGAGAGTTTCATTCAAAAAATGAAAGCGCATGATATGCATTGTAACATTTTGAATAAGGGATATAATATCAATAAAGTTTTTCAAAAATCGTAAAAGCGAGCGATTTTCTATAAGAAATCGAGCTATTATATATGTGTACAATATAACTAGGTTTTAGCAATAATTATTGCAGTGAGATTGACTATATATAATATAGTAATAGGAAATTAGTATTTCGTCCTAATTATTTTAGTAAAATATTGCAATAAGAATCATAAGAATAATAATATAACATATTTGAAGGGCAATACACACTAAAATCTTAACAGAAAATTATTGATAAATGCTCAAACACGAATATATTGTCATCATTTCAACACGCATTATTATCTTTGTTAGCCTAATGTACATAATAATTAAAATTGTTGATCAATTGACTATCTTCAATATACTAAAATTTTATCATCACATTTAGTCATTATGGTGCTCCATCTAATAAAAGTAAATTTAAAAAATATAATTAATAAATACAAGCTCTCTATCTTTCAAACACGTTGATAAAACCACTTTGGAATAAAATATTCATATTAAAAATACACATAACAATGGGAATGAAATATTAATCTAAAATATGAGCAAATATTGGAAATAGGTAGGTAACCAAAATAAAGACAAGCAGACTTTTCAAATGTCTTAAATTGATGGATATACCTGTTGTATGTTATATTATTCTAAAATTCGACTGCTCCGAACTATGTTTTCTTTTTGCTTAAAATAATTCAGATTTAACCTTTTCAATGCAATCTATTCTTTCAGGAGCTCTAGCACAGTGTAATCGATAACTTTACAATATCGGATCGATAGACGTAACTTTCCATAATTTTATATTGACATACCGAGCATGGTTTCACCGTTGACAGCCAGACCAATATTAACCACTTAAGGACCACCCCCGAGTATACTCTTATGTGTGAAAAATCCCCCACCCGAAATAACTCGGGCAATTACTACTAATTTAGTAAAAATGTGTTTTTTTTACAGCTTTTTAATTTTTTTACGATTACTGAAGAGGCTAACAGGGAATAAATAAGAAATCAATGTATGCTGGCAACACTAAAGGTATTTTGTACGAATTGACACTCAAAATGTCAAACGCCAAGCAATTACATAAAAATATTAATAAATTGGCAATGTTTAATTGAAATACATACTAACCTAAATATGCGTTGGGAGTCTGCATTTACTTTTTGACACTAAACAGGAGTTAATCAGGTCTTTAGTCAACCACTTTAGTTTCTCAAAGATCGAACAGAATAAATTGATTGCGTCTTAGATGCCTTATTTAAGTCTATGGTATACAACTTGTCTATGGTATGTCAACTGTCGTATTTCAACCAGTTTAAAACACAAAATGTTGCAAGTATGCATGATTATTTATTAATTTAATGTACGTTTAAAGTTGTATACCACAGATTTGACATTTTGTGAAGTTTCGTATTGATCTAAATACGCATGAATTGTTTAGTTTGCCCAAAATAAGAACCTATTTAAGGTAAAGCTGTTGAGGCAGTATACATGTACAGAATAATTGAATATTTGGGGAAGATGTACATTAATTATTCCACTAACCGCCGCACTTTTAGGCACGGATTATGGAAATTACACTTCATTTCAACAATTACTACAAGAAACACCTATTTACTTACGCAAAATAGGTTTTTAGGTTCCTAATTTGGGCAAACTAAGTAATTCATGCGTATTTAGATTGAAACATTGCAAATGTCAAATCCATGGTACACAACTTTAATAAACATATATTAAATGAATAAAAAATCATGCATACTTGCAGCATATCAATACAAAAGCAGACATATCAGTCCATAGAAAAAGCAACTGCAAGCCATAGACAATCACACAAATTTGACAGTAGATTACGAATGGAATCGAGTCCGTATCCACAAAAGATACAGAATCGCATGGCTGGTTATCATTAGATTCAGCATAACATGTTTTAAATAAATTGAAAATTCGCTCAAAATAAAGTTTGGAGCAGTCCAAGGGATGATAACATTACAACTAGTTCATAAATGGGAACACACAAAAAAAGTTATAAAATAAACAATTCATGAGTAATTCAATTCATTCTTTCTTGAAAAATATCATAACAAAATGAATGCACAATCAAAAGATTTAAAGAGGTGCTTATTGTGAATTGACATCAAAATTGATTTTACAACAAGAACTAATATTAATATGCATACTATCCTTCTAAAGACAACATTACACTCCAAAACATTCAACATATCGTAGACTTGCAGAAAGTTCAAAATCAAGTATTTATTTAGGATGCTGACAATAGTATTTATTGCAAAAATGGAGGTAATATTGTCAAACAGTTAGGAATGTATATTTTCCAAATACAGAAAATGTAACCATTTTTATGTGAGTTTTTAAACATAAACCCTCTACCAATATTTTGGTTTAATTTTTAATCTATAATGCACCATTACAACTACGAAAGCATTTGCAATCACACTATGTTTTTTTTCATATGTTATAATTTTTCAATATAGTTACATGCTAGTATTCGTGCTTGTAAAATCGCAATAAAAAATAATATCATCCTACCTGTTGAATTATTTAGTAGGTTAATTTTGATTTTTAATTTTCATGTCGTCCATACAACCGTAATAATAAGCCACCACATATGCAAAAATGCTTTTTTATTATTTTTCTAGTGTATTGGTGGTAACACGTCGTCTGGCAAAATATATTGTTTGATCTCTGCTTTTACTTTTAACGTACGTGTGTTATCCCGCTTGGGTTAAAATTGCTTAATTGCAATAAGCGATATTATGTACGATACGACACATTACGTGAACGCATTCTTTAGATTTTACTTAATATTTCTAAGGTTATGTCGGAAGCCACAATATTTGTATTTATTATTTGTAAAGTTATGCTGTTTTTTCATTCTCGTGTAAAATTTATATTTTGTGACTTACCATATATTACGGTTGCATGAACGATGTGATTTAAAACAATAATCACCTGCAGATTTTCATGCACTCCTGATTGGTTTTTCAATTTTATATAAAGATCACAACGTATGAACGTATATACAAATAATTAATTCCCTCTTAATTACAGCAAGCAAATTGAAATATTGTGCTATTCTCTAAATTGCGTTTTGGCTAACAATATTTCCGATTATGATATAGATCGTAAATATTATTTAAATAATGAGCGGTGTTATGTAACATGCCGTTTTAATGGATGAAATAAAAATAATTTCTATAATATCAAAACAGAACATTAAAATATAAGAACACAATGAGATATGAGATTCAAAAGCAATTAAATTATGATTGGAGCAGTTCAAGGAATGATTTGGGAACTCGCCCACGCTGGAGTCCTCTCTCCCCGACCATATACTCGGCATCAGGGAGCATGCACTCCCAAACAGAAATTATCTGAAATTTAAAAAAAACAAATAACAGAAAAATTCATACTGCGGAAACACCTACTGAAAAATATTCACTTACACTAGGTAGGTACCTACCCATTTTTTTTTATATGGCTGAATAAGACAACATTCATTAGGCAGCAAAAAAAAATTCTTCACCAGCTTTCAAACCATATTCATATTTCGGAGGGCATTTCACTTTTAGTATGGTTATGTTCTGAACTTCTGTATGAAACACTGCTCTAAAGATCTAAACTTATTTTTACAAACTCTTGCTCACGGGAAATTCAGTGTCATCTAGTCTTAAAAATTCTTTTACCTTCATCTTTAAAAGAAAAAAGTTGTGTAGGCCCCTTGGGGACTACCTACTACAACTATTTATATTCTTGAGTATTTGCTTCTACTATACTGCATCATAAGCAAAAAGACCGCTAGGAATTCACTATGTAGTCACATTCTGATATATGAGATCTTTCACCCATTATGTAATATGATAAAAAGTACATTGAAATGTGATTTTTGCAAATTTCTAGCTGCCTTTTTGCTTATGACAGCAATATAGCAGGTTCGTCTAAAAGGTAGATTTTTTAAACATTTTCTGCTCAATAATTGCTCCCTTATGCCTTCTGTTGAAAATGGGGCAAAGTCAGGTAGTACTAGTACATAGTTGGATAAATTTAAGTTGTTTAATATTACCTCGTTTGCGAACAGAGTGAGTTCTGTAGAGTCTTTGGCATCATAATCATAGATAACTCTTGCTTTCTGTGAGCGGGGCGAACCCGGAGGGCTGTCGGGAATCTCCGACACATTGACGGCGGCGTACGGCTGTGGGCCTCCCAACCTGCGGCAACCACCAACCATCATCTCATTCAAATTAATACAACGTCTCAACTATTTTACAAACACTGACCTGACAATAAAAATAATATACATAGAACATTGTAACGGTCTAGTATAGCATTGAGAACTACACAGATGTCTCTTACTTCTACTCTAATCAGGCTTGTGAACTTTATCATATTAGAAAATGATGGTGCATCTAGTTCAAAGCTTCAATAATGTAACAAAATTATGAAGCGCCATTTTAACTGCTTCAAATTGAATTTTAAAAGCGTTTTTACACTTGTTAATGATGTCATAATAATTATATGGTTAGTAATGACATTACAAAACATATAGACATGTTGTAGAGATATCAAAGTGGCAAGCAAAAGTTGAGGTAATTGTCATACTTTTGATTTAGTAGTTTTAGTACTAAACTGTCACACGTTACGTAAGGTTGTGTGCTACCTCTAACCAAATTGCAAGTTTCACTTCACCCACATTGGTTAAATTGAGCTAACATACTCCCAAATAGGAAATCCCTTCACCCAAAATAATTGTTACTTATAAATAATACATACACATGCAAGGTTAATACATCACCACCAATACATATTAGGTCACTATAACCTCAAAACAATTACTTCATCAAACACAGCTAACTTATTTTGTGGCATCATTTTAATTCAAAATTAATAGAATACTTAATTTTAACCACATTTATTATTTAAAAAACCAACATTTTTCGTAAGCAACGCTTACTTCTTACAGGATTACTTAAAACTAAACCCTGATGAAGTAACCATTGCTTACGAAACATATTGGTTTTTTAAACAATAAACATGATTAAAACTAAGTATTCTGTTAATTTTTAATCAAAAGAATTAAATAAATAATACAGAAATATTTTTAAGCATAAATAATAATAAAGAAAACTTCTTTTATTTTGAACCAGATCCCTCCTAATAAAAATAAATCTTATCTTTCAAGGCAACTTCACTCCTAATATAAATTATTTTTGTAGCCTTAGTTTACTTTAGCTCAAAAAAACATTATTATTGTATCGTTAAGATAGAATTAATAATTTAGTGATACAGGAAAAGGGTTTTATTAAAAATAGTAAACAAAAATTGAATAGAAGCAATAAAAATGCCAGATTTTCAACAGTATATAAATATGTATTTTATTGAACCATTAAATACAAGAATATTGAGATTCAAGGAATTAATATTAATAAATAATAATATAAAGATTAATGATAGGAAGAGAAATCTTTTGAGTATTATTTAGTTATTTTGTATAATATGATTATAATTCACAACATTTAAATGCTTAAAAAATGTATAATGATACTTTTTACTCTTAAAAATTATAGTACATATAATTTATTCCGTTTCATGACTACATTTTCAACAAGTATAAACTGGTGAATAATATCAAGGCCATGTTTTATTGCAACGCACTCGAGATTAATGTATTGAAGACGTCATTATCCTTCAATTAAATTAGTCTTAAAATTTTCTGAGTATATAAAGGGCTGACTCCTGCGCGAAAAAAACACGAACAATAGCTTAAACAACACCCTCAACATTGAAAGCTTTGAACAATTCGTGTTCAAAAACCCTGTGTTCAAGCTTTACCACAGGCGACGGAAAACATTCATCTCCCGGGCGAAGGGGGAAGGCTGACGGGGCCGGCGGGGGGAAATTTGTTCATATTTTTACAAGAGCCGCGCGATGCGGTCATGTATGGAGAATCAAACTGAACAAGTTTTTTGAGGTTATGCGCAATGAGCGAGCTTAATAATCACTAGTTTAAAATATTATGATACCTAAATACAATATAATAAATTTATTTGATAATAAAATTATAATATTATAACGAATATTAATATAATTGAAGTGGGTGAAGCAGGAAAGCAGACGGGGCCGACGGGGGGGAATAAATTCATATTTTTACAGGAGCCGCACCGAGCGGTTGGTACTGGAAATAAATCTAATGAGATTTGGGGTTATGTCAACCGCGCGAGCCTAATACCTAATTATGACTTTAAATTGTAAATAAATACTGTTAAAATGGATGATTATTTCTTTCGTGAACTCACTTCTAAATAAAGACTATTAATTTATGAATCGGTTTCAGAGACACGGAAGAAATTGACCAATTAAAATAGGTATTCTATTCGTAATCCCTGATAAATAAAATAGGTATTCTATTCAATCCCTAATAAAAAATCAAGGTAGGTAGGTAGTTAGGCCTAAGTTGAAATCTGCGTTTTCTCCTTTATATTTAGTCTACAATCTTATCGCTAAATTTCTTATCAGAACTCGAATTTTGACGTTTGAATTTTGAATGCGTAATTAATTATGCATTCGAATTTCTTAAATAGTAACTTTAGGTCATAATAATCGATATTAGTCGGAAATATTTCCTGATAAATAAACATCTATTAAAATATCTGTGTTTTCTCCCTGATGTAGCATCTCTTATTCATTGGAACGCATTTTAACATTTAAGTAAATGCTAAACGTCAAACGTCAAGTGTTCAGTGCGTACGCGTGGACAGGTGTACCACAGGCCACTGGCAAAATTGTGTGTGACCGCGCGAACTTCACATCAATCTTTCAAACCATGTTTCAACAAATGGAGGAGACGGAAAACAAAGAACGTTTATAGTGTTGTTCAAGCGATTGTTCATGTTTTTTTCGCGCAGGAGTCAGACCTTAATGTTTACTGGCTCGGTTAGAAAAAACACTGAGTTAGCTTAACAGTTAATGAATACATCATAAATATGGAAGAATTTTTCATTTTCAATATTTCAATAGATTTTGCGAAACATAATCACTTTTTTGATGACAAATCATCAAATTATAATAATTAGCAAGGCTTCAAGCTTTGTTAGAATGAATAAATTATATTTTAGAGAATCTATTGAACATGTAGATAATGCAACTAAACATGCGTACATAGAACAGAGAATCAACACACAAATTGTTAATATTTTACATGGCAATTTTTTTTCGAATGAATAAAAGCACTTATATAAATAGGAAAAAAAACTAGGCCAAAAGTTTAAAGTATTATGAAGATATTCTTAAATAGTTAAATACAGATTAAAGTAGTAGATAAATTTATGTCATTTTGAATGAGATCATAGCGAAAAGTAAATTTTACAATAGGTATTATTAGTAAGTTAAATAATATAAATTAGCGGTAACATGCATTAGGTCACGGTGTGGTTAATATGCGGGGTTAGTTGTTGCTGTTAGAAGATTGTTGCATGTCAGTAGCTTCCTGTAAGTCAGTAGCTTGTTGCATGGTGGGTTGTGGATTCCCTTCCAAATCGTAATCTTCACTGTTGATTCGGAGACGAGGTGCATCGACCTCACTGCAAAGGACGTTTCATTTTACTGCATGAATTATTCATTAAGAGCAAACGATTTGGATAACATGTTCAAGATGACTCGGAAGAAAGGAGAGCTAATTTAAAATAAGTAGATATAAACTAGTGCAAAAATTAAATTTGGGTTAAGATTCTGTACAAATACAAGAATTATTTATGCACAACATCGAAAATATAATATATGAAGTGTACATTGAGAGTTTTGTTATTTTACTTAAATTATAATGAATGAGTGCATTGCATTTCCTTCGAAGCTAAACAACAAATTATCATTATCAGTTTTATCGATAAAAATACTTCATTAAGTGCAATGGTATTATTCTTGAACTCGCCATTGTTATCAATTTTTATTAACAGAGCATAAATAAAACATTGTTAATTGAAATTATGTTATTTTCTGTTTGACTCTTGGTGTGCCGATGCTAAATTTTCTCCGTCCGCCAGCTGATTTTATTTTCGTAATAACTTATTTGTTTTTTGCAAAATGATGTTTTCGTAAATTGTACGTCTTACCAGATAATTTGTTTACGTATTTATAAAACTACTTTGCAATCTACCACAAGTAATTTGCCCAGAATAGCTCAGAGACATTAATTTTTTTATTGTGACAATTGGATACGGCGATACTCAAGAGGTTAATGAAGCCCTACAGATTTTTATGTTCAATCATTCATTTTTTAAATATACGGTGTTCTACAGCATTACATTGTGCAATACTAATCGAAGGTAAAATGCGTAGGTACTATAATCCTACTCTGTTTTTAAAAAAACGAAATTAAACACTGATATTAAAATAACCATTCCACATTAAAACATTCATTTGACGTGCAAATAAAGTACCAGGGTAGGCTGAAAAGTAATGCACATATGCTTGTACAGCGCGAACAAAATGACCTCACCAGCGCAATAAGCGCACCAGGTGGAATAAGGAAGTGACATTCCTCCTCTACACGTTTGCGTAAGTTTGAGGTCGTTGAATTCATCCAGTGTATTTTGAAAAGCAGAAGTATGGAGACATGTTTTAGTGTTATGTCAACTCAAGGTAAGTAGCATGCTGTTATTGAATTTTTAACTGCTGAAAAAGTGACTCCTACTGAGATTCATCATCGTTTAAAGGGTATTTATGGTGACAATGCTGTTGATATGTCTAAATCGATGGGTAATAAAATTTCATGATTGTGAGCCTGGAAAAAGCAATATGTAATTGTTGATGAAACACGCAGCGGACGTCCGATCATTGATGCAGATGATAAACGATGTAAACTCGTCCACGATTTGATTCAAAATGACCAGCAAATCACAAAAGCGTCACAAACCATTTTGGAATATTCAAGGAACGTGTCAGCTTCATTATTGAACAATTAGGATACTGTAAAATCTGTGGACGATGGGTATCATGCCGAAAACGAAAACAAACAGTGTCGATTAGAGCCTCTGCAAAACCTGAAGTTTGAACCAATTTCACACTCCTCTCACTGCCCCGATCTTTCGCTTTGCGATTTTCATTTTTTTCCTCTACTCAAGAGCCACCTCAAGGGCAATCATTACACTTTGGACAACGAGGTGAAGGCAACTGTCAAGTCCTGGATTCGAGAAATTTCGGAAGAATTTTTCAGTTACGTAATGAAAAAACTTGTAACACATTGGGAGAAATGCGTTAGCCTTAACGGTGACTATGTTGAAAAGTAAATACATGATTTTGAAGCTTAAGAATCGTACTTTAATGTAATTTTTGCCCGATCTTGCTATTTGTTTTTGTTCGTGTTTTACAAGCATGTGTGCATTACTTTTCAGCCTACGTAACTATGTGGTTTTTAAATATAGTAAAGAAATCACAATTAGTACTAAATTCAACACCATAACCCAAGCATATATATAATATTTTAAACATGTAATAATAGACAAAAAAAAAGTACCTAGTAAAATATAAAAATGTTTTTTGTAAAAATAAATTACTACGACACAAAATCATTTATTCAGTATCATAATTGAACACAGTTGAAATTTAGATCTAATGTTTTTAACCCAATCCTATTAACCAACAAATACTACCAATCCTACATTACAAAGTGCTAATAATGATGGTAACAATTCATTTAAACAGCGAGTTTCGTGATAATTAATAGTAATTATAACGAAATACACTTAATTAACGGTAAACTAACTAACTGAACCCCTTGAAAGTTTTAAACAAAATAAATGTTTCTCCCATATCTATTCTCACAGCTTAAGCAACTCCAAAGCTGCGTGCTCGTCTGCGAACTGTAACCGTAACTGTTACCATTACCAAAAATCATAGTCACGAGCCACGTACAGCTCGCGAGCCGACAGCTGTCAGTTTTTGCTGCAAATCAAAAGGCATTCTAAGCCGGCTCGACGTTACGGTTACAGTGGTGTAGATATCGTGTATATACTAGAGCCTGGTTATTGTATCTGCAATGGTTACAGTTACAGCTCGCAGATAAGTATGCAGATTAAAAAGCACTTGTAAGTATTGCGAGGACGTCTAAAACTTTTAATGAATTCAGTCAATTTACTCTTTTAATTCAAATTTACAGACCGTGGACAACGTCGTTGAAAGAGGGAAGAAAATTGAAGATTTAACCCATGGTTTGGAATTACAGTGAAACGAAACCCTCAAGAAGCTTTGTGGCTTAAGAAGTTTGGTTTTTTTGGTCCCTTGGCCTAATTTTTCCCATGTATAAGGTTTTGCTTAAGAAGTTTGTTTTTTCCGGTCCCTTGGAAAACTTCTTAAGAGGGTTTCACTGTAATCTGATTCGTTAAAATTTGCTCCGTTGATGTATTTCATAGAATTGTTGAAACAGGACTTACATTCTAAATTTATGATTGGTTTAGAGATTGGCCGCATAAATGGAGCATTCTTATTGGCCATTGAAGTGAAAATTCTTGAAGGGTTTAAGTAAAAAAAATTCATTCCGTGTAATTATAACAATTACTGTATTTACAAAAGTGTTTTCGAGAATGCCGGAAATCAATAAATAGTATATACATACCCACAAAATATTACATTATTTGGTATCTATGCAATCTAGATAATTTTTCTGATCGTTTTTTAATAGTAAAATTTTATTGAAGTAACTAAATTTTACCTATTCCATAAGATAGGAGATTTTTTTTTCGATTTTAGTTTTTCATCATAGAATAAAGAAGAAAACTAGTATTGTCTTCCATATAAATTGGAATGGAAACAAATGTTTCACTTAGCCCAATAGCCCAGCGTTGAGCGCTATATCTCACTCACACTCGCCTGACATCGTGTATCTCCATCCCATTTGAATTTTGTAAATGCAGTTTTGTATTTTAAATTTAAGCCTTGATTACGCAAATATTTGGATCACGAAACATGCCCACAAGGCTTTTCTTGTTGTTCTTTATTGTATGGTTTTCACCTATTCATTTCTATGCAAAATTGACTAATTTTATGCATATATCTTGATCTTGCATGGTTAATAAACTATGATAAATGGCTATTTATATCTATCCTATTTTTACATACATATAGCATAAAAATATCCATAGCGATGAGCGCCGCGACTGCCAAACAACCGGTATTTATCAAACGGGCAAACCACGGGTTAAGTCGATTTATATGTTAAGGAAAAATAATAAATAAGTCAATATTTTAATGCTGATCCTTTGGCTGATCTTGGAAATTATATAAAACATCAATGGGTAAAACTTACGCAACGAGATCTTTCTGCAGCTCCTGCAGTATGTGGTGGCACTGTGCGTAGTGACGCACCTGCGTGGCCACCAGCTCATGCAGATGGCGCAAATGGGCGGCCCCGGAGCCGGCGATGCCTTCTAGCAGCAGCTTGGTTATCTCCGCCTGGCGGTCAAACTCCGACTGCGCTACTCTCAAGTCACGCTCTGCCTGAAATACGCCAACAATGCTGTGTTACTTTAGGTCAGTTAAGAGGCGTTATTTATTATATTTGATAGTCTTAGAAGAAATAAACTGATAGAAATGTGTTGTGGACGTGTCTGATGCCCGAAATAAGATAAAATTTACTTTACTTCGAAAAAATACTGTTTAGAACAGAAAATAATCAATTTTATTGACCTGCCTGGGCCCTAAGGCAAAATGTCTTCAATAAAATGATGTTTTTAGTTGTCTTTAAAATTGATTTTAAGATATATCTTCAGTCCATGAGTCTTTTATACATAATTGAAGGAAAAAAGAATTGTCTTTTGCGTTGTTTACTGCGAAAATATACATGTCTTTTGTATTTTTGACAACAAAATATGTCAGTCAAAAGATATGCATTTTGTGTTATTGACAGTCAAAACATACGTTTTTGTGAACAGTTAATGGAATAGTAGTTTGGAGTTGTTGACAGTCCAAACACAAGTATTTTGTATCTTGATTGTCCAATAGTCTAAGAAGGGTTTGTTTGAATCTAAAAGATCTAGATTCGAGAAGTTTAGCAAATTTAGTAGGTCAAGACAGACAATCCAGAATGAAATAAATTTAATGTGTAAGCATGTAGAAAATAAATATAAAAATATAAATCATCAAGACACATAACTGAAAACGGTAAATTTTCAAAATCACTGGACACGTTTAATTAAGTCCAGTGGTTTCGAAAAATTACCCAGAAAATAATGTAGGAAGACAGGATAAACATGTAATAAATCTATATAAATAATATGAAATATTAGATAAAAGAGAGGAAAACAAACAAACACATTCATTTTAATAATATTCAAAGCATCTCTAAAAGCCAGTCATTTTCAAAGCAGCACTTTAATCGGAGTTCAGACATTTCTGTTTACCTGCTCTAACATTAGCTCTGGTGTGATACCATCCTTCTCGTAGCATTAAAACAAAATAGAAATCCATTAGTTTTAATTACAAAAATATTTCACTACAGAATTATGCACCGCATAATTTAAAATTTGAAGACACTTCCGCTACTGCGATTTGTTGAAAATTATTATAGAATCATTTAACGTTTCATACATTACAAAAAAGTATGTTAATGATAATGCATTATCAATATACATACATTCTATAACTTGAAATTTATAAACATTGCTGTTGTTTCGCCACACCCACCTTACATAATGCAAAAATGTAAAAGGACATAACATGTAAAAAGACGTAACATAAGTAATAAATGAGTATAAATGTGTAATCAGTGACATTACAAAACTTATAGACATGTTGTAGAGATATCAAAGCAAGCAAAAGTTGAGGTAATTGTCGCACTTTTGATTTAGTAGTTTTAGTACTAAACTGACACACGTTGCGTGAGGTTGTGTGCTATCTCTATAACCAAATTGCCATCCTTTCGATTCAGTACTAAACTGTCCCATGTAATGACGTTATATAAATAGAATCGCCATAGGCTCACAAACTCAAGATGTAATATGGCAAGTAAGCAACACTCTTTTGTTTTCAGCGATTTTCAATAATTTCTTAATTCAAAAGTTATTCATGTACGATAAAGAAAGACCTTTAAAGAATATGTGCATAGGGACGAAACAAAAGATAGAACGCGGACGGCATTTTCGTATTCAAAATTCAAAAGTTCTGTCGAATACAAGGTCGACTAAAGTAGAAGGCCTGAGCACCAGTCAAATTTTGAGGTGTCAAGTTTTCAAGCTATAATGAACAACGATAGTTTGCAAATAGCTGTGATTGTTATTGTACTTGTTGTTACTCAGCAGTACTATGTATGTTATTTTACCACAAGCATAAAAATAAAGAGTCCTTAGACTATTATAAACAGTAAATTTTACTTAGCGATGGCACTGACTTTGTAATTTGGCTGTTGTGCATCCAGACCTGTACTTAGTAGGCCTTGAATTCTCTAATGACGCATACAATCTTCGGGCGGAAAGCAATTGTATTATTTATAATACTCGACAATAATAAGTGGTTTGCGTGTATTTACAAATGAAATGTTATTCCTTCACTTTTACTACTGTTTGCCGTGTAATCGAAACATTTTCTCATCACACAGGAAGGCATTTTAGCACTTTTTAAATACACTGCTGGTAAGACACGACCTTACTCAATGCACGGCAGTTTAGTACTAAAGTACTAGAAATCGAGTACAGTGCAATTGCCTTGCTTTTGGCTTCCCACTTTGAGATTTCTACCTTGCGTCTACAGTATAAATAAAAAATATAAATTGCATAAATGAGTGCCAAAATGCCCTCGCGTGTGATGAGAAAATGTTCCCATTACACGGCAAACACTAATAATAGGTAAGGAATAAGATTTCATATGTAAATATAGACAAATAACTTATTATTATAAATAATAAAGTTATTTCAATTGCTTCCTCTCTCTATTATGAGCGCCATTAGAGAAAGTGAGATAGCAAACAATCTACTGGCAGTAGGTCGTCTCATAAAATGTTCCATATTCGTCTTAGTTTGAGCAAGTAAGCTTTTTATCTTCTCAACCCTACCGTGACATAGTAATGTAGAGTGTAGTATTTCACGCAACTTTTAAGTGCATAAATGCTGCCCGTTTCTACTTCTATTTCGTTCATACACACAAATTCAATGAATATCTATCTTTGTCGTCAATTAAGAATTTACTGGAAACATAAGTGTGCTTGTTACTTGCCACATTTTATTGGACAATAAAGTGTCTATATGTTTGTAATGTCATTGGGTGTAATAAGAAAATTTAAAAAAAAAACATGACATCTTAACAAATTTTAAAAGACTTTCCCCAAAAAAAAAAAAAAAATACATGATAAAAATAAAATATTTATTGGACAATATAAAAATTATTCTTATTTTTTATCTTAAATCATTATTTTTTAGGTCCATCACTCATTATCATAATATAATATTTAAAATTTTAAACAACAAATTCATTCAGTGGCGCCAGAATTTTTTTCTGATTTGGCTATTTTCCAGAACTTAAAAACACAAACGAAAACCTTTTTATTCTGGAATATTGCAAAATATCAGGAAAAAGTCATGATACAGACAGTTAATGCATTTTTGCGCCATTCCAAGGAATGGAATTGAAACTTCCAAAATTAAACCACTCAAAATTAATTTAACAAATAAAATGATTACAGATTTGTTGTAATTTCATAATTTTAATATTTTTGGGATAAGTCTTCAATTAGGAAACATTTTTACTTCAAACAGTGCTGATGTAGATAAAAGTATGAAGAAAGAGGCATAGAAAAATTATAAAAATAATAATAACATTTGGACTTACAGACTGTTGGCCAATCATACTGCGAGCTTTGCGCACTCTGTTTTTGCACGCATCCAGATCAAGTCTGAAAATATTAAGCAAAAAATAATGTCATCTGCCTGTCAATAATTTTTAGTAATCTTTCAAATCCCGTCCAACTCTTTCTTCTGTGTAACGTAAAAATGAATTTCGACAATAATTTTTGTTAAAAAATCTAAACATGGACGCAAAAGGCTAATTTTCACAGGATATTATTAAAAAGTGAGACTAACAATCAAATGTTCAAGCAAATTAATTTATATAGTTAAGGTAGAGCCTCGATAATCCGTAACTGCCACCGACCTTTTTCTTCTCATACCGAGGCCGCTGACGCTATGTTTTTCTGTAGTCAAATAATGTCAAGAAAATTCCCCATTCACAAGCTATATCAGCGCTGAACACTTGGACTGAACTGGGCTTACCAAAATGATCTGTCATCCGAAAAGATGTTGCTGCGTAAATTGAGGAATAAAAGCTTGTTCACACATAGCTATAAAATTGCGAGCAGATATCTGTTGAACCGCGAGCGCTTATTTTTTGTACTTTCGCATGACGCTATCAAATATTTCTTCCTGTCTAGGCGGCTCCGTAATTACAATGATCCCCTCTCCTGTTTTCGTCGGAGAGGGGTGCGCTTAACTTTTCGCATATCGCCTCTGGAGCGGTTCCGTCGTAAGATGTGTATTGTCTATGGTTGTTCTGTGCTTAAACCGCTTAGGTGTGAACGGTCTGAATGGATTGTATGGAGAGTGTTATTTGGCATGCGATGATCTTTTATATTTTATAGCTGTGTGAACGAGCTCTAAAGCTTTTTCTTGGTGAATAAACATAAAAAGTAGATCAGTTTATGACGTGTAAATGTGTTTTGTGATTTAGAAGTAATTAAATATAATTTTCCTAAGCAAACATTTAATTTTTCCATCTTACATACTATAATCTGAACGCTTTGCGAGTCTGAGGAGGTGTTGTTTTTCATTAGTTCAGATTATCAAGTTCTACTGTAGTTGCAGAAATCAAATGTTAAATATTATGTGGTGACCCGGCTGTTGATCCGCTGACAATTATTGGCCCTCCGAAATGATATTTACTATAAAACTATAATTTTTTGTACATTATTTACTAATTTCAGGGACTTCAAAAATACCTTTAATAATAAGTTGGTATGAATATCAAACGAATTTATATAGTGTTGATTTTTTTGTATTTATGCGCAGTTATATACAGTATACAGACAAGTAGTTTTTTTCCTTGATGCATTTGAATGAAAATATGTTTTATACTTTTGTTATTCGGTGGTACATTGTCTCTGCACACCCCGTCGGGGTCATATAGTTATATTTTGTGTAAGTAGGTAAACCATATTTTTATTGACTGCATATTGTATATAAGTACGCCGGGTGGCCCAACTGTTGGCAGATCAGCATTATGTACATGAAATGAGTTCATTATTTGTTAAAGAGAAAGACAAACATTCCCAGGTTACTAATGATCTGTAAATATTTGAAAACTTCCTACTACCATCTTTTAAAGTGAAAATGTGATTTGTGCAATGATTAAGGACTTAGTAAGGAAGGGGACTAGTACGAAACCTGAGTGGAACCACGACCCAATTGCTATTGACCAGTTTATTTGTCGAAATCGGTTATACAAGGTGGCGCAAAATTAATCACCCTATCGGAAGATGTTATAATTTTAGCAAATGGCGTCATACGTCAATCATATTTGACATTTGTGACCTAGACAGTTGCAGAATACAAACAGACAAGCAATGGAGCGCTATACTCTGCAAGAGCGTGGAATAATTGTGGATTAATTGCCATCCCCAATCTCAACAACGAAGAGGACGATTTTGTGTTGAAAGTCATCATGAGCGACGAGGTGCATTTCCACTTAAGCGGTTATATCAATAAGCACAACCTTCGTTTCTGGGGTACTGAAAATCCGCGTGTGATGCACCAAGAGCCATTACATCCACTCAAAGCCACTTTGTGGTGCGGCGTTCACGCGGGAGGAGTGATTGGGCTGTATTTTTTGGAGGACGCAATTTGCAATATGGTCACTCTTACTGGCGAACGCTAAGGGCCATAATAAACGACTTCTTACTACCGGAATTGGATGAGCGGGGTTTGGTGAACATGTGGTTTTAACAAGACGGTGCAACCGCACACACAGCACGAACCACAATGGATATTGTGAAGGAAGCGTTTCCTGGTCGTGTAATCTCCCGTTTTGGTGAATTGCATGGCCAGCAACAACGCCCGATTGAACCATCCCTGACTTGTTTCTTCGGGGCTAGTTGAAGTCGCGGGTTTATGCCAACGCGCCTCAGACAATCGCAGCTCTGAAGGAGAATATTCAACAGGAATGCGAACAGTTATCACCAGAAATTTTGCAGAAAGTCACGGAAAATGCGATAAAACGGACACAAATGTGTATCAACACTGGCGGCAGCCACTTGACGGATATCATCTTTTCCAGAAAAAATTGTAAAGATCCAAATAAAGATTTCCACCACTCAAAATCTTTTTTTTTTTTTTATTTAGTAGAAAGTTATTCAAAAACAAAGTTGGATGATTAATTTTGCGCCACCCTGTATTATATTATGTCTGCAGTAATTTCAAAATTTATATTGAACCAAACATTAATGCATAAATATTGATTATTGTTAAAACATTGTTCATTCACTAGGAATGCAATAATATTCAACAAAGTTCCTACATTCACATACATAAAATTGTAACTGCAGAATACCAATCAGTTAACAGCATTAAAAAATAATATCCCTTGTTATAGTAGCAAGTTATTGTTATGGCATACTTAGGCTTCCTGTTTTGAAATTGATTATCCATTAATCCACGTTAAGTACGAGTTATTAGGCCTTCAAATTATCAATATTATAATAATTGCAGCTTTTAATAATAATAAAACATAAAAGGACAGTTCTACAAAAGTCCGTCAACAAAAAGTAGGTGTGCAGAATTTTATGTTATAAATCTGCCAAAAACTTGTATTATTAGCTCCCTCATGTTACTATGAACTATCCACAATTTTATGTTATAAATCTGCCAAAAACCTGTGTTAATAGTTCCCTTGTGTTTGTTTTAATAATTACCCCAGGAACTATAATTTTATGTTATAAATCTGCCAAAAACTCGTATTAGTCACAGTGCTTTTTTTTATAAGTTTTTATTCTAGAAAAAAGAAAATTACATATTTAAAATGAACATTAAGTCAATAAAATGTTCAGTAATACATATTGTCTCTCAAATAAGAGTAGAAAATATAAAAAAAGTAACCACAAAATTTGTAGGCTGGCAACACCAATTTACCTGTCAAATATTCTTTTAAAGTGCAATGACACTGAAAATACAGAACACTGTGCATACATTTAAATAACATTTTTTGTTCTTAAAAAAAAATTAAATCGAAGAAGCACTGTTGTTAAGGTACCTCCTTAATTATATAAATTTGATTGTATTGTGTTTTACAAAGTGATTGACTTTCAATTAATTTAAAATAAATTTGAATTTAACAGTAGGTAGAAAGGAAGAATCATTAATGGTGAGTTTAGTTACACTACTTTTAGATCTGAATAGGTTAAATATATTCAGATCTAAAAGATCTGAATATATTTTATATTATATTCTATCTAGAGGCATGATCTAAAGCCCAGGCAATGCTAGGTACTTAAGCTAATAAAATGTGAGCAATTTCTAAAGTGTGCTTTATATTTTATTACAATATCGTTATTCTTCATTATGTTAACACAAAATTGCAAAGGTATAATAATAATATACCTATATGCAATTCTAATTTTGAGATCTGAGATCAGTGGGTATCTATATTGAAATGAAAAAATATTTTTTTCACTTTTATGCCTTTATAATTTTTAATAAAAATGTAGGTTACACAGCTTTAGATTACCACCATGATTATATTTTTAGTATTGCCATTTGAACAACGGTGGCATCCTCCTATGTTTTCCACTCTTATTTGACAAACTGTACCCCTTCACAGATCACAACTTTTCATACACACAAATACACTTGTACGTGCGCAAACGTATCCCTTCACAAATCACCACTTATCATACCTACAAATACACTAATACGCACACAAACACTTATACTCTATGCACGTCACCCGGTAATGACTAAATATACCTTCCACAAATAAGGCATTACAGAGAAACATGAAACATGAAAAGTCACAGAAAAATTAAATTTAAGTAACAAATGTACATTTAATAAAACTCTTCAAAAAACAAAATGCCTAGAAATTGTTACATAGTTAATGCCCAAGAAATGCAAAGAAACATGAAATATTTAAATACTATGAAATATTTAATAAATAAATAAAGACTACAATTCGGAATCCAAAGTTTGCTTGAAATGGCATTAATCATATTTGGTGACAAGATCAGGATAGTCAGATACCTCCCAACACTCCGCTTTCCTTCGTCTTCCCTATATCCTTCCATTCCCCACTCATTCATTGTAAGGACAATACCCAAATTAGGGATGCTATAGACCCCTGACTTTAGGCAGTTTGGAAAAAGCAATGATTGAAAACTAGATCTGAAAAGCGGGCTTCTATAAATCTCCCTCTTTCCCTACTCCATCATCTCAGTAAAACCCCAATGTTGAGTGTGTCATCATCTCACTGGCCTGGGTTTATCTAAACTCGATTAAATGTAATATGTATTCATAAAACAAAGCTCAATAAAGAAGAAAAAAATATTTCCCTGCCTACCTCAAACTTCGCTAAAATGTCTAGGCCCTAATGTGTCCCAATTAAGTGGAATCGATTATACCTTTATGACTTGATTTCTCAGAAAGTATAAACTGACCGTTTGCTCTCGAGGACACCCCTCTCCTTGAAAACAGTCTTCATCTCTCCATCCAGAAACTTGCGTAGAGGCTGTATGTAGCACAGGCCCGCTGTGCCGATCATGTCCCTCTCGCACTGACCCAGCTTCTGCTGGTAGGCCCCCACCTTAATCAGGGCACTCCCGTATGGAGTTCCTGAACCAAATTCATTGCCAGCCTAAAAACAAATAATTGTCAGTCACAATCCAAAAGAAAAACCATTTATTACTAATATTACGTTTTAATCTGTCACAGAATATATTTTCGTTGTGTAAAGATGTTATAAGATAGGAAGGAGAGAAACTGGGTTTTGAAGTGAACTTTGTCGTAGGAGGGAAGAAAGATGATTAGAGCTTGAAGCCGCTTAGTGACTTATATGGGTGCTTAGAAACAGGGGACTTACAGTCCATAGTGTCCCGAGAAAAGAAAAAGATAATTAACACATTTTACCCTGCACTGTACGCCCCTGCAAATAACTTACCAGGGGTAAATGGGCAGATTTATTTTCTCTAAAGTTACATAACACGAAAAATTATAAATAAATATTACATTTGAATCTTAATGCACTTATGAAAATTCTTGAAGCAAGCAAAGCATTATTCTTTTTAGCAGGCAAATACCGGAAAATAGTGAAGTAATAAGATGTAGATCGTAGACAAACCTCAATCATATCCAAGCCTAGATATTCCAGATTACTCAATCTATTTGGTTTCTTCTTCTCAATCTTTTCAAATATAAAGTCTTCTACCCTGTTTCCAGGATTTGGTGTGAGGACGGCCACCGTGTCTCTGACCAGCTTCTCGGTCCATTGCCTGGTCAGGTCAGACTTCTCTGCCAAGTTCTCAAACTGAGCATCGAGCTCTGTTTTTTCAGACGTACCCAGTTTTTCTTCTGTAAGCTGCAAAAATTAAACATGCGAGTTTAAATCGCGCAAAACGCACTCATGGTTTAGTAATATTATTTTATATGCGATTCTATTAAATAAACATCTTTGTTTCTCAGTATAATGGGGAACTTATAAATTCAGATAAAGCAGGAGATTCTGAGTCACTCGTTACGCCTTAAACGACAAGAATGTATTGATACTTCTGGTAACATAGAAATCTTTTAAATATGAAGCTAATATTCATGTTTACCTGAACCACTCTGCTGAGAGCTGTGCCAGCTTCTTTTACTAACTTTTTCACGTTGAAATCCATTTTAATTTTTGACACCTGTCAAATCTCCGCAAGATCCTGTATTGATTTTACAAAACAAACTCATAGATAAACCAACCATGATCTTGACAAATTGCCATAATCGAAAATGTAAATAAAAAAGTATATTTTTCTTGTAGGCTGCATTATTGATCAAGTAAATTAATTTTCTTCTTCTTCTCGCTCTTTTTTGTGGCTCTTCAGCCAGCGAGGGTGCTTTTCCAGAAAAATTCTAAACCTTGTCAGATTTTTGCGTGAAATGCAATGAACTTCAACATTCTGTGATTTGGAGAGAATAAATTATGTGATTTGGTTTATTTATGGAATAAATGAAGTACCTAGTAAGAATTGGAAGGAGAATTCACGATGTCCAAATGGATGGAAGTTGAAGAACAAGTCAGTCGGGTCATTTTAAATGTAATAAAGCCGACGAATTCACTATCTGCTAGTAAACTCGCTCAGTGTCATCATATTACCTAGCTAACTAGCAGATTTTACACTGCACAAGTTTACTAGCAGATAGTGAATTCGCAGGCTAGGGCGGCTAGTGGCTTGTAAACTCGCTCAATGTAATCGAGGCTTAAGTCGAGGAGTAGTGTGAACAGTCACAGTGTTACTTTTTTTTTCTACATATCCTGCGAAGAAAGGCGTAAAGATTTCATTTTATAATGATTTATTTTAAAGTATTTTTTATTTAAATTCATTTTGAGTTAACTCGTTATTACCGTGTCCTACGATAATAACGATCCATGTATTCTAATCAATTAAAAAATTTAAACCTTAATTAAAATAATATGACAGTATAATTAAATTTTAATTAATTTATTTATTTAACATTTTTTATCCTGTTTTACTTAAATTATAGTCTGGAACGAGATGGACGGGATAGAATAAAAATATTTTCACAACACGAAAATGATTTTTTTCTGAATTTTGCAGCTTATTGAGTCTGCAACTCGAATTTTAAAATTACGGACGGAACACGCGGTACCACTTTTATTACATTAAAGTTTTTGTCATAAAATAAACCAGAGCAATAAGAAAAAAGTTATATTAGGGGATCAATTTAGCGAGTTCCTCTGCAAGAAAGTCAGTGCAGATTGGAAACTGGAAACAAATTTGATGAGGTTAAAATTATGGTTCAAGACGATGTGGCGGGCGAGGTAGAGAGCTAGGTGTCGGGCGATGTGGCTATGGCTCTCCGTGGAGTGTCCCGCAACGGGAGAATTTTGTGTCTGACAGTCTTTTTATAGGCGAAAATAGTCTATATTTATGGAGAAATTTTAAGAATTTTAATTTTTGTCAAGAAGCTTACTGCTCAATTTTACACTGCACCATTCGGGTTGTACAGGTTGGTAAGCATGGTTTGATACCCATATCGCCTACTTTCCTGTCCCAGCGAAGGCTCTTCCCATTGAGCCACTTTGGTCACCAACACGCAAACGGTCCAGGGAGCTTACCGCTCAACTTAGTACACCTGCTTCTGAGCCAATCCAGTCACCGGGTCAATAAATTCATAATGCCAAAGCTCACCATTATATGTAGAAACCTTCGTGAGCTTGCGTAAAACAAATCACCAAAGTTTCATGGCAAAGGAAATAATTTCATAATGCCAGAGCTCACCATTGCACGCAGAAACCTTCCCGGGCTTTATTTGATAATGTATTGATTATAAATCTGGTAAAATAACAATCTTCCGAAATCAATTTATGCTTCTTTGTAAAAAAAGATAAAATGACAAATTTCTGGTTGTCCTCTTCACCCAGTTTACTAGAATTCACAACCCCAAAACTTTCCTCTTAAGCATTCATAAACCTGAGCAATTTGGCTTTTATATAAAGAAAATTGTTTGTGGTGGCCGGAGTTTGTTTGATTTTTAGACACACCTTCAATTTATTCCAAGATTGATGAAATTTTCCTCAATCTGAAAAACAATTTGAGAGGCAGGAATGGGTACCACCGCCCGAAGTCACACAAGTGGTTTGCTACTTTTGGTGACTTAGCAGGGGTGCCCGGAATCATGAGGTGAGGTTTGTCTAGGTTTTGGCGGCGTATGCGTCTGCCTATCCACTGCGTGGCGGGGCCGATTGGGAGAGAATAGTTGCAGGAGACTCATCACAGTATCACAACATCTCTCAACTCATCGACCTGCACTGTAGTGGGAGGGACACACTGATCCCCATACCCCTCATATCTTTTTCCTTCCCAAATCTTCGTCTCCTTTCTTTCCTTAAAAATACTCTTCACACAGCACCCCCAAAGACGACACGCTTATGGGGGAAATTATTTTTCTCAGAGCTTCCAGTGAATAAAGAGGAACGTCACTGTCTAAGTCTGATTTTGAAAAACTCTATGGGAAGCCCGAGCAACGCAGGGAAGTTCAGCTAGTTAATAGTACCCTTTACACGCAGAGTTCGGAGCGGGACGTGCCCCGCGCCACTTCAGGCCGCCGCGCAGAAAAGTAAAGACCGAAAGTAAGATAACGGTTTACAGCGCAGTTCATTGTGAGACTTTTCTGCGCTGCGGCCTGAAGTGGCGCGGGGCACGTCCCGCTCCGAACTCTGCGTGTAAAGGGTACTATTAATAATTGACAGGCTGTACCCACTTGAAATTATTATTTTTTACAGAAGCATAGATATGTTTGTGGCAACAATAGACAAAAAAACCCTAGGCAAACCGACCTTTGAAATAAGTACCTATTGGCATAATATTTATGTTGTTGACCATGGGGCAAGGTTGTTGCTGATGTTTCTATAAATTTGCAATCTTGAACTATAAAATCAACTTGCTCTATTGTTTGTGAATGTTTTCCTCACAACTGATTTAGCCAAGAGATTTCATTAACTCCAAATAATAATATTTTAGGTAGGTACCTTAATAAGTAGGAAGAACAACACTAAAATATTTGGATAAAAACTTATTTATTATAAATTTGAAACAAATCTAACAAACAATAAATAGTTATTTAACACATATAAACTTTGGTAGAAATACTTAATACAAAATTCAACTACCTACCTATTAGTACAATAATTATTAGAAGTTAATAGTAAAATAAACATACGTTGTATAAAACAACAATAAATACACTCGGAAGAAAGATTCGGAATTCAGATCAAAGCAAGACAAATATTTTTTATTAATTCGGTAAATAAAAAAGTACAACAGCGATAGATTGAAAAAAGTTTGATGCACACTTAACATTACAAGACTTTAATACATTACTTTATTTAAAGTTACATTTAGTTATCATCAATTATTCACACAACCAAAAGATATGATTCAGTTAGTGTAATTGTTAATTTATTTCACTCCAAGAAATATGAAAAATGTTTGATGAGAATTCAATCCGTCGCTGTTCAACTTAATGATGGAGGATTCACAAAGTGCTAATGAGATAAAGAGTGAATTTGAGTGTTCGGTGAATACATCCAATCTTATCACAGAATTCATACCATGTGGACTTGAAAAATTTTATACATTTAAGATTGATTTACTTCTATAATTACATTATTTAAAAACCAGAGTGCAAATATGAAAATTTCATTCATCACTCTCTTTACAGTAAACCTTGTTCCTTTTTACTCTTATCCAGCAGTTGTTAAGTTTGTTACAAGTCACAGTAAGTATCACGGAAATTGAAATGCTGTAAAGAACAAAATGTTAATTGTTCGGGAGAGCGAAAAGAAAGTTTTTTGTTTTTTTTTTTTTCAAAAAAACATTTCTCCTGTTTTTGTAGACCTATAATTGTGATTTTTTTTTATCATAAAACAACATCGAATAGATCTTTCAGAAAACTTTAACATTTTTTGTATATTTATTTAATAAGAGTAATTAATATATTTTTACATTTTTTTATTTATTTCAACGATGCTGCGATGCGATCGAAAGATTCAACACATTCTTGGATTTATTGTCCTTTACAGTATTTCAAATTTCTGCTATCGATGTATTTGTTTGTAGAATTTTTAACACGTCTATTCTATAGTAGTACGTAGCCTGTCATATAAAGATAAAAAGTGGTTTACTGATTTTCAATGACTTGCTTGGGAAAATTCCACAAACACTACATTTTGTTCCTCATATACAAAATACAGCTTACACAACACAACCTCCATCTGCCAGCAAATTGTTAATGTACAGGGGAGCTGGCACTTGATGCACAATATTAAAGGAATTAAATAATCAATAAACATAGAAGGCCTCGCGCTAACTTAACCTTACATTCATTGAAATATTCCATCATTGGAAGCATTACTGAAATAATTTTTGTTCATTTTCACTATCTCATGGTTAAGTGTCTCCTTCAATATATTGCGTCAACTACAAGCTACCCTGAACACAGAGACATACAGAGTGAAAAGCTAATTGTAAAAGAACCATACAGATGAATTACTAACTACTAAAATTAAAAATATCACTCATTTCGAATTGTACATACATCATATTATTTTATCTCTAAATACATTGCTAAAGTATTATTTGTAATAACATTTAATTTTTAAGAAGCTGGTTTCACACGCCTTTTAATATCAAGTACAATAACATTATGTTAAATCACATAACAAGCATATTTCAAAATTTCCTAAAAACTAAATACAGAAATTGGTTTACACTTCTAGAAGGCATAAATTATATTTATGACTTATGACCAATAAATACTGGTACAGAAAGATTTGCTTTTTATTCAGTGTGCATGATAAAATTAATAACGTATCCACCAATGAATATGTTTTTAATTTACATGACACAAAAATATTTTATTTTATTTTGGCAATTAATCAGCGGGTATGGGTACCGAAGCACCGGAAATTCGCTGGATAGCCAATACCTCTGCCATAGGTCACCCCAAGCGGTTCGTTACGTTTGGTGAGTTAGCAGGGGTGCCCGGGCTTCTGGCGGCGGATGCATCGGCCCACCAACTGCGTGGCAGGCCGGATTGGGAGAGACTGGTTGGAGGGAGATCTTTTGACCTCTCCAGCAGAACTCTCTCGGAACATCGCATTGCACCGCAGTGGGAGGGATGGTTTCATACGTCCGTCACTCCTGGAGACACAGACCCCCAGATTCCTACCCACCCCGCATACCTTTTTCCTTCCCATAACTTCCTTTCCTAAAAAGACCCTCTACACAGCATCCCCAAAGATGACCTAGGCCCTGAGCGGAATTATTTTCCTCAGGGCCTTCTGTGTGGAGTTAATGCAATATCAATGGTTAGATTTTCGACCAAAAGTAATGCCTATTGGTTGCAAAAAATAAACCATCAAGTATGGATAAATGCTTAGCTAGATAAATATCCGATATGGACATGACTTTCTTTGATTGCAGATAGAACAGAGCAAAATTAGTGCTTTAAGAAAATTTTGGATCGATATAATATTAAGAATCTAACGTGTTTGTACAAGGTTTTCATATTTTTTTAAATGCCTGTGATATGATTTATGCTTCAATTTAACATTTACGCAATTATCACAATATGAAAGAAATCATTCTTTCAGCATAAATATTTATTCACTAAACATATGTACAAACATTTATTTGATAGCAATTTTTTTCTCAAGTTATTGTAAACAATTATGTATTAGTTTTAAGATTATTAAAATAAAAGTTTGTTTTATTTTGTACCATTTGAAATAAAATAAACTACAATAACATAATTCACACATAAATTAAAGTTTTTTAACCATTGGCAAAAGGCAAACATTGAATGGCACATAATTAACATAAAATGTTATCTCAACAAAAAGATATTGCAGTAATTTGATAGTAGGGAACAAAAGCGATTTCAGCCCAGTGCAAAAATACTTTTACTTGACACAGTTATTTCAACTATTTTACGATTATGTTTATTGCGTAATGTTACTTGTAAAGCTGGCAGAAAAACTAGACCTTGGTGATATTGTGAAATCTAGAAAATGTACCACTTTAAGAAATATGGAAAATTACAGTTCAATTGATCTATTTAAACGGTTTTTACAAAATGTAGAGAGCATCATGTTTGGCAATAGGACAACAAAAGTTTATTCAAAATAACATTTTATAGAAATGGAAAAAAATTTAAATCATTCCCAGTAGACGCTTTAATAATTCATGGTTACGGCACGGTGACGACAAAAAAGACCATAAACATGATAGTTATAATGTTATAAACATTATAGTTATAATGCTTAATATATCTTTTTATGGCCCCGATGACGAGAATTGCTTCGAATTTTTTTTTATACATGTGAGGGAGATGTATGATAATGGTTGAATGTTTCCTTTGGGGGAGGGGTGCAGACATACGTTCACCGTTTATCTTATTTTCGACTGTTGTTATTTAGTGTGTAAGAAAAAGCTGAAGCATTAAGAACAAAAGCAAAACCATCAGAGCATTGGCATTTGAAATTTTTGGAATCCTTGTAACTATATTCCATACTTTCAAAATTATCATCACGGCTAGTAGTATTGTAGGAGTTTACGGGGATGTCGCGGTGCCCTGTGAGATGCGAGAAAATGGTGACTTTTCCTTTGAAGGAAACAGACCTACGTACATCGTGTATCTCATCTTTTGAAAGATGCAGCATTTTTGTGATAAGGAATGTATGTTTATTTTCTTTTTAATGCCGTCACGGTACCGTAACCGTGAAATTTTAAAAGCGCTTAATCAATTATACACATAATATGGCAACCCTTTAAAAATATAATATAAATAAATATTAGAAATAAAACACATGCAGATTAGATATAAAACACAATAAAGAGAAGTAAAGGTCAAGTTGTATAAGTTATGACATTTAGATACAAAATTTGAGGCCTTCGACAAAGCTTCCGCTTGGCAAAAGATTTTCGGAATTATCGTCAAATGTAAAGATGGCTTCGTACACTAAAGTAAAGGTAGTAGTGGGCCGGTAGCAGAGGGGGTATCGGTATGTGTGAGATTTCTTTCCCGGCCACGAGAAGCAGATGGTGTACCACTCTTCCTCATTCATTATGAAAGGTTTGGGCAGATCGATAGACATGGTTCCGTTGTAATTAACATTTTGTTCATACTCAAAGGAAACGTTCTCACTCCGGTTGACATTGTTAAAAAGGGAAACAATGATATGTTCGGGGTATGAAAAGAGAGATTCATTGCAATCTAGAGATTGTCGGGAGGGCACAGAAAAACTGTTGATAAATACAGTTTTCTGGCATTTAACCCGGACTTTGATGCTTTGAGATATATCATTGATTCGAAGCGGATTGGCTGTCCTGATGACCGGGCGACAGCAGTACGACCAATCTAGTTTAAGGGGGCTGCGAGGAGAAGTTATCAAGCTGAAAATAAAATTATCTTTGCTTTCAAACGAAGCTTGCAGAACTTTTCCCGCGTCGTTCTTCAGGTATGTTTCAACCTCTTCTTTGGTTTTATAATCTCCCGAAACGATGGGCTTCATGGCCAGTAATTCTTCTTCCGCGAGCAAGTTTAAGGTGATCAACCAACTGAAGTCTTCAGGGGGCAAGGCCAGGAACCTGATGTTGGGGAGGATTTTGCATTTGATCAGGAGCTGGCGTTTGTTCTCATCCGAGGGAATCAATCCCCTCTCCATACACTCTGTATGAGCCCACTGCATTGCCACTTTTATCAATTCTTTTTCAGACAAATTAATGGATGGTTGCTGTAATATTTTTCGAAGACAAGATTCAGAAATGTGGTCAAAGTCTTTGGCGAGCACAATATGAGCATGTTTGCAGATGAGAGTTAAGCAGTGAGAAATCAAATTGTCCTCTTGAATCCAGTCAGAGAAGTTGAGAATGGAGAGTACGTTATTAATACTCGTAGTATCTTCGATATACTTGTGACAGATTTCCACTAGATAAGGAAACATGTATTTCTTGGCGGCATATAGAAGGCCACAGGCATTTTCTAATGTGTTAATTTCAACTTTATCTTTGTATATAAAATCCAGCAATAATTGAAAGACATCGGGTTCAATATCGGAAATCAATATTTCAGTGGCTTCTGCCATGGGGCCGTACAGCATCACTTTGAAGACTGGGCTGCTGATTGCCAGGATGAGTTTGTGTGCCCGGATTATTTGGTTGCCAACCAAAAAACTGCAATCGCTCCATTCAAAGGATTCTAAAAGTTTGCTGACTCTATCATAAAGTGTAAACTGGCGGCAGTTGGGAGGCATACACATTGTATCCATCTGAAAATTTTAATAAAACAAAGTTTTAAACTAAGAACTCGTTTTATTCTGTATAATGTCAAACCACAAAATGTTTGCTTTCTTCGATCATATAAAACACAAGTCCTATTCAAAAGACAAGTAAAAGCCACCACCTTTGAGCACAGATATGGAAATTACACTTCATTTCAACAATGATTACAAGAAAAAACGATTTATGTGCACAAAATAGATAGTTAGGTTATTGGTTTGGGAAAACTAAGTAATTCATGCGTATTTAGAGAGAAAATAAATGCAAATGTCAAATCCATACAACAACAAAAATTTAAATGGCGGCAAAGGAAACATTTTATAGTTGAAATTTTGAGCTTTGAATAAGAATTGAAGTTTAATGCATCTTTTACCATAAATCCAAACGTTATCAGTTGTTTCTTTAAGTAATTGAGTTGAAAAATGGTGTGATTTCCAAAATCTGTGCGTAATAAAAGTGAGGCGGTTTGTGGAAAATTTACCGATAAAGCTATTTTAAGCTGGTTAGCCTAGCAGTGAGTTGCTGAAATTGTGCAAAGAACTTTTGCTGATAAGGAGAAAATTAAATAAGATTTGAGGAAATATTGCAAATCACTTTGTAAACAGTTTTTCAGGGTAAATTATTTGAATAGGTTATCGGTGTGCATTAAAAATGAAAATGTGTATTTGTTATTTTAGAACCACTCTTACAGGACATATTATATTTGAATGATATTCCAAGGATAGATGAAATAAACCTTACACTTGAAATAAGATAAATAGCTCTGCCAGTTAGGTACACATGCACAAGTACAAAAAAAAAAATTGGTTCAACTACTTTTGGAATAATGTATGTGGTGTTGCTCATGGAATACCACAGACTAATTAATTGAGGTTATTGAACTTGATAAAAAAGTAGTTTGAAGCATCATTCTAATAAGACAAGATAGCTTAGAGCATTTTCTCGTAATTAATGTTAAATGTTAATCTAACTGAATACAACAAAGCATACTCAAGGTAGAAAATTCACAGGACTAATAAATAACATTCGCAATCATTATTTCGTACTTCACCTTGAGCGTCCTGGACGTTTCTCAGTACAAACTTGGTTCAAACAAAGATCAGAAACAAGTTAAATAATGCCGTGAACTTGAGATTGCCAAGGTTTGGGTGCCCCCAGCGATTACACAATGATAAAACCAGTTGGTTTGTTTACATCTCTGCAATGGAAACGATATCAATAAATCACACGTGCATGATATTTGATATTTTAAATATAAAAATTTCACAAAACACAACTTGATCTTTTCACAACGTAGGTACAATTGGTACAATGCCTATTGGATTAAAGAACGAACTAATTATAAAAAATCTGACCTCTGTTAGAATAAAATCAACACATTACGAATCTGCCCATAAATACCAATATCTGCCTGACATCCAAAGACAAAACGGCGATGTCAAACAAGAATATTTATTATTATTTAGGTTCATAATTATCGACTGCGGTTTGGTAAAACTCTTCAAACCACAAACTGAAAACGAATATTTACAAATCGTAAGACTAATTAAAAAAACTTAAAATTTATATGAAAGGGGTTTTTGATGTAACGTATTGCAAATTGCAATTGTGAAAGATTTGAGATAATTTCATCTACGATTTTTTCTAAATAACCTTAAAAAAAATTTACCCATAAATTCAGTTTTTAGTGCTAAAAATGCCTAAATAATTTTACCTATTTTGCCACATAGTTTTTTTTACACGAGCTCCACACAGGAGGCTTTGAGGAAAATAATTTTCCTCAGGGCCTATGTCATCTTTGGGGATGCTGGGTGGAGGTTTTTTTTTCAAGGAAGAGGAGAGGAGAGTTCTGGGAAGGAAAAGGGTTTAGGGGTGGGTAGGAATCTGGGGTTCAGTGTATCCTGGTCATCCGTCTCCAAGACCTAGATAAACCTCACCCCATGAACCCGGGCACCCCTGCTAAATCATCAAATGTAGCGAACCACTTGGGGTAGGGTTGCCATCCGTCCGGGTTTCCCCGGATTTGTCCTAGTTTAGAGGGCGTCCGGGGAGCGTCCGGGCGGGGCTTCATTTGTAGTCCGGGTTTAAAAATTTAAAACTGATTATTAAAACAATTTGTAACAAACTGTAATGAAATTCTGTTTGTTAGGTACATTTAAATGATGATAAAAGATGACTAAATTTAATTTTAAGGTCTGAAATTAAATAAAAAAGGTGATTTATGATATTTTCAACTGTTTTTTATTACCCTGACTATGTTTAAAAAAACCTGTTGATATGTCCGGGTTCTGGGCTCTGAAATCCGGGATTTTCACGCGTCTTGTCCTGGTTGCCAAATTTTAGAGATGGCAACCCTAACTTGGGGTGACCTATGGCAGAGGTGAAGGTTATCCAATAAAGGTTCCCGGAGCGGCGGTATCCATTCCCACCTCCCAAATTATAGTACTTCGTCCAAAACTATTTTACCATGTTGTCATAAATAAACTAATCCCCATGTTGTACTTCGAAGACTATTCTATACCATTGAAAAGCAACATTCCAAAATAATGTGACTCGAGGGTTTTATCAAAACACATCAAAGCATTATGCTGTTGACTGGTCAGTGGCTGAGTTGACATCGCGTTTGGGTCCCACCCAGGCGTCCCGTGTTCGATTCCTTGGTTGGCTAAGCCCTCCTTCACGACACCAGCAGCATTTTCGGCTTACCGTGGTGGTAGTAGGAGATTTTAAAATTGTCGGGTTTTTCGTAACTCGGAAATGTTTGCCTTTCTTTAAAAAAATATTCATGATATAAGTTATTAATCGAATTTAAGAACGATGACAAATAAAGCTACTGGGTAAAAGATACATTCATTGTTCGATGCTAAAAAAATAGTACTTTGATGTCAGCCATCAAGAAATGTACGTGGAAAATAGATATTTTTGCCTACTAGCTGAAAGAAACTGCTTTACTACGATATTTTTGTTATAATTCCACTTGAGTTTGTGTCCAGTCTCCAGTCCAGTCCAGTATCAAGTCGGGATAGGATTAATTGGTTTGTTTATGGTTCAGTTTGTACATGATTGGTTTATTTATGGTCTGTATCTATGCTTTTGTCTTTAGTGTGACAGTGACACAAATGACAGTTGACAGTTATACGTAAAATCACAATAAATATAACATTTTTTCTTCCCTCTATTCTATCGGATCAGATTTCGAGATATTTCACACCAGTGAAGTCTGGATTTTTTGGATGTAGAAATCCAAATTACAATCCAGTGCTCCAACATGAACTCACTGTGCAATGCAACAATCCATTTTACAAAGATGTTTTAAAATTACAGCAAATTTGATTTTCTAACTACCCTAAGAAGAATCGTTTGTATTTTGTTCACATTCGACAGGAACTCGTCATTACAATGGAGTTTGAGGTTGCAAGTTTCGACGAAAGAAAAATTAACGATGTTTGCAGAACATGTTTGGCTGAAGATACTCAAATGTCTTCGGTTTTCCAGCGATTTGAAAATGATTTATTAAATGTAAACGAATTCATTATGCACTTTTGTTCTGTACAGGTAATTTGTTTGAAAAAACCTTGTACATGTAGTATTTTTTATAATAAAATTTGTCAAAATTATTGAGGGTAAATAATAATGATGGTCAAAAAAAATTTCGCATGAAACCGAACCCTCATAATATTGCTTTTATTCATATTGTGTTTGTATTATTTTACTTAGATAAAACCAAATGACGGTTTATCAGAGCTGATATGCCGGCCGTGCATCATTCAAGCCAAAAATGCTTTGTCATTTAAAAAGAAATGTGAAGATGCCAATAGAACATTGAAAAACCACAAGATGTGTGATCAGAAGGACGAGGTTTGTAGTTTGTACAATCATCAATGACTGCAACAAGTTTGTTAGTTTTGGTAAAAATGTATAAGCTTGCTTCACAGATAATATGGAATTTTCCTCGTCGAAGTTCGATAAGCGGATAATACGAAATATTCCTTTTTTAATTAAGAGACAACCAAATATGATATTCGTCGGATACTTCCGATAAATGTCATATTTGGTTGTCTTTTACTAACCTAAAAAAAATAAAAACAAAAGTACCTAATTCCAATTATTCCCAGTACAACTGGGTTGAGGTTCAAACTGCACTCTCTGTCATCCATCAATAAGATATACACCCCAGGTTCTGAATGGTTTGTATGGCAAGCAGAGTTTGTCTAACGCAGAGGTTCCCAAACTTTTTTTTCTCGTGGACCACTTTCAAAATTTTACTGGTTTCCTGCCCCTTTACTACCTCCTGATGCAACATTTCTACCATATTCCCAAAACTCGACACGCGTTGTACTGAAAATTGAATATAACGCTGGAGTTGTGATCTGTCCCAATGTGGGGGGGGGGGGGGGGCGGTTAGGTTAGGTTAGGTTAGGTACTGAATATAAAGCTGGAGTTGTGGTCAATATGACCATTTTTCACCGAAATACCGGTGTACTATCTGCCTACTTTGACAGGTAAAGCCAAGCCAACATTTTTGTTCTTTTCTATCAAAACCAGATAAATTTTCGTGGACCCCCACTTACAACTTGTGGACCCCCATTTTTTTATCACGCCTACTTGGACCCCCGTTGAGTCTCCCGTGGACCCCTGGGTGTCCACCTGGACCACTTTGGGAATCACTGTTAACGGCTTTGTGTAATTATTCTAATACCTTTCTCTTCATGTTCTTCTGTTATAAACACAGGTTCAAACTTGTCAATAATGCTTCACTTCATAACATGAATAAATTATCATTTTATATGGGAATAATAATTTTTCTATGATTGGCAGCATTGATTGTCTATGAAATGTAATATAAATACGGCGTATTGCAGTTCGTATATCGCATAAGTGAATTAATTTTAACAAAATTAAAATGTAACATGCATATTTTTTCATCTCGCCCGACATAAAAACTCACTTTTCATGATAATATAGCTAAATCTAACTGTTTGAATAAGAAATATTCCATATTAACCGAGAAACGGAGTAAGACATAAACAATTTATTTTCCATGGTCTCTCTGGCCCCAGACAGGAGCAGTTGGGACTCTTGTGTGGTATTCACATAAAAACAAAAAAATAAAAATAAATTACTACAGAAGAAAAAAGAGTGTACCATACATACTATTGTTCCTACACATAACATTAATTCAGCAGTTTTTATTTTTAATTATTGTTATTTATATTTACAGATCTCAATGGTAGTAAAGGAAGAATCCAATCACTCTTCTTTTTCTGAACAGAGTTACAAAAGTAGCGATGAAAATAAAAGGCGTACTGATAAAATTAGAACAAGTAAGCGTAAAAAAAGAAATTCAATGGAAACAGTTTTCACAAATCCTTCCTTATTATTACATGATTTTAACATTGGTACGATTAAAGTAGAAGATTCGTGTAAAGAAGATTCTGAAAATCTAATTCAGAAAGCAGACTTAAAAAATTTAAAAAGAAAAATTAAACATAAACAAGATAATCAATCTTCTAAGAGTAATAGCAAGCTATTGGGTTCGAAATCTGGAAAACAAATTATCAGACGAAATAAAACTAGTACGATACGCTTTTGTGATTTCTGTGACTTCAAGACTAAACTTCCATCTCAGATGACTAAACATATGCACACTCACACTGGAGAAAAGCCTCTGTCTTGCGATCTTTGTGATTTCCGCTGCATTCAGAAGTCTTCCTTGTACAATCATAGTTTTGTACACGGCAACGAAAAGCCATACCCTTGCACCCTGTGCGATTACAAATCCACCAACTCTTCGAACTTAAAAAGACATATGCTAAAACACACTGGAGACAAACCGTATTCTTGCGACTTGTGTTCGTACCGTTGCGTACGGTCTTCATACTTGGAAGAACATAAAAGAACTCACACGGGAGAAAAACCATTCTTATGTGACCAATGTCATTACCGTTGTACAACCAACTCTTGTCTCAAAATACATAAAAGAAACAAACATCAGACCCAAAAGAGGTACGCTTGTGACGAGTGCGACTTTAAAGCCAAAAGTCGAAGCACATTGATATCTCACATAAGAATTCACACAGGAGATAGAAGATACGTCTGTGACCAGTGTCCGTACAGGGCTATACAGTTGGCGACCCTGAACAACCACAAGATGATGGTTCACACGGGAGAGCGGCCTTTTGCTTGTGAACAATGTCCCTACCGGGGAATCAGCTCCGGCCATCTCAAGGTCCATATGCAGTGCCACCAGACGGTGAAGAATTTCTCCTGTGAGGAGTGTGGCTACATGTGCCACACGAGCTACAAGCTGAAGACGCACCGGAGAACCCACACGGGGGAGAAGCCGTACCTGTGCGCCGCATGTGACTTTAAAAGCTCTTCCCCTTCTTCTCTGAAGAGACATCACAAAAAAAATCACACTCTTATCTGTACCAAAACAATCTTATAACAAAATTATTAAATAATAAAGTCTATTTATAGAACGTCGTTTTTTATGGGTGCATATTTTAGAAGATTCTTGTAGTAATTTGTAAGTAAGTATTTGCCATAAGTCACCTCAAGTGGTTCGCTACGTTTGGTGATTTAGCAGGGGTGCCCGGGTCCATGGGGTGAGGTTTGTCTAGGTCTTGGAGGCGGATGACCAGGACACACTGAACCCCAGATTCCTACCCACCCCTTAAACCCCTTTCCTTCCCAGAACTCTCCTATCATTCCTTTCCTTAAAAAATCCTCCACACAGCATCCTCAAAGATGACATAGGCCCTGAGGGAAATTATTTTCCTCAGGGCCTCCTGTGTGGAGCTCATGTAAAAAAAAAAAAAAGTATTATCTGAGTCTGAATTGCCTAAAATGATATGCTCGCATATAACATGAAATGTTCAAAATTAAAATGAAGCAAACTTTAAAATTGTTTTTGTTTTGGCAAGTGATTATTTTCGACTTGGGTAGTCATATTTTAAGGAGGGGTGATTCTATGCCAGAGTTGCTCGATCACTTGTCTGGAACAGATATTACTTTTTGAAATGATTTACATTGATTTAATCGTTTTTGTTTAAACATGAATTAGTTTTAAAATTTTTGGAGTTGATACTCTACACTGGAGTTAATACCCTACACTGGCCTACATGATCTTAGAGATGCTGCCTGGAGTTTTCAATATTTTTCAACGATTTGTTGAGGAGGGGAAGGGGTGAGCATAAAAATTGAAGATGCCCATGATTTAGAATCAGACAAACTGAAATCCTTGACAAAATTCAAACAAGATATAAATAAATGGATTGTATGTATTGGATGCCACACTACTGCAAACATCTGTAAAATAAATTACACTTGGACAGAAATAACAATTTACATACGACCTAATCCATATAAAATAAATTAAAGTAATAGAATCATGTCAAATTTAACTCCATAAATAGATTTGACAGGATTTACTACTTCATCTCTTCCTACATTTTATAATATGATAACTCTCTTTAAAGGATTTACCCACACTTCCAATCACCTTTCTATTTTAATTTTATTCAAATTAATGTGTATTTAACCTTAAATGTTCTTGTAACTACGATATCCATTTATGTACCTCTAAGCCTGTCTCAACACATGTATGTCCTAGTGAGACAGGCATCGAAAAACCCAATTTAAACATACTTTATATAGATATAAATAAATAAAAAAATCAGTTTGTGCAATTCACACGCGGTAGAAGTGAAACTTCAGAAAACAAAAGTAGACAAGAGTTGGTAGAATTATTATATATATAATGTGTAGGATTATATGCGAGAATTGAAAGAGAAATTGGGTAATTTGAAAGTATGTTGCCTATTGTATGCCGATGATGCGGTGCTGATTTCCAACAAGGATGAACGAAGTATGTACGAAGAATGAGTTAATGATGAATGTAAGTAAGTCTAAAATCGTGGTGTTTGAAAGATAGAGTATGTGCAACATAGAGTTGTGAATGATGAATACTTGGAGCAGGTGGATGAGTTTGTGTATTTGGGAAGTATGTTTACGGGAGATGGGAAAGCTGATAGAGATATTGAAAGAAGAGTAGGTATATGTATATGCGTCGGGTGGGAATGCTATCCCTGTTCTACCAGTATTTCAATGGAAGATAGTCTGAGGAACTCTAGCGTCATTGATCCCTTCGGCACCGGTGCGTAATCGGGAGACACGCCAAACACGTGCCCAAAATATGTACACGGTTGACATTTGTCACATGAGAATGTGTCGCTTATTAGACTCGTTCTTGTGTTCAACAGCTCGGCTGTGGAACGATTTGCCGGCCTCTGTGTTTCCTTCTTCCTACAACATGGGTCTCTTCAAGACCAATATTCATTCCTTCCTATTCTCAAAAGACCCTTCACACAGCATCTTAGATGACATGCCTCCCTTAGATGACATGCCTCCCTCACTGCCATATGTATGGCAGTGAGGCATGGAACTGGCAGAGGAAGCAGAAGGAAGGAAAGTAGACTGAATGCCGTAAAATTGAGATCCCTGAGGCGTAAGCGAATGAGTGTAAGGTGTGACTAATGTGAATAGTAGAAGCGGTCGGGGACGCCCGAGGAAGACGGGTGAGATTTAAATTTGGGAGGTGAGTATGGGTACCGCCGCCCCGAGAACCATTTATTGGCTAACACCTCTGCCGTAGGTAACCCAAAGTGGTTTGCTACGTTTGGTGACTTAGCATGGGTGAGCGCGAGCTCATGGGGTGAAGTTTGTCCAGGTCTTGGCGGCGGATGCGCCTGCCCACCTGCTGCGTGGCGGAGAGAAACTGGTTGAGGGAGCCCTTTTGACCTTTCCAGCCGGTCTCTCTCGACCCATCGCTTTGCACAGCTGTTGGGAGGGATGTATTCGTATGTCCGGAACTCCTGGTTACACTGACTCCCAGATTCCTACCCACCCCTAATACCTTTTTCCTTCCTAGAACTTCCTATCCTTCTCTTCCTTAAAAAGACCCTTCAGACAGAATCCCCTAACATGACAAAAGCCCCGAGGGAAACTATTTTCCTTATGGCCTCCTGTATGGAGCTAATATAAAATAAATAAACAATATCAAATGATACTAAAAATGCTTTGTCAGGGATTTCCAAAAGTTTTAAGTGTTCAATTAAATCAAATGAATTTTTAATTTTGTATTTAGGATGAATAATAATAAATGTGTGAATCCATAAAAATTCTATTAATTATTGATGCTATTTTATTGTTAGCATCACAATTTGAAACCACCTGATTATTTTTACTAATTTTGAATTAAAATGGTGCCACAAAATAGGTTTGCCGCGTTTGAAGAAGTTTATCAAAACAATCTCAACCATAGATTTATATAATTACTGGATGGATGTCTCTCTTTGCCGTAGCGAATTTTGAGCGGTCCACCGGAAATCGACGTCCGCCATCTTTGAATCGGGCAAAAGAAGCGGCTAGTAGCCGTGTGTTTGAAGTTTGGCGTTATATTAATATTAATAAAATGTTTTTTTCGTGCTCTTTATATAATTGTACGAATTGGTACAGCAAAGGAAGGAAGGATATCTTTTCACCGGTGAGTAAATAACTTCATATAACAACATAAATAATATTAAACATTTCTTCTTTAGAAAAACATAGAAAATACTCCGATCTAATTTGCATATTCAAAATTATCGACAGTATTACTGATCCACCTGCTTTGTTACAACTCGTCCAGTTTAACATCCCTTCCCGTAGACTCCGAAATAATGAATTGCTGTTCCTCAATTTTATGACTAATTCGTGTACAGACCATGATTTTTTAGTAAGAACCCGAAATTTCAATTGGTTTGGCGCCATAAGGCCTGAGATAACGACTTTTGAAGTTCGTCCCCAAGTCTATACAAAACGCCCGGAAAAAGATGATTTTTCAAAAAAATGTTCTGTTGTAAGTATTTTTGATTGATTCGAGAACAGACCATGGTTTGTAGTGAGAATTCAAAATATCAGTTGGCTTGGTGCCATAGGGCCTAAGTAAACGACTTTCGAAGTTCGACCCCAAGTCTCGCAAACCGCCCATAAAAAGATGATTTCTGAAGAATATGTTTATTTGGAAGATTTAATGACTAATTCGTGTACAGATCATGATTTTTTAGTAAGAACCCGAAATTTCAATTGGTTCGGCGGCATAGGGCCTGAGATAACGACTTTCGAAGTTTGAAATTTCACAAAAATATGTTTACTTGGAAGATTTTATGATTGAACAGAACATGGGTTAAATCTTAAATTTTAATTGGTTCGGTGCCATAAGGCCTAAGAAAACGACGTTCGATGTTCGACCCCAAGTCTTACAAAACGCCCATGAAAGAGGAATTTTCAAAAAAATGTTCACTTTGAAGATTTATGATTGATTCGTGTACAGAATATGGTTTTTTAGTAAGAATCCGAAATTTCAGTTGGTTCGGCGCCATAGGGCCTGAGAAAACGATTTTCGAAGTTCGACACCAAGCCTTACAAAACGCCCATGAAAAGAGGATTTTTCAAAAAAATGTTCACTTTGAAGATTTTTGATTGATTCGTATACAGAATACGGTTTGTAGTGAGAATCCAAAATTTCAGTTGGCTTGGTGCCATAGGGCCTAAGAAACCGACTTTTGTAATTCGACCCCAAGTCATACAAAACGCCCATAAAAAGATCATATTTCACAAAAATATGTTCACTTGGAAGATTTTATGATTGATTCGTGAACTGAACATCCGGGTTGTAAGAATATTAAATTTCAGTTGGTTTGGCGCCATAGGGCCTGAGAAAACGACTTTTGAAATTCGTCCCCAAGTCTATACAAAACGCCCGGAAAAAGATGATATTTCACAAAAATATGTTTACTTGGAAGATTTTATGATTGATTCGTGAACAGAACATGCGTTGTAAGAATCTTAAATTTCAATTGGTTCGGTGCCGTAAGGCCTAAAAAAACAACGATCGAAGTTCGACCCCAAGCCTTACAAAACGCCCATGAAAAGAGGATTTTTCAAAAAAATGTTCACTTTGAAGATTTTTGATTGATTCGCGTACAGACTATGGTTTGTAGTGAGAATCCAAAATTTCAGTTGGCTTGGTGCCATAGGGCCTGAGAAAACGACTTTCGAAGTTCGACCCCAAGTCTTACTTTTTTAATACGCCCACTTAAAGATGATTTCTGAAAAATATGTTTATTTGGAAGATTTTATGTTTGATTCGTGTACAGATCATGGTTTTTTTAGAAAGAATCTTACAAGCCTTACAAAACGCCCATGAAAAAGGATTTTTCCAAAAAATGTTTAGTTTGAAGATTTTTGACTGATTTGTGTACAGACTATGGGTTTGTAGTGAGAATACAAAATTTCATTTAGTTTGGTGCCATAGAGGATTTTTCGAAAAAATGTTCTTTTGAATGTTTTTGTAATTGTTTAGTGTACAGAAAATAAGTTCTAAGAATTTTAAATTTTAATTGGTTCGGTGCCGTAGGGCCTAAGAAAACGACGTTCGAAGTTCGACCTCGATCCTTACGCCCATGTAAAGAGGATTTTTCATAAAAATTATCACTTTGAAGATTTTTAATTGATTCGTGTACAGATCATGGGTTTTTTTAATAATAATCTGAAATTTCAATTGGATGGGCGCCATAGGTCCTGAGAAAACGACTTTTGTAGTTCAACCCCAAGTCTTACAAATCGCCCATAAAAAAATGAATTCTGAAAAATATGTTTATTTAGAAGATTTTATGATTGATTCGTATACAGACCATGTTTTTTTTGTAAGAATCCGATATTTCAGTTGGTTCGGCGCCATGGGGCCTGAGAAAACGAACTAAGAAGTTCGACCCATATAAGGTATGTAGACCCGTACAAAACGCCCATAAAAGATGATATTTCACAAAAATATGTTTGCTTGGAAGAAATTATGATTGATTCATGTACAGAACATGGGTTGCAAAAATTATTCTTAAATTTCAGTTGGTTCGGCGCCATAGGGCCTGAGAAAACGACTTTCGAAGTTCGACCCCATGCCTTACAAAACGCCCATGAAAAGAGGATTTTTTCAAAAAAATGTACACTTTGAATATTTTTGATTGATTCGTATAAAGAATGGTTTAGTTATATATGGTTTGTAGCGAGAATCCAAAATTTCAGTAGGTTTGGTGCCATTGGGCCTAAGAAAACGACGTTCGAAGTTCGACCGCAAGTCTAACAAACCTTCCATGAAAAGATGATTTCTGAAAAATATGTTTATTTGGAAGATTTTATGATTGATTTGCGCAGAGACCATGGTTTTTATGTAAGAACCAGAAATTTCAGTTGTTTCGGCGCCATAGAGCCTTAGTAAACGACTTAAGAAGTTCGTCCCCAAGCCTTACAAAACGCCCATGAATATAGGATTTTTCAAAAAAATATTCTTTCGAAGTTTTTTTTATTGCTTAGTGTACAGAAAATGGGTTGTAAGAATCTTAAATTTCAATTGGTTCGGTGCCGTAGGGCCTAAGAAAACGACATTTCAAGTTCGACCCCAATCCCTACAAAACGCCCATAAAAAGATGATATTTCACAAAAATATGTTTGCTTGGAAGATTTTATGATTAATTCATGTACAGAACATGGGTTGTCAGAATCTTAAATTTCAATTGGTTCGGTGCCATAGGGCCTAAGAAAACGACGTTCGAAGTTCGACCCCAATCCTTGCAAAACGCCCATGAAAAGAGGATTTTTCAAAAAAATGTTCACTTTGAAGATTCTTGATTGATTCGTTTACAGAATACGGTTTGTAGTGAGAATCCAAAATTTCAGTTGGTTCGGTGCCATAGGGTCTTAGAAAATACGTTCGAAGTTCGACCCCAAGCCTTACAAACCGCCCTAAAAAGATGATTTCTGACAAATATGTTTATTTGTAAGATTTTATGATTGATTCGTTTACAGACCATGTTTTTTAGTAAGAATTCAAAATTTCTGTTGGTTCGGCGCCATAGGGCCTGAGAAAACGATTTTCGAAGTTTGACCCCAAGCCTTACAAAACGCCCATGCAAAGAGGATTTTTCATAAAAATGTTCACTTTGAAGATTCTTGATTGATTCGTATACAGACTACGGTTTGTAGTGAGAATCCAAAATTTCAGTTGGTTTGGTGCCGTAGGGTCTTAGAAGACGTTCGAAGTTCGACCCCAAGCCTTACAAACCGCCCATAAAAAGATGATATCTGAAAAATATGTTTATTTGGAAGATTTTATGATTGATTCGTATACAGACCATGTTTTTTTTGTAAGAATCCGATATTTCAGTTGGTTCGGCGCCATGGGGCCTGAGAAAACGAACTAAGAAGTTCGACCCATATAAAGTATGTAGACCCGCACAAAACGCCCATAAAAGATGATATTTCACAAAAATATGTTTGCTTGGAAGAAATTATGATTGATTCGTGTACAGAACATGGGTTGCAAAAATAATTCTTAAATTTCAGTTGGTTCGGCGCCATAGGGCCTGAGAAAACGACTTTCGAAGTTCGACCCCATGCCTTACAAAACGCCTATGAAAAGAAGATTTTTTCAAAAAAATGTACACTTTGAATATTTTTGATTGATTCGTATAAAGAATGGTTTAGTTATATATGGTTTGTAGCGAGAATCCAAAATTTCAGTAGGTTTGGTGCCATTGGGCCTAAGAAAACGACGTTCGAAATTCGACCGCAAGTCTAACAAACCTTCCATGAAAAGATGATTTCTGAAAAATATGTTTATTTGGAAGATTTTATGATTGATTCGCGCAGAGACCATGGTTTTTATGTAAGAACCAGAAATTTCAGTTGTTTCGGCGCCATAGAGCCTTAGTAAACGACTTAAGAAGTTCGTCCCCAAGCCTTACAAAACGCCCATGAATATAGGATTTTTCAAAAAAATATTCTTTCGAAGTTTTTTTTATTGTTTAGTGTACAGAAAATGGGTTGTAAGAATCTTAAATTTCAATTGGTTCGGTGCCGTAGGGCCTAAGAAAACGACATTTCAAGTTCGACCCCAATCCCTACAAAACGCCCATAAAAAGATGATATTTCACAAAAATATGTTTGCTTGGAAGATTTTATGATTAATTCATGTACAGAACATGGGTTGTCAGAATCTTAAATTTCAATTGGTTCGGTGCCATAGGGCCTAAGAAAACGACGTTAGAAGTTCGACCCCAAGCCTTACAAACCGCCCTAAAAAGATGATTTCTGACAAATATGTTTATTTGTAAGATTTTATGATTGATTCGTTTACAGACCATGTTTTTTTAGTAAGAATTCAAAATTTCTGTTGGTTCGGCGCCATAGGGCCTGAGAAAACGATTTTCGAAGTTTGACCCCAAGCCTTACAAAACGCCCATGAAAAGAGGATTTCTGAAAAATATGTTTATTTGGAAGATTTTATGATTGATTCGTATACAGACCATGTTTTTTTTGTAAGAATCCGATATTTCAGTTGGTTTGGCGCCATAGGGCCAGAGAAAACGACTTTCGATGTTCGACCACAAACCTTACAAAGATGATTTTTGAAAAATATGTTGTCTTGTAAGTTTTTAGATTGATTCGTGTACAGTTCATGTTTTTTAGTAGGAATCCAACATTGCAGTTCGTCCGGTGCCATATGGCCCTAGAAAGCGATTTTCGAAGTTCGACCTCAAAAAGGCTCGTCAAAATTATGATTTTTCAAAAAATTGTTTTTGGAAGATTTTTTGATTGATTCTTGTTAAGACCATGTTTTTTAGTAGGAATCCGAAATATCAATCGTTTCGGTGCCTTAGGGCCTGAGAAAACGTCTTTTAAAATTCGATCTCCTGTCTTACTAAACGCCCGTAAAAGTGATTAATTTTCCAAAACTTATTATTTTTAAAGTTTTTTATTGATTCGTATACAGATCGTTACTTTTAGTAAGAATTCAAAATTTCAGTCGGTTTGATGCCATAGGGTTTGAAAATTGTTCTTTTCGAACATATTTTGATTGATTTGTGTACAGATCATGGTTCTAGTAATTATCCAATATTTCAGTCGGTCCTTTGCCATAGGGCCTTCGAAAACGGTTTTGATTTTCTATTTTTGAAAATAAAAATGTATTTTGATTATCAAACATTTTCATTTTTTAAATAATTAATTTGGCTACTGAATGAATGAAGTAGGTGGAGTGCAATTATATTGGATATGGTAACAAATGGCCATGAACTACTTCTATCTTTACTTAGGCTATGAAGACCTATTCTTTTTTCGGTGATTAATTATCGAATTTGATGACAAAATTTGTCCCTAGAAAAGGCTCGAAGATTTCGATCTAGGCCTAGGCCATCTAGGGTTTGATAGATTGGTTTATTAGTTTATGGGATTAGTCACTATATTTATGTTTATGATATGTATGGTTCATTAAAAAAAAAATACATATAAAACTTTATATTACAACACATAAATACTTGTCACACATAAACATAAATTGAGATTCCAATATAATAAACACTGTGAGAATTATAGAACTATTTATTCCTATCAGAATTATCAGACTTATAATCTTTCTCAATTTTCAGTTACGGAGAAGAACTCTTCGATATCTCTCATTCACTTTACTGTTTAAATTATTTTTATTATTATATATATATATATTTATATTTTTTTTTTATTAAAATATAAGATAGATCATGAAATTATTAATACATAAAAATAATGAGATTGCCTCTACTCAAACCTATCGTATATTTTCTTAAAAACAATTTAAAAATAAAAAAATAAAAAAACTTCGATATATTTCCTGTTTGAACATTCGGATAGGAAATATATCGATGAAAGATTTAGTTTTTATTTTTAAGATTAAGCTTTTATTTTTAAGATTTAGTTTTTATTTTCTGTTCACAAAACAATGAGTTTATATTTTGGTTTTCTTTATAGTTTTAATATATTATCATTTTATTTATTTAAACTTTGTAACTTTTCTCAGTACTTTTACAACTATCACTATATTTAACTGCTTTACGGCCTTTATAACATTGTACTTGAAATGATGTTTACATTTGTAATTATTAGATACAATATTATGTTTTACAAAAAACAACAACTACCTAATGTGAACTAAACCAGGAAATTTGACTGTCCTAAAACGGGAAATCTCCTAGTTGGACGGTCAAAGTATTTGTTTATAATGTATATGTATTTTGTTTCAATAAATAAATAAATAAATAAAATAAATAAAAAATAAATAAATAAACACGTAAACACCTCAGCACAGGTTCTCCTAGTGAGGTGTTCACGAAACATACAACAATACCTATCCACAGTTTCACCTTCACAAACCTACCTTACACCCAACATAATAAAATTATAAAATATATTATGTAAAAATGTTTTCGAAATTGATCTATAGGTAAATACTGTAATGTATAGAAATAAATAAATTTATGTTTATGATGTTGTCTATGGTTGTTGTTTGTCGGTGACAGGGATTAGCATATTTATGCGGTGACGGTTTGTTGATGGTTTGTTGTGTGGATTTATTACCCACTAAAACACGAATTACTGTAAGTATGCAAGATTATTTATTCATTTAATATATGTTTTAAATTATATAGCTATCATTAAAGCATAACTGTGGAATGTTTTGGTTTTTGTTTGGTAAAATTAATAGCATTAGCTTTCTAACCTTAAAAGGATGTTTGCCGTGAATAAAAAGTTAAGTTGGTGTTTTGTGTATAAAAAAGTATTTAGAATTAACCCTGTTTTGTTTTACGTTGGCATTTATGTACTACGTGGTATTTCGTCCCCAAATATTCAGTTATTGTATAGGTACACACCTCAACAGCTTTGTCATCGAAATAATATGTTATTAAAGTTAATTCTACACGCTCAACAAGAATAACGTTACTGTTTTAGCGATTCTTTCTAAGCTTAAAATTCTTTAACAGATGTCTAAGAAGCGTGCATCGCGCAGCCAAATAGAGTTGCTTGTTAGTCGGCTGGAGGAGAGGCCGAGTATGTCTACGGGGCGGCACCAGGGGGATGGCCGCATTCATAACGAACTGGCGTGGTCTTCCCTAGCAACAGAACTGAATGCCGTAGGACTGGGGTCCGTCAAGACGGGTGAAAAGTGGCAACAAGTATGTACTCATTATATTATTCCAATGCTAAGAACAACCACTGTATATTTACATTGTTGCAACGAGATATGGACCTTGACTTATAGATTAGAATGATATGGAAAAAAGCTTTATACATTCAACATTCTTTATCGATATAATTTGAATTTTGTTATACAGGGTAAGGCAAAACGTATGCCCGGGTTTAAAAAGTCCGTTGGCGTAAGGCGTTGGGCGGAGTCTCATTGTGACCGTTACGCTCTACCATTTTCAGTGCGCATCATGGTTTGGACCGGTGAGCATCATGGCTCCACCACCGCAACTTTTTTACAAAACAGCCGATCTATCATTGCGACGTAGAGAACCATGCGTTTCAACATTCCGTGCAACGTTTCGGTCCCTGATGAAAAGATAATCAAACATTGGGTTTGCGCTTTGGAAGAAACTGGACCCACATCAATGCCTCCTGTAGCTGGAAGACGCAGAACTGCAACAACACCAGAAAATGTGGCGTTGGTGAGGACAGCAGTCCAACAGCCAACTAGACGCTCTGCTCGGAGGCAAACAGTTGCATTGGGAATGTCTAATAGTTCTGTAAGGAGGATTTTGCATAACAATTTGTCGATTTGAGGAAATCACACCTCTTGATTATGTAAACCGTCTGAATCTTTGTCAAAAAATGCTCAATCGAATACCTAAAACATCAACTTTTTGGAGCACTGACGAGGCCAATTTCCACCTTCTGATTGTTTTTTTTTGACGTGATAACGTCTTATAAATGGATGAACGCCGGCCGCATTCATGAAAAAGCATGACTCATTGTCACGCTGTAACGTTCCGCCTTAGCCGGGCATACAAGCGAAGGGGCGGAACAAGCGTTCGGCCTAAGCGTTCGGTTTAAGCTTTCGGCTCGTGACATGATCACGTAAAATTATCGTCCGTAAACCGACTTACAGACAACCAAATTTTTTTTTCAAAATTTTGTTAACAAACAAAATTTTCAGTACTGATCCGACATCAACCCACGGGAACTCCAAGAGAGGCCCCCTTACTCATTTCTTTTCTTCACATGTAGCCATCAAGTTCAGCCTTTTTTTACACTAGCTCCACACAGGAGGCCTTGGAGGAAAACAATTTCCCTCAGGGCCTATGTCATCTTTGGAGATGCTGTGTGGAAGGTGGTTTTAGGGAAAGGAAGGAGAGGAAGTTCTGGGAAGGAAAAGGCATGAGGGGTGGGTAGGAATCTAGGGGTCAACGTGTCCAGGAGTGACGGACGTATGAATCCATTCCTCCCACTGCGGTACAAGGCGATGGGTCAAGAGAATCCGGCAGGAGAGGTAAAATGCCTCCATCAATCCGGTCCGCCACGAAGTATGTGTCGCTAGAACCTAGACAATCCTCATCTCGTGAACCCAGGCACCCCTCTAGTCACCCTAAAGGTTGTGAATCTCTTGGGGTGACCATTGCACGGATGTTGGTTATCCAATAAATGATTCCCGGGGCGGCAGTACCCTCAATCGCCTCCCAAATTTAACCTCCAAACCAATGTTTCGTACAACGTGCGTTAAGGTGTCCATCACATGATTCGATTACATATATGCCCTAATGATGAACACCGTGTCACTGTCCGAAACGTTGGCTAGGAGGTCGCGCAACACGTCATAATACCCCAAAAATAAATCACAATAGAGTTCAAAGCTTTAGCACACAAGTTCTTGTTCACATTCATGACCAATTATTAATTTTCTTGTATATGTTTCAGGCTTGGAGGGATCTTAGAAATAATATTAAAAGAAAGGCGCTTGGCCTGAAAGAGGAGATAGCGAGAAATGGAAGTGGGTCGAGCGGGGCAGTTCCCCTGACACCGTTGGAGGAGAGAGTCCTCGTCGTTCTTGGGGCTGAGAAGGCATACGGATTGGGGTGCGAGGAGTCCACATCTGTAAGTCAACTAATTAATATCACCATATGGGGGTTTCATCATCCTGTTGACAGCTTATCCATAGGATAATGTATATTTTCGATTTTCAATTTAAGATTTATTTCTTCATAAAATCTGAATTTACTAGTCGGTACTCGAACCTATGAATATGGCTATAAATCGAATAAGTTAGCCAAGTTTTCAATCTGTAGCAAGTATTTATTTGTTTATTTATTGATATATGTTATCCTACGGATAAGCTATCAATAGGATGGGGAAATATCCTCTAAGTAAGTTATTATCTATCAAGCTTAAGAGGAACGTTTGTGCCACCTATTTTGGCCAGTTTCATACAAATCTTAAATTTGGAATTGAGATCAAAATACCCAACCAAACTGAAAAATTATTTCTGTAATCAAAAGTTATATCAAATATCTAGTACAGATGTGAGCTACTTTATTTATTTTTGCTTTAAATTATAAGATATGGGCCATTAAAGATTTGAGTGTTTCATGATTTTAGAGGCAACTTGGGCAATTGTTTGTGAGTAAATTAAAAACATTAAAAAAATAATTATAATAATTCAGTTTGGTTGCGTTATTTGATCTCAAATTCAAATTTAAGATTTGTATGAAACGGCCGAAAAGGGCCATGCAAACATTCCACTTAATTACATGAGTAAATTTAAAACAAAATCATGTTTAATTTTTTAGTTCTACACAAGGTTCTGAGGAAAATAATTATCCTCAGGGCCTATGTCATCTTTGTGTAGAGGATCTTTTAAAAGAAAGGAAAGAGTGGAAGTTCTGAGAAGGAAAAAAATATGAGGGGTGGGTAGGAATCTAGGGGTCAGTAGGTCCAAGAGTGACGTATGAATCCATCCCTCTCTTTGCGGTGTAAGGCGATGGGTCGAGAGAGGGCTGCTGGAGAGTAAAAATGATCTCCCTCAATCAGTAGGTGTGCAAACGCATCTGCCGCCATACAAACCTCACCCTGTATATCTGGACATCCCTGCCGAGTTGCCAAACGTAGCGAACCACTTGGGCTGACCTGTGACAGGGCTGTTGGTTATCCAATAAGTGGTATCGGGGGCAGCGGTACCCATACTCTTCTGCAAAATTAAAATTTGGCTGGAGATTATGTTATATTACAATTTTTTTTTTTTTTTAAATATGTTTATTCAGTTTTAATTTTACAATATTTTATTTTACAAATCTTACGAAACTGATCAATCAGTTTGATTGTAAGAAATCTCTCATTTTTTTATAATTATTTAATACAGTATACTTTTCAGTTTTACATAGTATATACTAAATATAATACTTAATATTAAAATACTAATTATTACGACAAACTAATTATCTCAATGTTTTAATATATAATAGATATATATATAATAGACTGAGTTGTTTGGCGGTTCGTCCTCTCTGAAGTACTCGTCCTCATAGAAATGACGTGATGGTTAGTTAGTTAATAAAGTATCAACCGATCCTGCGTTTAGTTGTAATAGGGTATTTTCACAATCTAGGGATATTGTTAAAAATATGTGGAAAATTTAAAGTTTATTTTTCTGATTATATTCAAAATGAACAATTTTAATATTTTCATTCATAATTATTGATTTTAAAAGCAGCCTAAAATTGTTCATTTAGAAACGGCCCGTAATTGGTCAATCGAATCATGACGTCACACCCGTCAAACGTCACCGGCTGTTCGCTCATTGATACCTCGTTGTTAGAAGCCTAAACATTATTTGTTGTTAACGGTTTTGGTTAACTGGTTTTGTTTAATGTTTTAAGACGCTTGTGTTATTTTATAATAGTTTAATATAATATTTTGTAGTTATAATGACTGACAGTGGTTTTTTACTGGCGCAGTCCGACAATTTGCCTAAGATAGACGCTATAATGATGGCATCTTTTATTGCTGGTAATAGTAATTTTCTTAGTGCTAAATTTAGAGGTTTTAAGGCATCAAGGTAAGAAAAACATATTGTATAACTATGATACTGTACATATATTTCAATATTTTGTAAATATGCGCTCAAAATAGTGTTTATTCAGGACCTTTATTGAAATAAAACAACTAGTGACAGTTCGGTAACCTAACTTCCATGTCATAAGATGCTTTGTAAAACTGGCAATTCTAAAAGTAAATTTCCTTATTATTGTGTGGATATCCTCCTTTCAACTGTGCACAAGGGGTATAATATGGTTTCTACCTTTAAATTATGAATATAAGTAGTTAATATCTCTATGTTCTTGTTAAATATCAAATCTGCAAAAAAACATTACCCCTGTCTACTAATAATGCTTTGTTTTGGTAGATTAATGTTTTGATAATCAATATTATGTGTATTACAGATCAGCACGAGAGAATTATGGAGACAGTGCAGTGGGATATGTCCAAGTAAAACGAATTGACGATGTTTGCACTGTGAAAGCTCGAGTCACTCCGAAGCACAAAATCAGAACAAAAGCCTACGCTGTCACACTGGTTTGCAATGAAGCGCTAGAGGTTATAGATTTGTGCAAGGGTGAAGATTGCCCCGCATCCCAAGGTTAGTTCCTAATTTGTGTATTCTACTCACCTTCAATTGGAAGCAATCTTTCCAACATGCCCTCCAGTGACATGCTTGGTGTAACTCGTAAGTGACTAGCTCTGGCAGGGGAATCCATCCGGCAGGCTCTCCATCGAAGCCAGAGTCAAGTTAGCCTCTCAGAGGCTGGGTGTACTGTGCAAGATCCGTGGATACTGCAGATAGCACACAACTGCCGACCTTGTATCGCAATCTTTAGAGCACATGTGTTAGGTAGGTGTGCTTGTTCTACTGTTATTTCAATGGAAGATGCTCCGATAGACCTAGCATTGTTGATCCCTTCGGCAACAGTGCACAGTCGGGAAACATGCCAAACACTCGCTCAACATTGTTACACTATTGACATTTGTCACATGAGAAAGGGTCGCTTCCAAAACTCGTTTTTAAGTTCAACTGCTCGGCTGTGGAATGATTTGCTAGCTTCTATGTTTTCTCTGTCCGACAACTTGTGTGGAGTTAATGTTAAAAAAAGTAGCGGGTAGCCCCCGGCCCACAGCTTCATGTAGTGTGATCCACAATATAATACATACATTCTGAACAAAAGTATCTTAGATTGTGCATCTTCTCATTGTTCCAGGTAAGCATGCACTTGCTTTCTTATCATGGCTACACAGACGCAGTGAAGAACCTCCAAAAACTTCAACCCAATGTTATTGGAAATGCTCCAAGATGGCAGGAATCGGTACAAGTCTGAAGTTTATTAAAGCCAAAGACATGGGGACCCTAGGACATTTGGATTTGCCAGAGGATGATGGTAGTTGCATAAGAGAGCTGCTAGATGCTAGTACATCTGCAAATACACAGTTGACCAAGTATTACAGACCCCCAACACCTCTTGAAAATCTATCAATCCACAACATGGAATGTGATTTTTTTGGAAATAATATGGGCTCGACACCCAGTGAATTTATTGAATTCTGTAAGAAGTCGATGACTATTGAGGCATGCCAGAAGGCAGCATATTAAACAGTCGGCCAGTCTGACAGTCCACTATGGCATAACCTATGTTATGGTAGAGTGATAGCGTCAAAGTTTCATGAAGCGGCTCACTGCAGCACACTAGACGGGTCACTGGTCGAAAGCATCCTCGGTGCTAAAGTATTTGAGACTAGAGCCATTCAGCGTGGAAGAATTCTCGAAGCGCAAGTTTTGAAAGTGGTTGAGGCTACTAACAAACTTAAATTCAAAAAGTGTGGTCTCATTTTGAGTAATGAGTACCCAATTTTTGGTGCCTCTCCAGATGCTTTGGGAGAAGATTTCATCCTTGAAGTGAAATGCCCAGCGAAGGAGTCTACGATGAAATTTTTTTTAACAGAATCCAAGGAACCTACGCCAAAAGTCATGGCACAGATGCAACTACAAATGCATTTTTCTCAGAAGCCGACTGCTCTCTATTGTGTTGCCAACCATGATTTTGAAACATCTAAAAAAGTAATGCAGTTGCATATGAAGTACGATGAAGAGTTGTGTAAAGATCTTATTATGAAATGTATTAAGTTTTGGTCTAATGCCATATTTAAAAAGTTAAATACAGATGGGTAGATGTATGACATGTGAAAAATGTTTTAATTACCTTCATTGACTCCTCCATTCCTTATGAGTTCTCATTACTGATATAACCTTTCAATTGAATATAGGGTAACATTTTTCAATTTATAGTATGCAGATATAATAAATACATTGTTATAATCTACTTTTATTTAGGTGAGTGAAAGAAAAACTATATTCCAGTAGAGAACATTGTTTTTAATGAATACAGTGATATTGGTTACACTCTATACACATAGAATGTTGATACACAATAAATTCAAAGTAGTTATTTAAAATAGAATGTATGTACATATATGTACAAACACAAAAACCATTTATTTTTATGATGTCTGTCTTGTTTATGAACAGATTTTAGAAAAACCTTATTACATGGCCATCTGCAGACAAAAATAAGACTTAACTTCCCTATAAGTTTGACTGTTTGGAAATTCAAATCAACAAACCCAATACTCCAATCCCTGACCTGGTCCGAATACAAGAGTTGTAACGCGCTTCTTCAAATTCATAAAATGGCACAAATATTATATTTATAATGTACGTACTTTCTACATTTTAATTAAAACATTTTGTAGATTAATCAGAGCGCAAACGATCCTTATGATTTGATCCATAATGGGGAAATGGTTATGGTGCGTAGATGCATGCATTTTGCACATGATAAATTCCCGTATCCTGCTAATAACACGTTCTATGTGGATTCTTAACACTGCCATCCTTTTTGCTTGCTTTACTTCTTCCGCCGTACAGAGCACATTTGTAAATACACTAGGGGGACGTATAAGCTCGCACTGTCGAATTTGAAGAAGATTGCTTATATTCTTGAATCCCCTGTCAGCCATTACGGACATGCCTGGCCGAAGAGCATCCAGGTATCCGCAGACCTCCACAATGGTAGCGTCTGAAGCGCGTCCACCATGGCCACAAGAAATGTAATTCACCAATCCGTCTGGAGTGCAAGACACGAGGTATTTAAGTGTGTTACAGCTCTTGTATTCGGACCAAGTCAGCGATTGGTGTATTGGATTATTGGGTTTGTTGATTTGAATTTCCAAACAGTCAATAATAGATTGTACCTTGGCATATCTTGATCTAAAACTTATAGGTAAGTTAAGTCGTATTTTGTCTGCAGATGGCCATATAATAAGGCTTTTTAAAAAACTGTCCAATTTATTTTATTTATTTATTTATTTATTTATTTCTATACATTACAGTATTTACCTATAGATCAATTTCGAAAACATTTTTACATAATATATTTTATAATTTTATTATGTTGGGTGTAAGGTAGGTTTGTGAAGGTGAAACTGTGGATAGGTATTGTTGTATGTTTCGTGAACACCTCACTAGGAGAACCTGTGCTGAGGTGTTTACGTGTTTATTTATGTTTATGTGTGACAAGTATTTATGTGTTGTAATATAAAGTTTTATATGTATTTTTTTTTTCAAATTTTAACAGTTATTGTACATTGGTTATTTAGAAGAGAAAAAAAAGTATTTAAATATATTAGAGGAATATAAAAAAAAAATATATATATATAAACATACACATCCATATAAATACATGTACCTGCACACATGCATATAAATATATATATACATCCGCATACACATTCACATACACATATATATATATGTACACACATATATAAATTGTAAGTGTATGTATAGTTATTGGATTCTTGAAAAACTACTTAATTTTTAGGTTTATTTAATTTTATACTTTTTATAGTTTTGTTATGTTTGGTTGGGAATAATAATGTTTTGTATAAAGTTAATATCTTGATTTTTAATCCAGTCAGTGATATGTTTTTTATGAATGTTTGTAGATGTATTAGCAGATAGTATTTGTTTCAAAGTAATGGGCATGCAATTAAAAAGTTTGGTTGCATAATACTGAAAGTGTCTTTGTCCATGTGTGGTGTGGGTTATCGGTATGTTCAGTGTTTTATTTGTTGAGGACCTGGTTTTTGTTATGGTTTTTGGTTGAATTGGAATGTGTTGTTTGTTTTGGACAAGGTATATTATAGCAGATTTGGCATAAAGTTGTCTTATTGACATGACTTCTAATGCTTTGTAGATTTCGCTAGAATCTGTGTGAAATGGTACTTGCAGGATGAGTTTAATTATTGCTTTTTGTATTTTTTGAATTGGGTCAATTGCTATGTTTGTAGCACTTCCCCAAGCTAGTATTCCATATGTGGCAATGGATTGACAAAGTGCAAAATAGATCGATCTTAGTATTATTAGTGGGAAGATGTTTTTAACGTACTTTATTAGGTGCATTACTCGTTTCAGTTTATTTGTGATGACATTAATGTGGTCAGTCCAGCGTAAGTGTGAATCAATAATAACCCCCAGGTATTTTGTATGTTTTACCCTTTCTATATGTTCGCACTGGCAGTTGGATAAAGTACAGTCATGTAGAATCAAGCCTATGTTTGATGGAGGTTGACCTCTTTGTGTAATACTATGAGTTATATATTTTGTTTTGATTGTATTAACTGGAAGAGTATTACTGTTTAGCCATTTTTTGACGATTGATAAACTTTTTTCGGCTATTATAAATACATCTTTCCATGTGGCTGCTTGACAGAGAAGAACTGTATCGTCAGCGAAGGTCACGATTTTACCTTCAATTTTAATGTCGCACAGTTCATTTATATAAATGAGGAATAATAAAGGGCCAAGTACACTCCCCTGTGGGACTCCGTACGTAATTGAAAGTGGTTCACTTGTCTTGTTGTCAATTTTAACTTGTTGCGTTCTGTCAGACATGAAGCTTTTAATTAAATTGAATTCTACTCCATTAATGCCAATGTTTTTTAACTTCTTGAAAAGTTTTTTATGTGAAATTGTGTCGAAAGCTTTACATAGATCTAAATAAATAGAGATAACTTTTTTTTTAGCGTCTAGATTATGTGTAATGAAGTCCGTTACGGTAGCTATTGCATGTTCTGTGCTCCTGTTTTTCCTGAAGCCATGTTGGTTTACCGAGAGTATTTGTTTTGCTTCTAAATAGTGTTGGAGCTGTTTTTTAATAGTTTTTTCCAGGATTTTCGAAATGGTATTTACTAGCGTAATGGGTCTGTAGTTGTTAACATTATTTTTTTGTCCTGATTTGAAAATTGGAATAATAAGGCCTTTTTTTAGTAAGCTAGGAAAAATTCCTTCTTTTAGACTATGATTAATTAAATATGTGAGTGGTATAAGTAGTTGTTGGCTTAATGTTAAGATAGTTTTAGAGTCTATACCATCAGGACCCGCAGTATTGTTAATCTTTAGTGAATGAATTATTTTATTGGTATCTTCTATTGTAATATTTTGTAATTTGAAGTGTCTGTTAAAATTTTCATTGCTTATGTTAGATGTATTGTTTTGAGGTTCCTGAATATCTTGGGGAGGCTGGGTAATTTTGATATTTGCAGCTAGGCTAGCTCCAATATTTGTGTAGTGTTTGTTGATGTAATTAAGGATACGTGTAGGGTTGTCATGAAAGTGGAGTTCTTTATCATCAATGTAGTAGATTTTTTATGGTATTGTCTTTTTTCTTCTGTGAATGCGAACTTTCCCTCAGAATTGACCATACGCTTTTAGGGTCATAGTTTGATGTTATCAGTTTGTTTCTATAGTATAATTCTTTGGCTTTACGTATTGTTAAAGAACAGATGTTTCTGTACCTTTTGTAGAAGAAATATAGCGAGGTATTATATGGGTTCAGTTTGACTTGTTTGTGTAATTTGTCCCTTTTTTTAATGCTATTTATGATGCTTTGGGTAATCCATTTTTTAAGTCTTACTTTACGGTGTGGAATAGGTATGTATACCGTTTTGGTATTTTGGGTAATGAGAGTTTGTAGGTAAGTTAAAAAGAAATTCCAGGCCTCTTCTGCCGAGTTATAATTTCTAAGATGTTCCCACGTTTTTATTTCTAAACATTGTTTTAGGTTAACGTAATCAATTATTTTTTGTGTGGTATTATTTTGGAAAGTTGAGTTTCTAGTTAGCAAAGTTAGGCCTATCATAATTGTGTAGTGATCTGTGATTGTGGATTCGTATACTGCACTACATATTGGATTAACAAGACAGTTCTCATAAAAATCCGGCTTATAGACGGAACAGAAATTCCAAACTGCAGCGATAGTATGGCAAATGAAACATCCAGGCGGATTTTCTTAAGAGTTATTAAGACATTTGTTACTGGAGTTGGTATTTTGTTTGCCAAAATGGAAATTATATGATACATATTTTTCGGAATTCCTAGGCACAATCTAGGACTTCTTTCAAGGGCCATCAGGCTTGACTTGCGCATTTGAACTTTAAAGCTTTCTCTCTCAACGTCGTCACCTGCAAAGTCCGGTGAGTTCGGATGATACATGAAATCCTTTGGTATGAAATCTGAGTCCGATGAAAATTCCTGAGGTTCCACACTTGTCGAGCAAGCTTGTGCATTTTGTGTTTCCTGCGGTTCCATAGGTGTCGCATCAGCTTGTATATGTTGTGTACTGGCCGCCATCAAACTGCTCTCACACTTCATTGGTGAGCAAGATGTATCAGTTTGTCGCCTTGATGTGAATGGTGCTTTACTTCGAACTTGATGTTTGAGGCCAACTTGAACAGCCTTGTCCCATATTGCAAATGAGCATGTTTGCGTAGCAACATGCAGAGTTCCAGGGTAGCTATTCCCGAGCAACGATCAATCGTTACTCGCCATGCGCCAGCTGCGAGCGAAAAATTCCTCGTCATCGCGACCAACTTTTTCGAATGTTTCATATTTACGTATTCTTGAACGACGAGCGGTCGCAAGGATGATTATATTGGTAGCCCTGTAAATGTTGTCTATGTTCCTGATGTTTTTGAGATTTCTATGGCGTAACTTTGAAATGTCAAACGTCAAACAGTGAAACGGTAAGTTTGTTGGGTCGGTTGATAATTTTCGAAATGGCCATATAACTAATAATCAAAAGCAACTGCTCATAGAACTAGTTAGTTCTGATCAACAATAATGAGCGGAAAATTAGCCATTGTAATATGTAACCTTAAAACGACTTTATAACAATATTCAACGTCTTGCGGGTGCGAAAGTTCGCGCGGGAAAACGATAATACTAGATGTTGACAGCCTAGACAGCATAGACACGCAAATAAACAACCACTCGCTTCTCCGTTTCTACTGGTCTACCCCACTCGTTGTTGTGGCGAATGACTTTTGGCGTTTGGCGTCTAAAAATGTTCCGTCGACTGGCTCAAGAATAACCACGTCGACCAATGTACGTACTTTCGACGGCGATTGCGAGCGACGAGGGCTTGGAGAATAGCTACCCAGTCAAAGCTTCCTCTTCTGGCCGAGGTGGAAGGTTGTGGCTCTGGCTCTGGTTCTGGTTGGTTATGTTGTAGTAGAGCGCTTTTTATTACTTCGAGGTGCAAATTTTATTTTTTTATTTCATCCCGTCTGTCGAGGAGTGGCTATTTTTTTTTTGACATTCGAATCTATGAGGAATAACATTCTTTTTCAAGTGCATGACACCACCCAAACCTCACTCTCATGAAGTCAACGTCTTCTTCAGGCTGAAATATAAATAAATTAACATTACAAGATGTATGTACTGAGATATCTATATAAACCTCAATGACTATAGCAGAGATGCTCATTATTTACAAAACTATCGGAAAATTTGAAAAACAAAACAACTGTCATGGTAGAAATATTATTACATTGTTTTATACTGAATTAATCTTAAATAATGGGAATTAATCGTTGTTAAGAATATTATTAATACATAGGAACTTACATTAAAATGTTCTTCGCAACAATGAAGATGACTCTTCAAAGAACTGGTTTGATTTCTCTTCGGATCTCGTTTCATAGCACTACACCATTTTTTCCTCATTGTCTCGTTCTTCGGAAAGCCTAAAAACACCTTATTTGGAGTATTTACTGTAGTATTTGTACACACAGGTACTAAACAATACTTGTATCGCAAGTGGGAAGACATTGAAACAAATAAAACGATATTAATCAAGCAATATAGGAATCCACAAACAACACCAACTGCAACTTACGTACTGACAGATCTCACCCACGGTGGCGATCGGCGGGGCTGACGTCACAGTTTAGTGACGGCACATTTGGCGCGAAAATATCGTTTTGGTGGCGTTTTAAAAATGGCATGCTTTAAATCGTCATAAAAAATTTATTCATCATCTTAAAAATAAAATAAAAATTCCATTATTGTCGCAATTTTTTACTTAATTTTTTTGCCAATAAAAAAAACTGTGAAAATACCCTATTGTTTCTAGAAATCCAGTATGAAGTTCATTCATGGAGATGCAATATAAAAAGATTACTACGTTTGGCATATTTAATGCAACTCTCAAAGAGAATAGAAGGGTGTAAATTGCTCAGTTATTTTTGCATTGATACAAAAAAGCTATGTTTAAAAAATTATTTCTTTATTCCATGAATTGTTTGTTATTTGTTGATAATTTTTTGACCACCATGCCAGGCATATGCCCATGTTGTGGTGGCCGATTTTATATACAGTGCATAAAATAATTTAAAAGAATATGTCAAGTATTTAAAAGAAAATGAAAAGAAAATAAAAATAAAAAGAAGCGTAGAGTATTAGAACTACATAATCTAAATATATTTACTGCTAAGTAAGCAAATAAGAAAAAAATTAAATAATGATGAAAAAATTAAATATGTGTAATATTTTGATTGTTGTTGTAGAATATTTCTATAACGGATTCAAAGACCCCGCCATCATCACCGGAAGTAGAAGTGGAGGTGGAGGAAGTGGCCCCAAGTCCCAAAAAAAACACAGATGAGGCAGTCCCATTCTCAAATACCCGTAAGTACTTACAATGAAATACTAAGTAGAGTGTGGAAATACTATAATATGGTTTGTGACAAATAACAAACAATCGGTAGATCAGAATATTTCCGCTTTGCATTAAAATCCTAATAAATGGAATATTTGCGAATGTATCTAAAAACTACAAACAGTTTTTAAAAGGTGATGAAATAAGCTTTCAAATTTTATTATTAGAAATAACCATATAATTTTTTAAATATGTAATTTTTTATGCAAACATAAAAAAGTTTTAAAAATGGCTAACCTTTGTTTTTTCAAACTAAAATTGCTGTTAACGAAAAAAATAAAAACGTACACATATTTTATTAGGCACATAAATTATAAACTTTATTGTTAGCCCAATCTTTTTGTCATTTCATGTAAAAATCTTAAATATAAAAATCAATTTTTGTTTGTTTGTTCGTATGTTATGCGCTGCCATACCGTTCGTACGATTGCGATGAAACTTTGGCGATTTGTTGTGCGCACGCCCGCGAAGGTTATAGGCTATATATAATGGTTAGCTCTGGCGTTATGAAATTTGTTTAAATGAAAATGAGTGTATTTTATATATTTTAGAGGCAGGGGGGAAGGCGTGAGGGGAAGGGTAATGAAAAAGATGGGATTAGCGGGAGGGATGACGAGAGAGGGGAAGGCGGAAGGGGAACGCGGGGGGAAGAGGATGCGGGAGGGCAACGGGACGCATGGGAAAGGAAATGCGGGGAGAAACAATTTATTTCTTTGCAATGCAACGCATGCCGGGTACCAGCTAGTAATTAATAAAAAATTCCCAAAGTCCGCACCAATTGGAAGGTTTAAGATGTATTGTAGGAGCTACATCAAACTGGGAAAAATATAGTATGCAATATGTAATGTTATAGTTATTTAGCAATTTGTAAACTTTAATGTACAAATTACTAAAATAAAATTAATAAATAAATAAAATAAAGTTTCATAATTTTTTTTTCAAATTGCGTTCACAAACTTTGGATTCATGAAGGTGTACTATTATTTTGTGGTCAACTTTTAGATTTGAATATAAAACTTGGTGTTTTCTCTTTCTAAATCTGTTTAGATCAAATTTATAGTCTTTATTTTTTAGTCACAGCGATTTCTACGAGACTTATGTGAGTTGTTCCGAAAAGCGAACAAATTTGCCTGAGAGGTTAACATTTTAATACAAAATATAATTGATTATATTGTTTCAGCTAATAAAGAACCGCTCTCCACAGAAGAGCGTTTCCTGTTAGTGGAGGAAAGCAGGGTGGCGAGAGAGGCGAGGGAAAAGGAGAGGTGGCTTCACCTGGAAGAGAGGCGGCTTTACCTGGAGGAAAGGCGAGACGAGAGAGAGGAGAGGCAAGAGGCGAGAGAGGAGAGGCGACTCGAACTGGAGGAGAGAAGATGGCAGGCAACGCAGGAACTTTTAAAGGAGTGTTTGCAGACTTTAAAAGAAATTAATGTAAGTATACATTTTTACAAATTTTTCTATAAATTGTCAACAATTTCACACCTCACAACTTGACCTTGCTGAAGGTTATCATCAATGTGATGTGCGTAGAGTCTTTCAAGCAATTTCTCTCAAATCGTCTCCTAGCAAGTCTGCTGGTTCTGGCATTCTTGCAACGAGGACAATATTATGCCGAACAACACAGGCATTTATTATCTGGGGCGTATAATGACAAACTCGATGCTTGGGGAGACAGCGCCATCTTGCCTTCAGAAGACCAAAGCAACGCTCAATGCGATTGCGGACCTTGCAAGGCATATTTTTGTGTCTGGATTCTTGCGAACTCGGAACTGCAAATATTGGAGTCATCATGTAAGGACGTAGTGGAAATACTGAGTCCTGAAACGAACATATATTTTAATATAAACAACGTTTTATATATTATAATCAATAAAATATCTTTATTAAAAAAATGTAATAATTATTGGTATGTTAGCTAATTTGTATTTGAATTATATTAACACATTGTGATCGGGCAGTTTTCGGCCGCGTATCGTGCTGGTAACGGGTGATTTTTCGCGTAATTTCGCGCTAACGTAGACCTCTAGAAAAATTGCGATAACTTCAAAAATATTTGTTTGATTTCAATAATTCTTTTTGCAAATTATTTATTTTAATTCATTTTATTTTATTATATTTAGAAATGTATTCTTTATCGTTAAACTAGTGCAGAATTTCACATAAAGCAGGAAAGTTATGAAAAAATTTATATTTACACTACCTCGGTACCTACCGTACACCCCATCTATTGTTCTCAAAAGGTTTTTACCTGCATGGCTACAACCCTACAGAGGCTATATAGCGAAAACTCAAGTATATTGGAACCCGCATTTTAACGTGACCCGCGCTCCACTAACAATCTATCAAAAACGTATAAATACGTGTTCCGCTCTCTAGCATTAATTTGCTAAACACGTATTAATACGTGATCAGATTACAATGTGTTAAAAAATAAACTATCAACTTAGTACCATAATGGAGTTCATAGAATGAAAACTCTTTCTATTATAATACATATTTTTATGTATTGTTGGTTCCACGGAGATGTGGGTACCTTCGATGCATTATTACCCCAGGAAATTGAAATTTCTCATGAAATCTAAAATTAACAACGTACCAGATATATTACACAACTAATGAGATATATTTTATTTGTTTCAGAATAAATGACTAATCGGCAAACACCTTTTTAATTTTAGATTTCAAATGAAATATATTTATTACCAAAACATACCCTTGTTTAATTTCATTTCGTTGTCTTCTTGTTTGTGGAAATTGTATATATTCTGCCAATAAACTTTCCGATAGGGAAACTATTAGATTGATGTGACGACTAACAGCCGTTTGTGAAACACATCTATTCCAATCACTACCAACAAGTTTTGGTATGATCCCGTTGCAAGGAATGATAATGTTGTAATAACCTTCAAACCAAATTAAATAAAATATGTATCTGTCAACTTATCATTTGCATCACACGCAGTGTGTTGTTGATTGATTAGTTTAATGGACTTGCCAAGGAACTGTTAATAACCCAACACAGTGCCAGGTGCGGCCTGCCCTTAATGGATCCTACCCTACTACTTTACGATTGTTTGTTGTAAGGAATATAGATTAAATTAACAATTGGGTTCTAAAGGCTCCAGTTTTTCGCACGTATACACAAATTGAAGGTTGGTCACATAATGCTAGGAATATTTCCTGAGACAAGTGATGATGGGCTGTCTTGCAGGTGTATCCAAGGGATTAAGCGCATCTCTTAGTAAAGTCTTTGTAAAGATTCTTCTTACAATGAGGCTCGAAGAACAATCCTCATGAGGATATGACCAGCTGCCATTGTTTCTAAAGGCAAGAACAACATTAATAATAATATGTATGTACATTGGTGAATAGTAGTAGCTTGGTTTCGTAAAAGAACTGTTAAATTTATTTATTCAATGTGTTCAAATAATAATGACCAATTCAAAGGCTACATGTAATAAGAAGGTATCTTTTTTTTTTTGTATGTCTTGAGCATGGAATTACGAGGGTGGGTTTTTAAGTTCGCAGAATAGGGGGTAAGGAGTGGAAATAAAAATCCAAAATTATTTTTCCTTTTCAATATATTCACCTGCTACTCTAATACATTTTTCGGATCTTTCAATTAACTTATGTGTACCCTAAAAAAAAATGATTTGTCTTTGTCTAAAAATACGCCGAAATTGCACCCTTCACTTCTTCATCACTTGAAAACTTATTCCCAAGAATGGAATTTTTCAAGTTGGAAATAGGTAAAAATCACTGGGAGCCAGGTCAGGACTGAAGAGTGGGTGTGGCAAAATCTTGAAGCCCATCTTCTGCAGGACAGCCATCGCAACACGGCTCTTGTGAACAGGCGCATTGTCATGCAGAAGGAGGACACCTTTGATCAATTTTCCCCTTCTTTTCTCCTTGATGGCTTCCTTTAATTGCTCTAGGATTGAAGCGAAGTAATCTCCGGTTATGGAAACGCCTTAATCTTTGTAATCGATCAACAGGATTCCTTCTGAGTCCCAAAAGACTGTCACCATGATTTTACCAGCCGATTGTGACTCCTTAAACTTCTTGGGTGGTGGTGTACCTTTCTGTGCCACTGCATTGAGTCTAGTTTAGACTCTGGTTCATAATGATGAACCCAAGTTTCATCACCAGTAACAATATGGGCAAACACTCCATCCTTGGTCTTCCCTACAGAGGTCCAAAAATGCACGAGAACACTCCACGCGCTGTTGTTTTTGAGACGGCGTGAGCATTCCCGGCACCCATCTTGTGCTGACTTTAGTCATGCCAAGATGGTCATGAAGAATTTTGAAAATGTATCTGATACTTTTTGAATAATTACGGAAAGAAAAAAATCACACAAGATCGGAAGGGGGGTCACTCAGGCCCCCCAATTTGTTTTGCTTGTTAAAGGTGTTAATGGCATAATTTTTTGTAATTTGTTTTGGTAATAATTAGAGGGAAGTATATTCATCGTATTTCAGTAGTCATTTTCAAAATCGTTTGATAAATAAAGTCATAATAATATTCTAATGAATTTAGACCATAATGCGTATTTTTCCATAGAAACAGAGAAGGCGGGCCGATAGCCAACATAACTCCTTGTTTCCGAATCTCGACTGGCGATTGGCGTCTACATCGTCCATTCCATTGTTATACGGAAATGACCCAAACGGAATGATCTTTGACCGGCAAGTGAACATTATAGCATTGTAAAAAGAGCAAACAAGATGCACAGTGTAAACGAACGGGATCTAGTCCTTTCCACTAAAAACTTAGAAATTACTTGCTATCGCTTAGAATTGTCCCGATACGCCCAGCAGATAGGAACGGGGTAACGCCCGAACAGGGCGTAAGGGGGCCGGCGGGACAGATTCTCCGCTGGAATTTGGTAGAAATTATTTAATATTAAGAAAAGCAGTAATGCGATATTAATTTTTTTAATGCAGATGGATAACCAAATAGTTTTTCTAGGATTACCCAAATTATTGAGTATGTGGTTTAAAAACAACTTAAGTACAGCGTAAAACTCTCGTTAGCGTAAGTGCGTTCCCCCGTTCCGGTACGAAGTGTTAACTTAGCGGTTAATTAATTCAGGTTTATATCCGTTGTTTAGGGCTATATATTGAATGATGTTAATTTCATTATTATAATAAGGAACTCCAGTGAAAAATACTATGGCTTTAAAAAAATATGTTCATATAGACCAATAAACGCTGATTCTGAATGTATAAGTTTTATTAAATAATATTTAACGTAGAGTTTTAAAAAATATATTAAAAAGTCCATTTTAAAACAGTTCATTAAAACACCCTGTCAAGTTGGTATTATTGAATTTGTGAGGCGTGACGTCACCGCTTCCATAAAACGCTCCAATGCTGAAATTCAAAATGGCAGCGGTTAAACAGCTGATTCCAGTTCCCTACGAAATTCCCTACGAAATTGCTTCGGTTTCCTTAATATTGATTTCGATTCGTAAAGCTAAAAAAATGATAATTTCAACAATTTCAAATAATAAATATAATATAATAAATAAATAATTACACCTAAATAACGTTTTACTTATTGAATACTTTCATCACTTCTTCCATACAAAATAACAACATCTGTTGAAAATAACTAAAACTTTTGGCCAGATGTCACAGGGCCAGATGACGTCACGGTGGTTTTCGGGGATCTTGAAAAATTAAAACTTTGACATTTATTTTAACTATTAAAACTAACTATAAAAAAAATATGAAGTTATTTAACACTTTGCACTCCTATTGGATTCACTAATGACCAGTAGTCTACTCTGGGGTTGAAAAAAATAAACATGATTTCCTTAAAAGATAAAAAAAATAAATTATTTTACTCATTCTTTTTAGACAACCTGTTTCTCCTATGGGGTGACCATTGCAGCGCGATAACATATTAGAACGACATTATTCGAAAAAAGTCACTAAACACAATTATTTAAAATCAAGATAATTACTAAACCATTTGAATTATAAGGAATTTATTTCTTAAAAATTTGAAGGTACTTATATTGTAAAAGAAGAGTCTTTTTTGTTCGAAACATTTGAAATATATTTGTAAGAAATGTTTTCGTGACCACTCTATTGCGAGTCCGGCTGTTCGGGTCTAAGGTTGTAAATCAATGGTTTACTAGCTCTTTGTATTCCGGGAATATCTATCCTCCAAAGAATTCATTGGCTCTAGCTTTGGGTTATTTTACTTGAAAATGGCGCCGAAAACAAAAGATGGATCGTCCCAGGAGGTGGAGCAGGTATGCGGAAGAATCTTAACAGATACACGGTGTTTTTGAAGAAACAAGTATAAACAGTTTTACGCACATTTGAAAAAAAATTAAATATTTATGTAATTTTACACTATAAATGTATATTGTCATATTAAAATTAATCATTTATAAATTTTTAATGTATGATATTTTTCACAACACACTCCAACGCACATTGCAAGTAAATGTCATGTAAAATGTAAATGTAAATGCATGTCACAAATTTTACAAAAATACATTGTCTTTTTTCGTTGTTTTTTATCCGAACACACTATACACTCATGACATTTTTTTCATTTTGAGGCATTAGTATGTGTAATTTTCCATCCAACCTTTGTTCTGGATCGAGACAGTGTCTGCCTTTTGTACAATTTAATCCTCCTCTGTGATTTCCGACTAATTGAATGATAAGTTTGTCAACAAATTCAAGATGTGTCATAGCTTTTAGTTTCATTTGATTTTGTTTTTCTTTGTATTAAATGTATGTTAACAACGGAAACTTCGAGGCTTTTCCTCAAAAATGGGTAGGCTGCAGTATACTGGTCTGCAGTATCCACGCCTCTCATACATTTGGTATAATTTATTATCATATTCGGTTTCATTATGGTTTCTTCTTCGCCACCTCTCATTATTCTTCTTACAGTTTTATAATTATTTGAATAATGATTGGTATATAATGTAACTATTCTCTTGTCCTTCCAAGCAAGAAGCAATTCATTGTTTTTGACACATGTAATTGTTTCACCTGACTTTGAATAAAATTTTTGGTTGAAAATTATCACTTAAAATTTCCCAGTTACCACTGTCTGTATCACTTTCACTTTCAGAAAAATAGCTCGCCTTCTTTTACTTGGTCGCACTTCGATATCACTTCCACTATCTGAGTTGTTATCATTTAACATAGAATTATTCACAATAGAGTAAACATTATCAAATATCAAAAGGTCATCATCACAGTCAGGTTAGAAGTCTTCAATGTTTTCAAAAGGAAGATTCAATATTATCTACACTTTGATTTATTATTTCACTTTGTTTGTTAATATTACTAAATACACCATTTTCATTACTTTCTACGAAATATTTATTAAATCGATCCATGGCGATAAAAAAGAATATTGAAAAATATTCAATTATTATTTTAGTTTAGAAACGTTCACAGGATAATGGTCACCACAGTGGGAGGAGCTCCGCCGCGAACAATGTACCGATACAGACTGACCAGATAAAACGGCACAGAAAAATACAAAGTAGGTCAAAAATGACAAAAATTCTAAGAAACAATATATACGCTAATCTTTTAATGTATTTTGATTATTAATACATTTTAGGGAATATTTAATCCTTTATGTACACCATTGTGAAATAAAATTCACAGAATGTTATCGGTAAATGGGAAAAACAGGGCTTCAAAGTTACCGCCCGGGAGAGCCACTATTTTGGCTATCGGAGCTAGCAACCAAATGTTCAAAAGCCAGAATATTGGCTATCGGAGTGCAATACGTTAAGTTAGAAGGTATATTCATAAAAAAATGGACTGGAGTTCTCTATTATCACTGCAAGGAACATTAATAGCTCGATGTATTATTGAGTCAACTCGCAAACAAAATATATTAAAAAAATTCTTTACCTATGGTGACCTATCATATTATATTTGTTTTTTTTTTTAAATATTCTAATACATTCGATTCGCAAATTTTCCCGCTCTTAACACTCCGAAGATTTTGAAGCCAAATCTATGGTGAGAGGAAATCGCCTGGCAGCCATCTTGTATGACAAACTTTTGAAATGATTTGTGTGCAAACTGCTATAATGAAAACTTTAAATTATTTCGATGCAATTATGACGGCTCATTTTGAGCTTAATGACGGATTTATTTGGGTTTTTGGTGAGACGGAATGGGACATGTCATTTAAAAATTCAAGTCGGTAGAGGCTGAAGAATTTTTCGTAGATCTTCCCCTCCACACCGCGGCTTCAAATTGTTCTCAAATCGTTTGTCCAGCTTTTTAGGTTCATAATATATAAATGCCCATCAGTGACGCCATGCACAAAAAAAAGAATTATTAAGGATCCACAAAAACCACGCATAAGGCAACACTGATTCCCAATGAAAAATAAACACCATAGACAATATTTTCATGTTATTGTATTCATTTGACAATTGACAGCTGCCAGTTGTATATCTATGGCTGCAAGCTGCAATTGCAAGTGGAATCGGTTCATTCATGCTGCAAGTTGTTTTACATTTCCAGAAGATGTTGTTTGGTTTAGTTTAGTGTAGTCGTAGTTATTTGCGCAAATTCCTCAATTATTGCTTACATTGGAATAATTTTAAAAAAGCCCCACTGTCGCCGTTTCCAGTGAATATAATTAAAATGGAATTCGAAGCTGATGCCATTTTCAATGAAAGAAAAATAAACGATGTTTGCAGAACATGTTTGGCTAAAGATGCAGAAATGTCATCCGTTTTCCAGCGATACGAAGATGATGCTATGAATGTCAACGAGATCATTATGGACTTCTGTTCTATTGAGGTAATTTGACCTGAGAAGTGAACCTAATGTTCAGTATCCTGATTTATTATTAATATTGTATTCTTTCTAATTGGAGAAATTCTCCAATATACGTAATGCATTGTTTCCACTTAGTAATTAGCATTAAAAAACTAGTTGCTAAGAGTTTAGCAACCATCAGAGCTTGTACATCATAATGAAAAGTGCTTATAGTATATCTTCCATGCTAAGGCAGCTCCCTCACGGGCCGGTGAGAAACGAGAAGAGCACTTCGTTTAATATATTTGTACACAGTTCAATGTGGCGTGGGAGCGGTGTTTACTGTATTATGTACTTTCAGTATACAGGCAAGCAGTATGTGGTTTCAGTAGGATCTCGAAATTAAAGTGCCACCACCGAGATCAGTTAAGGAACTTTTAATAATTTTTTTTTTTATAACATTTCTTTTAGTTAAAATATTCTTATGAATTCCTTAATTAGGCACATTAACCTCTCGTCTGTCGCTAGCCCGCCAGCAGGCCAAAAAAAATCTTTGCTTTTTTTAAAAAATGTGATTTTGACCCTTATGTATAAAGAAACTGTACGAAGGAAAAGGTCAGAAAAGCTTGCGCCAATATCAATCTAGGACCTAGATACTATTTGATTATTGTAGCTACTCTGAATTATTTTAAAAGAATTTTCAGAAGTTACATTCACGTTTTCAAATGAGTATAAAGGTTATTACATATTTGTAAAAAGCATTAACTTTGTGGCTCGCCATAATTTAAAATAAAAAACACTTATTTTATAACACTCTACCGGTTTCGGAAGACCCTTCCTTCTTCAGGAGAATATTGTAACTAATCTACGTAGACATAGAATGTTATCAGACATACAAATTTTAGGTGTGTGAGTGAGAGGTAAGCGAGGGGGTGGGGTTATTTGTGGGATTTCCGGGAAGAACAAAATAAATAACCCCACCCCCTCGCTTACCTCTCACTCACACACCTAAAATTTGTATGTCTGATAACATTCTATGTCTACGTAGATTAGTTACAATATTCTCCTGAAGAAGGAAGGGTCTTCCGAAACCGGTAGAGTGTTATAAAATAAAAGTGGTCTAAAACAAATTTATGTGTTTTTTATTGTAAATAAAGGTTATTATTTCTTTAAAAACTCCTTTGAATTGTGTTTTTCATTTGGACATGTATTAAGGTTTGTGTAATTATTAGCCAGTTTGTGTAACTGGAAAAGTTCTGACGATATTATCATGTAATATATATGAATAATAAGATATATGTATCTAGTAAACAGAAAACAATTGCAAACATAATAAGGTATATATATCTAGTAAACAGAAAACATTTGCAAAACAAACTATCCCCTTGTTTTTATCGATATTTGACCAGAACTCATCAAGGTAATTTTCGCATGATTTTTCGAAATACCATCCAACATTCAACAGGTTTAATATAAAAAAAAATTGTGAATAAATGTAAAATTCCACAACTTGCACCCTCTCAACGAAATGCCAAAAGCAGGGTTGTAAAACAGAAATCTGCAATACTGACAACTTACTGCCTACAAATACAATGACATTTGTGGACCGATGGGCGAATTCATGTAGCAAGACATTCCGGAACATTACACATACTGCATGCGAAGGGGCGAGGTTGTGATGTCCTTCGCGTAACCACCTAAGACTGGATATCACAACCTGTTTGATAAATGTGTGTAAATTTGAATGTTCTGTCAAATGGACATAAATTAATACATTTGTTTTGTTTTAGATTAAACCAAATGACGGTTTATCGGAGATGATTTGCCGGGCTTGTATAGTTGAAGCTAAAAATGCCTCATTATTCAAAAAGAAGTGTGAAGAGGCCCAAAACACGCTGCAAAAGTACAAAACGTGTTTTCAGAAAGATGTGGTACGGCATTTCTTTAACCTTAATTACTAATTATTTAGTTGTAAAACTATTTGCATTCTTTAAACTTATACAGGTCGAATAATAATACTTAGTATGGATTTATCTAAATCCATCCCGATGTTAAATAGTTCAATAAGTATGTAAAGTACAATTCTGTTCAATTTATGTGACAAATGCAATGGTTGAAGGGTGCTAATTATACCTTTTATCCTAGTAGATTATGAATCACTATGTCATCTCTAATCACCGCAGTCCATTACACATAGGATTCGTTTCATATTCCTAATATTTTAATGGCATTAAATTCTCTAACCTGATCAAATCGGGGTTTTTGGCTTAATTTTTTGAATGGTTCTTAGATTTAGGGAGCCTTCAAAAAAGATTAGTTGCAGAGACAGTTGCGTTACAACAGTTGCAGGCATAAAAATCCATTATGGTATATGGAGGTGCGCCTGAGAGACTTTTTAGTAGGGAGACTTTTTTGAATTTGCATGAATTTTAGAATAGTTTTTCAACTAAAGTTTCTCATCTGCGGGCGCCTTTAGAATATCAATCCATATTGACTTTATTGAAATCAAGTACCGTTCTAAACTCAAATGAATTTATCTGTTAAGCTTGAATTGTTTTTTTTTTCAATCTACAGCTCTCCATGATGTTGAAAGAAGAATCCAATCACTCCTCATTTTCTGAGTTCAGTTTCAGAAGCAATAAAGATGATACAATATATAAAGAGAAAAGCGCTGTTTGCAAACCTCAACAAATTAATTCAATAGAAGCAGAATTAAAAGACTCTTCATCATTGTTAAATGATTTTGATTTAGCCAAAGTAAAAGTGGAAGATTCTGACGGCATTGTTTCGTGTCTAATCAAAACAGATGACGAATATTTGCTTAATAGCAAGGACTTGAAAAAGTTAAAAAGATCATTGAAACATAAGAAAAAGAATCTCATCAAGAAAGGAAACAACAAGAAACTGAAATTAAAACCTGAAAGAATTGTAGTAAGGCGGAATAAAACTAGTATGATACGCTATTGCGATTTTTGTGAGTTCAAGACTAAACTTCCATCTCAGATGACTAAACATGTGCACACTCATACTGGAGAAAAACCTCTGTCTTGTGATCTTTGCGATTTCCGTTGCGTTCAGAAGTCATCACTACATAATCACAAATTTGTTCACGGAAACATAAAGCCTTACTCTTGCACGCTCTGTGATTACAGATCCACCAACTCTTCAAACTTAAAAAGACATGTTCGAAGACACACTGGAGATAAACCGTACTCTTGTGACTTGTGTTCGTACCGTTGCGTTCAGTCCACTTATTTAGAAGAACATAAAAGAACTCACACGGGAGAAAAACCATTCCTTTGTGACCAATGCCATTACCGTTGTACCACCAATTCTAGTCTCAAAACACACAAAAGGAATAAACATCAAACGCAAAAGAGATATGCTTGTGACGAGTGCGACTTCAAAGCCAAAAGCCGAAGCACTTTGATATCCCACATTAGAACGCATACAGGAGATAAGAGATATGTTTGCGACCAGTGTCCGTACAGAGCTATACAGTTGGCGACTCTCAATAACCACAAGATGATGGTTCATACTGGGGAGCGGCCTTTTGCTTGTGACCAGTGTTCGTATCGGACAATAAGTTTGGGATATTTAAAAAACCATATGAAGAGCCATCAGACTATGAAGAGTTTCTCCTGTGAGGAGTGCGGCTACATGTGCCACACGAGCTACAAGTTAAAGACTCACAAGAGAACCCACACGGGGGAGAAGCCGTACTTGTGCGCCGCGTGTGACTTCAAAAGTGCTTCATCTTCATCTTTGAAAAGACATCACAAAAGAAATCATACGCTTGTAACAAAATAATTTACATGTTTAGCATAATATTTTTTATTTATAATTAAATTATGTTTATCTGCATATTGTTTTTTATTTTTTGTTAAGATTGATTTAATGCGAACAATTTTATTTTATTTCCACTTTATTAGACGTTATCAATTTTAGCCTATCACAGCAATCTTCAGACTAGCTCAGTTTTACGATATAAAAGGTGGAAAAATAGGAACAGTTCTAAATATATTATGGCTACTAATAATTATAATTGGATTGATAGCACCAGTTTTTCAGAAAAATCACCTTAACCAAACTAAATAACTCACCACTTCGATAAACACAGCGTATATTTAGTTATGCTTACGTCATTTGGTACCTTAAATATGACAGTTCTACAAAATTTCAATTAAAACTGGTTTAAAAGTTTTGTTTTATTCCGAATTCTGACAATTTTCAACATAAAATTAAGCATTTGTTTAGTCCTATCCGTATTGCTTCCTTGTGGCCAACATCACTCTGGACTCCCCTGTTAAGCTCTGCTCTATCGCAGGAGTTTTCTGTGGCAGATCTTGATCTTTTTGGTTTTAGTAACGAAAGTAAAAACTATTCAAATCTTGTTTTATTTTCTGTCAATCTCTTGAAATTGTTGGTTTCCAGAGCCCATCTTAGGTTTTTCATTTACATCCATATTTATGCCGGGGGAGATTTTTGGAATTACTGGAACTCACTGAAAAGTAGCAGGGTGAGTATATAAGTGACAATTTCAGTGGCAGACTTGGACAGAAGCCGTCACATCTCTATTGGATGATGCTAGATCGGCAGCAAATAAACCCTGAGGAAAAAGGGTTGATGTTCCAGCTGGAAGTTTTTTTTTCATGTTTTCTTATAATTGTAATCATGTTTTTAATGTCAACTTTGAACCATCTCCAATAAATAATTGTTTCAACAAATTAATAAAAGCTTGAATATTATGGAATGCCAATTGTCCGAACTCATGATATCTGATGTTTAGTACGGTTTACAGAACTGTCTGGAGTAACCACACGTGAAGCGGTTATACTTTGTGGCGGTTCTTCACAAGGGGGACAATCCCCACCGGTTATACACGTAACCTACTAAAAGAAATAATAGTCAATGCTTTATCTTCGTCAAAGTGAATGAATTCTTTAAATGTAAATGCAATTCATATTTGCAGATATAAAATACAAAAAATTATCCCGGATCATCAGGCTCGCCAGCGGACAGCCGACCAGCGCACAAACCATACTCAAGAGTCCTTTTCTCAGTGTGCAGAACCTACCCCACGCTGGGGAAAATCTGAGTTGTCCCTTTAAGCAATAATAATTTCTTTCTCGATTGTAGGCAATCTGAAAACCGCGCATGCGCACATCTGTCCATTGAATCCCAACATAACAAAATAATGAACCGTTTGTTTGAGTTCAAGAAAGTTGCATAGTTTCGGGCGAGATAATTAAGTTTGATGATAATCTTGCAAGATAAAGCGTTATTTTTTATGTATTATAAATTGTCATATTCCTACAGAAATTTAAAATTATTTTCTGTTTAGACATCTGATTAGCATGATTTCACTGTGAAAATGTTTGTGTGAGAAATTTTGAAGTGAAATTTCTTTAGCCCCGTTGTGATTTGAAATTCGGATGAAACGAAAATGACGCATTACAGTACCTACAAAGCGTCAAACTGCGCTCATTGGCCGCTTTGATTATGACATCACTTTTCAAGGCTCCTATTGGTTGATATTGTTTTTGTGAAGTTTCGCTTCTACCACATGTGAACTGCACTGTGATTTTTTAATACAATATTCTCCAGGTAGTGAGATTACGGTACAGAAGGTAGAAATAAAAATGTCAATCCCCATCATCAAAGAAGTGTTCAAGTCGCCACTGGTTATACTTATTCGTTGAAAATTTACTATAGGTATATATACGATTCAGATAACTTAAAGTTTAAACAAATTATATAAATATTTAGTTTGTTCTCTTAGTTTTCCAGAAGCTTAAAAAAAACATGAAAAAGTTCGAAATTACATCATTCTATGGTACCACTAATTTCTCAACACCATTTGGTTGATGTAAAAAATAAGCATTTGGGCTTGTGAATGAACTTACTTTCATTTTCCTACGAGCCATCTTAGTGTTGCCATTTAAAATCTTTAAACGATCGCAGCGCGATCAATTTCTGTCTGTATATTTTAAATTTATGCGCTTTGAACAAGTTCCTATTCAATTGCGATTAGGTACTTACCTAGGCTGAATTGTATTCAAAGTAGAACTTTCAATCCCGGGATCTCTAGAACCGAGATTCGGGGAATCCTGGACCTTTGTCGGCAACATTATCTTGGTGCTGTGCTTGTCTTATCGGGATAATAGAATTTTTGTTTTTTACAACATTGTTTCAAGCGTGGGAATATCTTTTTTAAAATTAATTACACAGTTTTTTGTATTTCTTGGGCATTAACTATGTAACAATTTCTAGACATTTTGTTTTTTGAAGAGTTTTATTAAATATGGTATTTCGATACGGTTGTATCAAAACCGTGTTATGAAGCAGTGTTAAAATTATTATCTTTTTTATTTTTAAAATATGAACACTGCTAACATTAAATTTTTCATTTATGAACACTACTTTATAACATTAAATTTTTCATTTATGAACACTGCTTTATAACATTGATCCGTAGCAGCACGAACTATTAAGTACCCGTTTAATTGGTGACTATGGTTTTTTTCAACGAGGGGACGGGCAACACCGAGGACAGGGGGCGTTAGTTTTCCGGTTCCGGAAAAAGAAAAAGAAGAAGACTCACTCTCGCTTCGATGATGATTGGGCAACATCATAGCTGGGACAGTCAATTAGCATTTTATTGTGAATATATAAAAGGGACGTAATGTTTTGAAAAAACAAACGGGTGCCGGTGTTACTAAAGTTCCATCCTACTCGAATATCGAGAAATCACTGTGCAACCAAGTTTAATGTGCCGATGTAGCTCATCCGCGGATCCGGATGATTCATCGCAAGATATCATGGCGATCGGTTATTTAATTGCATCGAACCGATCACGCTTGCGGGCACCTGCCGAATGTCGACTGTAAGGTCGATTCCGTTATTGCACGAAATACCCCGGACATGCGCTCCGCTGGGTGATAAGAAGATCCACGCGAGCCGTAATACCTCGGAAGTCCCCTCGTGCTCCCTGGCGCGCCCCGTACCCTCGCTGGAAGGGAATTCCAATTGGCCCTAATTCGGTTGACGATCAGTTCGTCTCCGGAGATCCACATTACATGAAGGAGGTCCTGCCTTGCCGCGGAGGAGACTGAAGGATGACGATCAGGCTGGTCATCAGGCTAATCCTAGCCATCCCGTTGTGATGAGTTGCGGATCGACTAGGAAGTGCAGGGAACGTTAGTTAGGTTAGATTGCATTCGGTCCTCGGGGTGAGTCACTCTGTTATTTGTTATTATTTGCTTTCGGTACAATACACGTCATATTTTAATTTCCAAAGTGAAACCGATGTTTGATTTAAAATACACCCCCATCTATCAAGGTAAAATCGCCTTTCCCCACGGCGCTGAGATAGAGTCTCAATCCGGCCTGATGCACCTAACCTCCAAAAGGTGAGTAATCATAGTAACAGTAATAATGGTTGGTAACAATGGCGCCCAACGTGGGGCGAAATACCCCGGACATGCGCTCCGCTGGGTGATAAGAAGATCCACGCGAGCCGTAATACCTCGGAAGTCCCCTCGTGCTCCCTGGCGCGCCCCGTACCCTCGCTGGAAGGGAATTCCAATTGGCCCTAATTCGGTTGACGATCAGTTCGTCTCCGGAGATCCACATTACATGAAGGAGGTCCTGCCTTGCCGCGGAGGAGACTGAAGGATGACGATCAGGCTGGTCATCAGGCTAATCCTAGCCATCCCGTTGTGATGAGTTGCGGATCGACTAGGAAGTGCAGGGAACGTTAGTTAGGTTAGATTGCATTCGGTCCTCGGGGTGAGTCACTCTGTTATTTGTTATTATTTGCTTTCGGTACAATACACGTCATATTTTAATTTCCAAAGTGAAACCGATGTTTGATTTAAAATACACCCCCATCTATCAAGGTAAAATCGCCTTTCCCCACGGCGCTGAGATAGAGTCTCAATCCGGCCTGATGCACCTAACCTCCAAAAGGTGAGTAATCATAGTAACAGTAATAATGGTTGGTAACAATGGCGCACTCAACGTGTTTTGGGCTCGATTTATTTTACCTTGGTATTTGGAATTTAACATAACGTCAATGTTAAAAATGCTATCCATGTGCAAGTATTTTGCAAAGAAATATAATTACTGTTATTGTTTCTAAATGTCACCGTACAAAGTTTATCAACTTTTACAGTCTTATATTAAGAAATCAATGTTGATTTACCGCGATCACTCATACATAATTCTTCTAGAAAAGGATTTACATATTTATGTTTCTGACATTTGTTGCAATAACAATTCGTACTGCCGAGATTTATAATTGAGAGTAATTGTTTATAATCAAAACATCAATGATTTCTTTCCAAATAACATCAGCTATTACCAAAGCAACAGCTGTTACCTGTCAAAATAATATATTGTTGACATTTTCAAATTTCAATCAGACATTTCATAAATAATGTTGTTTACATTCTTAACGTGACAGTTCTGTCAAAATAATGTTTATGTTTTCTATTGTTTACCTTTCAATTTCATGTTAAATTCTTTGCTAATTGAAAAACGTTCTAGCATTTTATTTCATTTGCCCCGAAATATTATGTTGTAATAATTGTTTTTATTAGTTATAACAGCTTTACTTTACAAACATTTATTGAAATAATTTTAAATATCAGGGTTGCCACGAATTTCTTCTCTCTTCCCGTAAAAATAATAATTTTAAAAAAACAAGGTTGCCACAATTAATAATTTAAAAAAAAAAAAAAAACTTAGAATAATTTTCAAACAAGATCAGGGTTGTGAAAAATTTATAAATTTAAAATTTTTTTTTTTTTTTCTTTTTCTCTCTTTTTCCGTTCTACGAATAAAAATTCACGATGTCAGGGCCTATCGAGAATATTAATGGCAAATCGAAAGAAGATTTATCTATGGATTTAACTACAAGAAATCTAATACCGGCAAACACCTTAGAGGAAATGCGTACTCAAGCCAGAAGGCATAATAAAATCATAAAAGTTACGAAAATCACGGAACAACATGAGGAAACATCGAACACGGACGAAGACAGTGACTCAAGTTCCAAAGTCATTAAATATACTAAAATTATTTATAACGAATCACATCCTCCAACAAACACGATCAATAATTGGGATATCAAATTTAATGGGTCAACTTGTGTTCGAGAATTTATTCTACACATCGACGAGAAATGCAGGACAAGAAACGTTCTACATTCGAATATAGTAAAATGTTTTCCGGATATTTTAGAAGGCTTGGCTTTATTATGGTTTAGATCCATTTATACCCCCGAACTAACTTGGGATAGTCTGAAGACACTATTAATAAAACAATTTGAAGGGGAACATAAACAATTATCACTTAAAAAGGAGTTATTTAACATGAAGCAACCTACCGGTATGACTGCTTTTGAGTTCACCTTGAGAATGAAGGCTCAGAATAACATGCTCGATTCTAAATTACCAGATATTGAATTACTCCAATTATGCATGCGAGCTTTGCTCCCCATGTATGTTAATTTGCTTGCGTCTAGGGACTTTAACAATTTTGAGGAACTAGTAAATGCTACAAATAAATTAGAATCATTCTCAATTCCTGAAATAGAAAAGCAACCTTCACTTTCCCCCTCTTATACAGGCAAAATTTATGCTGGTAATAAACATTACAATACTAAATATAATAATCAACAACCTCATACATATTCCAATAATAGATTTGCCAGCAATCACTCTCTTCCGAATAATTTTAATAATCAATCAAAACACTTTCAATCTAAACCGGTTTACACTTCTAATAGCCAGGGTCGTTTTGTTCATAATTCTAATGTGAACAACGATCATACTTCTTCTACACACTTTCAAAAAAATTCATCTTATAATTCTATTGATAATAAAAATAGGGAGATATGCCATCCTTCTAAGGTCCCTTCGGACAGAAAGATTGTCTGCAGCTATTGCAAAAAAATAGGTCACACAAAATCAGACTGTAGGAAGAAAGCTTCCGACAGTTCCGCCTCCAAAATAAATTCTATAAATAAACATAATACACATAAGGAATCGGAAAACTAGGACGGAGCCGCTCTAGACATGCACCTTCTCTTGCGCAGGGGAAGCGTGAGTGGCAGAGTTGGCTCCGACTGGTTAGAGAGTTTCTTTCGGTCTCGGATTCTGACGTAGTGGGCCCACTACCACGGGATTCTGAGATCGAAGGAGATAATCGCCCGTACGCCAATATTTGTATTAAAGATAAACATTGCAGAGCACTACTTGATAGTGGAGCTTCACTTTCGTGTATAGGAGGAGACACATACAAATATTTTTTAAAGATGGGTATTAATTTAATAAAAATTGACTTTAATGTTTCAACAGCCGACGGTACGAAACAAAAAGTGTTAGGAACAATGACGTTGCCGGTGACGTATAATTTAATAACAAAAAACATTATTTTCTACGTCATTCCTTCGTTATCCCCAAATTATATTTTGGGAGTAAACTTTTGGAGACAGTTCCAAATCGCACCGGAACTGTTTTCAATGGCGCCCAACCCACAAAAGACAGGACAAATTAATGAGGTAAGGGCAATTCGACCGGCCTCATCCTTGTCTCCCTCAGAAAATAGAAATCTATTAAAAATAATAAAAAAATTTGAATCCATTTCATATGAAAAAAAAGGGTTAGGTTTAACTCATTTAGTCAAACATAAAATTCATACTACAGGGCCTCCGATTAAACAGAGGTACTACCCTCTTTCTCCGGCAAGACAGAAGCAATTAGATAAGGAAGTAGACGAAATGCTCAAATTAGGAGTCATTCGTCCTTCACGCTCTCCATGGTCTAGTCCAGTCCTAATAGTTACAAAAAAGGATGGCACTGGTAGATTTTGTCTTGATTCTAGGAAAATTAATAATGTCACTACTCGGGATTCGTACCCGCTCCCATACATTTCTCGTATTCTTGACAAACTTCGTGGTGCCAGATTTGTCTCTTCAATAGACCTTAGTAAAGCTTTTTGGCAGATTGCTTTGGATAAAGACTCGTGTGAGAAAACAGCATTTGTTGTCCCAGGTCGAGGACTCTTCGAATTCACTCGGATGCCGTTCGGGCTAAAAAACGCACCCAGTGAGCTCCAAAGACTGGCGGACGCTCTTTTTGGGCCTGAATTCGATGAAAATGCCTTTTGTTATTTAGATGATTTAATCTTAGTGTCAGAAGATTTAGAGTCACACTTTAAACTGTTAACAAAAGTTTACGAACGGCTACGAGACGCAGGTCTCACCATTAACTTAAAAAAATCTGAGTTCTGTAAAGCCGAGCTCAAATACCTAGGGTATATGGTAGATTCCAAAGGTCTTCGCACTGATCCGGTTAAAATAGAATGTATAAAAGAATTTCCAGTCCCCAAAAACGCAAAAGGAATCCGTGCTTTCCTTGGACTTTGCGGTTATTTTAGACGTTTTATAAAAGGGTTTTCTAGCATAGCCGCACCTCTATCAAAACTTACTGGTTCAAAAAATGGTGTAAGTAAATTCATTTGGACACAAGAAGCTGAAAATGCATTTAATGATCTAAAACAAGCACTTACGACAGCCCCGGTCCTTAGCTGTCCTGACTTCACTAAACCATTTTCAATACACTGCGACGCGAGTTCGGTTGGAATAGGCGGAGTTTTAATTCAAATATTGGAGGGTACAGAGCATCCAATTGCTTATTATTCGCGATGTTTGAACACACACGAAAGAAATTACGGTATTACAGAACGAGAACTTTTAGCAGTGTTAGATTCCGTTACACATTTTAGACCGTACATAGAAGGTGCGCATTTCACAGTTGTCACGGATCACTCTAGTTTAAAATGGTTAGGGTCATTGTCTAACCCTAGTGGTCGTCTCGCGCGTTGGAGCTCTCGACTCTCACAATTTTCTTTTGATGTTATCCACCGCAAGGGTACTCAACACATCGTACCAGATGTCCTTTCGCGAATGGATCTTGCTAAAATTTCGAGTATAGATTCGAATTCAACTAATGATAAATGGTACTCAAATATTTGGAAGGGTTGTCAGGAATTCCCACAAAGGTTTCTAAACTTCCAGATAAAAGATAACGAATTGTATCGTCATACTAAGACTAAGTTAGCTTTACAAGACGACACAGCTTGGAAAAAAGTAATTCCTCAGGAACATAGAACAAAGATAGTATCTGAGTCACATGAGTCAACTCGATCTTGTCACCCTGGTGTCTTTAAGACGTACAAAAAGTTACAACTCCGATACTACTGGCCAAACATGTACAAAGAGGTAAAACAGTTTATTAATCAATGTTCTATTTGTAAAGCACACAAAATTAGTACAGCCGCGCCCAACGGTATGTCGGTGAACCCGAAAAAGGTCACGAGACCGATGCAAATGCTATCTCTGGATTTAGTAGGTCCTCTGCCTAGAAGTTATGCGGGTTTCACGGTTATATTGTCATGTGTCGATGTATTCTCTAAGTTTACTTGGTTGTTCCCGCTGCGCAAAGGCACCGCGAAAAGCATTATTAAAAACTTAGAAGAAAACATTTTTCTCATACATGGCGTACCACGTACCATTGTCTGTGACAACGGACCACAATTCATATCTAAAGAATTTAAAGAACTTTTAAAAAACTATAACATATCTCCCCCCTTTTATAATTCTTTATACACTCCCCAAAATAATGTTGTAGAAAGATACAACCAAACATTAGGTACGGCACTATCCATTTTGGTAGAATCTGATCACCGAACTTGGTCAAAATTTCTTCCTCAAGTGCAATCAGCCATGAACAATACTGTTAACTGTGCTACAGGTTTCACACCTTATTTTCTAATGCACGGTAGAGAACAAATATTGGATGGAGATTTGCATCGTAACCCGATAGCGGATAATGAGTCCAATACGCATGATTCCACTCATCAAAAGGTTTATGCACATAAGTTAAAAGAATTGTCCACGGTTTACGAACAAGTATCAAACGCACTTCTTAAGGCTTACCAAAAGGGAGCTAATCACTATAATCTACGTAGAAAACACGTTACTTACCAGGTTGGAGACGTAGTGTGGCGTAGGAACTTCGTCCAATCTAATGCATTAAATTACTTCGCACAGAAGTTAGCTCCACGTTTTGTTAAAAATGTAATAGTAAAGAAAAAATCAGATTTAATATATACACTTGCCGACTTAAATGGTAAGGAAACCGGTGACTTTCACGTAAAGGACATCGTTAAATTGGACAACATTCCCGTATAGTCCTATTATCATCAGTGCCTTGTGAGGTCTGGCCATCCTTACAAGGACTACATTTATTATCAATGGTAAAATGCTCGGACACTTCAATCCGGCCTGATCAACCGAATTGTTGTGGCCAGTTTTCTTTTGTTGTCAGTAAGCCGAATTTTAAATAACTTACATTTCAACGCTTTCTAATAATAGATATACATATAGGTAGATATATGTATATATTTTTTTTTTTTTCCTCTCGACTCTAGTACAACACTCGAGTTGATTTGAAACTTTAATTCTGAATACACCCTTGTATTTGAATCTGTAAAATGCTTGTACATGGAAAACATATGCATAGTTAAAATTTAAACATGGTACTTTTCGTGTTATTTACTTTTAAGTTTATGTTAACTTGGAATATATGACGATATTAGAAATATATCCTCCTGTATTCCAAGCATATTTTATTATGACCTATTCATATTTGTTATATTATAAGCCCGATGAAACTATAACCAGAACATACAGAAATGATAGCCCATCATTTCTTTATGTTCCAAGTTTCAAATTTTCATTCTTAAGTGTTAATTTTATGTTACAAATATACTCAAACATCTTACACAGTGCCTGTGAAGATACTACTCGTACTAATTGCCTCAATTCATTTTGATACAAAAATTTTATAAATTGGTTATTACCATACAAGTTATTATTAAAAAAAAAAATTTTTTTTTTTCTCTCTCTTTCTCATTATCATTTTTCCCTTGTTCGGGATAATATTTTGTTATTTATGAATAAGCGTCTTGAGCGGCGCACAACAATCTGCTTTTATATATTGATAGGATTATGGGTAACCTCAATATTTTGTCTTTAACAAACATGTTACCTTACCAATTGCATCCTCTAGCAGAGGTTTGTACACATTACATTTGGCACCATTCATTAGCATTGGTTGTTGACTTACATTTGCCACCATTTATTGGCAATAGTTGTTAATTTTTGACACCATTCATAAGCGATGGTTGTTTACATCTAAGGATAATCAAATATGATTTTCTTATACAATATCGACATAAAAATATTATGCTTTTCCTTCTATAACTTTAGTTTTATTAAGTAAAAGTAATTTTATCTATCAATTAGTATGATAATACTATTACCGATTACACCATTTATAACAATGGATGTATACTATTACCGATTGCACCATTTACAACAATGGATGTATACTATTACTAATGGCACCACATCTATAAGATTGGTTGTTGACAGTTTCACTAGATTAAGCCACCTTACACACCTGCGTGCGTGTAAAGGTTAAAAGTTTTTTCTACTATTACGAAATAATGCTTTCCAAGGTTGATTATTTTGTCTTATTGTATAAATTCTCTTCGAAAAACTTACCCAATAACGAGGTCAGGTAGAGTAGATAGAATTTCTTCGAAGTGTGTTTTTATCTCCAATGGAGAAGTAGACTCAGTGAAAAGTGAGGGTTGGCTTGCCTCCCTAAAGTGTTGCCTAAATGGCTTTCTAAAACCCTATTATGGGTCAATGATGCATTAATGCGTATGGTTGTGTATAATTAATGTGCTGGACACAAAGGTTTATTTTAAGTTAAGGATGTGTTGTCCACTGATTAGTGTTTATACTTACATAATTAATTATGTTTATGCTGTAGATGTAACGTTAACGGCAGTCCAAGACATAAAGTCAATTGTTCTTCACCCAGTATTCTCAATGCTGTGGGTGTTTGCAGACCCCGTTCACGGAACATTAGTTCACCTTGTACTTTAGATTAAGTTTCTCTAATTTTAAGTGTTGATTTGAATGACTGCATTGTGAACCCACCATATTGCCAGACAACATGGGTGCGATTGGAATCATAATGAACTCATTCTTCTTTATTTCTATTTTTTTTTTCTCTCTTTATTAGATTTTGCTATAATCAATCGTATGTATAACATGGTGTGCCTACCACATTTGATGATTCACATTTTATTTATGCAAATTTTATAATTTATTTTTTAGAACACCCTGAGGAATAACCAGAATAGCTTAGGAATATATTAGTTAGAAGATACATGTTTGAGGGCAAACATTTGTGTGGCGCGGGGGGTATTGTTATGAAGCAGTGTTAAAATTATTATCTTTTTTATTTTTAAAATATGAACACTGCTAACATTAAATTTTTCATTTATGAACACTACTTTATAACATTAAATTTTTCATTTATGAACACTGCTTTATAACATTGATCCGTAGCAGCACGAACTATTAAGTACCCGTTTAATTGGTGACTATGGTTTTTTTCAACGAGGGGACGGGCAACACCGAGGACAGGGGGCGTTAGTTTTCCGGTTCCGGAAAAAGAAAAAGAAGAAGACTCACTCTCGCTTCGATGATGATTGGGCAACATCATAGCTGGGACAGTCAATTAGCATTTTATTGTGAATATATAAAAGGGACGTAATGTTTTGAAAAAACAAACGGGTGCCGGTGTTACTAAAGTTCCATCCTACTCGAATATCGAGAAATCACTGTGCAACCAAGTTTAATGTGCCGATGTAGCTCATCCGCGGATCCGGATGATTCATCGCAAGATATCATGGCGATCGGTTATTTAATTGCATCGAACCGATCACGCTTGCGGGCACCTGCCGAATGTCGACTGTAAGGTCGATTCCGTTATTGCACGAAATACCCCGGACATGCGCTCCGCTGGGTGATAAGAAGATCCACGCGAGCCGTAATACCTCGGAAGTCCCCTCGTGCTCCCTGGCGCGCCCCGTACCCTCGCTGGAAGGGAATTCCAATTGGCCCTAATTCGGTTGACGATCAGTTCGTCTCCGGAGATCCACATTACATGAAGGAGGTCCTGCCTTGCCGCGGAGGAGACTGAAGGATGACGATCAGGCTGGTCATCAGGCTAATCCTAGCCATCCCGTTGTGATGAGTTGCGGATCGACTAGGAAGTGCAGGGAACGTTAGTTAGGTTAGATTGCATTCGGTCCTCGGGGTGAGTCACTCTGTTATTTGTTATTATTTGCTTTCGGTACAATACACGTCATATTTTAATTTCCAAAGTGAAACCGATGTTTGATTTAAAATACACCCCCATCTATCAAGGTAAAATCGCCTTTCCCCACGGCGCTGAGATAGAGTCTCAATCCGGCCTGATGCACCTAACCTCCAAAAGGTGAGTAATCATAGTAACAGTAATAATGGTTGGTAACAACCGGTCGCGGAAAAATTAAATTTAAGTAACAAATGTACATTTATTAAAACTCTTCGAAAAACAAAATTAATTACACAGTCTTGAGATCTTGGGAAACACGTTACGTCATAAAGATTTCGGGGTAGGTTATATTTAATGTACTGTTTCTTAGAAGAAAAGGTTTTTTGAAGCCTGAATAACAGGATTAAATAAATCTAGAAAAATGGTACAAAGATTAAAAATCAATACCACCTGCAAGCGTGGATCCGAATGGGTTTTTCGGCATGTAGGAAAATAAGATCACCACCAAAAGATGAAACGTTAGACACTTCGATCTTATTAAGGTTGCACTTTAAGTCTCAAAATATTGAATGTTTTTTTAATTGTATTATATATTTTTTCAATTTTTTTTTCTTTTATGCTGCTATTTATATATTTAGTTAATAATGTATGTTACCTAATCTGTGTATAATATCTGAAAAATAAAAATTAGACATTTGTTACAACTCCTATTATTTAAAAAATAATTTATTTAAATTGTCAGTGCCAGCCAGGATCACGTAATTGAAAAATGCGAGCAACGTAATCCTGGTTCTGAGTAAAATTCCCTGGATTGAAAGCCCTAACTCAGACTAGGCCAACTACAGCTTTAACGTGACCATGGAAGAGTCGGTTGTGCTCTAGTAATTATTTGAAATCACATTAATTCATTCAAATTTACAATTTGGGAGGTGGACATAGATACCGCCACCCCAGGACCATTTATTGGATAACCAACACCCCTGCCATAGGTCACTCCAAGTAGTTCGCTTCATTTGGTGACTTTGCAGGACTCACTTGTCCGTCATTTTAGACACACTGACACCCAGATTCCTACCCACCCATCACACCCTTTTCCTTTTTTTCTCTCCTTTATTTGCCCAAAAATACCCTCCATGCAGCATCCCCAAAGATGACAAAGGCCCTAAGGGAAATTATTTCTAAGAGCCTCCTGTGTGAAGCTAATATAAAAAAAAAATGAGCCACTTGTGTTAATATTTAATTGGCTTATGTAAAAGTTTTAAAAAGAGTTTTCTGCTGTAGCGTAAAAAAGCAACATTTTTTAATAATTAAGTTTAAGGCGCGGTGTACCCCCGCAAAAAGAAGAAGATGGAGAGATATGTAAATACGAATGTCAGAGAGAGTGCGCCAATACCACCACAACACGGGCATGTGCCTAGCATGGTGGTCGAAAAATTCAAAAATTTATGTAATAAACAATTTCAATGAATAAAGAAAACTTAAAAAAAAAAAATATTAAAAACGATAATATTGAAGCGAAAATTATGAAAACGTTTAATAAAACATGACTCGTTTAAAATAGAGCAAAAATCTCATAGGTATTGTCTAAAATAGCATTTAAAGAAACAATGTGAATTTTTACATATGTATACTACTTAAATGAATTGCATAAGTTAATAGCTGTACACTGTACCTACACAATCTGTAAACTTCATCCGCCATAACACAGGTACATCCCTAGCATGGCGGATGAATTAACACAATTTTTTGTTCATTGTATAAACTTCTTTTAATAAATAAATAAATAAATATATAACTTGTAAAATAAGTGAAAAAAAGTGTTAACAAAAATTTTTGGAGCATACTTTGCGATTTTTTTTCTATCGAGGGAATTTAATATGATTGCCGTTTTGGCGTGGGGAAGGTAAACATATTATCTTCAAGAATAACATATGACAGCTTTAAAACTTAAAGTATCTAAGGAAAATATGTAATAAATTGGTAGAAATGCGGGAAGCCGGGTTTTAAACGAAATTACAGCTACAAATCTGTCTATCTAGCTCTTGATATAACTGAGGGAACGGACTCCGGATGTCGATAGAGAAGGAGAGAGAAATAAAAGGCATCCGAGTTGGTTGCGAGTCCAGTCGTTTATTGAAGCAGAAGCTGCGTAGCTGAGGACGGTCCCATGTAAAGGGAAGTATGTCGAAGTGCCGTAGAGTGAGGTGTTGTGGGTGCACGGTCATGATGAGTGATGGAGGTCGGCGATGCTGCGGTGGAGCAGGCCACGGGCCTGCAGGTCACCAGGGTGTTGCTCAACGCCGTGGCAGCAGAGATGACCTGGTCGTCCAGGCCGTTGCTCGACGCGGTGAGTTGCGGAGATGAACGGCGGTGACTCGGTGAGTGGAGCCATCGGCAGGTAGTCCTTGTGAGGCGGAGTGAGTGCAGTGGCAGCGAGGCGCGATGGGCCTCGGTTGAGATGAGGAGCCGTTTCCCGTACAGAAGATGCTACGGATCTTGTAGTTACGGATCTTGTAGTTACGGAGTGAAGCGGTGGTTGCGGCTGCTAGGTGCGGTGGACCTGAAGAGCTGAGGTATGGTAACGGCCTCGAAGGAAGCTGCCCTGGAGGAGAGTGCGGATGCACCGGGCACTGATGTTACACTGGTTCGCTGTATAGAGGCAATTGTAAAGGCGACCGTCGGATAGAGACTGACTACTTTGGAGTTAAGTGCGTCGCCTTATATAGGAGCGAGCGGCCAAGTAACTTTCCGTTTGCTGGCAATATGTGCGCTGGAAAGTGCTAGAATTAACTCGTCACTGTGTTCGGAGATGCACGATCGAGTCTCGACCTTTCGCGAAGGTGGTGAAATTATTATTTATCAGGCGGCAGGCCCAGTGAGTACATTGCCGCCGATACGTGCATAAGTGAGTAGTTAGACGATACTGGCGAATACTTGGCGACTTGCAGATCTTTCTCGTGTGTTCTTTGAGTGGCGGAAAAATAATTGTATGAACGCCACATAACTCTATGATTTATTGTGATTTGTTATGCTTTGTTTTTTCTTTGTAAAATCCACAGTATATTTTTTTGTATAAACAACTGGGTTGGACTTATTATATTGAAAAAAAAACTGACAATGAAATTGATGATTTTGGCTTCCACACGATAAATAATTTTAAAGTAATTCTTAATTATTTGATTTATTTCTACGATCTCGAACAACGTAATGCTTAAATCCACGTAAATTTTTTGTTTCTGTGTTTGTATGACTTTTATCTAATGTAATTTTATTTTCATAAGTTTCAAAATATATGTAAAATTAAAATTACACTACAAATCATGTAAAAGCCCTCTGGGCGTTATATAAATAAAAAATAAAATTGTAGCTTGGTTTATTCAATTTGGGAGGCGGGTATGGGTACTATTTATTGGATAACTAACACTTCTGCCATAGGTCTCCCCAAGTGGTTCGCTACGTTTGGTGACTTAGCAGGGGTGCCCGGGTTCATGAAGGGTTTGTTCAGGTCTTGACGGCGGATGCGTCTGCCCACCTGCTGCGTAGCGGGCCGGACCGAGAGAGGCTGTGTGAGGGAGGCTTTTTGACCTTTCCAGCCGGACTCTCACGACCCATCGCCTTGCACCACAGTTGGAGGGATGGACTCATACGTCCGTCGCTACTACATACACAAACCCCCAGATTCCTATCCACCCTTCTTACCTTTCTCCTTCACAGAACTTCCTATCCTTCCCTTCCTTCTAAAGACCCTCCACACAGCATCCACAAAGATACGTAGGCCCTGAGGGAAATTCTTTTCCTCAGGGCCTCCTTTGTGGAGCTTTGTAAAAGAGTAATATTTTTTTGATTATTCACATAGAACTTAAAAAAAATAGCTGTTCGTACACAATACACTCCATTAGACTTTTGAAAAGATGGCTGTTCAAACGCGCGCCGGTAAAAATCACTTTTCTGTTGTATAAAAGATGTTCAGCTTCAGTTTTCATGATATGAAAAAAATGTTGCGGTCTTGATTTAAAAATTAAGAAATCTTTCCTGAACCTTAAAATTAAAATCATCATGCAAGTGGCCCATTAGAGCTACGCCAGTATTATGTGGTTTGCCCTAAAACAAAGCTTGCTTGAAAACGTTAAAAAAATATTATCGTGGTTAATCTTTGGGTTATTATACCGTATTGTGTATCTTTCTTTAGCCAACGTTTCAGACAGCGTTACAGTATTTATTATCATTCCTTAGGCCGTGAAAATCTCAAATCAAATCAATCTGTCTCGATACAGGTATATCCTAGTGAGACAGGCATCGAAAAATCCCATGTGAACGTACTTTAAATAGATAAATAAATAAAAAAAAAAATCAAATCGATCAAATCGATCGAATCAATCGAATCAATCGAATCAATCAAATCAATCAAATCAATCAAATCAATCAAATCAATCAAATCAATAATCAAATCGATCAAATCTATCGAATCAATCGAATCAATCGAATCAATCAAATCAATCAAATCAATCAAATCAATCAAATCAATAATCAAATCGATCAAATCTATCGAATCAATCGAATCAATCGAATCACTCAAATCAATCAAATCAATCAAATCAATCAAATCAATCAAATCAATCAAATCAATCAAATCAATCAAATCAATCAAATCAATCAAATCAATCAAATCAATCAAATCAATCAAATCAATCAAATCAATCAAATCAATCAAATCAATCAAATCAATCAAATCAATCAAATCAATCAAATCAATCAAATCAATCAAATCAATCAAATCAATCAAATCAATCAAATCAATCAAATCAATCAAATCAATCAAATCAAATCAATCAAATCAATCAAATCAATCAAATCAATCAAATCAATCAAATCAATCAAATCAATCAAATCAATCAAATCAATCAAATCAATCAAATCAATCAAATCAATCAAATCAATCAAATCAATCAAATCAATCAAATCAATCAAATCAATCAAATCAATCAAATCAATCAAATCAATCAAATCAATCAAATCAATCAAATCAATCAAATCAATCAAATCACAAAAAACAAAAAAAGACAAAAACATTCCCTTTCCTTACCCAATGCTCCATCTACACTTATCCCTACTTCCTCCTCCACTTGAGTAGTCCGGCCGATTTTGTTTTAAACCATATTTATATTATCTATAACACATGTAACTTAATTTTAGTAGAGTTCTGTACTGCCCTGAAGAAGCTACGGTGGTAGCGAAACCCGGTCGGCATTAAGTACATAAAAAATAAAAAGTGGTGTTTACAAAGTTATTGTTTTATTTTAAATTATAATGTCACATCACAAAGTATCTGCTTCATATGAACAAATATAAAATAATTGTTACCGGGGATGAGGTGGCAACAATATACATAGTAGATTACTTTGAGCAAGATTAACTGGCATGGCAGATGTAAGGTACAGGTTATAGATTTTGAAAGAAAAGAAGTTATTAGAAATACAAAAATATATTAAACTAAAATGAATGTGGTAAGTTGAAATGACGCATGATGAAATCTCCTTTTGTGGAACGAATCTCACACCGTGAGAAGGTCAAGACTCCAGAGAATTGGCTCCCAGTCAAAAGGACCCTCTAGAAGCAGGAGCGGCATATGATTCTAGATGCCAATCATCCCTCCAGGATGATTTCCAGGCAGCTCCCAAGATGGCGAGTATCACGACCAAGGTCCACAATCACGATCGTAGCGATCTTCAAAAAGAATCCGTCGTGTTGCGGTCGAGAGGACCGCCCCAAAGCTGGCTGCTCCACAAAATGACTGGCTTTCTTGTCAAATCTGCTGATTTCGAATCCGTGCAGGATCAACAGGATTATTTTTTGAGAAATTTTTGGAAATGAATTGTTATTTTTCCGCAAAAGCGGTGGAAATTTAATTCAATTAAAAAAAAATAGATTTAATTTAAAATAAATTTTATTTTGATTCAATATTTTTTTTAATAACTGACGGTACATGGAGATTTAGACATTGGCTGCGTTCCATTATTAGTTTTTAAAAAATGTAACCAATTTTAAGAAAAAAATTGAACTTTATGTGGCCAAGAACAACCCCCCCCTCCCTTATTGGTGAAAGCCAAAAAAATAGGCAAATAAATATTTAGAATGTATAATATTACATTCTTATTTATTAACATAACTTGAAGATCAGTGGTTGAGTTGGCATCGCGTCTGGTTAAATTCCTTCACCACGTCACAAGCAACATTTTCCGCTAACTGTGATGAGTGTGATGGTAGTAGGAGATTTTCAAATGTTCTCAGATGCTTCGTAATCCGGGAATGTTTGTCCTAAAAAAATATATATTTAAAATTAGCAGAAAATGGTATGAAATCTACGAAAATTGAGAATTTTGCGTTATAGTCATGAAAAGTCGCGTTTTTCGCGTAAAAATTCGCGTTATTGCAAACGCGATATTTTCAGGTTCCTATGTATTGATATTTAACCTTCTGAACACCAGTAAACGATAAATCATTGTTCGACCAACAACGATCGTTGTTCAAGCGATTGCGCATTGAAAAATGGGAAAACATTTTCTTAACATGCTGCAGGTGGTTTCATTAAATAGTTCTATTATAGGTATCGATAAACTTTTCAGGTTGAACTTATATACTCATGAATTTTTCAAAGGCAAGTGGGGTTCTCCGTGGGATCATTTTCGTTTTTAAAAACCTTCGAAACCCTCTTCACTTCTTCAGAATCACACGAATCCTCATCATTCAAGTAGGTACATTTCACCGTCAGAATCACTTCTCAAGCTATGACTTGAACATTTGACATCCTTTACCGAAATCCTTCGAACCCTTTCTCGTGGAAATTTTATATACGTAACTTTCATTTTAACTATCACTCATTTCAATAGGTCCTTAAAACAAATTTCGGATTAAAATAACTGTACGCCTGGATCAAATGATTTAAAAAATTTACAAATGCCCAGCCATTTTTTAATGTGAATACCGCACAAGAGTCCCAATAGCTCTCAGCAGTCTGTAGTCAGTGAGACTAAATAACTAACTAACCATCACGCCGTTTCCCCAAAGGGGTAGGCATAGAGGACGGATCGCCAGACAACTCGATCTTGGCACACACTCTTTGCCTCGTTCACATTCATACAGCGTCTCATACATGCTCTTCTATTATTCTGACTCTTGACATGGCTCGACTCAAGTATCTGATTCACTTGGTCGTGCCATGTCTTCCTCGGGCGTCCTCGCATTCGTTTACCATTCACATTTGCGTCATACATTCTCCGATCCTCATTCATTAGCTCTATATGCCCAAATACACAAACTCATCCACCTGCTCCAAGTATTCATCATTCACAACTATGTTACACATTGTTTTCATATTCTCTCTTTCAAATACCATGACTTTAGACTTACTTACAGTGAGACTATGGCATCCCCAATTGGAGTACGTTGTGAAGATGAAGGTAGTGGGGAGGGAAATGAGATAGGAAAGTGCCTGGATATTTATGATAGGCCCTGAGGAAAATAATTTTCCTCAGGGAATAAATAAAAATAATTGTCGTCTTAGGGGGATGCTGTGTCGAGGGTTTTTTTTAAAGAAAAGGAAGGTGAGCAAGTTCCGTGAAGGAAATAGATATGAGAGGTGGGTAGAAATCTGGGGGTCAGTGTGTCCAAGAGTGACGGACGCATGAATCCATCCCTTCAACTGCGGTGCAAGGCGATGGATCGAGGGATTCTGGTTGGAGAGGTCAAAAAACCTGCGTCAACCAGTCTTTCTCGGTTTGGCAGTTGTAACTGCCATGATCTGGACAAACCTCACCCCACGAATCCGGGAACCCCTGCTAAGTCACCAAACATAGCGAACCACTTGCGGTGACCTATGGCAGAGGTGTTGGTTATCCAATAATTATGTATCTACAGTGCATAGAGTTTATCAATTATCTAGGTTAATTTAAGAGTAGGGATAAAGGGTTAAAATGGGTATGGAATATCAATAAGTTTATAAAGTAAAATTATTCTTCAATCTTCACCGCTTTCCTCTCCCTTTTCATTCGTAGTTCATAAAAATCTCAAGTCACGATGTTTGTTCGAGATAAACTCCGAAAATACTTAACCGAGTTTGATGAAATTTGACTTACTATGTGTAATTTGGTCCAACATAAAAGATAGAATGGTTTTTATCCCGATTATTGACCTGAATATTTATTATTGCGAATTAAATGTTCATTAAACGTTTATTTTAAATTATTGGACAATGCTTTGTAATTATTTGTAAGTTCCATAAGTTACGCCTAGATGGCGGTGTGAGTTAATTTATCGACAGAATACTTGGTTATCTAGGTTGGGTAACCATTCAGTAGATGGCGTTGTGTTTCGATTTCACGTCACAGCAACGCGTGGCCGGGTCAGCTAGTAAATATATATATTTATATCTTCCTAAACATATTTCTAGTTTAATTATTCAAAATAATAATATGTAAGTTTATACGAACCGCTTTTAACGCAATACGATATGTGTTTTTACGAAAGGTACATAATTTAAAAAAAAAAGATAAATACTTAAAATATGTTTTCAAAACAGTCCACGTTTTTTTCTGTATTTGATATTCTGAAACTTTCAGAAATATTTAACGATATATTTGCCACCTTTGTACATACTTTTTAGAAGTTTCAAATTAATAATTTATCCCCAGTTAATGGTTAAGTGAAGTTTTTTTTTTGTTTTCATCCTAGAAAAAAGAAAATTACTCTTTCTCTTATTTAACTGGAAATCTAAACTACATTCGTTTTATATTACAGAACAATATTATTTACCTTCGTAACTAAGTAATTACATTCAATATTCCATGATCATTACTAAAAAGTTCCGAACTAATATCTTCAAAGTTCGCTTCTGCGCCGCGTCAAAGAGCTTTTCCTGAACTACGAAAGTATCTACCCTATCCATCAAACATCAAGCCAATTCAATAAGAACTTTTCAGTTTTCGAAATTCTGGTAACAATCAACGAGTGTTCTTATTTGTAAAGCGAGTTCTGCACTCAAGGTCTGTCGCTCTTGATAAAAGTTCTGGTTAGGTCTCGCTTTTCTGTCCGGTGCAGTGTGAAACAGAATCTCACGGGGGTAGGACGTCGCGCGCGGAAGCTCGTTCGTGAGAAAGTTTTTACGTGAAAACTCGCACTCTCTGAACAATTCTGAAGTTAAACGTTGCGTTCAAAATAATTTGTTTAGGATTTTTTTGTGTGTGTGGATTGCGTATTTAATGCAAAGAATATAGGTTATGTGATGGTTTTAACAATGTTGTATAAAGTGTGAAAAAGGTATGTAATTAGGCAAATAATAAAAAAAAAACTATTCAATTCTATAATATCTCACTTCAAATTTAAAAAGATAATCTTGTTATTACAAGGAACAAGTTTTAAAATATTATTAAATGAAAAAAAGCTCTTTGCAAGACTTCTAAAGATTGATTTAACGTTATAAATTATGTAGTTCCTACGTATTTATACATTTTACAAATAAATTTGAAAATACAAATTTTAACACTTGAAATTAAAAATAATCTAAAAGAGTTTTTAAAATTTTCGGTGACATTTTTTTAGCAGGAATGATTTTATGTTTTCACGGAAAAAGTATTTTTGTTATTTATTTTTGGGGTATTATGCCGTGTTGCGCTACCTCCTTCTTTAGCCAATGTTTCGGTCAGCTTTACAGTGTTCATAATCAGGGCAGATGACCAAATGATATTGGTTTATTTTTTAGCAGTTGAGATCCAAGGTCCGTAGAAAATGTATGTTTAACATATATTTATTTAACATTCATTTTCTACGAACGAATATTACGGCTGAGATCAATAAATTACTTATATTGTTTTGTTCGAATAGTAACTTTTTCGAATTTTGCTGGATAATACCGGAAAGTCTTCATACGAAAAAAATATGTCGAATAAGTTTTTTAGTACCTCATTACGAATATTTATTACCGTCCAAAATTTACGATTGTGTCCGTCATTAAATAACCATTTAATTAGTTCTCCATTATTTGTAATAAAGAATCGGTTTTCATAGGTTTACTCTTCGATTGATCGATTTTCTTAGAAATAATATTGTCAGGGGAATTCGCTTCCTATAAAAACACGATCTTCGTTATTTATTTAGTTTGATGGAAAAGTAATATTTTTATAACAGAGTAAACTAACTGCGGGGTTTCTGTACTTACCTACTCTATACAATGATTTGAAACGTGAAAATATTAAACATTTTTAATATATTCTGCACAAGACTCCCGACTGCCCCGAACCAGTGGGATTAAGACCTCTAAATTTTGCGGAATGTTTTTAGGATGAAGGAAATGATTTAGATTAGTGACTTCAGATAAATTATAGCTAGCTATAACCTATCTGATGCTGAAATCTTCAAATTGTGTTATTTATCAATATGTTTTTATGCAAAAAATGTGACGAAGAAAATTTATTTGAAATCTAAAATGATTGCAGTCGTAGATATTTTAACTGTACAATAATTACTATCCGGCTTCGCCCGAGCTTCAATGGTGACAATGTATTTTCTTTTTGATCAGTCTAAAAATATGGATCACACTTAAATGGCGTCTCGTTAATTATTAATAGTTTTATTAATATTTCAAAGGTACGTTGCTCCTTACGGAAATGATATTGCGAGTAAAAATGTTTGCCTTTATCTATAAATTTTTGGCAAAAATGCTGTGCAAATTTTGTATCGCCAGATAACTTCATGCTTTCAGCGTTCGCAGGTATTTAGTGAGATATATGTGAATAGTTTTTCAAATTAATGGAATAAAATATTAACCTGCGTTATAAGGGCAGTCATTATACAGAATGTTAAGGGACGCACTTGACTCACTTTAACAAATGATTCCTGACATTATTTGGAGTAAAAAACGTAAATGGAATTTTGAATTTTGGTCTCCGGTAGCATTTTTGATTTTTTTTCCACAAAAACATAAAAAAAGTAGTTGTTGGATAGTTGGGGGTGCGGTAAGAGGTTGGGTGATTACTCGGCTGAGTGACCAGTGACGAAATGTAGAATTTTTTCAAATTTAATTTTGGAAAAAAAATATTAAAACTAAAAATAGTCGTTGAAAAAATCAACGGAGAACCATTTTCAAGTACATTTTTTACTCCAAATAATGTCAGGAATCACTGGTAAAAGTAAGTCAAGTACGTCCCTTAACACACTATATATTCGATTTTAAAACAAATTGACCCCTACCTTTAAAAAACGTATTTACTCTATTGAAATTTTTTTGATGCTTTGGTGTTTTTTTTTATTTTCCCCTCCGACCTCCGTGGTCCAGGGGTAAGGCTATCACTAGCGATCCGGAGGTCACGGATTCAAATCCCGGTGTGCCCATTTGACTGATAAGGTATTTGCGCTACGTTCTAGAGTGGAAGGTACTCTCAGTATGATGTAAGACCACCATTCAGGATTGAAAAATTGCTTAAAAAAGCTTTAGATAATAGATGTGAATAGCCATGTACTTTCCCATCTTCCTCTTCCCTAACCCCTTACCCTCCCCACTTACCATCAACCCCATAACACACCCCAATTGGGGATGCCGTAGTCTCACTGGCTCCAGTCGGTTGAGATCAGTTGGGACTCTTTTGCGGTATTCACATAAAAAATATATCTAAATATTATCTGCGTGTGAAAAAATTTGTGGAGCAATAAAACGAAAAGATGTAGAAGGCATTATTGTTTAAAGTAACTGGTTTATCATGAAAACTAGGCACATTTTTCAATTTTCTGTGAAGAAAGGTCTGGGAAATATTTACATGATAAAGGTTCAACTTCGCAAGTTAAATAGACACAGAGGGTAATCGCGTTTTTTCAATCTCAGCCCAGGGAACTTTATTCCAATGTAAAGCGGTTGAATTAAAATTTTCATTTCCATTATTTCTCATATTTATATGTTTTATGTATTGTGTGACTGAGGTCCTTACAAAAAAATGATTAGCAGGTGAAAACGATTAGGAATTATTTGTGGTAAAAATTTACCTTCAAATTAGTCCTCATTCTACCACTTTTCAATTTAATTACAACAAAACTATTAACGTTGGGGGAGAAACAAAATAATGTATTTTAGTTGTATTAAACTTTTATTCGCGTAATGTGCCGTTTTCTAAATAGTTCCAAAAAATCCGCTAGGTGGAAGGTCCTCCTGTCATTTATCTAATTGGTTTATCTATGGACCAGGGTTGCCAATTCACGATTAATTTCCCAAATTGCGGGGAATTTCTATAAATTTAAACCGATTGGGAAAATATGGGGATTATACAATATTGACGGCCGGCGTAGTCCAGCAGTAAGGCTCTTGACTCGCATTCCGAAGGTCGCGGGATCGAATCCCGGCGTGGCAAATAAATTTTATTTGAATAATTTGTGTTAATTCACAATTTATTAATTTAAAATAATATATAGTATATTTGCAGGACGTTCCAGAGTGGAAGATACTCTCAGTGTAAGACCACCATTCAGAATTAAAACGTTGCTTGAAATGGCTTTAGCCGTGTTTGGTGACCAGATCTGAATAGCTAGGTACTTCCCACCTTCCTCTTTCCCATCTCCTTCACCTTCCTACTTACCTTCAGCCTCACAACATACCCCAATTGGGGATGCCATATCGTATAGGTGTGGAGTGGTAGGAATCTGGGGTTCAGTGTGTCATGGTCACCCTCTATCCCTCCCATTGCAGTACAAGGCGATGTTTCGGGAAAGTCCTACTGGAGAAGTCAATAGCTCTCCCTAGGACTAAGTCACCAAACGTAGTGAACCTCTCGGGGTGACCTATGGCAGAGGTGTTGGTTATCCAATAAATGGCTCCCGGAGCGGCGGTACCAAAACCCGCCTCCCAAAATGATTATTTTACGGCGAAAGAAAGCGAAACAAAAAGTCTTTTGGCAACAAATGTCCACCCCTATTATTGCACTGGAACACAACTAGTTGATGGCATTATAGGGATATTATGTGACAAACATTTTAAATTATCTCAAATGGTGCAGAAAACGTATGCGATTTGACAGTTCTCCCGGCCTAATGGGACCGGCATTCGTAACGCGGCATTTAGCGCCAAAAATCTTGCGTAAACAACCCATTAGCTGACACCATGTTGTATTTGATCTGATATATTTTATACGAATGATAGTAGAAAATGCAAAGATTAAATAAATACCTGAGAGAAAAAATGCTGCCACCATTTCGACATTTTTCACATGTGGGGAGGCCACGAAGCACCACACAAAGAGGAGACCGATTTTACTTTCTCATTCTCCCGCAGGCTAAATCCTATAGATGTATGTTGTTGTCTCTTTTTAGTGTTGCTATTTTTGTTTCATCGAGTTTCAAATCACAACGGTGCTAAAGAAGTTTTCACTTCAAAAACATGTGTGCAGTTCACACGCGGTAGAAGTGAAACCAAAGAAAAGAGTGGGGAGGCTAGGGGCTATCCATAAATCACGTCACACGAATTTCATGATTTTATGACCCCCCCCCCCCGTCCCTGTCACACATTGTCACATTTGTGAGCCCCCCTCCCCCCTAGTGTGACGTCACACAACATAACATAAACAGTTTTGCGTTTTAATAATTTAGATTTTTACATGTGACGTCACAGAGTCGATGGCTCCTCCCTACCCCTTGTCACACAATGTCACACTTCTCTACTCCCCCCTCCCCTTAAGGTGTGACGTAATTTATGGATGGCCCCCTACGAAACACCGCACAAAGAGCAGACCGATTATTCTATCTCGTTTGTCTCTTTTTAGTGTCGCTTTTTCGTTTCAAACCACAAAGCTGCTAAAGAAATTTTCACTTCAATAAATTAATTAAAAATGTTTTCATTGTTGTAAACGGAAGGTGTGTAGTGTATAGTACCTATCTAACAGGGTATATTACAGAAAGGTATAGTTAAATCTTTAAACTTTTAAGTTGTCTTTAGACTCTGTAAGGATCAACAAGTTATAGTATCAATTAAATTTGTATTACAAAGGAGATTCATACTTCACACCAATGAATTGTAATAATGGGGTTACTTGAAAAGCGCTACTCGAAAACATCACCGCGAAGGCGCTTTACAAAACAGATCTGGCAACTTATGGCTAATGAATACACAAATCAACTTACAACTAAGTTACCCTTCAAACACAGTTATTGTTACCTTTCAAATTTGCCTGTCAAGAACATTATGTTACTAGTAGGTACTAGATGTTTTGTTCATTGACATAATATTTTTATTTTCTTATTGTTTTATTATTGAAATTGATTACATGTAGAGAAGCGAATCGAACGTTATTAATGGCCTTGCGACTGCGTGGGTGAATTTCAGAACCCGGCTTCGAGTGCATGCCTGACGCCACTCCGTACGCGCTGCGTCACAAATAACATCTGTGTAACGTGAAATTTCAAACAAAGCTACCATTTTTTTCGGTTTTGAATTCAAGAATTCGTCAAAAGGTGTCGCCACTTCCGTTAGCAGGTCGCATGAGGACGTGCCCCAGGCAGGTATAAGTACTATAAATTTGTGAATTTGTAGTATATCTCCGGCTATGGAAAGATTTACGGTAATACACTAGGTTGTGAATAATAGTATCAAGCGACTATATATTACATATGACGTCATTGCCCATCCCGCTTACTTAGTCCCGGTGACTAGCTATCACTGGATGACAGTGGATCCAAGGAACGGGCTATTTTTGGAACCAGTTCTTATTGGATTTATAAAATGGTCACCAACATTAACTGGGCGAAGCCGTACTAAAAGCCGCCGCAGGGCCTAGCAGCAAAAATCTGCGGAGTAGGTTTTTAATTGCTAGTATAAATTGTTATAGGATGGTCTGTCCCACTTAAAACTGTTCACATTTTTTCACAAAACATTCTTTGGCGAATGTCTTAAGTCAAATTAATATTTTTTGGCCAAAAAGGCTTTTTAATTCCATGTTTTGATCTTTTGACTTTTTAAAAAAGACAAGACCTAGATGCGTTATTTAAAACAAACACATTTTTTGATAGTGACCGGACATCTCAGAATGAAACCAACTCAGAACCATCTCAGATAAGTCATTTAGAGTGACAAAAAAAAATATATAAAAAAATGGTTAAATAGGTTACGTTAGGTTGAGTTATCGGCTAATTTAAAATTATTTTTTTAACAGCTTTTAATGACTTTTCAAGGAGGTGTTGAGTTGACTTTATTCTCAGAAGGCATGGAACCGTTTTGAAATATCCTGCAATGTGTAGATTAGTGCTTTGCAACGAAATAATTGTTAAAATTAACACTCAATTTAATGATCATTTTTAAAGTGTTCGTTGTTAATTCGATCTAAAGGTATTCTTTTGAAGTTACCAACAAAAAATGATTATCCATCTGTTACATTTACATTTTATACTTCACAACGTATAATGTTAAAGTTACATTCTAAGATAAATTATCAATCTCATCAAACGAGAGTTATTTATATATTTCCGTTAGTCACAAAGACAGATGCCCTAATTGGAATTGTTTTCGTCACGGCCATATTTACGTTGTAATAAGCGAAATCCCGGCAGAAAAATATGTTTATGGTAAGACGCTGAAGGATGTGATGAAAAAGAAAACAAAACACAGGTAAAGTCATTCATATTAAAACAAAGGCTTATGTGTGGCTTTTGATGATCGACGATTCTTTGTTTCAAAATCCTTCCATCTTGTTTACTTCCTTTACCTTTCAATCAATCAATCGATCAACGATCAATCAATCATTAATTTTCTTCACATACGTATGATCATTTAAAGAGTGCGCTCAGAACAATGAAATGGATTCGTCTTAGAATCCGACTACAATAAATATAATATTACTCTAACTTACTCCCTAAGTAAAGTTTACTCCTTAAGAGAAACGTATGCGCGGCCCATTTCGGCCAATTTCACACAAATCTTAAATTTGGATTTAAGATCAAAATACCCAATAAAACTGAAAAATATTTTTTTTAATCAAAAGGTTTATCAAATATCTAGTATGGATGTGAGCTACTTTATTTATTTTTGCTTTAAATTATAAGATAGGCCATTCAAGATTTTAGTGTTTCATGATTTTAGAAGCAATTTGGGAAATTATTTGTGAGCAAATGAAAAAAATTTTTAAAATAATTTTACTATATTTATTTAAAATACAAATACAATAAAAATAAAATAAAACATCGTTAAAAATGCATTTTTTGGATAGTAAGTAATTTTAATGCATAAACGACAAATTTTTGTTCCGCCGTAAATAGATAATTTGTATTTTAAATTTACACCTGTCAAAATGATTTTTTTTCTTAATTTTTATTTTTAATTTTACATTTTATTATATTTCTATGATAATTATAGTAAAATTATTATTTTTTTGGTTTTTCATTTACTCACAAATAATTGTCCAAGTTACCTCTAAAATCATGAAACAATAAAATTTTTAATGGCCTATATCTTATGATTTAAAGCAAAAATAAATAAAGTACCTCACATCCGTACTAGATAATATTTGATATACCTTTTAATAACTTTTTTTTAACAAAATAAGTTTTTAGTTTGGTTGGGTATTTTGATCTCAAATCCAGATTTAAGATTTGTATGAAACGGGCCGCGCAAAAGTTCCACTTAAAACAAAGGTATTTATTTTACCATGCTTTACTTAGTTTACCCAAAATAAGAGCCTAATAATCTATTTTGTGCAGTAAATGATCGTTTCTTGTAGTAATAGTTGAAATGAAGCGTAAAAGCTGTGCCTAAAAGTGCGGCGGTTTATGGAACATTCAGTAATCTACCTACGAATCGTGTATTTTGAAATTTCTGATAATTCTCGTTTTTCGGAATTATCAATTAAATATTAAAAAAAAACATTAAACATGTGGGCAGTTCATACATGAGTAAAAATCAAAAAGTAGAAATCCTAAAAGTGCGGCGGTTTATGGAACATTCAGTAATCTACCTACGAATCGTGTATTTTGAAATTTCTGATAATTCTCGTTTTTCGGAATTATCAATTAAATATTAAAAAAAAACATTAAACATGTGGGCAGTTCATACATGAGTAAAAATCAAAAAGTAGAAATCCTAAACTAAATAACGGTGGCATATATGAATTAAAATGTGACCACGCCTACTGTAAGGCCACATTGGAAAAACAGGTAGAGCATTCTCAACTAGATTCAAAGAACATATACGATGTTATAAATCAATATGGACACCTTCAAAAATTGACATTTAAAATCCTATAAATAAGTCGTCTAACAGTGGATTAACCACAGTTTGAAAATGGTCTTGTAAACCGAAATAGCTATAACAAAAAAAACATACTAAAATACTTGCTGAACTTGATAATAAAATTATTAAATTTCATTTTAATTAAATTTTATAAAAAAAAAATACAAAATTTTCACTAAATAGATTTTATTTGATGGCACTTTTTTCAATTCCGTTTTCATCCCTATACTAGTACGTAGTAAAATGCGTTACCTTTATCTCTCTTTATATTTTTTCTTTTCTTTCTTTACAATACTCCTTCCATATTTGCATTCTTATTCTACACCCTCATTTTTCACCCTGCCTCCAACAGAATTTCTACAACAATTTATTACGGCGTTCCGATACTTATTCCTTGTCGTCCATGCACGAGCTACTCGATGCCGAGAAGAAAAGCGGGTGGATGATAGAATGCAGTGGAAATGCGATAATTAGGGAGACGGGGGTATGGCATGCATGGCGGAGTGATGAATATAGAACAGGAAGGAAACAATGGAAGAGTCGCTTCGATGGTTCGACTGCACGCTTGAATGTGTTTATTTATTGGTTGAAAAGGAATCAGATATTTATATCGTTTAATTACGTATTTATTATTTTAAGGGTATTTTAGGGTCAAATCATATCTTAGCAATAGAAAGCAATTCGTTAGCATTAACAATAAAAATAGCAACTACGTTCAAATATACTGTGTAGTTCCACGGGGATCCTTACAAGGTCCACTACTTTTCCAAATTTACATTAATGATATTTCGCAATTAGATTTAAATGGTATAATCTTTTCATATGCAGATGATATTGCAATTTGCTATTGGGGTAAAGATTTAGTCATCTTACTAGAAAATGCACAAAGAGACCAAGAAAAATCAACAGTTGGCTCCAATCAAATATTTTAACAATGAATGTAGAAAAAGTTTTTTCTAAATAAACAAAATAATGAAATAGAAAAGCTTTGTATTATATTATAATTTCTTTAGTTTAATGTATCTAAACTTCCTAGTTAAGTAAATGAAAATCTAATTTTCTTTTTACTGTAATTTAAAAAAGGGTAAACTCATAATAAGCTCATTAAAAAATGGTGGTAATTTAATTATTTTAGGAAAAAAACTTTTTGTAAGTTACGCCGTAAAATATAGAGATGAATTGTTTATTTGCGCCCGTATACACGGGACAAATACGGATCATATATGTTTGCTGACTTAGAAGGGGTGCTTGGGTTCATGGGGTGAGGCTTGTTTGGGTCTGGCAGGCCGGATCGGGAGAGACTGATTGAGGGAATTGACTGATTTCTATTGGAACTCTCCCAGAACATCGCTTTGATTTGATTCATACGTCCATTACTCGTGGACACACTGACCCCCAGATTTCTTCCCACCCTTTTCCTTCCCAGAACTTTTTCTCTTTCCTAGCCTAAAAATGCCCTCCACACAGCATCCCTAAAGATGGCATACGCCCTGAGTTGAATTGTTTTTCTCAGGGCCTCCCGTGTGGAGTAATGTTAAAAAATATGAATATGAATAAATGTTTAGTTCGTATAAAAACTCAATTTCTTGAAGAAAGGTATGCAAATTAAATATTCTATCGGCGATTCAATCCAATATTGTAATAAAATATCTTTTTTTTCAGACCGATATATTAATTTAAGATATGAAACATTATCATTAAAATATTTTACATAAAACGGCTTGTAAAATTCATACTCGTGTAACGTTTTTCAACTATGAAATTAGCAGTCAGTAATCGATTTTATTTTTCTTACCAACTTGACTTCCAGAGGTATTATTTAAAAAAACATCTGAAATTTTAGTAAAACTTTTATCAGACTTAATTAAAATAAACCCCACGGAAAGATCAATTTTCTCGGCCTGTTTGGGAAAATTCGATGACAGGACAACTCAACAATGTGCAAGTTATTCCATATTGCGCTACCTCCTTCTTTAGCCAATGTTTCGGAGAGCGTTAAGTAAATGTCCATCATCAGAGTAGATGTGTGCACCCCAAAAATAAATAACGATAAACTTTTTGCCGTGAAACGCTAAAATCATAAATGTGCAACTTCATCACTCCTTTGAAAAGACCTAAGGCTAATTTGTAAGACATTAACCTAAGAAATCGTTGTGGCGCTTTTACCATCATGGTTAGAAATGTGATCTAAACGGTATTAGAAAAATAAAACACCACGCTTTATATTAAAATCAAAAGTTAAGCACAAAATAATTAAATTGTATACCTTTATGGAACCAAAGTTTTCGACCGCCATTTGAAAAATAATTATGAAATTTTGGAATTTTTTTATTAATTAACTAGCTGGTTCCTGGCATGCGTTGCAATGCCATATTCAAAGAAATACATTGTTTCTCCCTGCATGTCCTTTCCTGTGCGTTCCCGTTCCCCTCCCATCCCAACTTGAAATGGCTTTGAATAGCCAGGTACTTCCCTACTTTCCTCTTGCCCATCTCTTTCCCTCCCCACTTATCTTAAGCCCCACAACATGCCCTTAATGAGGCATAGTCTCACTGGTTACAGATGGAAGCAGTTGGGACTCTTGTGAAGTAAACACGTATAAAAAAAGAAAATTGCTTTAGCCGTGATTGATGACTAGAATTGAACGGTCAGGTACTTCTCCACCTTCCTTTTCCCCATCTGCTTTCCCTCCCCACATCTTTCAGCATCACAACATACCCCAATCGGGGATTACATAGTCTCACTGGCTTCGGTTAGTAGAGATATGGGAGTTTTGTGCGGTATTCACATAACGTATACTTTACCCACTATACCCACTATACCACACCTATACCCACTTACTTCCAGAGTTCTTGTAAAAGTGTTTACCTGCCAAAAATATTTTCGCAGGCTTTCGAGGTATTATAGTCGAGTATCCTTGTTAAGAACAAGTACCTATGGTTGTAAAATTGGGTAATAGGTGGGCTCGTTCGATCATATTATATTCCAAAGCAAAAAGCTTTTCTATTATATAAAGTGCTATTATTTTTAAATATCTGCATACTTCAAACGAATGACAAAACTCTATAATGGTATAATGGAAAAGATAATAACCGTTTGCTTTTATTAATACCTTCAGTATTTTTTTCAACTTTTATGTACATATTACGAGTTTTACTACCCAACGTGGTTTAAGTAATATTAGGTAGATACCTAATAATATTACGTTCGTTTAACGCGTATGTGTTGGTGTTACTTCATATCATTATTTATTTCTTTTAGGGACAAACACTTTTTTCAAGTTATGTTCCAATTTATTAAGATGCGTAGTTTGTTTGCGCCTGGGTCTGAATCTGAATTTGTCAGTATAATATCCGGAATCTGAATATGAATTTGTCATTATAATATCCGAAATCCGAATATGAATTTGTCAGTATAATATACCTGGAATCTGATTATGAATTTGTCAGTATAATAGCCGGAATCTGAATATGAATCTGTCAGTTTAATGCCCGGAATCTGAAGATGAATTTGTCAGTTTAATACCCGGAATCTGAATATGAATTTGTCAGTATAATACCCGAAATCTGAAAGTGAATTTGTCAATATAATACCCGGAATCTGTTTATGAATTTATCAGTATAATACCCGGAATCTTAATACGAATTTGTCAGTATAATACCTGGAATTCGAATGTGAATTTGTCAATATAATACCCGGAATCTTAATTTAAATTTGTCAGAATAATACCCGGAATCTGATTATGAATTTGTCAGTATAATACCCGAAATCTGAATGTGAATTTGTGGGTATAAAAACTCAATTTTTTCAAGAAAGACAACAAATACAACTTTGGGTTGAATCACCGTCTCAATCAAATCTTATCAAAAATCCTTAAAGACAATTTCAATAATATGGTAACCAACACCCCTGCCATAGGACACCCCAGGTAGTTTGCTATGTTTGGTGACTTAGCTCGGGTGCCCGGGTTCATGGGGTGAGGTTTGTCTAGTTTTACCTACTGCGTAGCGGGCCGGATCGGGAGAGACTGTTTGAAGGAGACCTAAATCAGACTTGTCCAGCCAAATTCCCTCGATTCATCGCCTTGCACCGCAGTGAGAGGAATGGATTCAAACGTCCATCACTCCTAGAAACATTGACCTCCAGATTCTTATCCACCCCTCACACCTTTTTCCTTGCCAAGACTTCCTTTCCTTCCTTCCCCTGAAAAGTCCCTCCAGATAGCATCCCCAAAGATGACACAGGCCTTGAGGGATTTTTTGCCTCAGGGCCTACTGTGTGAAGCCAATACAAAAAAACAACATAAAAGATGATTTAAATTGAATACTTGTATAAACTTCCCTAAAAATCTGTTGAACACACTTCTGCTGTTTTTAAATATCAGTCTTAAATAAATAAAAAATGTCATTTTTCCGTAACGCTTAGCTTTTTTTTCTATATAAAATAAATATAAGTTCATAAAACGGAAATTTTTGAAATATAATCAATACCGGTTCATTAAATAGGCAACACATAAGTTCCAGTGAAAGGAAATTGCGCGGTAACATATTTTCAACAGTTTTTTTCACTTAAGAAATCCTCAATCCTAATTCGCTGGAGACCTTTTATTAAGACCTCCCGTCACAAATCAATGAATATCCTACAGGGAAAGGGTTGTGAAGAAAACTTTGGGAAATGCTCAAAAGCTGAGTCTCCCAAACTTTCGAGGAAGATCTTTTAATATTATTATTTTGGAAAATAAAAAATAGATGTAAAATAAAGAATTCAATATTATAATAAGTTGAACGGATCGAGTTCGAATCTTACAATGGAAATTGAATTTATCGGTTTTCAGAAAAAAAACGATGCTTACTGAGAAGGTCCAAAAACACTACAACGTACAGTTTAATTTTCGGAAAAAAACGTTATCAAAGTCTAATGGTTATCTGGTTGACAAAATTAAGCAAGACAAAATGAAATAGTACGTAAGTTATTATTAGTAACTAGCGCATATCCTAGAAAAATCGCGGAATATTATAATTCAGGGATGTGAAGCTGTAGCTGGCTTTGACGGCCGGCGTAGTCCAGCGGTAAGGCTTTGACTAGCATTCCGAAGGTCGCGGGATCGAATCCCGGCGTGGCAAATAAATTTTATTTGATTAATTTGTGTTATTTCACAATTTATTCATTTAAAATAATATTATATAGTTTATTTGCGGCACGTTCCAGAGTGGAAGATACTCTTAGTATCGCCCTGGTGTAAGTCCACCATTCAGAATTGAAACGTCGCTTGAAATGGCTTTAGCCGTGTTTAGTGACCAGATCTGAATAGCCAGGTACTTCCCCACCTTCCTCTTCCCCATGTCCTTCCCCTCCCCACTACCTTCAGCCTCACAACATACCCCGATTGGGGATGCCATAGTCCCACTGGCTCCAGACGGGAGCAGTTGGGACTCTTGTGCGGTATTCATATAAAAAAAAAGCTGTGGTATTTATAAATAATGTTGACGATCAAAAATTGTCCTTAAGAATAAACATCGAACACCTATCAAAAATTTAAAAAAAGAAATACAAATTTAAAATATTTAATATTTTGGTACCTACTTTATCGGTGGTGAATAGATCCGCCTATTAGTTTCGATTTTGAAAAACAACGCAAATTCCTGTTCTAGAATCACACAGAGGTACATCGCCGCAATTATTATTTTTAATTTGTAAACTTTAATGTATTAGTAACTTATACAAAGTGAATAAAAAATTAAAAGAATAAAAAATTAAAAGGTTTCTTTAAAAACTATCAGCAACATGTAAATGTTTCGGGTGAATTTTTAAAAGAATTGGTTATATGTAATTAGTTTTATGCAGTTTTTTTAAATGAAATCTTTAGAAATTCAAAATTATACATCTGCATTACTATTTCTAAATCACATTTTCACAGAAAACATATTGCGATGAATTAAAAAGTAAACGAATATTGCGTAACTGTGTGATCAATATAGCAAGTTTTTTATAAATAATAATTTTGCAACAATTGTTCAGATATGATTTCTAACAATTAAGACATCTTTAGTAATCGTTGTGCAAATAAAAATTCACGCTGCGGCGCCATTTTAACTTTATGAAAATAAATTACTTTGTATACACCACAATTTAATAAAAAAAACTCAATATGTTTCGAAACAAATGGTTTCTTAAAACATCTTTAAAACAACTGACTGAGGGGGTATTTCACCATCCTCCTCGTAGATTATGCATACGGTAGCGTACATTTAAAATTAATTACACAGGATTTGTTTATTTAAACAGTCTCATTTTACAATTGGGCACTTGAACCTATGGCTACGTATAACATAAGTTAGCCGAGTTTTTTATCAGTTGCTAGTATTTATTTGTTTATTTATTAATATTCGTTATGTGTATGGATAAGCTATGAGGAGGATGGTGAAATACTCCCTGACTTTTGTTTCGAAACATGTAGATTATTTTAATTAAATAGTGGTACATATATAGAAAGTCTTACATTTTCATTAAATTGGGACATTGATTAAATTTCATTTGAGAATCACTGGCAGGGGGTACTGAGTTAGTAACTCTGTTCTTAAAAGCCGTACATAATATATTTGTAAAACTTTCATACCTTCATAAAAAATAAACGAATGGCCTTAGTGTAAATTTTCAAGGCAAGGGTGACAGAAGTGGGCCAGGTGGGAGGTTCGATGTTTTCAAAATATAAAACTGACATATATTATTATCCCGTATTCAGCACGCGGGCGGCCTACAAAGGGGGCATATTGATATCGTTCCGCTATAAATTTATTTTATTACCGGAAAAGTTGCTCGAACTGCTTGAACAGCGTCTTGGAATGAGGATATTTGAGACATTTCCAAATAAACGTTGTTTCAAAACATTCTGGATTAATTGAAAACATGATAATGTTTTGAAATTGGCAAGTATTACATGAAATAAGTACGGAAAAGGTAATATGGTTAGTTTTTCTTAGATTTTTCAGCTCCTTTCAGCGCTTTACGCGTTTCTTGTGATACTCACGTGATCGCGAGATGGTGTAGTTTTGTTACATGCCTGATTTCATCAAATTTCTGTAAATCACGCAGGAGCCTGAGCAAAACAATTTCCCTCAGAGCCTACGTCGTCTTTGGGGATGCGGTGTGGAGGGTTTTTCTTAAAAGAAGGAAGGAGAGGAAGTTCTGAGAATGAATAAGGTATGAGGGGTGTGTAGGAATACTGGAGTCAGCGTGTCCAGGAGTGACAGACGTATAAATCCATTCCTCCAAAGGCGGAATTTGGGCGTTCAGGCAATGGATCGTGCCTGAAACCCGGCGTGCGCAAATAAATTTTATTTGATTAATTTGTGTTACTTCACAATTAATTTATTAAAAATAATAAATAGTATGTTTGCGGCACGTTCCAGAGTGGAAGATACAGATATCGATACAGAGTATCGCCCTGGTGTAAGACCATTCAGAATTGAAAAGTTGCTTGAAATGGTTTTAGCCATTTTTGGTGACCAGATCTGAATAGCCAGGTACTTTCCGACCATCCTCTTCCCCACCTGCTTCCCCTATCCACTACCTTCAGTCACACAACATACCGATTAGGGATGCCATAGTCTCACTGGCTCCAGACGGGAGCGGTTGGGACTCATGTGCGGTATTAACTGAAAAAAAAAGAGAAAAAAGAAAGAAAGAAAGGGTATGACAATAAAGCAGCTACATAACTGTTCTCCACGAAGTATCATGGTAGGAGTTTGATCATTTGTTTTTGAAATACGTGAGATTGTTTGCGTCGATATGTATATGGTCACATTCAATGATATTATATAGACGACACATTCGAGACAGTGGATTGAAGTATGCAATATTGTTATTAAATAATTCAAGATGGAATATTTTATGACTCCTTAAATTACGTCAATTTGTATTTTCATTCCAGTTCAAGGATTTTCGCAAACTAATCACGAATAAAAAATTCATATTATTTTAGTCTGGGAAGTGTAAATGTCATCCATAGACTCTTCTTTTCTTAGTTTGATAAATTATCCTGTTTCACCACTAAAAAAACGAACGTCTGCTTTTCTTATAAAGTTTTATACGTTTTCACAAATATGAGAAAAGTTTCACAAATTTGCCCTTACGCCCAAAGTCATAAAAATCCTTCTATTATTCTTTAAGCTCCGAATAACTGAGCAAGCATTAATCCCAAAATGACCATCGTAAAAAAAAACCCATAAAAATGAAGATATCATGCCTGGAAGCGCGTAGTACTTGAATCACTGTTTGTATCAGGAGACCATATATTATACAAGGTAAGTTATATTCAGTTTGCTTGTTAGCAGATTCCCTCGGGACCAACATTTCACAATTAGGCCTTCCTTGACTTCCTGTTGTTCGTTCTAAGACAAATGTCCTAGGAGTTATTTTTCCCATATGGTCCAGGAACTTGAAACGTCCGACAATACATACTTGTCGCGTGGGACATTGCATGGATTCGAGCTGGAAAACTTGATAAGTCCCAAGTTTTACTGGCACGCAAGGGACCAAGAATTAGCATATTTATGACGATAAAACTTTTTAGTATTTATTTATTTTCGAGAATTTCAAGGCTTGAAAGTTACTTTTATATGAAAAAGAAAGGAAAATGAAAACTTACCACGCACTTAAAAAAGTTTTTTGAACATGAAATCAAATTGATATTTCTATTTTTGGTATTCGCGGTGGAATTCTGTTGCAGTGGTATGATTAAAAAACTTTCGTAATTTTGGTTAATTTATTTATAACATGCCTACATTAGTATTTATATATAATGATATCATCAAATCTAAGTTTGTTTGATTGTTTTCTTCGGTTAATGTACCTACCTGTACATTGTAATCATGTTTTACTTTGATTATTAAAAACATGCTACATATTTGTTAAAATCTTTAATTCAATTCGGCAGGCGGGTATGGGCACCGCCGTCCCAGGAACCATTCTTGGATAACAAACAGCTCTGCCATATGTCATTCCAAGTGATTCGCTACGATTAGTGACTAAGCAGGGGTGCTCGGGTTCATGGGGTGAGGTTTATCTAGATCAGTGGTTCCCAAACTCTTTTGGCCCACGCACCCCCCTCCCCTAGTCTATTATATTGATTAGCATTAGTAACTTAACATAACTTCCGTATGCACAAAAAAGTGTCATAATTTTAAAAATTTATATTAAACCTTGCGCGGACCCCCTGACGTTGTTCAGGGATCCCCAACTCAATTTTAATTTTCCACGAACCCCCTGAATGATTCTGGGGACCACTGGGGGGTCACTTTGGGAACCACTGGTCTAGAAGCTGGCGGCGGATGCGTCTGCTCACCTACTGAAGGCGTGGCGGGCCAGATTTGAAGAGACTGGTTGAGGGAGACCTTTTTACCTCTCGAGCAGGACTCTCTGTACCTTTCGCCTTGCATCGCAGTGGAAGGGATGAATTCAAACGTACGTCACTCCTGCACACACTGACTTTCAGATTCCTACCCAACTTTCATACCTTTTTCCTTCTCAGATCTGCCTTTCCTTAATGTTAAAAAAATATAGTGATATTTTTAGCGAAATCAATTGAAATGAAGATTTGTTGAATAGAGTTATTTGTGGCTAGTTTATATGGTTCCATGCCAACTGAGAATAAAGTCAACTCAACATTGAAAAGTCATTAAAAGCTATGAAAAAAAAATTTTTAAATTAGCCGATAACCCTAACCTAACGTAACCTATTTAACCAATTTTTATGTATTATTTTTATTACCTAAATGACTTATCTGAGATGTTTCTGAGTTGGTTTCATTCCGAGTTGTCCGGTCATCAGTTTATATATGATATTATAAAACGAAGGTTACAAAGTACAACAAAAACGGAAAGGACTAAAACTAAAAATACATATTTTAGTACAATTATCACGCACGGCTGATCGTGGAATAAGTGAGTGGGTGGGTCGTGGAATTACGTGGATCAAAAGGAAGAATTCCGGAAACCTAACCAATGTTATTGCTTTCCGTTTGATTGCCTACCTTTATTACACCCCCGAGCGTAGTCCCTGTTTACCTGCGAACCTCTAGCTCTAATAATATTATGGCAGTAGGGAAATGGTCCAAGTAACAAGGAAATATCGAGACCCTTTACAGACAATACAGAGTGGCAATTGAAGCACATCCTGAAACTTCCAAATGGCCGCAGAAAAACATCTTGCTGAAAATATTACAAATTACTTAATTAAGTTTTTTTATGATAGTTTTGACGGCCTCCGTGGTCCCGAGGTAAGACTCTGGACTCACAATCCGAAGGTCGCGGGTTCGAACCCGGCGTGCGCAAAATTTTTTATTTGATTAATTTGTGTTATTTCACAATTTATTCATTTAAAATAATATATAGTATATTTGCGGCACGTTCCAGAGTGGAAGATACTATCAGTATCGCCCTGGTGTAAGACCACCATTCAGAATTGAAACGTTGCTCGAAATGGCATTAGCCGTGTTTAGTGACCAGATCTGAATAGCCAGGTAATTCCCCACCTTCCTCTTCCCTATCTCCTTCCCCTCCCCACTACCTTCAGCCACACAACATACCCCAGTTGGGGATGCCATAGTCTCACTGGCTCCAGAGGGGAGCAGTTGGGACTCTTGTGCGGTATTTCATATAAAAAATAAAAAAAAAAACATTTTTTATTTAGAAACTTTGTAAGATGTATTCAGTTTAATGAACAGCATCAGTCATGGAATATCTTCTCATTATTTTTAACTAGGTACCCAGTGAGTCTCACATTATCAAAAAATGTTTTAAAATATAAGTTACTAGCGATTTTCGGTATGCGTTCCAATGCCAATTAAATAAAATAATTGTTTCTCCCTGCATGTCCTTTCCCATTTGTCCCCGTTGCGTCTTCCCCTTCCCCTCTTCCACTTTCCCCCGTCCCACGATACCTACCCCCCCCCTCACGCGAACAAATTTCATTACGCCATTATATATGTAGAAACATCGTGGGCGTGTGCACAACAACTTATAATAACAAGTTATTTCGCCAGGTATGATTTTAGGTTTTCACGGCCAAAAGTATTTTCGTTATTTATTTTTGGGGTGTTTCGGACAGTGTTACAGTGTCCATTGTCCACTCATCTGCCCTGATGATGGATACTGTAACGCTGTCCGAAACGTTGGCTAAAGAAGGAGGTAGCGCAACACGGCGTAACACCCCAAAAATAAATAACGAAAAAAAAAATTGTATCGCAATCGGATGAATAGTATAGAAAATAATTTCACAACGCCAGAGCTCACTATTATACATAATCAAATCTCCAAAGTTGCATCGCAATCGGATGAATGGTTTAAGAAAGCGTAAGGGACGAACAAAGAAACATTCATTTTTATATATTAAGTTTGTAGATCTAGGAATTGAACCCAGGACCTCAGCCTTGCCGGGAATTTGCTCTATCACTGAGCTAATTCTACCATACCAACTTAGGTCATATTTAACTGCATCATATTTCTACTTAGAACTACTAACATTATTTTCATTTTTTAACGCATATTTTTTGGCTGCTGTCTTTATACGTCTTGTATTTGAATTGATATCCTTTTTAATGTAAACGATTAGTCCCACGAAACACTTCAACGTCGTTTAACGTAATATTTTGGTTTCGCAAAATATTACGTTAAACGACGGAAACCGAAATAGATTAAGTCCACAAAATGCTTCGTTATCGTCTAACGAAGTATATTAAGTCCACAGTACACATCGTTATTATAGTAGTCAAAATGTGGACTATTTCCATAATTGCTTTATCGTGCTGAAAATGTATGTTCATAATATTAATCCAATATAACGTAACCTCAAAACTTGAAGCGTAGCTTTATGAACACATGTAAATTTACTTCTCAATATCGGTAGATAATTGATACCCGAAAAATTAGCGTTTTTTTTTACCAAAATCAGGTTATATGCATATTTTTTCAAAATCGATATTGTAAAGTCGATAAAGTATAATCGATATTGAAAACAATGAGCGCTTTTATTATTACCGTGACGATCCACGATTACGGTACCGTAACGGCAAAAAAGCACAAAACGTACGTTCTTTATCCTAATAATGATGCTGCAGCTCTTTCTTCCACATTAAATAATAGTGAGACAAAAGACGAGTCACATAATGAATGTGTGTTTGTTTCCTCCAAAGTAAAGGGTCTTCCAATAGGGACTTCTTAACTTTGACAGTTGATAGCGGCCTTATTGTTGAAGCGCATCTGTCAAATTGGCTGTCATTTATTCAGTCTGTTTTGCCAAATCATCACGGACGGATATAGGTAGTTTCAAAAACACGTGCAAATAATAAAATTGTTTAAAAATTTAATTATTTGTTTAATTGTTTAAAATATTTTAATGATAAAAGGTGATGTGAACTGGCGTGGGGTGTTCTTAAGTCGCAGCTAATGCAAATAAGCCACAAACCACAGCGACCCTCAAAGCCAAATTAACCCATGCCATCGGTCAAATTCAGCCTGATTTATGCGCCAGAGTCATCGAAAATTGGACATTTCGGATGCGCGCCATCCAGAGAAGCCTCGGCGGACGTTGGACGATGTTAAATTCCATCATAATGGCATCGATAGGCCTTTCAAACGAATAAAACATTTCGATGATGTCTCATAAACACTTTGTTTTATTTGATTGTAAAGATAGGAAGCGCTTAATGAAATACCCCTTACTACTTTTTTCGCTTGAAGGAAACTGATATATCCTATTATTTTCTTCATACATGTGAGGGAGACATATGACAATGATTGTATGTTTCTTTGTGGGGGTTCAGATATTCGTTCACCGTTTGCCTCATTTTCAACTATTGTTATTTAGTGTGTAAGAAAGAGCTGCAGCATTATGTGTTTAAGAACGAAAGCTAATTAGCGCATTGTTGTTTGACGTTTGTGAATTTTTGGAATTCACTTACACCTCAATATTATTCTTGCAACTATATTCCATACTTTCAAAATTATCGTCACAGATAGAATAGTATTGTAGGGGTCTACGGAGATGTCACGGTGCGGTTTGTGAGAGAGATACAAGAAAATTATTACTTTTTTTCTTTTCGAAGAAACAAACGTACGTATATTGTGTATCTCATCTTTTGTCTCACCATTATTTAATGTGTTAGAAAGAGCAGCATTGTTGTGATAAGGAACATATGTTTATTGCTTTTTTGTGCCGTCAAGGTACCGTAATCGTGTGACGCCACGGTAATACCAAAATACAGTATCCGGTGTTTTTGACCTATAGTTAGTTGTGTTTCATTTTATGGCAATTGAAGTTTGCCAAATATGTACAAATAAATATTAAGAATACGTAATACTACTTATTTTAAAACACGAGAAAATCGCACGAAGATACGAAAGTTCGCGTTAGTTGCCCGTTAATTTCTTGTGAAATTGGCAAGTTTGCATTACCGCAAACGCGAAATTTTCGGGTCAAATTTCGTATCAATTCATAACGGTTTTTAAAGTGCTATTATTTATTATTATAACCGGGGTGCACTCTCAAATGGCTAACAATACTATTTAACAATAGTTTTCTTACATCAAATCGTATTCTTACCCTTTTCTATCATTCTTCACATATTATATTTCTACACACGTATTTTACATTTTGCAGAAATAATTTTTTATACCAACTGAAAATCAGGCTTGGTTAAGAAATTACTTCCAGGCAATAATCCTATTGTAATATACCCATAGGTATTTAAATGCCGTTAAATACCTAAATTATATTTCAATAATATTATAATAGGGATAATCTTAATCAGTCATTACAAGATAATGACTCTACCTTTGTGAAAGCATTTTCTCACCAAGTGGATGATACCGCCAAGGAGGATCATGTGGGTGTCTATGATGCGTTACGAGATCATAATATTATATTATTTAAGTGTGATGAATCGATGGTCTCAAAGCAGAACTCACGTATGTACTGTGCTGACTTAAACTGAACATCAATAATATGTTGTGATAATTACTAAGGATTATATCTTAATTAGGGTAATTACTAAAACTAGGCAACTCTGAAATCAGCTTTGATGGAAAATTAAATTATAAGATTGTTATCAATCTGATAAATCGGTTGTTGTATATTTGTATGGTTAAATCGTAGATTTGTGTGTTGGGAACCGTAATACTTGTATTTTGAAAATAAGAAAATGGCTAATGATTTTTTGTAGTTCCCGGCATGTATTGCTATGCCACTTAATAAAGAATCTCCTTTCCGCCTCCCGATCCTCTCTCGTCACCTTTCCCTCTCGCGTTCCCACTCCGCCTTCCCTCTCCCCACCCCCCTCGCCCGCTTCGCCAGTCCCACGAAGCCCCCTCCCGAGTTCCCCTCCCCCTCCCCTCCCCTCTCCCGAGTTCCCTCCCGAGTTCCCCTCCCCCCTCCCGCATTCCATACATTCCGTCCCGGTACTTTCAGTTTTCAAACAGCTCGCGTGCCACCTTTGGCAATTTTTTTAAACAAATTTTATAATGCCAGAGCTCACTAGTATATATAGAAACCTTCGCGGAAGTGCTCACGACAACTCTCCAAAGTTTCCTCGCAATCTGATGAACACCGATTTTATACTCTTATGGGTTTAGTAACGAATCTTCATGACGCCAGAGCTCGCTATTATATATAAAAACCATCGCGGGCATGCACACATCAAATCTCCAAAGTTTCATCGCAATCGGATGAACGGTTAGCAATGCATAATTTCATGATGCCAGAACTCACTTTTCTATATGGAAACCATTGCAGGCATGCGCACATCAAATCCCCAAAGTTTCATCGCAATCGCATGAATAGTTTGGCAACGCAAAACATCTCATATACTTAGAAGCAAACATATTTTGATTTTCATATGTGTAGATTTTTTATAAAAATGGAATGACTTTCCTAGTTAGTACATTAACTTAATCAATTCTACAAATTTAAGTGCTACAACTAGCTAAGTCTAGTTGCCTAATTGAAACATGGTAAAACATTTGTGATAACTAGAGTTACCTAATTATAGAATTGGTCACCTCACAATAAACATATTCAAATAACTTTGCTTTACGACTTTTCTGTTTGTGGCATTCATGGACAAGGAAATAAAATTACGCTTGTGTGAAGCTTATAAACGTTGATTTCGGAGTAACCTAGTTGTGGTAATTACCCCATGATATTATAATGTCTATCATCAAAATCCTGCTTATGAATTAATAATTTACGTGCTCCTAAAACACACAGCTGGAGATATTCAGTGGAAATGCGGGCGGTGTTTTGTCCATTAAAACGTATTTCCATATTTCCTCGCTGGATTTTGTCCTTAGAACAAGTGTTTTTTTTTATATAATATAAACATCGACCAAATTCGAGCATTGCCAAGTCGCTACGTTTTGCTTTTTGGATAGGAGTTACATTTAAAGAAGTTAGGACTCCCCAAAAATCCTTAAAATTGCCTTGCCTAGTTTGAACGCCATCAAGAGACGTTCAGTTTACAAATTATTGATTGACGATGGTATTTAAAAAAAAAAACAAATGACACAGACATAATTATTTTTTCTAATACAGTTGATTAAAAAAATCTTCAAATCGGTTCGGTTTCGGAGGAATACGAAATAATAAACAGGGGAATACGAAACCTCGATTTTTGACTTTTATTTGGCGCAGTTGTCGCTTCTGGTCAGTATTCGGAAGTCCGTGTTTTTAAGGCTAGATCTTTGCAGAGAAAATTTTATCTTCTTGTTCATATTTAAAAAAAATCGGTTTGTTATATTAAAATTTAATTAATATAGTCACTATCGTGAATATATAATTAAGTATACTTTTACTATTTTTTAGAAATTATTATATATACATATAGGGATTCTTATTTTTATTACAATTATCGGGAATATTGGGATTATTCATAACTATCAGGATTATTAATAATATAAAAATATGACTATCAGTAATTTGCCTGTGTTATATCTGTCTGTCTATATATTGATCTGCTGACAAACTGCTTTGGCAGTTTAGCGGGTGTTTAAAATGAAGAATAATTTTTTTTTATCTATATTATAATTATCGGGATTATTATCAATATTATAACCATGTGGATTGTTATTTTTATAATTACTATCGAGATTATTATTTATATCATTACTATCGGGATTATCATCTATATTATAACTACCGGGATTATTATTTATATCATAATTATCGGGATTATTATCTTTATTATAACTATCGGGATTATTATTTATATTATAACTATCGGGATTATTATTTATATTATAACTATCGGGAATATTATTTATATCTAAGCTATAGGTATTAAATATTATTTATATAATATTTGATATAAATAATATTCCTTATTATGTATTTTGTAACCATCGGGATTATTATTTATATTACTGTGAGAGTGTTTTAGTGGCCAACCTGACCACGCAGGTGTTAGAGCAAGACGGCAGATGCCGGAGATATTAAAAAGCATTGTCAGCTAGGGACTCGCTCTCTCAATCACAAGCTAGCTCTTAGGTTACATCTTAAGTATTGTGAATCTCGTGTGTCAATAAATATATCTGTTATTCGGACAAGAGTAATTATTCTAAGGGAATAATCCTCCACAAAGATCTCCCCATCCAATATAACAATTACAATTATCCAGATTATTATATTATGTAGTATAACTATCGGTATTATTATTTATGTTATAACTATTGGGATTGTTATTTATATTATAACTATCGGGATTATTATTCGTATTATAACGTGACATAAAATAAAATAATAAAAAAAGCATAAAAAAAATATACATACATGTAGGTACAAATTCCACTGCAGAGAATCGAACCCCAATCGACTGCTTGGAAAGCAACTATTGACCACTAAACCACCAATTATTGTGAAAATCACTGCAAAAACTCATTATTGTACTGAAAATAAAAGAACGATAAATATTTTTTAATTGAATTTTAGAATGTTATATATTCAAATCCGAAATTATATTGTTTAATAATTTCAACAATACATCTAGCTTTAATAAAAACGTAAGATAATAATAATAGAAGTAAAATAGTCAGAAGGTAATGAGTTCGATTACCGCCGCCGTGCAAAAGTGATCGTATAAAATGTGTGCATGATTGTAAAAATGTGTGATAGACCGGAAAGCTTTCGGATTTAAAAAAAAGTGATTATTGATATTTAAATCAGTAAGCACATAAGTAGTTTTTACTCTCTGAAGACGAAAACTCTTTCACAGATAGAGAAAAATCCATCTTGCATAAATTGAAAATCCAGTTTAAAAAAAATAACCCCGCAGCTGTTTTGCGAAACTCTGAACACAACGTGAATAACTTGCATACTTTTCAATAACTACGAGTATATGAATTTTAATCAGAAAACATATTATCCAGTATTTTCCCAGCAAAATAAGAACCATGTAAGCTTTACTTCTCGAACGGTACTTTATACGACCATTAAAGGTTAAATTTTTCATATGCAGCGCAATAATGGCAACCTCATAAATATACAATTTCACATATGAAATCTGCAGGCTGTGTCATGTGCCCGAAGGATTTTAACCAGCGATTCCTGAGCTTATACGTAATATAAAATATAGATGTCATTTTGCTGTCCGATGATATATTTTTCAATGAAAGCATTTTTTCCATCACACATCGCCACTGGGTACAGCCTAGCCTGTCTCGTTACAATAGCACTGTACAGACGAGACAGAGCGCGTAGAACGTGATCTGATGCGACGTGCGGCAGTATCAGTGGCGGCAGTATCGTGCTGCAGTACCAGTGGCGACTTGTGATCAATTTTTTGTTGTTGTTGTTTTTAATTGAAAAAAAATTTACGTATGTGGCGTATAAAAGATTAGAAATGTATTAAAGAGTGTTTTTTTGGTTACTAGCGTAACTTCTTATTGGTACTGTGAATTTCCATAAAGATCAGGAGCATTGAATTAAAATTCTTCATACAAAAAAATTAAAATTAAAAGCGTTTTCAGCTACACTATCAATAATGTCGTAATTTTCAATCTTAACCCTCTAGCTCCCTGTAAAGTCACGAACAGCCTCGGATGCATATCTACCTATATATAGTGCCCCCATACACATTTTTGTAAATTTTGTAATCTTCTCCGTAATATTTTGGTGAATAACTGTTCTATAGAGAACCTGGAAAAATAAATAAATGAACGAACGAATGAATAAATGAATGAACGAATGAATGAATGAACGAATGAAGAATTAATGAATTAATGAATAAATGAATGAATGAATGAATGAATGAATGAATGAATGAATGAATGAATGAATTAATGAATGAATTAATTAATGAATGAGTGAATGAATTAATTAATGAGTGAATCTACGAATGAATGAATGAATGAATAAATAAATAAATAAATAAATAAATATATTTCCATCGGTTTCTTTCGATTTCTATAATAACTGGTTTCTAACTAAATAAATCGTCGTATATATTTTTCGACCATGGAGCTTGTGGTATAGGTAAACATCTTTGTGTACGTACAATTAATGCTTATTTTGGAAAGATAAAATTATTTATATTTTCATCGTACGTCAACCTGCTTTTAAGGATCATGGTCAGTAAGATTCTTATCGGGTCTAATTCATCGAAAAACAGGTTATAAAAATATTGTTACGGGGTAATAATTAATAATAAGTTACGGAGATTATATTCCAATTGATTTCCAAAATGTGCTACCCATCAAACTTGCGTTTATCTCTAGCCTCGATGACATTGGGCGAGTTTACAAGCTACTATCTGGGAAATTCACTATCTGTTAGTAAACTCGCTCAGTGTCATCGTATTACTTGCTAACTAGCAGATTGTGGACAGCCTTCGAAAAAAGTTGAAAGGTGGTCAACTTTACTTGCTACTCGCTCAAGATGGCGGCCTACCAACAGCTGATTTCATAACTGTCAGAATTAGTTCGCACGGGAGCCGTAATTCTCGCTACTGGTTAGCGTGTGGCGCTAGCTGCGAGCTCAAGTTTTTTACAAAATGTCGACCGAATTGATTTGCGCGAGAGTCGTTATTTTAGCTGCTCCTGTTGCTACTGAGCGGTAGACAGTTTTGTGTGTCATCATGACAATCTCACTCGCCGATTCACCCGCTTTTAAACTTACCGGCCAGTAGCTTGTAAACTCGCTCAATATAATCGAGGCTCTTTTAAAATATTGTCCTCCACGCTATTTATGAAATTTAAAAATAAAAAATATTAGAGTTATTACAGAGTTCAGACGACCAACACATACTTAGTATTGTGTGTATTGGTGCAAATAACACAACCCCAAGTGTATACACTCTTAAAATTGTTGTCCTTGTTGCGAAACATCACTGAGAAACAACCCCATTGTCCTGCTTACGCCCACTTATTGTTTTTAGTGAAGATGGTACATTTATAAATTTGAATATTTATACAGTTTTTCGAAGCAGCGTGTTCTCTTTCCGATATTAAAAGTTCGCTTCTTTCAATTCACTGGAATTTTCTTTTCCGAAGACGGGGTTTGAAACATGACGTATGCAAGCAATGCAATTGTTTGCTTAAAAATTCAGTTCAGGTTTTCCGAAATTATTAGAAACACTGAATGACAGCAATACCTGTTTCTGCTTACCCATCGATAATTTTTTTCTGATGTTAAAATTTAACACAATTCTATTCGTCGATGTTTGTTTTGAAAGCTACTTTTATGTAGGGTTGCTCAAGGGGAGCTTTCGTTAGTAAAGCCTGTCTTTGTAAAAAAATAAACCCAAATACTCAGTTATTCATCGACAGCTTCATCCGATTATGTTACTAACGCCTCGTTAGGCGATACAAAATGGGATTAAGCTATCCATGAAAAATCAGCTATAAATGTCAAACAGTAGAGATTAAATAAATTACAGTTAAAATATTTTATAGTGAATGTGTTTACACAGTATCAAATAGCGAGCAGTGGCCATTTACCATGTTTTTAGATTTACCAGAACTAAATAAAAAATAAATCATTTCATGAAAGCAAAATATTTTTTTTTCAAACTTTTGCTTTTTCAAAATACAGTTTTATTATTCTGTGTGCACAAAGAAAAATCTGATTCAGTAGCTCAGTTAAGGGGTCTCCTCTGACCATGAATTTGAACATTTGCTTTAATTTTGAAATTTATTTTTGTCTTCTCTCTCCTCCGTTTGTTGAAACATGGTTGAAACTTTGGTGCGAAGCGGGCGTGACCACACACATTTTGTCTAGTGGTCTATGGCGAGGACTGATCACTTGAAGAGATGCCACATTAGGGAGAAAACACAGATTTCATAGATATTTTAATAAATATTTATTTATCATGAAAGATTTTGTAACTGTCAGAATTAGTTCGCGCGGGAGCCGTAATTCTCGCCCCTGGCTAGTTTTTTACAAAATGTCGACCGAATTGGTTCGCGCGAGAGACGTTATTTTAACTGCTACTGAGCGAGTAGACAGTTTTGCGCATTTAAACTTACCGGCTGGTAGCTTGTAAACTCGCTCTATGTAATCGAGGCTTTACAGTGGAAGGGTGGATTCGTCCGTCCGTCACTCCCGGACACATTGACCCTAGATTCCAACCTTCCCCTCGTACATTTTCCTTCCCAGAACTTCCTCTCTTTCCTTTCCATTAGCCCGTCAGATCTATTTGTTAGGTTTTCGGAACAACTCATATAGGTCTCATAGAAATCGTTATGTCTCCGTTACTATCAAGGTTAGAATTGTGATCTAAACGGTGTTAGAAAGAGAAAATACCATGTTTAATAATCAAATAAATAAACGTTTGTCACAAAATAATTAAAATATAAACCTTTTTTATTCCAAAGCTTCCAACCGCAATTTGAAAAAAAAAAAGAAATTTTTATTTAGTATTTTTACATGAAACGTTATCCACTGGAGCGCTTTTTGCCACAATATGGAACAATTTAAAATACCTCGGATTGCTTTGCTACCAATTTTCCCTTATTTGTAAGTAATTTACTAGAAGTTTACGATTATAATATTTTTTTATAAATCCTATGAATATGTGATAGGCGAAAAAAGATAGGTGAATTCATCGGCTATATTGAACTATAATCAGTTTGTAAGTCTCCATATTAGAATTCGAAGGTATGATTTTTTTTAATTTGTGCGGAAAATATTCAAAATGATCATCAAAAAATGTCGAGCAATCGAAGAAAAAAGTTTAAAATTGCGCTTTCGCTCCGGTGGATAAAGTAGAGAGGCAACGATAACGGGTATAATACATTTGCCTGATAAATTATGTATGTACTTAGAGAGAAAAAAACGTAAGATGAGCCATTTTCAAAACTTTTTATATTTGCATGCAAAATTTTTGTATTTCAAAAATGATATGTTTATTTGTAATTATAAAATAGTATTTCATCATATTTCCAACACAGTTTTTAGTTTTCGGATATAATCAGAAATATTACATTTATTTTAATTTTATTGCAAGTCGGAAATATTTTGATCCTCTGAGAACTGAGAGGTAAAAAGACCCTCCACACGACATCCCTAAATAAGAGAGATTTTTTTCCCTTAGTGCATATATCATTTTAAATGAAGCCTAAAAAATTTGAATTCAATTACCCAAAGTCTATCATAAATTATGCATATGATCTTAAAAGTCAGAAAGTTCTCCAGATGAAGTGTTAAATTAATCCGTGGAAAGAAAGTTTTAAGTTATTTAAAATTATTCCATTTGACAAAATATTGTTTAGTCTTTCCTATCTATACTTAATAATCCCTGAGACCCTTTCATTGTTTCTTGGAAGGGATTAGGGGAGTGCCCGCTTGACTGGTTTAGGCACCGAACAACTTTCGCCAGAAAAACACCCTTTCTCGCCCTTCACTCAAAGCGCGTCGCTGTACAAATATTTTTCGATGAAATTTGATGATTAGGTTAGCAAAAAGGACATTGAATTGTATTATTATAAATATTCCATTTTACGCATAAATTTATCATTTAACTACAATCAAATTGTTTCAATATTAGTGCAGATTATGAAAAATCACGGGATATTATTATCGTAAGATTGGTAAAGACGCAAATATAAAAAAAAAATATTTGTCTCGGTTTCATTTTTTTTTACATTATCTCCACGCAGGAGGCCCTGAGGAAAGTGATTTCCCTCAGGGCCTATGTTATCTTAATGGATGTTGTGTGGAGGGTCTTTTTAAGAAAGGAAGTTCTGGGAAGGAAAAATATATGAGGGGTAGATAGGAATCTGGGAGTTATTGTGTTCAGTAGTGATGGTCGCCTGAATCCATCCCTCCAACTGCGGTGCAAGGCGACGGGTCGAGAGAGTCCGACTGGAAAGGTCAAATGGCCTCCCACAGTCTCTCTTTTGATCCGGCCCGCCACCCATCCAGGTGGGCAGACGCATCCGCCGCCAAGACCCGGACAAATCTCATCCCATGAACCCGGGCATCCCTGCTAAGTCACCAAACGTAGCGGACCACTTGGGGAGGCCTATGGCAGAAGTGTTCTCCAACAAATGGTTCCAGGGTGGCGGTACCCAAACAGGCCTCCCAAATTGTTCTCAAAAGAAGAAATTTACTTATCGAATGTTAGTAAACTTGATAAAATCATCTATTATGTACATTTAAAAAAATAAATTACATATTTTAAGTAAATAATCATTAATGAATAAAATAACTTTGATACCTACTTTATCGTTTGTATTGTATGATTTATACATATCAGTTTCAATTTTCAAAATTAAAAGTTCACTGAACTTGAATAATTTTACCCATTACCACGCAGGAATACAATTTCAAATCAAAAAATTATGTAGCTTGTTTTATGAATTTTGGGAGGCAGGTACGGGTACCGCCGCCCCTGAAACCATTTATTGGATAACCAATACCTCCACCATAAGTCACCCCAAGTAGTTCGTTACGTCTGGTGACTTAGCAGGAGTGCCCGGGATCATGGGAAGAGGTTTGTCCGGACCTTGCGTCTTCCCACCAACTGCGTGAAAGACCGGATCGAGAGAGACTGGTAGAGGGAGACCTTTTGATCTCTCCAACAGGACTCTCTCAGGAGCAGAGGAATAGATTCATACGTCCGTCATTCCCAGTCATCCCCTAAGATTACACAGGCCCCGAGGAAAATTACTTCCCTACGGCCTCCTGTGTGGAGCTTATTGTAAATTCGAATCATACAATAGCGGTTTCGCTCGCATGGTAGTAGGGGGAAATTACTGAAGCGCCACCCCCTCTCCCCCTCCCCCGCCCCAACCCACTCATCCCTCTCCCCTCCCGCATTCCATACAATCATTCCCGGTACATTCAGTTTTCAAACAGCTCGTGTGCCACCTAAATTTCATAATGCCAGAGCTCGCCAGGAGTAAAAAAAAACAATATCCAATTCGGTGCAGTCGTTCGGAAGTTATGCGCGTACAAACATTTCGGAGATTCATTTTTGTTTATATAGATAGATGACGCCTGAAATATCAACATTGTTTCCACGGCAACAATTTGTTTCTGACGTAAACAATAACTTGCTTTTATTAGCGACAGAAAACGTATAATAAAAATAAAATATTAATATTTATAATTTCATAACGCCAGATTTTACAATTGTATACAGCTTAAATTACTCGCATATAATGTAGCTTTCTATTGGTGAAAGAATTTAAAAAATCGGTTTAATGGTTTATGCGTGAAAGCGTAACAAACACATGCAGTTTCGCATTTATAATATGAGTATAGATTATAGATGTACAATTCGAATTCGAAGTATGTGACGGCGTTTAACAATGCAAAATAAATAATAGTCATAAAAAAGATGAAGTGGATAATAACCTCGTGCTCCGTACCACGTCGGTGATAGTCTTGACTCTGGGCCCAGAAGCTATTAATGAGTCAGAGAAGATAGTTATAATTGGCTTTGAGGAACAACATAACAACCCACAATCTCCTGGGACTTCTAAAACTTTCTCCTCTTCTTCCGATCTTCAATTGAATGTGCAACTCCTGTGTGTTTATCACAGTTGTAAAACAAAAATTTACTGAAAATATTTACTTCGAAGACAAAACTTTGTGAAGTAAAGGCGAAATAAAATAAACCTCGTTTATTTGTTACTTTGAAAATCATTAATTTTTGTGGTCGAAAATCAAAAAGTTTCCAAAATATTTTTTAGTTTAGACTACTTTATTTGAGTTTGAAGCTGGTTTCATGCACAACTGCCTTTTTCAGGCAGTAACACCACCAAATAAATACCAAATTGCATAAGGATATGAATATCTATAAGTTAACAAAATAAAACATATCGTAATCAAATTTAAAAAAAATAATAAATACCGCTGGGAAAGAAAAAAAATCAACATAAAAAATACACAAAAGTTAAAATAAAATGAAATATTCATCCTACATGCAGATAAGTCAATAGGTATCGCATATTAAGTAAATTGGATAAAGATTTATCCAGACACAATCTAGATAGCATTTAGTTCGGGTTTGAATCTTGCAATCATACATAAAGATAGCAGCCAATAAAATTATGCGTTAAGAAAAATCAAAACAGTGTGGGTGGTTCTTAGTCGAAGTATGATACAGTTAAAAATGACCAAATAGCGATACCTTGGCGCAGTGGTCAGCGTGTTCGCCCGCAAAGCGAGAGGTCCTGGGTTCGAGTCCCAGAGGTGCCAATATATTTTTCTGTTTTTTCTGTTTCCAGATTTACGATTGAGTTTCGCTTATATTGTCTTCATTTAATTAAATAAATAACACAAATTTCGGATGTGTGCCTGTTCGTGTAACTCTTGTTTAATGAACTCGTAGTGAATTTAACGTCATTTTGTGATGAAATCAGACATGCGATAAATAACCTACCTATGGTACAATATTTTTAAAAGAAAATTATTTTAAGTGCCATTTTAAAAATCGCAATATTTTAATAATAATTATTATAAGAATTCAGACTGAAATCGTTACCTCTGGATTTATATGCACTGGATTTATATTACCTCTCCACCATGAAGATTATTTAGTGATGCAATAATTAGGGTCATTTTCGTAATAATAATAATAAAATTGTTTCAAAAACCAAACATATTATTGCATTATAATTTAGAGAAAATATCATCATTTTGATAAAGTGAGTTTAAAAATCAAACGTCTTCCGGTTTTCGTCGCAAATTGAATTTGCCGGAAAAGAATTTACGCAGAAAAGGTTGATTTATATCCGTGAGCTTTTTATTTAATTTTATGTTTTATGTGCGAGAATCTTGTAATTTAATTTTCTTTCGTAGGCTTTTCAAATTTTGCACTTCAGTTAGTTAAATTCTTTTTATTATTTTACGATTTTTTTACTTAATTTTGCATAAAGGAATTTTATTAACGGAATAAATTTAAAAAAAGGTTTTTCCGTGTAAAAATGAGATAAAAAACTTTTTCACACATCGCGAGAGCGGTGTTATTTACAAAGAGTATACATTTAAATAATTTGAAAGAGGTTTAATAATGTGTTGTTTCTGTAGGTGGATTTCAAAAAGTTCAGTGTTGTGACATAATTGTTTTAATAAAATGAATAAAACTAAACTGAAACAATAGTTGGTCTCATGTCAGGCAAGAAAAGTGTTTCGAAATGTACCCAAGTGGACACCGAACTCGTGTCCGTCTCTCTCGGAGGGGCCTACGAGGGGGGGCGGGGGCCCTCTCCGGGGGGCAGTCGGGCCCCCTTCCCCGCGCCGCACCAGCGCCCGCACCCACACCCCCCGCACCATCAGCCCCGCCACCCGCGCCGCTTGCGCCGAACCTTCAGCGACGGTCACAGCCGGAACACCAGCGAGGAATACCTCCTGAACAGCTGCACCCTAGACAGTTCATTCGGGAACGGGGAATTAGAAGAACCCCCATACAGATACGATGCCCCTAAATACTCAGACGAACAACTCATCTCTAGAGCTTACGGTAACCCTTATCCCCACCAACCAGAATTAGTTTGCAACTGTGTACATCCTAACTATTACTACAGCAGCAATACTTTACCTAGAGAAAAGAGGCACGACCCCTTCTACTTCAGTGATCAGAACATATCCACCCGTGCGGTGATTAACAGGTCGAGCGAGGAATTGATAAACAGCCAGCGTAGCCTCGACAGGAAACAAAGGCCGAAGTCTCAACTGTCGAACGATCGCAAAGGGCGGTCGGCGCGAACATGGGACAGGAGAGCGAACAACAAGTTCGAGCTAAACTTTTTACCAGTCAGTAAAGAGCGCTCGCTAGACGGGGAGGACTACCAATTTAGAAACATCAATAGGGAGGCGTGTTCACCGAGCCGCTGTGCCCACTCTATCTACTCTGGTGGATTTCATCAGCCGAGAGTTCACGCCCCACAATGCAGAAAGTTCGCTGGGTTTTCTGGAAGCTTCGATCGCGATGCTTTCGAGTCACAGCAAATGTTTAATGCCAAATGTGAAGGTTCTTGCGATGATTATTTCTTGGATGAATATGAAATCGGGAAGGCTTGTGCCAGGTCTCTGCCCCCACACTTTGGGGATGATGGTAGGAGATCAGAATCGAGAGGAGACGGGGAAATGAGGCCCAGAAAGAGTTGGGAGAGGTTGGGAGGGCGGAGAGTGATCGTTCCTGATGGCTGTGAACAAGATGATACCTTCGAGATGGTTTACAATGTCAGTGGCTGCCAGTGCGAACGATGTGATCACGCCGGGTTTCCTGGAGGATATTGTCATCATCAGGTAAGTTCAACATAAACTCTTTTACTAAATTTACAAATTCACTAAATGACGTGCATCAGAAAAACACTTACAGAATTGAAAGTCAGAGATTCTAGTATTCAGACATTTTTTCGCCGGAAGAATCCAAATTTAGGTTTGAAAGCTTTGCTTGGATACCTGCGTCCAGCCAACAAAATAAGCATATTTTTAATAATCACACTTTTTTATGAAAATTAAACCCTACATCACTATTAAAGTAATCAATTTGTTCCAAAATCAAAGGTTTCTTCATCTACGTATATAATAAAATAGTGTATACGTTGTATCCACATAAAAAAACATTGCTTTTGGAAAATGTCGATTATTTTGATTAAATAATGGTGTGCACGAAGGGCTTTATTTCTTCTATTGACTGAAGAAGTGATTACATATTTAATTACCATATGTGTAAGAGGAGCATATTGCTAGATCTGAAGGTTGGCATAAGAGTTTAGTGATTGGAGCAGTGGATTTTAGAAAGTCCCTATAATCGCAATAATAACCTTTTGTTTATCTGTTATTTGAAGATGTTGATTTGAGGATTGTGATCAATATTTAAACTATTATCTTTTATTTAAAAAAAATTGTCATAAAATTACTCTATCTACATATGTCTTTTATAGAACCTTGGAAATATATGTTAGCGAAGTTTCATGTTTGAACTGAAAGGCTAAATTAAATTATTTTTGCACTATCAAGTAATTAATTTGCAGTAGTTAATCTAAAACCCCTAGTAAGATATTACCAGAATACTACCAACATGTTAATTCAAATAGCATTTAATTAGTAAAGAGAAAACCAAACATAAGAGTTCACCAGCGTAATTTTTATTTTTCTAAAAGCAAGCTGTATCAACTTGGTAAAATGATATTATGATAAGGCAAAAAATGGGTAAGAAAAATCATATTATAAAATACGTGAAAATGTTACTGTGTGTAATATGAGAGGAAAAAATCGTAAATTCAATATAAAAGCGTGTTGTGTAGGTGTCAAAGAAAATTGATGTATTGTCAAAGCAAATTGACGAATCTCAGTGCTTCCTTTGGGTGAAAGCAGAAAAGCTTTGGCTTCTGTAATTCACACATTATTGAAAATGCTTGTAACCATCTGATGTATGTCTTCTGAGAAAAGCGTACCCAAGAAAGAATTTTAAAAACTAAAATATGGTAGTCACCTACATACTTGTAAGGAATAATAATAAAATGTTCTATTTATTATTATTTTTTTACATTAACTCCACACAGGAAAATAATTTCGCTATGTCATCTTAGGGGATGCTGTGTGGAGGGTTTTTTAAAGAAAGCAAGGAGAGGAAGTTCAGGGCAGGAAAAGGTATGAGGTCTACGTTTAAATCCATTCCACCAACTGCGGTGCAAGGCGGTGGTTCGAAAGAGTTCGGCTGGAGAAGTCAAAAGGTCCGGGGCACCACTGCTATGTTACCAAACACGGTGAACCACTTAAGGTGATCTATGGCAGAGGTGTTGGTTATCCAATAAATGGTTCCCGGGGCTGCGGTATCTATTCTCGCTTCCCAAAAGGAGCTTTCAATATTGTAAACTAACTGATTGTAAATCACACAACACAATTCTGTCTTAGTTCACGCTCTTTGCTTTATTCACATTCATGCATCGTATCAGGCTGTTATTTTGACTTTTGACATCATCATATAGTTTATATTCCTTGATATATCATTATTATGTTTACATTCGTGCGAGGGAAATTGGAACCTCAAAACTCAAAGGAGATAGATACAAATAGGTAAACTGTCAAAGTTATTATTGAAATTAAATTCAAATGGTTTGATCGTAATATCACCAAAATACATTCAAAGCCTGAAGTTAATACGCATCGAACCGAAAACCTTCTAGCATCAGTGAAAATATTGTTTGGCCAACTCGAATAGGAGTACCTACTTCATTTTGATTATATCTAAAGTGAACGGGATTGCAGTGCAATAATCTATGCCAAAAATCCTCAACAATCGGAGTAATACTGAAATAATTTCATTCGTAATTATCTAATTTACTGGGAAATGTTTCATACCAATTTGCAATTTTAACTAAGAATTTTTATTTATTGAGAATTTTTTTATAAATATTTTATACTAGCTTTTACCCGCGGCTTCGCTCGCATAGGATTAGGGGGAAATTACTGTGGCGCTTGCATTTATTAATTATCACCCACCAAAATTTCATAATACCGGAGCTCACCTGTAGTAAAAAAAATAATTATCCAATTTGGTGCAGTCGGAGAAACATTTCGGAGATTCATTTTTATTTATATAGGTAGATAGATATTAACTACGACGTCTTAAATAAAATCATGACGACTAAATATGAAGCCTTAAATAAAATTTCCCGCAAATATATCAACATCGTTTCCATGGCAACGATTGGTTTTCTGACGTTAGCAATAACTCGCTTTTGTTAGCGACAGAAAAGGTATAATACATACAATTTATTAATAATAGTATTAATAACTTCATAACGCCAGAGCTTATCATTATACACAATCTATGGTCCTCGCATATAATGTAGCTTTCTATTGGTGAAAGAATTTTTAAAATATTTTTATTGGTTAATGCTTGAAAGCATAACAAACAAACTCGAGCAGTTTCGCATTTATAACATTAGTATAGATAGATAAGAAAGAAACTTTTAATGTTTAACTAGGAAGATTTTCCCATTGTTAATGAGATGATGCGTGTCAATGTGTGTGTGAAAGTTAAGCGAGCAATATTTTTTATCGACATGTCCCCAAAAGCCTTAATTTCAAACAGTGCAGGCTGTAGGGTGTCGCCCTTATATTACATCACGTAAATTTAGCAATTTTTTATCCCCCTCACCCCCATCATTACTCTATGTCACGCTTTCACCCTCCCTCTTAAATGATGTCTGAACCGTCCCTCCTTCTTAGTACTTATTAAAAAAATGGTAACAGGCTACAGAAAAATTAAGTAGGTACCTACAACATTCTTTAAAACTTCAACCAAACCAACGTTTTACAGAATATATTTTTTCAATTTTGATTGTAATAATTTTTTTTAATATCTTTTGAAGGTTGAACCCACCAATAACTTCCCTTCCCTACTAACTACCTTCGACAATATACCCCAATTGGGGAAGCCATGATCTCACTGTTCCAAACGGGAGCAGTTGCGACTGTTGTGCGGTATTCACATAAAAAAGTAATAAATCAAAATTTATGAGAAATATATGAGATCAACAAAATTGAGCGAAAAAAATATAGCTCGCATTGGCTAGGTTCTAGGTTCGAAGCCGAGTTGGGATCGTAACCCAATTTTTATTTTTGTAGGTCTTGTTCTGTTTCATTTTTCGTTTAGCTGTAATAGCATTATTATTTTTTATTTTTTTTATTTTAACTTTTATGAGTAAAACCTCAAATTGTAATATTTAATTAAATGAAGACATTATGAGCGAAACTTAATCGAAAATCTGGAAACAGAAAAATCAGAAAAAGATATTTACACCTCTGGTACTCGAACCCAGGACCTCCCTACTTTCCGGGCGGGTGCTCTTTTCCATAAAAGTTAAAATAAAAAAAAATAATAATATTCATCCTAGACTAGCAGAAAGGTCAATAGATGTCGCATGTCAATAGATGAAGCAGTTGGGACTGATCTGTAAGCATAAAAAAGCAATCCTTTTGTATTTTAAGTACCGGTTGCTACCTAATTCCTTCTTCTGTTCAAGTAAGTGTCAATTCTTAATAATAATAATACATGTTAGGTGCCCCGTCCTGACCTACGTCACCGACCTCGTACTGCATCAATTCGTTTGAGTTTATATCTGCTATTTTTTCTTCATTTTAAAAATATCTTCTTTAATATATATCACACATCGTAAACACTACATCGGTGACTTCTCTGTCCATAAATATATATATTTTTTTTTACGTGAGCTCCACACAGGAGGCCCTGAGGATAATAATTTCCCTCAGGGCCTATGTCATCTTTGTGGACGCTGTGTGGAGGGTTTTTTTAAGGAAAGGAAGGGGAGGAGAGTTCTGGGAAGGAAAGGGGTTTAAGGAGTGGGTAGGAATCTGGGGTTCAGTGTGTCCTGGTCCAAGACCTAGACAAACCTCACCCGATAATCCCGGGCACCCCTGCTAAATCACCAAACGTAGCGAACCACTTGGGGTGACCTATGGCAGAGGTGTTGGTTATCCAATAAAGGTTCCCGGGGCGGCGGTACCCAATCCCGCCTCCTAAATTGACAAAAGAAATTGATATCTGAGCTATTTGTTTAATTGTTATGTATTTTGACTGATGATCTTTATGCCATTAATATACAGAACTGGTTATTTACTCAGGGAAGGAAATATTATAAAGAATGCCTTACATCTTAAAAACTGTTCTTATTTTTTCATATTTCTCGAGTAAAAAATCTTAATTAAATGAAGACATTATGAGCGAAACTCAATCGAAAATCTGGAAACAGAAAAATCAGAAAAAGATATTTACACCTCTGGGACTCGAACCCAGGACCTCCCTACTTTCCGGGTTGGGCGCTCTTATCCACTGAGCTAAGGTGTCGATATCCAATTCGGTCACTTTTAACTGTACCATACTTCGACTAAGAACCACCCATATTATCTTCATTTTTCTTAACGCATATTTTTAGTGGCTGCCATCTTTATGAATGATTGCAAGATTCAACTCGAACTAAATGCAATCTAGATGGTGTCTGAGGTTTTACTCATAAAAAGTTAAAATAAAAAATAATAGTATTCATCCTAGACTTGCAGAAGAGTCAATAGATGTCGCACATTAAATAAAATGGATAATAATTTATCCAGACACCATCTAGATTGCATTTAGTTCGAGTTGAATCTTGCAATCATTCATAAAGATGGCAGCCACTAAAAATATGCGTTAAGAAAAATGAAGATAATATGGGTGGTTCTTAGTCGAAGTATGGTACAGTTAAAAGTGACCGAATTGGATATCGACACCTTAGCTCAGTGGATAAGAGCGCCCAACCCGGAAAGTAGGGAGGTCCTGGGTTCGAGTCTCAGAGGTGTAAATATCTTTTTCTGATTTTTCTGTTTCCAGATTTTCGATTGAGTTTCGCTCATAATGTCTTCATTTAATTAAATATTACAGTTTGAGGTTTTACTCATAAAAAGTTAAAATAAAAAATAAAAGTAAAAAATCTTATCTCTAAATTAATTTTCAACCAAAACTTTATATTACGCTGATGCTTTTTTTTCTTCATATTTTTTGACATTGTTCGTCCATTTCATATGCTGCCTAGGAATACTTGCTGTTGTTTTTTGGGGTCTAAGACTATCATTGTTCATCTGTATAGATGATTTATTCTTATTTTTTATTTCTATTATCCTTAAAATATTATTATTTGTTATTTTATTTTATTCTTATTTATACAAGATTCACCTAGTTTAACTCCTTTCCTGTATGTGATCATGTACTTAATACTAGTATGAATATTTTCCTTAATATGTATGCTATATGCTTGTACTTTCATCTACATATATATGGATGATTATTAATATTATATACTTAATATCTTATGAATCTTGACTACCATAATACGGGCATTTGCCTAGCTTGGTAGTCGAAATACCATATAAAACAATCCTGTAATAAACAAAATGAATAAAGAAATTTAAAAAAAAAAAAAAAAAAATTTTACATACACATTTTACTCTTTTATGTGTCCATGGGAATTTCAGATTGTTGCATGAAATAGTAATAATTTTTTGTACATGTGTTAGTATTTTTAGCTGCCCACGTCCTCATTGTGCCATCTCAATGCCCCCTAATTTTCTCTGGGTCTTCTACTGCTCCCCTGAAAGTCTCAAACGCCCACAAGGGGCCGTTATTGCCCACTTTGAGAACCTACGATCTATGAAATAATTTAAGAACGACTGCTAAGTCTACAAAATTCTAATAATTTGCGTTCACTTTAACAAGCTAGTATTATTTGTTAACTATTAAAAAAAAGGCTTATAAATGTGAGCCTGTTTCTTGACTTTAACATAGATCTTAGTATATTTTGTTGTTCTGATTTGACCCTCTGGTTTCAGGAATCCCTGCGACCCGCCAGTCGGCAGGGCGGGCTCCTGCCACCGGGTCCGCCGCCCAGAGCACTCGCCGCCCGCCCGCCCAGTCTGACGTCGAGCTCCACCGGTACATCATCCAGTTAGTGGCTATTTTGATGTTTTTACTTTTAAATTATATATATTGGAAAATTGTGGAATTCGTTATAATTATTACAGTCTTCGACCAAGTGTATCTAGGTGCGTGGGTCTTAAAAAATAACACCGGAACCAAATATATTGGTTTACGAAAACATTTATCAAAAATAAAGTGCATTATTTAACAGCCAAAAGGTCGCAAGAAACGTCGGTTTTTACAATTTGTTTTCCAGCAAGTTCACGGCAACGAAATCATTAGCTTTGTGAATATAGTTTTAGAGAGCATGCATCTGAATGAATTACTGCAAACACACTCAAGCAGCTGAATGCATGACTTTAAATCCACTCAAGCAGTTGAATGAATGACTTTAAATCCACTCAAGCAGCTGAATGAATAACTGCGAATCCACTCAAGCAGCTGACTGAATGATTTTAAATCCACTCAAGTAGCAGAATGAATGACTTTAAATTCACTCAAGCAGCTGAATGAATGACTTTAAATCCACTCAAATCGGTAAAAAGTTATCACGTGCAAACTGGAAATAAATCAAATGCACTCAGAAAATAAATGCAGAAATACGAAACATTCAATAATTACATCATCGGATCATCGTACAAAAATTTACCCTAATTAATTGAAAAAAAAAATGAATGATCAAAAATTAATATTTCTACGGAAGTACAGTGTTTGGAAAAAACCATGTTCTCAGTATGTATTTGCAGAATTTTTCACACTGAACATCCTTTTCATATTATCTGTCGAATTCGATTACATATTAGGACATCGACAAAAATGTACTGACATACTATGGCCGTTCCGGACAATTTGGAGCGCTTGTCTCGGAAGGATGAAAAATACACAAAGACCTGAAATCTCGTGTGGCGGTGGACATTGGAAATAAATATTTGCTAATCATTTATTGGAGACGAACCATACTTTTGATTTTAATGCTGGTTGCTACACTGTAATGTAAATGGTATCGATTTAGACAAGTATGAAATCTCGGAAATTAGAAAGAGAGTAAAGATGAGTTTTTATATTATAAACTAGCTAGTACCCGGCACGCGTTGCTATTCCATTTAATAAATACATTGTTTCTCCATGCGTGTCCTTTCTCATTAGTCCCCTTCCTTTCCCGCGTCTCCTTTTTTTTTTTTTTTTTTTTTTTTTTTTTTTTTTTTTTTTTTTTTTTTTTTTTTTTTTATTAGTATCTATAGCAAAATTTGTACATAATGTATTTATAAATTGTATTATATTAAGGTATTATAAAGTTTTTTTTTTCACAGTCCTCCTCACTAGGGTTCCCTGTTCTGAGGCGGCCTGTAGTTTTTCCACATTTGTATTTAGTATCCAGTTGTCTTTACATGGTCTTCAGTATGTTTGATAGTTCATTTTCACTTTGTTCTCTCAACCATATTTTTACTTTTGTTTTAAATTTATTTATTTCTGTAATTTTTTTTTGTTTGAGTTGGTAGAGCGTTGTAAAGTTTTGTCGCATTGAATTTCATATTTCTTTGTCCAAAAGATGTTTTCAAACTGGCTGTAGCTAGAGTATTTTGGTTTATTGCCCTGGTTGTTTATCCATGTTGGACAGTGGAGTATTCTGATATTAATTTTAAATAAAATATTTTTTGCATAAAGTTTTTGTATATTGTAGACTTGAATGCTTTGAAACAATTCTTCTGTCGGAGTTTTAACCGGTAATTTCAATTTCCCCTCTCACGTTTCCACTCCGCCTCCTCCACCTTCCCTCTCCCCACTCTACTCCCCCCTTCCCCCGTCCCGAGTTCCCTTCCCCCCTCCCAGGTTCCCCTCCCCCGTCCCTGGTGATTTTAAATAAAAAATTCTTACTGAATTATTAGAACGGCCACCATATTGGAACCGGAACCGAATCGTTACAAACAAACTTACAGACAGATGAAATGCCAAATGATCGGGGTAAAACAGGATATCGCTACGCTCAGTGGACAACCCGTGGTGGAATTCAATTCCAATAATGTATTAAAACAATTTTTTAACTTTTTCCACTTTATTTATTTCTGGCTGAAGTTGACCTTAAAAGACTGAAACCGTTTATGGTCAGAAATAAATTATGTGGGAAAAAGTTAACTGTTTTAATAATTACAATTTTTTTATAAAATTCAACCTATTTTAGTGTTAAGTTAGGTTAGGTTAGGTACTTAAAATCTAGCCTTGCAAATTTTGGAAAAACAAAAACAATATTTTTGTTAACAAAAATTATTAATATCTAAACAAAAGTTTGTAAACAAATCGAGAACGTTAAAATTGCTTTCCATTTTATATTTCTAACTTATGTATGTTTTTTCTTTTACTTTTACAAAAGCCTTTTATAGTTTCAGAAAAATTGACTAACTCTTCAGAAGAGGCGAGGAGAGTTACCAAAGTGTAAAACTGTATTCTGCGTGACCATAATATTGATGTATTTTTTGATAAATTGTCTTTCTATGACTTTCAAAAGTAAAGCACAAGAAATATCTCCCCGGTAAGTACTCGCGGGTATTGGATTTTATACATGAACGAATAAATTTCTTAAAAAAAGTTCATTGTTACGGGCCTATCTATGGCGTAATCTTTTATCTCATAAAATGATTATTCATGTACGAGATATGAATTCTGTTTTTGTGATGTAATATTCTTTATGCTTTCGTAAAGAAAATAGCTGTGTAATGAAATAAAAATACATCGAAAGGCATAATCAGCTTTTGATGGCTTATATTGAGTAGGGCTAAAAAAGAAGCACGTAACAAATATGGACAAAAGTATCAAAAATCCAAAAGAATTTTGTAGTGAACAATGAATTGATAATATAATAAACTAGCCAATTCCCGCATGCGTTGCTTTGCCACTTAAGAACGAAATTGTTTCTCCCTGCGTGTCCTTTCCCATCGTCCTGTTCCCCTTCCACCTCCCCTTTCTCTCCCACGTCCCCTCCCCCTCCCGCGTTCCCACTCCGCCTTCTCCGTCTTCCCTCTCCCCTCTCCCGCCAACCCCCCTTTCGCGATCCGATCCCCTCTCTCGTTTTCAATATATTCAGTCCCGGTACATTCGCGTACCACCTATTGCATTTTTTTTACAAATTTTCTAACAATTTGGTACCTAACAAAGGTACCTATTTAAAATAAATATAAATTTTGATAGATTTCAAAGTATTTGATTTTGGTTAGTACCATATGTGAAAATAAATTCATTAATTTAAACATTTTCGAAAATTGAATTTTAATTTAGCAATCGGTGGTTTGCAAAATGTCGTTCTTAAATTGTGACAGTTTTTTAAGAGTTTTTGTAATGTTTAAAAAAACTTTTCAGATGTTTTGTCATGTGGTTGTAATAATCCAGAAACCTCCGCGGGGACGGAAAGAAGGTATTTTGATACTATAAATCATCTACATCAAATCCCCAAAGTTTTATCGCAATCGGATAAACTGTTAGCAACACATAATTTCATGATGCCAGAACTCACTATTGTATTTAGTAAGAATTGCGGGCATGTGCACATCGAATCCCTAAAGTTTCATTGCAATCGGATGAATGGTTTAGCAACGCATAGCATATATACACATATAGACAGAAACAAACATATTTTCATTTTAATATAGGTATACTGATACTAAAATTAGGGCACGGGTTAACGACAGATCTAATCCATCTTAAGAAATTAGAGTTTGAGTTGAAATTGTTAGGCGAGAGTTTAGAAATCCAAATGATTCGTTATTATATACACATGTTCACTTTTATTCCATAACCCAACCTTTTAAACGGAAGGAAAGAGCTTTAGAAAAGCGGATCTTAGGCGCGTCCCTGAAATACCCAATACCCGTGATAGGGTGACTAATGAAGGGTTCTTCATCAAGCAGCCAAACATTGGGAAATGATACTAAATATAAAATATAAGAAATCTCAAATATTATGATCACGATCGCGAAGGTAAAGGGCGGCAAAGTGATCGGGTCGAAAGTACCCGCTTTTGGATTGAGTACTTTTACACATAGAAAAAATGCCATATGTAGGTTTTAAACGTTCTCTTTTTTCAGCCCGATTCCCGTATAGAGACCAAAGACAAAATTTTTCGCTTTACGCGATCGCTATTTTCTTATATATTTTCATATCAACGATTTCAATTGGCGTCACAGTAAATAACATATGAACCATATTGTTTGCTGTGATGCCAACTGAAATCGTTGATATGAAAATAGAGATAAAAATAGCGATCGCGTAAAGCGAAAAATTTTATTTTTGGTATCCATACGGAAATCAGGCTGAAAAAAGAGATCGTGTAAAACCTACAATAGCGAAAGGAGCCGTGACCCGACTACCCGTTACCCGGTCTTTAATCGGTTACATTCGTTTGACGTTTGACGTAGGTATCAAATTACCGTAGGTAACATTTCTATCGGTTAACATTTCTATCAATCTATCGCAAGATGGAAATTTGAGATGACTTTTCTACAAAATGTAAACATATATAATCGCTTACCGGCACCCATCACGGGACACGGGTGCTGACGATCGAATCTTTTTTTAAATAGTAACCCAATCGATTGTTGGTTGCTTGTGATTGGGTTATAACGATCGGGTTGTTTACGATTGACCCAAGACTATTCCAATAAGTTCCAATAAGTTTCTCTGCACTGCAAAAGGAAGAAAAGATCACCGATAAATTTTGAGCAGCTTGTGTAAGTCTGTTACCTACTTGATTCCTTACTTTTCTGACGATTCTCTACGAATTGTGGCTTTTGTTAAAAGCTCTCTCGTGTAGCTAATTCTTATTACCCCTTAAAAATATTTCAATGTTACTAATAATACGTTCTCAAAATTTGATAAACAAATATTTTACCTATCGCATTCGTATAGTTTAATCTCCTTAAAGCACCAATGAACAAACATTAAGCAGATTTGTATCCTTTACTGCATTTGATGAAAATCTTAATTGGCCCTTTGGAGTTCAGTTGATTAGAGTTTTACCTGTGAACCTTTAGTTCACTTTACTCAATTAAAGCATTACTTAAATAATTTAATTAGTTGATTGAGTTTCCAGGCACTGCTTCGAGCCTCACAGGCCTTTTGCAAACAAGTTATTTAATGCGTTTATTCGTAGTTACAGGTGATGCCGATGTGGAAGGTATTTTGTGTACGAGGATGGAATCTCATTTGTGTACTGGAGAATAGCATAATGAAGTAACTGAAGTTATATGTTTAGAATCCTTCACTGGCAAAGCTCTGTGAAAAATAGTTTGAATTAAAATCATCTTAATGCTGTGTTACAAAGTTATAATTATGTTCACTTGTGCGTAAAGTTTCAAATGAGTGAATTAAAGTATTTTACACGCACGGCTTCGTATTTGTAATCTGTTAAATGTGTTTAATCAAAGCCTTTAATAAATTAAATAATTGACTGATTTTTCTGGAAGCGAATTAGAAAAAAAAATCCTTTCGGCGTATTTTACTGTGAACATGAACACAATTGTTTGGAAACAGTGACACCACTGTTGAGAATGTTTATTAAGCTAAGGGAAGGGAAAGTTTGGGTAGCATCTGCCTAATTAGGTCAAGTAACTAGTCACTAGACATAGTTAAAGCCATCAATTTGGGAGGGGGGTATAGGCTCCGCCACCCCGGGAACCATTTATTGGATAATTAACACCCCTCTCACAGGTGCTCAAATGGTTCGTTACGCTTCGTGACTTGAACAGGGGTACCCAAGTTCACGGGGTGAAGTTTGTCTAGGTCTTACTGGTGAATACTTTTGCCTATCTACTGCGTGTCGGGCCGCATCAGGAGAGTCGGGTTGGGGAGACCTAACGTAGAACTCTTCAGTTGGACTCTCTCGACCCATCGCCTTGCACCACAATGAGGGGGATGGATACGTTCGTCACTCCTGGAAACATTGAATAATAATAATGTAATATTTATACAGCGCAGTTTAGTGTTATTTCACTTCAAGTGCGCTTAATTATAATAAATTTAACCTGTAGTGTTCCTTACGAGTCCTTACAAAATTGATAAAATAATATGAAACAAAGAATATACAGTATATACAGAGCAATGCTGTGGAACGATTTGCCGGCCTCTGTGTTTCCTCCCTCCTACAATATGGGTCTCTTCAAGACCCATGTTCACTCCTTCCTCTCCTCAAAAACACCCTCCACACAGCATCCTCAAAGATGACATAGGCCCTGAGGGAAATTATTTTTTCCTCAGGGTCTCCTGTGTGGAGTTAATGATAAAAAAAAAAAAATGCCAAGAAAACAAAATTTTCAATAACAAGGCTGTTTTGGCACAGGACAAGAGGAAATGATAAACAATAACGGTGCCATTAAACATAACATAATAAAGAATAGGGGGCAGTTTATTTCTAGAAATAAGAAACATTTTGAGTGCACATCAAACATAAAAGTACACTAAGGAGGAAACTGAAACAAAACAACTACCGGAAACTTGAGAAACATGGCTTATTATAGTATATTGAAAAGGAAATAAGATTCATGAAATATATGATTTTTGAAGTGAAACTTCTATAGCACGGCTGTGATTTGGATTTCGGATGACACGGAAATGACGATTACTGCCCCTGCGACGACTGCATTACTGCGATCGACTGCGATTACTGCCCCTGCATCAACTGCGCTCATCGGCCGCTTTGATAATGATGTCACTTTTAAAGGCTCTCCTATTGGTTGAGATATGAAACGGAAATCACGCGGGTCTGCGCTCATTGGTCGGTTTGATTATGACCTCACTTTTCAAGTATTGGTTGAGATTGTTTTGGTAAAGTTTCGCTTCTACCGCGTGTAAACTGCACTCGAATTTTTTAAATAAGTTTGTTTTTAAAGCTCGTTTAGATTAAGCTAAGTTCTAGATATTAGTGAGAGCGGAGGGAAGTTTATTCCAAATGAGCGAGGCATTTACACGAAAAGATCGATTATAGTTAACGGTTTGATTTGACCTAGAAAGTTCGATTAAACGATATATCTGGATCGCATAATTTAGATTACTGGCCTTAGAGAAAGTTGTCTATCGCTTAAGTTTTATCGTACACGTAGTTCCGATGTATAGGCTGGCGCCATTCCTTAAAATGCTTTGAAGATCATTAAGCAGATCTTGATTTGTTCTTTCAGGGCATCGAAGCCAATGAAGGCGATCCCTTAGAAGCGGGGTTATGCGGCAATACTTAGTTCACCAAAAATCATTCGCGACGCAACATTGGAAACGGACTGGATTCTATTGAATTGTTTTTTAGGTAGGTCAGCAAATGCACTGTCACAAGAGTCCGTACGTGAGACAACGAAGGCATCTTCTGATTAATTTTATCTGCCTTAGATGGAAAAGGCCTTTGAACAGCTTTTCAAATCTGTGATTCAAGAGAAAGACAATTGTCTATAATGAAACGCAAAAATTTTATTTCGGTAGAAGGGATTATATCTGTACCCTGAATATGGATTGGACTGTAGTCGATGAGGGCTTGCCTTCCAGGAGAAACTATCCAAATAAATTCCGTCTTTGTCGGATTAAGTTTGAGTTTATTGACAGACATCCAAACTTGACCCCCAGATTCCTACCCTCCCCTCATTCTTATCCCCTTCCAGAAATTCCTCCCCTTCCTTTACATTAAAAAAACTATCCACACAGCTTCCCCAATGAAGGCATAGGCTTTGAGGGATTTTTTTCCTCGGGATCTTCTGTGTGGAGCAAATAAAAAGCTAAATTAAAAAAAATACTCTTAATTTTGATTTATGACCAATTATCAAATCTTAAAAATGAATTGAGGGTGTCTTTCCAAGGCGAGACGAATGTGGCAATGGTTGATATTAGAAATGGGTTGTCACTGCGGTTCCAGTTACCGGAGACCGATTCTTTATTCAGTTACTTTTGAAACCGGTTGGAATAGGGAGCTCAAAAATTCGAAATATTTTTTTGCTTTTAAACAATTTTTTTTACATTTTTTCATTTGATATAAATATTCCAAAAGGAACCGGTTTCTTAGATAACCGTTTCCTTTTAGAAATTATATAAACGATTCCAGTGACTGCAAAATGAACCGGTTCCCGTGATTGGGTCTCTGGTATTATACCACATATTAATTAATATTTTTGCACCTTCAGGTTTATAACCCCATTACCTCAGGGCCCGTTGCAAAACAAACTTGCCGCTCTTCTACGAAGATTCTGAAATAAATTCAAAATTTCTGAAACAGTGAGAAAATTTTTACTCCATACCTCTGTTATATATTAGTTATATCACACACCTACAAATGGAATTTATGGGTGCAATTTAATTCACATGTAATTGTTTAATTGTCAACAGTAAAGGTAGATAGCTAAGCATCGCTATAAAATGTTCACTACAAAAACTACTGAATATTATATTTTGAAGTAAAAGCTTCTTTGACACCGTTGTGATTTGGAACTCGATGAATCGAAAAATAGCGACCGTTAAAAGAGACAAACGCATGCATCTATAGGATTTAGCGTACGAGAGAATGAGAATCGATCTCCTCTTTGTGCTGTGCTTCTTAGCTTCCCCACTCTTGTCGACTTTAGTTTTCCGAAAGTTTCACTTCTACCGCGTGTGAATTGCACACTCTGTTTTTATTTTTTATTTTACAACGCACTTTGTTGTTACAATCAACCGAGAAACATGTAATATCGCATAAAATAGTAATAAAATATTTTTGTAAAAGGAATATCATAGACATAATGCAAGATGGATGAATCCAAATGTATTTATAAAAATCAAAAGGTGTTTAGGGATTAGTGAATTGCTATATTAAGCATAGGAAATGTTTGAAACTTTCAAAATATCTTCTTAAAACCCCCGCTAAGGTTTTTGGATTATTTCAACCACATGAAAATATACCTGAAAACTTCATCAATCATCACAAAAATTTTTGCGAAACTGTAAAAAATTTGAGAATGACATTTTGCAAAACAGTGATTGTCAAATCAGAATTCAATTTACAAAACTCTTTAAATTAATGAATTAATTTGACGTACTTGCGTAATAATTTGAATCGAATCAAAAATTATGGATATTTTAAAGAGGTAAGATGTTAAGAATAAAATTTGATTGATTGTACTTATATTATTTGATTGTTCTTGTTAATATACAAAAATGAATATTTGTAATAGAAAAATGAAAATTTGATTTGAAAAAATTGTAATAGGTGGCACTCGAGCTGTTTGAAAACTGAATGTCCTGGGACTGAATACAAGGAACGCGGGAGAGGGGGAGCGGGAAAGGGGAGACGGAAGGCGGAGAAGATGGAAGGGGAACGCGGAAGGGGAACGGGGACGCACGGGAAAGGACATGCAGGGAGAACCAGTTAGTCGAACAGAAATATTCATGAAAGAAATAATCAAAGTGCGAAATATCTCATAGAAATTAATAGGATTAATCAACTCTATTTCATGTTTTCTGAAAGCAATCATTAAGGCCCCATACCCGAGCACGAAAAGAAGATGGAGAGATATGTAATAACGATTGTTGGAGAGAGCGCGCTAATATTTCAAACGATAAAAGTGAAGCGAAAATTGTGAAAATGTTTATTAAAACACGACTCGTTTAGAATAGAGTAAAAATCTCATGGGGGTTGTCTAAAACAACGTTAAAAAAACACTGGGAATTTTTTCATACATATAACATGTTAATTAATAGAGACAGGCTTGAAATTAAAAGTTTTCGGAGAATATTTTGCGATTTTTTTCTATCGAGGGAATTTCATATAATTTGCGTTCGGCGTGGGGATTGTGTAGATATTTATCTTCAAAAATAACAAATATTTTTTAAGAGCTTAAAAACTTCAAATTTTCAAGGGAGATTTGCAAGAAATCGGTAGAAATTGGGATAGTGCCGCCTTAAGTAGGGTTAGTACTATATTCGCTTTGAAATATGCGATTTGAAAAATTGCTATTAGAGATGTATTACTTTAAACGACTTGCTATTTTAGCCAGTCGTCGTAGCAGTGGACTGGAATTGAACCCATAAATTTATTAAAATCGATGAGTCGTTTTCGACGGCACACAAATAATTGTGCGTCATAATGTTTCGTCGGGGAGGAATTGTGGAGGGGTGGGAGGGGGAGGGGGGGGGGGGCTTCTCTCGCATTGGGAGAGGATAAAATGAATGTTTTTCCGTCTAAATGATTATTTTTTTTTTCTGATGAATCGTGGTGTGATTCATAAGATAAACAGTGTACTAGTATAAGCACGGAATAAACCACGACCACGGTGGACATTGCAAAGTTATCTAAAAATGTTTGCTCAGGGAGGAGGTGGAATCTATACAGGGGCGTAGCTACCGCCGTATCAATGATACGGGGTTTTGTTTCTTTTGTGAGAAATCTTTACCCTTCAACTAATTTTGATACAGAGCCCCTCCAAGGCACGCTACATTGCTGAATCTGTACTAATATTATAAATGCGAAAGTGGGTATGTTTGTTTGTTACGCTTTCACGCCTAAACCACTAAACCGATTTTAAAAATTCTTTATGAAACTTTTTATAAAACTCCAATAGAAAGCTACATATTCAGCAACTAACAAAGGCTGTATATAATGGTAAGCTCTGGCATTATTAAATTTGTATAAATTAAAATGAAAAATGACAATGTGTGTATTTCATGAGGAAGGGGGAGGCGGATAAGTTGGAAGGGAACGGGGACGCATGAAAAGGATATGCAAATTGATTTCTTTGAATGGCATTGCAACGCGTGCCGGGTACCAGCTAGTAGACAATATAAAACAAATTTAATTAAAAATTTCAATTAAAAAAGGTGCGTTTCAAATTTTTTTTAAATGAGTACCTATTTATAATGCGAAAAGGGTAAAAGTATTTTTTCGATGTTCTTCTTAAGAGAAAACCGGGCGGCGTTTTTTTCAAACAAACATATTTCCCGATTTCCTCCCTGGATTTTGATATTACTGAAAATATTTTTTTAATAAAATAAATATATCAGCAAATTAGCGTGTCGGTAAGTGTTGCTTTTTTTGTTATGTTACTTCTTATAGGAGTTAGGGGCCATCCTTAAATTATGTCACACCTTAAGGGGGGGGGGGGGGTAGAGAAGTGTGACAAGAGGTATGGGGGGGGGGGGGTGTCATCAGCTCTGTCCCATGTAAAAATCTAAATTATCAACGCAAAAAAAAATTGATGTAAAATTGCAAAATATGTGACGTCACACTAAAGGGAGGGGGACTCATAAATGTGACGATGTGTAACAGGAACGGGGGGGGGGGGGGGTTTAAAAAGTCATGAAATTTGTGTGACGTAATTTATGGATGGCCCCTTAGGACCCTCCATAAATCTTAAAATTGCCTGGTTTGAACGCCATTTATGTATACTTTCATTTAAAACAAGTTGATAATAAAATTCTTAAAAATCGATTCAGTTTTGGAGGAGAAAAATCGGGAAGTCAAAACCTCAATTTCTACGATTTAATGTAGTTATTATCAACCTTTTTTTTACATTAACTCCACACACGAGGCCCCGAGGATAATAATTAATTAATAATTAATAAAATAAGGGCTTATGTCATCTGAGATGGAGGGTCTTTTTGAGGATAGAAAGAAATGAACATTGATCTTGAAGAGACCCATGTTGTAGGAAGGAGAAAACACAGAAGCCGGCAAATCGTTAAACAGCCGAGATGTTGAACAAAAGAACGAGTCGAAGAAGCGACCCGTTCTAATGTGACAAATGTCAACCGTGTACATATGTTGGGCACGCGTTTGGCGTGTCTCCCGACTATGCACCGGTGTCGAAGGGATCAATGACGCTAGTTCCTCAGAGCGTCTTCCATTGAAATACTGGTAGAACAGGGATAGCATTCCCACCCGACGCCTGTGCTCTAAAGATTGCAATCCGTTTGTTAAGGTGGGAGAATCTATCAAACGGACCGCCCATTTCTGCATAGAGTTGAGGGTGTTTTTCAAATATTTTGGAGCTCCAGACAAGAGGTGGCTGCCAAATTCAACCGAGGGGCGCACTTGCGATTTGTACAGGGTTAGGAGCAGTGGCGGCTCGTGACTTTTGGGTGTGCCAGAGTGCTGATATTTAAAAAAAATGGCTTTATTGATGTTGTTGCAGCCGAAAATTTTTTTTTTTTTTTTGTTTGAAAATCAATTTTTTGTATGAAGAATTTCAGGAAGTTTCAGTTTGGCCGTGTGCCACACGGATTTCCTGAAAATCTTCATACAAAAAACCGATTTTTGAAAAAAAAAAAAAAAAAATTTTTTTCGCATATGACAACATCCATGATGCCATTTTTAAATATTAGCACCCTAACTCACCCAAAAGTCACGAGCCGCCACTGGTTAGGAGTTGTGTACTATTAAAGTATCTGCGGGCCCTGTACAGTACATTTATATTCTTTATAACTACCAAATATGTTCCTAAATATATTAATTTATGTACCTCTGACGGAACGGACTCCGCGTGTCGACGGAGATGGAGGGAGAAATGAAAGGCATCCGTGTTGCTTGCGAGTCCAGTCGTTTATTGTATCATGAGCTACGTAGCTGAGGTCAGTGCGATGTAACATGAAGATGTCGAAGTGCCGTAGAGTGAGGCGTTGCGGATGCACGGTCATGATGAGTGAAGCAGGTCGGAGATGCTGTGGTGGAGCTGGCCACGGGCCTGCAGGTCACCAGTGTTGCTTGACGCTCGTTGTGGAGAGGACCTGATCGTCCAGGCCGTTGCTCGACGCGCGTTGCGGAGATGAACGGCGGTGACTCGGTGAGTGGAGCCACCGGCAGGTAGTCCTCGTGATGTCCACGAAGGAAGCTGCCCTGGAAGAGAGCGCAGATGCACCGGGCACTCGATGTTACACTGATTCGCTGTAGAGAGGCGAACGTAAAGGCGACCGTTGAGATTGAACTGATGTGCTGATTAGCGCGTCGCGAGACTGACTAGAGACTGACTTGAACTGAACATGTTTGTTGTTTAGCGCTCCGCCTTATATAGGAGCGAGCGGCTGAGTAACTTTCCACTCGATGGCAATATGTGCGCTGGAAGGTGCTAGAATTTACTCGTCACTGTGGTCGTGGATGCACGCTTGAGTCTCGACCTTTCGCGAAGGTGGTGCATATTATTATTCGTCGGGCAGCCGGCCTCACGAGTACATTGCCGGCCGATACGTGCATAAGTAGGCGAATAGGTAGCCGGCTCTCCTTGAAACGTAAACAAATGCGTAGCGACTTGCAGATGTTTCTCGAGTGTTCTTTGAGTGGCGGAATTGAATGAACGCCACACCTCTATGCCTGTCTCGACACAGGTATATCCTAGTGAGACAGGCATCGACAAAAACCTTATGTAAACATATTATTTATAAATAAATAAATAAAAAAAATAAAAAAAGTACCCCCAGTTTTTGAAAGGCCTGAGGTGTAGTTGTCTCTTTTTACATAAGTACTCGGGGAATTAAAAGCTACAGAGACTGCTAATGTTTGGTAAAATATCAAATTTCTCGACGACCGGGTGTCACAAATTCGTGTAAATGATTCCAGGTGTTTCATTTAACTCGTGTTTTAATGATTCATTAATATGTGCATCGCATCCTGATATTGGACACTGCAAAGCTGTGCAACTGTTAACAATGTAGAAAACATACATAGATTAACGTAAAACCGAAGAACCTTGCTTCTAGATAGTTTCTCAAGATAAAAAAATCTTAGCGAAGAGCGAAAAGATTTTGCATGGAAACATACATGGATTATATAATATCTACAACATTTAATTCCAGCATTTTTGTTTTGATTTATGATATTCCATTCTTCCATTATACTCCCGTATTCTTAATCCCCACATCCATCACGACATGTCTGAGAAAATCACAGATAAAATATTTAGCTTTCGAACATACGCACGTTTCTAATACCGTCTGCTTCTGATGACTTCGTTTTATTACTAAGGTAATAAAATTCCTTTTAGACTTTTCACATTTCGTTCGAAGTACACAAAGGTTTCTCGATCTAAAAGTGTCGTAAAGAAAAACGAGATTGATTAACACCCAAGCTTTTTTAAAAGATTTTAATTAAGGTTCGTTTAAGGATAAAGTGATCCTTTTTATCTAAGCTGTGATTTATCGCCAACTCTTCCTAAGTTTCATATACATATTTAGGTTATTCGGAGTATACAAGTTTATGAGATTTGTGTGACTGAAACAAGTGATTGATTTGGCGATTGCTGTTTTCCCGATGAAAGCTGATATTGCTTCCCCGTCGTGATGGCCCCCCGGAAGGGACAGGATGGATTCAGATTCTGCAAAAACTATCGTCGTCGTGATCCACGAAACCCTAAAAGATCTCGGGACAGCCAAGGTATTCACCAAGTTGGATTTGAAAAAGGGCTATTGGTAAGTGCCGATGGACCCACAATTAAAGCACTTGATGGCGTTTGCTACTTCTGATTGTGCATGTTATCAATTTCGAGCAATGCCATTCGGGCTCAAGGGCGCCCCTGGAACCTTCCAAAAACAAATGAGTAAAGAGGTGCTCGCCGAATACCTTAGAGAATTTTGTATGGTATATATAGATGACAAGCAATAAACAATAGAGCTAACTGAATTATTTCTTAGTACGTAGCTGATTCAAGTGAGGACTTAACCTAATGACAACCTATTTAGTCCAGTCAAGGAGGAGGTAGAGTGCGTGAGCAGGGATTTAAGCGATTCCTTCATAAACTTATTAAGGTTGCTTAGAGTGTGAATATACCAAAAGTCCTGACGTCTAGGTGGTGAGCTTTCTCTGATGAATATTTTAGACGATGTTAAGGAATGGTTGATGTGACGTAAAATGATTTTTTTCGAAAATATCTACATTTTTAGAGATTGAGTTATATAAATATGTCCAAACTTAAATCCAGACTATTAGAATATTTTCAATAGAACTATAAATCTCCATCTTGTCCACTATTTATTGTAAATCCTTATAGTTGTGTTCTGAAAAACACCCACCATGAAGGACGTAATAGAGGTTAGTAATAAATTTATAATTTATAAACAAACTTTACAAAAACTATTCGTGTTTATAGTTGTAATAATAACAACAAAATTACTTTAATAACTTATACTTTGGTTAATATTTTAATTTGGTTATAACAAGATACTCTGTTATATTATATTATCGAACTCATTTGTTTTTGTCGTGATAGTGTATCTAACTATTTGAAATTATTTGTTTAAACCTTAAACGTTCCGTGGTAACAGTATAAATTATTTTGTTTTCTGAAATTGAATTCTTTAAGCAGAAGTTCTGACCATAATGTAATAGGTCAAAACTAAATCGCTTTGAATATTAATTTTCGTGCTGTGCAAGTCGGGAGTGGGTATTTTTGTTTTAAATCAACTTCGCTGTGTATTCAGCACAAATAAATTATATATTAAGAGCCCACTTATTATTATTGTTTGCTATATACATATTATGCCATCTGCAGTTCAAAAAGTGATTTTTTCTGTCTCTCCTATCGTATAACGCTATATTTTTTTACCTACCATCTTTATTTCTATGTACCATGTGTAATACCTATTTATGTTATTTTTGTCATGTAAACACACCCGCATGCACTAAATCATAAAAAATGTATATATGTATGTAAAAGCGCATAAGGGCGTTAATGATTAATACAATATAAATAAATGAATAAAAATAAAACAATACTCATATATTACTTATAAACACCACCAAATCAATTATAATGCAGAAAAACTCGTGGGGAATTAAATAAAGTGTTGATTTTTCTGGGTCACTAGTAGAAAATTTCAAAATGTCACACCAAAGTACTGGCCCGTAATGCCTCCCGGTATTATTTTTATAGTACATTTTATACGTAAAACTCAGAGACGTGTAAATCTTCGACGTCTTCAACCTGTGGTACGCGTACCCCTTGGCATATCCCAAGCAAAAATTGGGGGTACGCAATATCGTGGCACGAATTTAGAGGTTTGTTCGATTTTACATGTAGAATCACTGGTTAAAAATGCCCTAGGTCGTGTTAAAATCTGTATAAAATTGCATTAATTGTATTTGTGTGACTTGATTGTTAAATTCATGTAATAATGAGAGTATCAAAAAATTACAAATAGAACATATCTTTCATTACACATGTACACAAGATAGAGGGTACGGGGTGCATCAAATTTGTAATAAGAGACAAAGGGTACGCAGGCTCGAAAAGGTTGAAAACCGCTGGTCTATAGGGAAACCACAAACAAAATGTGTTTCTTTTTTCTTTGAAAAACAAATCTATTACACCTGTGGTATATCTATGCTCTCTACTGTCATCTTCATCGGGACATCTCTATGCACCGGGAAATCGCGATATGTTGATTGCGAACTTTCAAAAACGACAGCAGTATATTTTTAGACGGGTTTAATTTAGGAGTTAATTTTTGATAATGTTCCCCACTTCCATCAGCATGGTGCTATATGCGAGAACACTAATTTTAATTAGTATTTATTTTGCTAGAATCAGTGCACTGTTAACAAAATTTCAGGCTGAAAACAAACTGTCCCGACATTGAAACTTTTAAAATCCATTCTCAGATTATTTTTGATTGATTATCAATTAATGACATCGTTATTACTAATCGCTCGATGAATATATACTGATAAAATGAGGAAATTTATGTTAATTTCAGTGGGAAGAATTCAAACATTATTTCCGTAAACGTCAGATTTGGCGCGTGACTGCTAGCGGCCTCGGCGTCTAAAATAGGAACTATTCTGTGGCCTTTCAATGCTTGAGCGATAGATTTAGCCCGCTTAAATTGGAGCGAGGAATGTCTCACATAGAAAAGATACGAACTGGCTGATATACCGGGCCATATGAACAACTAAACAAGATCTGAAGGAACAACTAAAGAAGATTTTCCACGTTGAAAGTTAATACCACTGTAATACTGGGCACATTTCGGACATGTGCTCATAAATAGCATTAATAATACACAACAATGATTACGCGGGTTGCTCCATAAGTATTATGATTATGATTGTATATCCAATTCGTTGATTAAAACATAGTTTATTCATCACGGCGCGTTGGGTTTATCTTAGCCAACTGAAAAAGGAATCAGGGTCATGTTGTTAAATATCAAATACGCGAGAAAAAGATTCCACGCGTTCCTTAGAATGGCAGCTATAAAACTGTTTACTGCTCCAAATAGTATAATAAGTACTTCTTGAAACGTGTAAAAGAGAATAAATGAATCCTTTAGTAATATTGTACCGTATGAGTATGTAATATAATTTGATGATCATATGGTTTTTCTTCTCATTTTCAGAGCTTCTTGGAACGGAGACAATAGACTTAACATAATGTTGATAAGGATTAGTTTCAACGAGTATTGTCTGGAAAAGAAATTGTCAAATAGGATAAGGATTTAAGAAATGTGTAAAAAAAATGGTGAATCGAATGAGAATTTGATAAAAATATTTTTTAAAATAATATATAGCGCCTACCTACATTCCTACATATAAAACTAAATTCAAAAATGCTTAAACTCATGATGATAAAAAATTTAAATTTTGTACTTTTTGTAATTAATTTTTGATCAAAAATATTTATAATTTATCGATAATGTCGTAAAATAAGAATGTAATTTAAAATATATGCATAAGTTTGTAAGACCTTAAATAAATTGACAAACTGAAGTATTTTCGTCACAAAACAAGGGCGCGGAATTTTTTTAATGATTTTTTTTGAACTAAAATTAAAATTCTGAATGACAGCTTTCACAAATAATTTATTGATTTATTTTACTGCCTGATTATATGATTTGAAATGTATGTTATGTAATACAAAATTTAGTTTGAAAATTTAACAAATCTACTAACGACCCACGGTAAAACCTTGTTATAATAAAAATAAACATATTTTTCCAAAATTAAAAAAAAAAAGTGTTAGGGCGTGTAGCAGCACGGACCCCAAGGGTATAATCCTGCGATTCCAAAGCATATTTGAAATAAAAAAATGTAAATGTCATTTTGCTGATCGATGATTTTTTTTTCAATTAAAAACTATAAAAATATTTATTTCTTAACAACTCGCAACTGAGTTTTCGGGGATAGCCTAGCGGGTCACGTGATAAGGATTCCGTCTCGTTCCAGCAGCACAGTAACACATGAAACAGCGTGCGTGTGCGTATCACGGAATCCCATCGCGATGTGTAGGAGTGTGATCAGTGACGACATGACTTTTGATTTATTGGCAAACAGAGCTCCGGGTCAAAAATGGCCCCTTTCTTTTTCATCATGAGTTTATAATGAAATTATGTTTGTTGAAAAGATGAATTAGAGTGGCGACGTGTGATTGAAAAATCTATTTTTCCAAGTTTATAATAATATTATTTTGGTTTTTAATAGAAAAAAATATCATCGGACATGCAGCAAAAAGTGTATTATTTTTATTTTTTAAAAAAGAAAGACAAACATTCCCAGGTTACGAATGACCTGAAGATATTTGAAAATCTCCGCCACCACCACGGTAAGCGGAAAATGTTGCTTGTGTCGTGATGGAGGATTTAGTCAGCCAAGGAATCGGACACGCGATGTCGGGGTGGATAGTTTCCTTCTCAGGAAAGGAAGAAAATACCTGGACACACGTCACGCGACGAACTTGGGGTGACCTATGGCAGAGGTATTGGTTATCTGATAAATAGTTCCCGGGGGTGCCGTACCCACCTCCCAAATTGAAAATTGAATATTTTGCCAAAAAAGTCCGACTATTTATGAATCGATAATCTTTTTTTGTGTAATTCAAATACGTAAAATAATTATCCGAATAAAATAAATAGGTTATAAGGAATCCCACACAATTTGTTGATTTTATGATCATTTCGTGACGTGTGATTGACAATTCTATTGGATTTGAAGTGAGTGCTTCGTCGAATATTTGATTAGTGGGTGAAAGTTCGTCTATATTGATGAATAAAAATAAGGATTGTGAGAAATCTAAAAAATCTTATTCTTAGATTTTAATATAAATTCTTCAAATTTGAATACGCTTAAAGCTTTTAATTCCATTTTTTCAGAATCCTAAAATTCAATTTTTAACGACGAGATTTCATTTCTTATGCCTTTCAATGGTACCAACGTGATAAGTTATATTCACAAACCCACGGAAACCCGTCTTACATATAAACTTTCCTTATTTAGCTCCTTAAGAGAAAACCGGGCGGCTTTTTGCTCATACAAACAAACATATTCCTCAATTTTCTCTCCGGATTTTGACACTACTAAAATTATTTTTTAAAAATAATATGGATATCGACCACTAGCGTGTCGGTACGTTCTGTTTTTTGAAAGTTACTTATTACAGGAGTTAGGTTAAAAGGATAGTGTCATAAGCCGAAACAGCTTTAACAAAAATAAAAAAAAAACTAAAATTCTCGCAGAACTTGATAACAACATTATTAAATTTAATTTAAATTAAATTAATAAAAAAATTATATTTTGTTTACTGTTTTACGAACAAAGAATATTTTTATAAAAAAGAAAGTTCCTATTTAAATTTCTATCCAACTATTGCAACTGTACAGGGCAGTTCCGATGAGAAAGATTAATTATTCTCCACACCAGCATTTTAACATAATAATTCAATATCGATTTAATTTCATTTAAAATTTGCTTTGATAAATACCTACATTCAAAAATGCTCAAACTCGTGACGATAAAACAATTAAAATTATGTACTTTTTGTAATTATTTTTTGATCAAAAGTATTTATAATTTTTCAATAATTTCTAAGCACAACAAAAATGTAATTTAAAAAAAAAAATATATATATATATAGATTAGTTTGTAAGACCGCAAATAAATAGACAAACTGAACTCTTTTCGTAACAAAACAAGGACGCGGATTTTTTTTTAATGATTTTATTTGAACTAAAATTAAAATTGTGAACAGTTGCTCTCCCAAATAATTTATTGATTTATTTTACTGCATGATTACATGATCTGAAATGTATGTTGTATAATACAAAATTTGGTTTGAAAATTTAACAAATCTACCAATGACTACGGTAAAACCTTATTGTACTAAAAATAAACATATTTTCTCAAAATTTAAAAAAAAGCTTTACTAGATAAAAGAACAGTCTTTCGAAATCTATTTATAATTTTTTGTGGAAAAGAGTCAATACATCTAAAATTTGATTTAAAAATGACATATTTCCGGTTTTGTCTGGTTATTAAGGTTAGGTTAATTCTTACGCACACAGCCCTTGAGGTGATAAACGAAACCGTCGGACGACGGTGTACAAATAATGCATTATAATTAATATTATTAATGCATATTAGGACTTAGTCTTATCCACACACGTAGCTTTATTAATTATAAACGTTCACTTACGAGAACGTACCTATGGCCGTAACATTATAACGTATAGAATTTTGAATTTAACGTGTTGAAGTGAAAAAAACCCAGCATAAAATTAATTCTTTATAACAGTTACACATACAAAAAAGTTAACACGCGTTTCATTAAAATGTTCGTACATTAAAAAAATACGTTTTTCAATTTATTACTTCGTAGAAAATATGGGAAAAATCTTTTCATTAGAACTTCATTATAATTTATTTGAAGAAGAAAACGTTTTTTCAACACCGCGTATAAAATTATTTGCAATAAGCTTGTTCACAAAGCATCCTTTACTTACGTACAACATATTACTTTTAAGGGATGTACTTGACTCACTTTAACCAGCGATTCCCGGCATCGTTTGGAGTAAAAAATGCAAATAAAATTTTGATGACATTTTTTATTTTTAAAATAAAAATATTTAAGAAATCAGTAGGTTTTGGACAATTAGGGGCGGGTGATGGGTTGACCAGAGACGATATGTGGAAGAATTTTTTTTGTTTGATTTTGAAGAAAAAAAAATTGAAAAAAGAAAACATCTAATAAAAATTGAAAAAATAAACATCCAATTTGGGAGGCGGGAATGGGTACCGCTGCCCCGGGAACCTTTACTGGATAACCAACACCTCTGCCATAGGTCACCCCAAGTTGTTCGCTACGTTTGGTGATTTAGCAGGGATGCCCGGGTTCCTGGGGTGAGGTTTGGTCCAGGTCTTGGAGGCGAATGACTAGGACACACTGAACCCCAGATTCCTACCCACCCTTTAAACCCTTTTCCTTCCCAGAACTCTCCCCTCCTTCCTTTCTTTAAAAATAAACCCTCCACACAGCATCCCCAAAGATGACATAGGCCCTGAAGGAAGTTATTTTCCTCAGGGCCTCCTGTGTGGAGCTCATGTAAAAAAAAATCTAAAATACCACCGTGGAACAAAATTTCACATATATTTTTTACTCCAAATAATGTCAATAATCACAAAAGTGATGGTGGGATAGTGTTCGGAAACTAATATCAGTAATCACTATTACTTAAAAATGATTGTGGGCTGATGGTGTTCGGAAACTCATAAAATAAAGGGGAAATCGGTGAATCTACTTCACACAAAGAACAAAAAAAAACAGATTTTTTGATCTGAGCAATTTGATTTGCCGATTGCGCGCCCAGGACGCGCCATAAAAAAATATAATTTGAGATGCGATTTTAAACCTTATGTATAAAGAAAATGTATGAAGGACAAGGTCAGAATCGCTTGGGGCATTCTTGTTCTTGACGTAACAGATATAAGGAACACACCTAGCCTCTCAAATAATCATCTTTGCACATATCTATGACTTTCGAAATGACATTTCTACCGCGATTTGAGCTGCCAAACTTTGAGCGTCGCATGTCATGAAAAGATCGATAAAACTATCAATTTGTCAAATAAACGCAAGTAATATTATTTGTAAGCAAAGTTTATTGTTCAAGGAACGTGTTTCGGTAAATATTATATACAATAGCATAAAATAAATCCGCAAAATATTACGTCAAAGTCAAAACATCGCGAAATTTTCGAGTTTCTTCCCTGGCGAGAGGAGAGGTTAAAAAAAGCATTATTTAAGCACCTAAATTAAGCCTTTAACCCCTCAAGCTAATTTGTGCAATTTGCGAAACAACTCATAGGAATCGTTGTCTCACTATCATAGTGAGAAATATGATCTAAACGGTATTTGAAAGAGGAAACAGAACCTAACCTATAGTTAAACCTAAAAACTAACCACAAAATATTAATATTACAGCCTTATCTCGAAAATAGGGTCCTAGGAGTTTACCGTTCAATTTTTTCACTCAGCTCTTCGGATTTTTTCGGTCGGGACACGTAATTTGATATCCATCTCGGGTACTGTAAGGTTCCATGAATGAAATATTTATAGAAAAATAGTTCCTACTTTCAGTACCTACCCACTGAATACATCAATCTATTCTGATGCACAATATACACCTTTATGAAACCAAAGTTTCTGATCACAATTTGAAAAAAAATTACGAATCCTTGTGAATTTTTGATTAATTATTTTTTACATGAAATGACAAAAAAGTGAGGTGATAATGTTTACAATACATTTGTCTAATAAAATATGCCTGTGTTTTTTTCGTTATCAGTAATTTAATAAGAAAAAAGTAAAGTAAGCCATTTTTAAAGTTTGCATTAAAATTTTATATACATAAAAAATTAAACGGTTGTTTTTAACAATAAATTTTTAAAGCGTATTTCATTACCTTTCAAAAACGTTTTCGGATACGTTCACGAATATTCCATTTATGTAAATTTCAGTGCAATGCAAATATTCTGGCTACTGTCAGAATATGTTTGTGGTTCCAGGAGTTAATAAGTAAATCAAGTACTTCCTTTAACACCCTGTAAATTGGGTTTGGCACAAAAATATTCAGGTATTTAGTGAAAGCGCTTATGTGTTTACCTTCGCCGGCGCTTACGTTACGTACATTACGCATTTTAGGCACATTTGAGCTTAGGTCACGCCGTGGGACGCTTATAAATTTGGCGAAGGTTAAAGAAGGATTCGTTCGGCAATAAAACGGGCTCAAATTGATTTACGTCAACGCACAGCTGTTGAAACACTCCGAGTGGAAGGTAGGCGCAGGAAGTGCTTAGTTCACCGCTTATTTTTACGAGGGGAAGTATAAATGAAATATTACTTTCATTCAACGAAACGATAAGCCCCCCCCCCCCCTCCTACCAGCAGTCTTCGCAACTCATGCGAAAAGATAAGCGTTTAATCTCCATACTTGGAAAGTATGATTATTATATTTTTAAATATACGATTATGATGTTAGCACGGAATAATCTAGCGAAGAATTGTTTTTCAATGTTTTTTGGTAGTCAATTCCATATAGCGTTTTTAAACAAATAAAATAATCTTACTAACAAAAAGCCTTACTAATAAAAAAATCACTTCAACCGTTAAACGGTGTTTCAGTTACATATTGAATAAATGCTGTACAAGCTCAGTTTCCATTTAATCAATAAACTTCGTTTTTTGTTTTCCGACAAAATCGCATTTTGCATCTGGCTACGATCTTACGCAGGCGGATTTGTGTTTGTTTTTACCGCAAATAGGCGTTGTGCAGTATTGAGTGTGACAGCTATTTACGTCTTTTGTAATCATTACATGAAGTCACTCCCGCTGTCTGTACGCTTAGATCGTTTAAACTACGCAACGGATTTTCACGCGATTTTCACCAATATATGGAGTGATTCAAGAGAAAGGTTTATATATATAATACTTGCATATTATAGTAAAGAAAAGCCGAGAAATTCAAAGAATTATTTCAGACAGCGGGCAGCGGGCAGCTGGAAGGCGTTGTGTTTTCGTTAGCCGCAGCAACGTGTGGCCAGGTCTGCTAGTATCTTCATAAATCGTATTTTTGTTAAAAAATGGTTCATCAAATATTAAAATCTTATAATTCAATATATCTACCACTCATTTGTGTAATCTTTCGTCAGTTTTAGTAAAATAATTTTTAGTAAAATAATGGCAAGTTGTAAACTGTACATTCATTTTACGTCTTAATGGTGATAATAATAATGCCGTGGAATATTTAAATTTAATTTTACCGTCTAAATTTTATAAGAATTACATGAAAGTTTGGTTTTTTATAACATAAATGCCTAATGCGTGTGTTGGTAAACATGTATCGAAGAAATAAATGTTTCAAGATGTGCAAGAATGCTTTAAAATTTTTCAAAATTGGACTGTGTTTTAGGAATTACGAATTCTTCGAAAATTTCCAATTTTTTGATTAAAGATGTTGTGGAAAGCTGTTTTTTCAACTCTTTCATGTTTGAAATTGACAAATTCTTAATTTTTTTTTATTTACTATTTTTTACACCCATAGGGCTTGTACGTTTGGTACGTAATGTTTAATTTTTTTTTAATAAGCGTTAGTAATAAAATTTATTTTAAACATTAGTATATTTCAAATACAAAATTCTAAAAGGTAATTTTATCTTGTTTCTAAAATGGTATTTGTTTTTATGACATCTTCAAAAAGAATAAATATACAGGACATTAAAAATACCTTGAAAAATTCCAAAATTGGAAGAGAATTATTATAAATAAAAGTATAATATACCACAGATAAACGATCCTTCTTGGCTGTTTAAACAATGTTGATATCTTTCCATGAACTCTATTATGTTAGTTTCTATTTTACGTTTCTATTAGTAAGGTTTATAAACAACACACGGTTGTTTATCAATTGCATAAAATTTTCAACACGTTTATTAGTACCCAAGACTGATAGTGTCTGGAAACTCGTAATACAAAAGGAAATCAGCTCGTTTTTCGGTCTTTGATTTTAAAAAACTTTTTTTTCCTGCAACTAAAAGGGTTAAAAAAACAGTTAAACCGCAAAAACGATTCCAAATGTGATGAATATACACCAGTTCTCTATTGTACTACCAGTTTCCGAACACCATGTATATAAGTAAAAAGTCAAGGCGCGCCACTGGGGAACACTCGTAAACAGTAGTTGATGCTGGCAGCATGAGTGGGATTCGTTTTTCCAGCACATTGTTTTGTGAAACGGCCCATTTGTGGAACGAGTTGCCACCGTTTGTTTTTCCCCTCTTCATTTATTTCTTCTCTTCAATCTATTCCTCAATCCGTCTCAAATTGTTAGACAGTGGCTGGGTGATAATATATTACATAACATTACGTGTCACTTCCTCGAGTCTTTGAGGTAAATTTTGATAATAGAGTCTTTTTGCCAGTTCCCAACTTATTTTGTGGCACCTTTTTATTTCAAAATGAACAAATTCTTACTTTAAACCACTTTTATTGTTTGAAAAACCAACGCGTCTCGTAAGCAATGCTGATATTATTAGATTTTTTGGATATTGATAACATATCAACTCATCTGAAAATTCTTTTTAATTTCCAAGATTTCAAGTTTTTCAAAATGAATAAATACAACAGGGCATTTTCACAGTTTTTTTTTATTATAATCAAAAAATATTGTAAAAAAGTTGATACGATGATAACGGTATTTTTATTTTATTTTTATGATGACGAATAAATTTTCTACAACGTTTTAAAATACGCCTTTTTAAATGCCGCCAAAACGATGTTTTCGCGCCTGATAACTCTGTGACGTCATCGCCGCCTAACATCTTACGATCGCCGCCGTAATTTAAAGTGACTAATTTTTAGTAATTTAAAGTTAAGTTCGTAAGTTGTAGTTGGTGTTATTTATTGACTTCCAGTTTACTCGATTTATATAGATATTTTTATCCTATATCTTCCCACTTGCGAAACATACATAGTTTGGTACACGTGTACACAAATACTGCGAGAAAAACCCAAAATAAGTTGTTTAACGACCCTTTCTAATGCGACAAAAATGTCAACGGTGAAAAAATGTTGGGCGTGCGTTTGATGTGTTTGATACAATTTGATTAAGGACGCTAGTTCCTCGGAGAATCCTCTATTAAAATACCGGTAGAACAGGGACCAATCCCACTTGACGCCTGTGCTCTAAAGATTGCAATAAGGAAATCTATCAAACGGACCGCCGATTTCTGCATTCTTTTTGTTTTCAAGTATTTTCAAGACATCCGGCGTGGTCTCGCGGTAAGGCTTTTGACTCGCAATCCGAAGGTCGCGGGATCGAATCCCGGCGTGGCAAATAAATTTCATTTGATTAATTTGTGTTATTTCACAATTAAAACACCCTTTGTTTACAGTCGCATGATGGATATCTACACAATGATGACGTCGAGGTCATCGGGGTCATCGAGGGCCAGGGGTAAGGCTCTGGACTAGCAATCCCAGTGTGCACAAGTAAAATTTATTTGAATAAATTATGTTACATTTCATAACCTATTCGTTTAAAATAATATGTAGTATATTTGCGGCACGTTCTACAGAGGAATATAAAAGGGGAAGTAAAGTTGGAACTGTCACTGGCGTTTTGTTCCAATTTAATTAAAAAGAGCTAGAGCTCTATTTAGGACGAACGTTGTTAAAATATTGAAATGCATATGAGCATATAACGTATATAGTTTGAGAGTATGTGCATACAAAATGTTGTTTTACAGTGTCGCCTTAAATTCCGAAATTCAGGGCTTAGAAAATTACTGTTACTAATTGCAGCGTCTATTTTAGGCAAGTTGTCATTTGCGCCCTTAAAAAACCACTCTAAGTCATTACAAATATACAATATTATACAAAACTGTAAGAACATAACATACACATTGTTAGCGGTCCCATAAGGGCCCACCTACCTTTTGCCGTCGGCCAGCTCAAGTCGTCGGCAGGCAGGAAAGTCTCACCTCATCAGGGTCGTAGGTGGCTAAGTTTTACAAGGGTACATAGTTATTTGCCAAAAGCCCGCCCACGTGATCCCAATCAAATGAAACAGGTAGTATGGTGAAACATAGTTGTATTGTCAGGAATTCACATCTACATCATCTTGCAAGAACACTACATAAATCACAAAAACAAACACAATGTCTACGTAGTTATCTCCTATCGGGAGAAGCCCTCTCTCAAGTCTCTCTGGGGACGCGGTGTTTTAACCGGGAATTCTACTGGTTGGACACATTAAATAACATGAGGGGATTGGTGATTACTCACAGCAGGTATTCGGCAACCAGGAGAACCCGAGGGAGCAGCTATGGTCAGCGTGGGTTGCCCCAACGCTCTGCGACCTCGTAATTTGCCGTGTGAAAATGGTTGGCGGCGATCGCCATTGCGACGCTCTCGCGGGAACCAAAGAGAGCGTGTCGGAACGACACGGCTGTTGTTCTCGGCGGCCGGCGGGGAAGTGGGCGAGTCGGGAGCCCTGCTGGATACAGCCGGGATCGCGGAGAGGGGTGCGGTATGCGCTTTCTTTGCAAGGGGGGAGGCGGAACACACTGCTCGCGCTGTTGTCAAGGTGCGTATCGTAACAACATCTTAAAAATTAAATTAAACCGTCAATAACCGCGAATAAGTCAAGAATATTTAGATCTATGATAGTAATACAGTGATAAACCTCGGAAAGTCGACGGGCGTGACGTCATGATTTGATCACCCAATCACGTCAGGCCTATTTTGAAATCAGTAATTTTGAATGAAAATTAAACATTTTCGAAGCGACAATCATAAGCAGAAAAATAATCTTTAAATCCTTTGCATATTTTTAGCGGTATCCCTAGTTTGTAAAAATATTGTATTATTAATTCTTTATTATTATTATTATTATTTATGCGTAGCAACTCATATCCGTTATTAAATTGAAAAGTATAGGTCATATCCAGTAAATGATTAGCAAACTCTGAGAAACTATTACTGTTTAAATACCTCATATCCTCCTTTAACCTAATTTCAAGTTCCTCGAAGTTTCATCTACATAACTAATCTAATCAAACATTACAATTTCATTTATAGACACCAGATGGTTCCACACCAACTCAGAATCAAGCCAACTCAACACCTCTTTAAAAAGTCATTTCAAAGCTATGAAAAAAATAATTTGAAAATAGCCCAAAGCTATGATGTCGTGCCTTTTACTGGGTTCGGGACCGTTAAATGTAATAATATAACTCATTTAATTAATATAGAATATATTTAAGATGAAGCCATGCATAATAATGCAAAATCATACAAAATCATGTATTTTTTTGAAAATTTGATCGCTTAAAAGTATTATAAATGCTTCAATTAAATACTGCGTGTAGAAAATATCTTGGCCCTTAAAATTATCCGTCATTTTTATTATAAGTCTTTTAAAAAATATGAAAATTTTTACTAGAAAAAAATAAAGTATTAGGTCTATAAAAAAACACTTTCAAGTGCAAACTCTCCAACTTATAAATACCTTTTCGGATATGGTTTTATTGTTTATTGTAGCAAATTTAGTTTTTTTTATGATAATCGCAAAAAAAAATTATATTTACGCCCGATATTCACAAAATAAAATAAAATATGCATTTTTGCGTTGTTATTTCACAATACAATCGACGAATTTGGATTTTCAAAATAAACCTTATGTCGTCCACCGAAGGACTACTAGCTTGCCACACCCATTTCTGATTACTACTGCCCCGGCCAGAGCGGGGAATAGACGTGTGGCTGCACGTCGCTTGGTTTCGCGAAATCAATTTTAAATTTCCTTGTTATTACAATAAACAATGTGTAAAAAAGGAGTTAATGTTTTTTTAGTCCTTTACGAAATCAACCTGTAAAAAAAATCTGAATTACCTTTTTCAACCTTTCCAAAAGCTTTTTCTCAAGTATTTTTAAACTCCTACCACAAAGGGGCGTGACTTCCGATTTCGATTTTTCCCTGGACTATTGGATCACCTTAAGTAACGTTTACCGCGTCGTGGTCAACGGTGAAGAGCACTCTCATACAAGACATGCCCTTTTATACCTTGATTCATGTCCAAACATAGAATTCCAAACATTATTCTTTTGTTCCTATTTAAAATTGGATCCAAATTCATTACAATAATGATAACCTAACGCAACCTATTACATATTATTTTTTCATCACTTTTAATGACCTTTCAAAGGAGATTCTGAGTTGATTTCATACTGAGTTGTCCGTCACCGCACCAAATGTCTCTACCCGTATTATTTAATACGTAAATTTTTAGTTTATTATTTTCAAAAAATGCTAAGCTCTTTAATTTTAATAAATTAGTAGAATGTGTGAATTTGAATGCCTTTCTTTTAAAAAATATCAAATGCGTCACAAAGTTCTACAGATAAAGAACTAGAAATAATAAAGGAACGATGGTGTTTTTTAACGTGTTAAAATACCAACATTACTTTAATGACGCGCTTTACTCCATTGTTTGCTCTCCGTAGAATGTCTACCATTTGTATCTGGGCGGTGTGACAGTCAAGTAATGGCATATCTAATGCGGTGTGATATTAATATGTGTGTGTATAAGTGCGTACATAATATACAAAATTATGTAGGTACAGATTGAAGGTATATTCAGAATGAAGGGAAAATAGTTTCCTTTTGTTCGGGTCTAATCGCTGTGATAATGCCGCTAAGTATTTCCATCCGGACTCTGGATGATCGTTGATGCTTTTAAACCCGAAATTGTGGCTGACAAATTGCTGACAAATAGGTGATGTGAAATATTTGTTGTAGAAATAATGCCATCGGTAAAAGGTTGTTGGAATTGCCGATTGACCGCAACAACGAATAATGAAAGTCGAATAATAGTTTGTCATATATATTTTAAATATTTATTGAAAGCTTTGTGAAACATACCTCAACAATGAACATTAACCCGGCGTTCGCACAGTTGGGTCAATTTGACCCACGCAATTTTAAAATTAGCTTATTTCTTAAAAATTTTGTGCGACGTTGCCATACTTCTCAGTAGCTGGAGCTAAAAATCTCCCCTCCCCTTGGGCTATCGCCGTTCAGTGGTGTAGTGGCCGCAACGGTGGATAGACGTGGCTAAACACGAAAAAGGTAAATATTACCCAACCATACATTTTGTGTCGTAATTTCGCGATATGAGTTAGTCTTACATATTATCATGCAAGTGATAACATGTAAGAGTAACTCATGGGACTGGTGTATTATTCTTAGTCCTAATATAGATCTCATTCATATGTATGATATTGGTTCACATTTTGAGAAAAAAGTTTATGTCTTGTTTGAATTTTAAGACAGAGGTTGTCTATTTTGTTAAAATTTGATTATACTTTTTTAAAAATGTCATTAAAAGATATATAAGGTTTTATATGAAGTTTTGTTTTATTTTACCCAAAATCTCGCAAACAATAGAGTTGTTTTATCAAATTATTGCAATATGTTACTAAATTTCTTTTAAATATTGAAATCATAGCTAGTTTTTTATTCGGGTCTCCCAGACCCAACCCTACTATCGTTGTTACATATTTTGACTGTGCTGACGCCGGGTTAAGGTCAGTGGCGTAGCTTAGTAGGGGCGACACTTTTAAGTGGCGGGAAAATTTCACAATAAGTAATAATAATAATATCTTGTTAAAATTTGAATCATGTCATTTCATATTTTTGTCGCTTCTACGATTCGGACCGATTGAAATGAGCACGGAATTATTTATTCTGTGATGAAACCGGGGAACCCCATTAATTTAAATGAATGTAAAATAATGACATTTGCTCATTGTAGTGACAGACAACACCATCCGTACTGAAGTGCAGGAATTTATCGTATTTTATTTAGTGCTTGGTTTGTTTATGACTAATATTCAGCGTTAATAACTTCAGGGAAGTCCGTGAGTAATGCTTTCACAATTCTAAGAAATTTTCATTCATCGTTACAATTCGCTTTAACTTAATCGTACATACGCTTTCCAAACTGTGATTTTAGAGCTTATAAATAATATCGTCAAGATATAATCATAAGTTTTGTATACCTGTAATCAATGTAAGTGGTATGTAAACGTTTACGAATTTTTGTAATAAATCTGGTTATCATATTGTAATACATATACATATATAACTTTTTATTTATTTTGTAACCTGTACAATACACAATAATGATGATTTGAATGTTCTTGCCGAAAAGTTCTTCAGAATGACTATATATTTTAGTCTTTAAATTGAAGTACCCAAATAAGGGGGCGGCGAAGTCTTCCTCTGCCCAGGGCGGCTGACACCCATGCTACGCCACTGATTGGATAGAATATATATAAAACGGTTTGAGGGAGAAAAGAGCGTGTAATTTTTAACGAACAACCCACGTTCTTCTGCTTTTCAATACATAAATAATATAATGTAGCCCAGATATTTCAGAGCAAAATTGTGCCGCAAGGGAAATAATTTTTATAGTTTTGAAACTTAGCAGGAATATTTCTTTTGATTAAAAAAAATGCATAAATATACATAATATCTAGTTTCAATCAAACCTATCTGAATAATTTTCTCCTCAAATTCTAGGGAACCTGGGCTAATAATAGATAATATTCATCTACCAGCCTTTATAAATTAAAGTGGGATAAATTTAAAATAAAGAAATTGTCTAAGAGCCCAATATTTGTTCTTACCGAATAGAGTCAAAGTCAAGGAACATTTTATCCGGACGGTTAAATTCGAAATATGCGTGCAAACGGCCTACTTTCGCAAACATTAATAAATGTGGGACATATTTTTTTACAAACGTTTCGATAGAGTAAATGAAACAATTGGAATGGCATGACGTAGTTATGCTTCGTTTTCCCCATCTGTATGATCGTAATGTATGAGAAAATTAACTTTATGGTTAGTGTTTTATTGTTTCTTGCTGTGTATGCAGATCAGGAAACCAGGCGGCATTTTGTTCGTACAAAGGTATTTCCCAATTTCTTCTTTGGATTTTGACACCATTGCAAATATTTTGTTAATATGATACAGGCATCGACCACTAGAACGTCGTTAAGTTTTGGTTTTTTTTGATAAGTTTCCTTTTACAGGAGTCAAGATCCTTCAAAAATCGTTAAAATTGCCTAGTTTGAACGCAATCAACAGGCGTTTAGTATACAAACTAGACAATGTGTTTAGAAATGAATAGAATATTTTCTTATAATGCAGTTGATAAAAAAAACCTCTATGCGCCGTACACCCGCTAAAAAGAAGAAGATGGTATACAATTATGGTATATACATAAGATAAGAAGAAGATATGTAAATACGAATGTTGAAGAGAGCGCGCTAATAATTAAAACGATAAAATTGAAGCGAAAATTCTGAAAATGTTTAATAAAACACTACTCGTTTAAAATAGAGCAAAAATCTTGTAGGGAATATCTATAATAGCATTTAAAGAAACACTGTGAATTAGCTCATACATATAACTTCTAAAATAAGTGAAATGAACGTGTTTATAATAATTTTCGGAGCATTCTTAGCGATTTTTTTCCATCGAGGGAATTTAGGCATGATAGTTAGTTGATTAGTTTTTTAGAAAAGGTTACGTATAGGTTATGTTTGGTTTTTTGGTTTTCAAACAGTTTGATGATGCCTTCAGAAGGCAAAACAGCTGTCAGGCGTATTAGTAATTACACTGCAGAACTTGTGTATAAATAAACTGAATAATAATATTATTGAACATATAAAAGAAAAAAAATATTAAAGTGGAGTTTTACGAATTAAACTATAACATTAAAATATATTTATAGTTGTGTTTGGTGTCGAGAAATACCCATTTATTTCTACTTGGTTTTCGCGCTTAGGGACGCCATTATGCAAATGATTATACCGTTTTTAAAGCTCGTTCCAATGTGATAATCGATTTAAAATGAATTGTGTACCTACTATTCGCGCAATGTGTCTTGGACCGGTGCCAGAACATTGGCTTTGTAACTAATGAATACAAAACCAAAAACGGATTGCCGTATCGCTGCGTTTGCTCGTTCTGATATTATAAATGTCTTTTGCAGGCAACCAGTCCATTCACGTTGGCGAGATACCAACACAGACAATATCTACAGACACAGGCGTTTCTTGTCCAACTTTGTTGCTTTGGATGTGGTTAAATGAAATTGATAGTACTATTAAATAATATTAAATTTAGAGGAACCCTTCATCGACGTGAGTCGTAATCACTTTAGGATTGATCGTATTGGATCGGAACCACGAAAAAATACAAGACCTATTGAGGCCTGCGAAAACTAGGTTTCCTCTGTAAACAATTGGATCGTATAAATTCAGCTGTTCCGAATGTGACAAGGTTTATGTAGGCCATACAGAACGATCGATCTTCAAAAGGATATCAGTACACTTTTGAGTGTGTAAACTCGGCCACCCTGACAAATCACACCTAATTACTGAGGCAATTGAAATTCACAAAAATCCCATTAATATTAATAGAGACGACGGGGCTCTGAGCTCAATAGTTCTTGGTATCCGTTAAGTTTGGCTACACCAAAACTAAATGCAGAAAACCATTTAAAATTAATTTTAAATATACTCTAAAACCAGCTCGTAGATGATTGGAGCTGGCAATGTGATATTGCAACTGAATACACAGACACACACTTTACCACTATAGATTACACATCCGCCCTAATTATGAAGACTGTAACGCTGTCCGAAACGTCAGTTAAGAAGGAAGTAGCACAACACATAATACAACAAAAATAAAACACGATTTGGCACTATGATATTTTAAAATCTAGGAAACACAGAATTTGAAATTTCACCACTTTTATATATCTAGAAAAAATAATTATGCTTTGGAATGTATATTTTCGCGTACGTCTTTTTAATATCTGAAATAATTAAAGTGAAAATATAAATTCGCCATCACTTTTTCAATACTTAGAATTCATTGTTATGAACACCTTGAAGTGTGACAGATAACAGCGATACGTAACAAAATATTTGCCGAAAGTAAATATCGAATCAACGGAAATTAAAAAAAAAAATACAATTTCAGACTGGAGTTGTTGTGTTGCTATGTCATAATCAATAAGAGAACAGATCGGTAAAGCGAGAGCGAAAAATGAAATTCTCTTTGAAAGTTAGCATTGTTTTTCCCAGAATTTCTTTAGAAGCCGAACACCACCACATTATGTAATACGGTGAGATTTTTTTAATGTCTCCTGACTCGGAGATGGTCAGATTTTTTGTTGTTGTCTCTTCCCTTAACCACCCTAAGGAAATCAGAACTTATTTGCTGTCTACCTCCCCGAGAGATGGACAAAAAAATGACACGTTCTTACTATAAAAAAATTTCAGCCGTCGCAATAGATAAAATTTCCCGTTTTAAATATTTTTAATACTAAGACATTTATTTTTAACCCTTCGAATGCCAGGAGACCATATTTGTCCCAGCTCACATGCGTCTCGTAGAAATCACTGTATCTTCATTACTATCAGAGTGAGAATTATTATCTAAACAGTGTTAAAAAGGGAAAACACTACGCTTTGTAGTCTAATCTAAAAAATAACGATAAAAAATTAAAACGTACACTTTTATGAAACCAAAGTTTTGAATCGCAATTTATAAAAATAAATTGAAACTTTGATAATTTTTTATCAATTATTTTTATATGAAAAGACAAAAAAATGAGGTAACGGTAACGTTTATAATCCATTTGTCTAACAAAATATGAATGTGTTTTTATTTTTTTTTGTTATTTTAGTTAGAAAAAGCATGAGGTGAGCCATTTTTAAAACTTTTTTATGTTTGCATGAAAAAATTTTATATTTAACAAATTATATGTTTATTTTTATTTAAATAATTTGAAAGCGTAACTCATTACCCTTCAAAAACAGTTTTTAGTTTTGGGATATATTCATAAATTTTCCATTTATTTGCATTTCATTGTAAAGCGGAAAGATTTTGACCATTTGAAAAATACGCCAAAATTTTGAAGGGTTAAAAATCCTAGGTAAATTTCCCCAGAAACCACAATTCCCCATACTGGGACAGCTGTTCGTCACAGTTACCTGTCACGTTCTATTAATAATAATATCAGTTTAAAGTTTATTTAATAAAATAATGAGATGTTTTACTCCCTAAGTGCAAAATTTTAGATAAAGTACCTAAACATAGTGACTTAATGTTTTCAATAATTGTGCGTATTATTAAGATTACAGACTTCGCTTTTCGGGCCATACAAAAAGGATGCTCGGGAAAAAACACTTTTCTACATCGAAAATTGCTCGAAATAAATATATTTTTTTTGTATTGCCTTTATTACTTTTATTTGTTAACCTTTATTAGTTTATATCGTTGTGAATGCTAATAATTCTAGTAATACACATAAAAATACCTTATTCGGCGAACTTGAAGTATATGTAAATATGTTGAAATGTAAGTAAATTCAGTCACAAACAAAACATCTATATTTGAGGTAGACATATTTTCTTAATTTAAAAAAAAAAAATCATAAATTCAATCTCAGTTATTTCATTTGGTATAAATTTGGGTGGCCTTGTATAAAAGAGTGCTTGATTTCTTCCTTAGAAAAAATAATTACGATTTGGAAGCCGGGTATGAGTACCGCCGCTCCGGGAACCATTTTTTTAAAAAAGAAAAACAAACATTCCCGGGTTACGAATAATCCAATAATGTTTGAAAATCTCCTACTACCACCACACTATGCCGAAAATGTTCCTTGAATCGTGATGAAGGACTTAGCCAGCCGAGGAATCGAATACGCGACGCCAGGGTGGGACCCAAACGTGATGCCCACTCAACCACCGACCGGTCATCAAATGGTCACCAACACTCAAACTAGCCGAAGCACAACCAAAAGTAGCCCTCAGGGCCTAGCAGCAAAAACTTGTGGAGCAACTGCTATTTTATTACACCATCGCCATTTCGGTGGATGCATTTTTGTAAGCGTTGTGGCAATGTCAAAATATCGAAAAGTTTGCTCAAGGTGGATTCCTTGAATTTTTTTTTTTTTTACGTGAGCTCCACACAGGAGGCCCTGAGGAAAATAATTTCCCTCAGGGCCCATGCCATCCTTGGGGACGCTGTGTTGAGGGTTTTTTTTAATGGGAAAGGGGGAAAGAAGAGTTCTGGGAAGGAAAAGGGTTTAAGGGGTGGGCAGGAATCTGGGGTTCAGTGTGTCCTGGTCATCCGCCTCCAAGACCTAGACAAACCTCAACCCATGAACCCGGGCACCCCTGCTAAATCACCAAACGCTCAATGCTCAAGGCTCATGGAAGACTACAAAGGCGCTTCAGAAAGAACAAGGTGAAAGGTGAGGTTCAAAGCTTCACCATGGCGGCGAGCTGGTCTGACATGGGTTCACAAAAATTGCCACAGCGCTTAAAAAAGTCATAGATCAAAATGGGCGATTATGAAAAAAACTTGATAAATGTTCGAATTTTAAAAGATGCCAAAACTTTTAAAAAATATTTGGTTCTTTATATTAAAAAAAAATAAATTAACCTCACTTTTGGGATTACATTCGTAATTCAATCTGAAGACCACAAGATTTTTAAAAATTTATTTTGGTACAATAACTTTCATATTTCAACATAATTTGATAATATTGGCTTCACCGGGTGCTGAGGTCTTCATTTTATAATACAAAATTCAACAAGTAATAAATTTTAATAAAAATACATAGAGGCAGGCGGTGAAGAAAACAAATCGGAATATATTTTGAATTACGACTGCGTGTAATGATGTGTGTTTTATAACAGTATTGTTAATTCTTATATCATGTAAATGTTTTATTATTTTATGTAAAATTTTTGAGATATTGCCTTTTTTGTTCTTTAATCCATCTATTAATTTTGATCAATTTTTTTTTCGTTTTTCTCATTTTTTTATCGAGTGATTGTTGAATGCTTTCATTGCCTGGTTTTTACGGTGCATGTAGATAGCAACTAGAGATACTGTGATAAAGATATTATCGGCCGTCCTAATAAACGAATAATCAATTTTTTTATACTGAAGAGAAGAATTTACCATTAGTTGAATCTATTATAAGGTACGGAATTACAGCTTGGGGACTTTCCTGCAAAACAAAGGTAAATCGTGTTCAATCAGTTCAAAATTCATTAGTTAAATTATAAGCTCATAAAATTTTATACGAACAAAGGCATAATGTTCGTACTTTTACCAGAATCTCAAACAGAGAATATAAGTGTTATAGCGCAGATCCTGAAAAATTACGGGATATTGTAATTGCTATTAAAACAATTTTATCCAACCAATTTTATCATTTTTCCGAAAAACTATTCTTCACACAACTGATGTAAATTCATAACAGATCCGAGTTCTAAAGTTTATTGATCCAGAATTTCAGAATCACAACCTAAATTAATAATTAGGAGCATTTTCGACACAAAACAGAGCTTTTAAATATCCATTTAATTGTCAAGAAATGAAGCCACCCATGGACAGTTTCATATTTTTCAAATGTTAAATAAAAATCAATTATTTTGACGGTTATCTTATGTGTTGAAGCTTTAGTCAATCCATTACTACCTGACGGATAAATTTGTTAAAAAAACGTAAGTCGTCTTGATTTTCCGTGAACTTGAAGGTTTCTTGTTACGTGAATATAAATAAAGGAACGTAGACTGTCTTCACTACAGAAGTTCCAACGTTTTTATCTAAAATATGGCTTGTAATTTCGACATTCTCCTTCTAATTTACATGAAGTGGGACGTAATAGAAGAAACTTTGTACACTGAAATTCAAACGTTTTTTGTGTTTTTAAGGCAAAGCGTGTCTTTGTTCCAGAAAGATTTCAAAACAGGTGTCTGCTAAGTTTTTGTCTTCAAGAAGTTTAAAATATGAAGCATTTTAAAGCTTTTCAAATACTTCTCAGTTTTCTCAGTCAAAACATTCTCTGAAATACTGTCACTTGTATTCTTTTCACTAGAATACGATTTGCATTATTTTTAATTCTTAAAATTACGCGATTTGAACTTCTTTCCCTACCCCTAAATCCCTTCTACCCTTACCCCTGTTGTTTCATAACGCTACTTCGAATCTCGATGGGTTTGTTCTGTTTCACTTAGAAAAGGCCAGAATTTAAACCTATTGGTGAATTCGCACGGGGTACTAACACAGGCTGATAGTTGCCCGGCGGACAGCCGTTGTCAAGGAGACAAAAGTGTGTTGTTTTGACAGTCTTAATATCGTATCGCTAATGTCAACATTCTAACGTTTTTATCGTGACATAAATGAAGACTCACAAGGTGGAAATACCGCCGTATTTCCCTTAATCGCTACAAAACTGACCATCGTAATTACCTGTGGTTCATCTAGACGCAGAATAGCTAAATACCGACCACGAGGGACCTCAATTCGGGCAAGATCGCCAACTTATCGTGAGTACCCTTGTGATCCTACCTTTGCTATTTGATTCAGAACACATATCATATCGAGATCCACAGGCGTCTTGCGTAGAGTGAACATCAGCTTCACTCTAACCCTAATAAGGTGGTGCCATCAGCGCGCCTGCCTTATTCACTTGTATTTAATCTATGATCTATATTTAATTTGAAACTTATACTTTAACTTAAACAGTATACTTTAACTCCTTATAAGGTGAACATTGTTCTTGAAACATGTAGAGTGTGTACCAAATAAAGTGATGTGTACAAAGTTATTTGTCTTTTAATAAAATAAATAATGCCATCACAAAGTGAAAACCTTACAGAAAAAGTTTTCTTCGAAATACCAAATAATTTTTTTTCATTTAACTAACTTTATTTAAGTAGAAAAAAATAATTGGCATTAGTTTTTGCCTGACCTTCGTATTTTATTTTTAATTAATTAATTGTGAAATAACACAAATGTGACCTTCAGATTGCGAGTCGAGAGTCTTACCCCCCAACCACGGAGGCCATTCTGAGATGAAAAGAACTTGATCGTGAAATTATTAATCGATTCGTTCGAAACGTAAAAATAAGTAATCGAGAGAAAAAAAAGTGTTTTTGATTCAGCACGAATCGCTAATTAATGAAATAATTAGAAAATACTGATATAACACAGTATTTCAAAAAAACTTTCTTTTCAACAATTGAACAAAAACAGATAAATATAAATTACTTACAATTAAATATGATTCTCGGTGAAGTAAAACTTTATTCACAGGGGCCTTTTGATTGAGATAAATATTTTGTTAAAGGAGAAATGTTTACCCGAGGGGAAAGCGGGATAATGTAATATTTAGGTTATTCCACAATAATGAGTCTGAATGCCGCACAGACGTCCGAAATACAATATTAGGTGGTCACAAATAGATTTTTGACAGGAGTCAAACTTACCAAAGTCAGTATAGATTATAGATTGACCGAAATGTAGTCTATTCTAACAATAATAACTATCCCCAACAAGTATCGATATTTGAAAAAAAAAAACTGCGTTACCAAAAATGTAGAACTGCAAACATCTACTAAGGCCTGCGGTCACAGTTGTGTAAATAATAAATTGTTGAAATAATCGCAAATTAAAAAAAATGTAAACAATAAGAGATTATTTTCGTTATTTGTTTATGGGTGTTATGCAATTTGGAAGGTGGGAATGGGTACCGGCGCCCCTGGAACCTTTATTGGATAACCAACACCTCTGCCATAGTGGTTTGCTGGGTGATTTAGCAGGGGTGCCCGGGTTCATGGGGTGAGGTTTGTCTAGGCGGATGACCAGGACACACTTAAACCCAGATTTCTACCCACCCCTTAAACCCTTTTCCTTCCCAGAACTCTCCTCTCCTTCCTTTACTAAAAAAACCCTCCACACAGCATCCCCAAAGATGACATAGGCCCTGTGGGAAATTGTTTTTATCAGGGCCTCCTGCGTGAAGCTCATGTAAAAAAAAATCATCGATACAATAATGTATTTGTTGGTCTTTCTTGAAAGATTTGAGTTCGTGTAAGGACAAAACTATTAATTCATATTCATATTACGTACGAGCGCAAACAATTAATATTTTAAAGCATTAACTTGTAAAAAACGTTTTTTCGCAAAATAATTAAACTTGCTGTTTCGTAACGTTTAATTGGATCTCGATAGGTTTATTCTGTTTTATTTGGCAAAGGCCAGAATTCAAACCTATCGAAGTTGGTGCCTTCACTGACTGACAACTGCCCGTCGTCAAGGAGACGCAAAGTGTTGATTATAAGTCTTCCTATCGGAACGCTATTGTCAACACATACCGTTTTTATCGTGACACAAATCGAGACTCGCAAGTTGAAAATACCGCCGTTATTCACTTTAATTGTAAGAAAACATACCATCGTGACTACCTGTGGTTCATCCAGACTCAGAATAGCTAAATACCGACCACGAGGGTTCTCATTCCGGGCAAGATCGCCAATCTATCGTAAGTACCCTTGTGATCTACCTTTGCTATATGATTCAGAAGACATACCATATCGAAATCCACAGGCATAGCTCTGGCATAGAGTGAGCATCCAGCTTCACTCTAACCCTTATAAGGTGGTGCCATCATCGCGCCTGCCTTATTCACTTGCGCTAACTATGAAAGAGAAGATCATGAATTCTTGTATTATCTTAGTGCACTGAAAATAAATGTTTTTTTTTCAGGTTTTCGTACTTTAGATATTCTTAAAAGTGGCCAACTTATTTGCTCTTGAGAGCTTTGTGCACCACAGCTGAAATCTTAAAGAGGAAAGAGCTTCACGGATGGTAAATGTTCTGAGAAAAATGTCTTTTAAATACACAAGCGTCGCGATGGATTGTCTGGATGGTTTTGTAATATATTTTCTTCGAGATTTTCCAACTAGTAACGCCAGCAACTGATTCCCCTAGAGGTGTGTTCATTTGAATAACAACGTGTACAGCTACGTACATGAAACGATGGTCTCAAATGTTAAGCAATATTAATTGAAGTTAGCATACAGTTGACCGATTTAATGCGATGTGCATTAATTGATTGGTGATTGATTAAGTTCATGTCCCGTTATGTGATGGAGGATGATTTTAGTATCCCCTGGAGCTATCTCAGCATTCAGAATAGTAACGTCCATTTAAACGACCTTAGCTATAATACGTACTATAATTTAATTGTGGAATTATAATTAAGATTTACAACATTGTGTACGAGGTATGTATGTTTCTAAAAAAACAGTTTTATTGTGGTAACATAAATCTATACTAATTATAAATGCGAAACTGGGTGTGTTTATTTTTTGCGCTTTCACGCATAAACCAATAAACCGATTTTAAAAATTCTTTCAACAATAGAAAGCTACATTATTTGCGAGTAATATGGGCTGTATATAATGGTAAGTTCTGGCGTTATGAAATTACAAATATTAATATATTATATTTATTATACGTTTCTGTCACTAACAAAAGCGAGTTATTGCTAACGTCAAAAAACAAATCGTTGCCGTGGAAACGATGTTGATATATTTGCTGGAAATCGTAATTAATATCTATCTATCTATGTACATAAAAATGAATCTCGGAAATGTTTGTAAGCGCATAACTTTCGAACGACTGCACCAAATTGAATAATTCTTTTTTTAAATACTGATGAGCTTTGGCATTACGAAATTTAGATGCCAAGCGAGATATTTGAAATCTGAATGTACCGGGAATGAATGCATGGAGGGGAGAGGGGGGGGGGAGGGATAATTGATAAGTGCAAGTGATTTACTAATTTCTACCTAAAACCATGCGAACGAAGCCGCGGGTAAAAGCTAGTAAATAATTTATTTTTTTTAAATCAAGAAATTTTCGTCAGTACCAATTTTTATAAGCTTTGCACAATTTATTCAAATTAATTTCCGACGACCGAAATTTTCAATAACTTCTTTAACATATATAACATTATTTTTAATCCAGCTAAGTACATATTTGGAAGAAAACAAACAAAATCAGGTACTCTAAAACGAATGGTTTGTATTTACTCGAAAGCGTATTCCGATATCGCAAATCATTCAGACAAAAATATTCACAAATAAATTTATTGCGACTATTAAGAATTTTTAAACATAAAGTATTAATAATTCTGATTTTACACAGTTAAGCTTTTACCAAGGTCAACAAAAAATTAACGAAGTTTGCAAAGAATTCTGGTTCATAAATACGCCCTCGCTTCTAAAAATATATCTCGAAGGGGTTATTATTAAATTTACATTACAAATTCGCTCTTGGAAAAAGCTCTGTTGTTTCTCCGTTGCTGTGACAAACAGTAACGAGTCAAAAACAATTCTTGATTGTAATGAAATTTTTTATACACACTTTTTAAATTTTATGTCATAGTCGATGTGGGTATATCTTTGTAAGATTGATGGGTGTTTTACGCACTTTATTAGGCATTCGACATTAAATAATTGTTACCGTGGGATTATGTGGCAACAATTTACATTATTGACATGCTGAAAAAAATATAGAACAAATAATTATGAACAACGTGGATTCAACATGGAAAATGCTTCTGCAAGGATTAGGTTTTAGTTAAACATAAATAAAGAAGGTATTTGAAATACAAGATTATACTATCATTTAAAACAACACCCTGAATCTACGCGGGCTACAAAGAAAGTGTCTGTTTAAGTAAAATTGACAGTGATACCGTTATAAGTTGCAGAGTAGATGGAGACTGGCTTGCTGAAAAGTTCTTGTGTAAATTTGAGAAATAATCTCACATCGTGAGATTGGAACATCTGCAGAACATTGGCTACCAGCCAAAAAACCTTCCAAGAGCAGGACAGGCTGATGTCTGCAGATGCCAATCATCCTCCGAGGATGACCTCCAGTCAATTTCAAAGATGACGAGAGTCACTTCCAAGACGTATGATCACAATCACAGTGATTTTAATCGGTCGTATGTCAGTCCAGTGGATCGCTCAATGCTCTGGGCTGCCGCACAAAGAATGAAGAAGTTTCATTTTGAATTCTACTGATTTGAATCCTACCTGCAGGTTTGAAAATAGTTCAACTCCAAAATATTCCAGAACTGGCAATCTGACTAGTGTTCAATTGTCAATGCGTAAGCACTGGAGATGCCAGACAACGAGGGTGCTCACACTTTGTTAGAAATGCTTTTATATAACATAATAGCTACTGAATATTGGTGACCTAGTTTTCATAAGTAATATTCCATTTATAATATTGCCATCATTAGTTTCCCGGTTAATGAATAAGGTTGATGAGCTAATTTTGTGTTCTGATAACCAAGGACTACAGGATATGCAAACTCTAGTTTAGTCAATTTACAAAGAAAAAGTAGATCATGAACATGGCACTAGATTTAGTAAAAATGAGGGTTTGTCCGTTCCGAAAATTATAAATAAATACGGCCAACGGACATTCACTTATCTTGTCCCCACCATATTTAATAAGATGCCGATGAATTTCAAAATCGAATCCAATTGCCCAACTGATCTCAAAAGAAAAATTAAAAAATGGCTAATGGGTCAAAACTTTTTGTACTGATATTGTTTGTAATCTTATGTATAAATACTATCTATAATTAATTTAATCTATCAGTAATTTACCTGTGTTATATCTGTCTGTCTGTATATTTTATGCTTTTGTATTGTAGGTACTTATAAGTTATTCTTCTGGAACTATTTTGCTATTGTGTTTTCTTATAATATTTTATGTTTTAGTGTTTTATTAATATTGTCAAATTGACCTGCTGACAAACTGCCTTGGCAGTTTAGCGGGTGATTAAAATGAAGAATAAAAAAAAAAAAAAAAAAAAAAAAACATACTGACACCAAATATAAACTGAAAGAGACACCACTCAACCGCACTAAAATACACTACCTACACAATATATTTAGAGTTTATCAGTAAATTAATATTATTCGTATATTTAAATCTTAATATGTAAATGAAATCCTCAGCATCAGAGAATCTAGTGAGGGAAATATCATCTCTACTTATACTTAATACAAAAAGAAGATAACGAAATATTTATTATTATCATAAGACAGGGTCTCGGTGTGTTTCAAAACCCTTTTTATAATGAGTAGTATGGTTCAGCAGCTCTTCTTATTTCTTGACAGATGAACGGATATATCAAATTGCCATAACACATGATGGAATAGCAGTTTCGAGCTGAAAATATTTGCATTGACCTTGTAAATCAAGACCAAAAAACTGAAAATTTCACAATGTCAAACAGATTCTGCTTTATAAAATTTTAACCACTAAACCAAGAAAACTTGGCGACCGTAAAATTAAGGTTTTGCCGCTTCGTGTACAAACATACTCTGCTTTATTAGTTGCAATTCGGCAAGTGAAAAAAGATGCAAATTTTTCGTCGTCAAAATTATGGTATTCATAAACTTATTCACGCATCGATGCCAAAGTGATCTCAGTCTGACATATTATATCTTTCTTGCAGAAATGGACCTTGCGCAAAAGCACTGGTATGCCATCGCTACAGTGCTGCTGGTGGCGGGGGCCGCGGGCGTGGCTGTGCCCCTGGCGCTCCGAGTGTCTGCGGGGGCCTCGCTGGAGGAGCGCCTCGAGCTGGCCTCCGCGCTGCTGCAGGACTCACCGCTGGTGGATGGTCACAATGACCTGCCCTGGAATATCAGGAAGTTCCTGCATAATAAACTCAAGGATTTTAGGTAAGAATTATGAGTTTTTATCAAGGCCGACTACGGAACAGGCGCGCGATGGATTTCGAAGTAGCACGCAAATTAGAGCGGTTGTTGTTGATACTCGTTGTTACTGCTGATTTGTGTATTATTTTTTCGCAAGCGTATTACTTACAAATAGGGATTAGACTAAACATTGAAGTTTACTTAGTGACAGCACTGCCTTCGTTATCTAGTAGATGGAACGACAACAACAATAAGACGTAAGATGGTTTGAAAGGAAGCTATGTAAATACGAATGTTAGAGGGAGCGCGCTAATATTAAAAATAAGATATTGTAATTAAAAGGCATAGGCATAGGCATAAAAGTGGGAAGGTTACAAAGCACCACGCAAAGAGGAACCGATAGGCTACAAATCACCACACAAAGAGGAGACCGATTATACTATCTCATTCTCTTGCAGGCTAAATCAGATGTATGTATTTGTCTCTTTTTAGTGTCGCTATTTTTCTTTTCATCGAGTTTCAAATTACAACGGCGCTAAAGAAGTTTTCACTTCAAAAGTGAAATCTTTGTGATTAATCGAAGACTATCATGCGCGGGAACTTTTGAAATAATTCCAATAAGTGTTTCAAAATATCTCTTCAAATTGGCTCATTTTGGCCAGCGGACGCTCGAGGGTGTTTGCAAATTGCCCAAAACATGGCCAAAATGTCCCAGATGCTATACAATTTCACGATATGTGCTGGTGCTCTTTACCTACTATAATAATGTCTTTTGGAATCGAAATTAAATTCCTACACATGAAAGTAAGTTTGACATGAAATTAGTAGTAATACATTCATAATTCATAAATGCTTTAAAATAACCAGGAATATGTATTCATAGGTTTTGATATTCATAAATAAGCGATAAAAATTATAAATCAAGCTAGAATACCAACCTTCTTGAACGAAATAAATTAATAAATATCGTTAATGTTATGTTGGATTGGGGGGTTTTTTGTGGGTGGACTATTCCCTTAGAATAATTACACTCGTGGTCCGAATAACAGATATATTTATTGATACACGAGATTCACAATACGTTAGATGTAACCTATGAGCTAGCCTGTGATTGAGAGAGCGAGTCCCTAGCTGACAATGCTTTTTAATGCTTCCGGCATCTGCCGTCTCGCTCTAACACCTGCGTGGTCAGGTTGGCCACTAAAACACTCTCACAGTTAATATAATGTAACTAATACTTTATAACTTGGAATACCGCCCGCAAATTAAACTGAATCGCTTCTAAGGGGAGTTTTACACGATGATTTTTTTGTACCGATTCCTGTATCGAGACCCAAATAAAAAATCTTCGCTTTATTAATTCATGATAATTATTTTATTACTCACAATTTCATACAGATAGTTGCCTTTGGAGAGGAAATAATATTTTGGAATGGCAGTAAATGTTGTTGTGGCAACATCTTATACCTACATGGTAAATGGCAGCATCTTATACCTACATTATAGAACCATCTTATACAAACATCTTTCATATTTTCGTTCAGATTATTATTGTTATATTCTTCTTATATTATATTATTATATTCGTTGGTGGGAATAACATCAAAAGTTATAAAAAGAGAGTTATTCTTATAAAAAAATGAATACTCATTTAGACTTTTATAAAAAGTCAATAGTTTCATATGGATAAAATCAGATATAATTATCCGAGACGCTATCTAGGTTACAAACCAATTCTCAGAATGATTGTTTCCAATAAAAAGGGTTGATGCCTATCATATGGAAAAAATAGTTGTAGATAATATAGTGAATTCTAAAATTTGAAATATGAGATTGACAAAGATGACGGTTTGACAGAAGGTGGTAATGGCGAAATTGGTTAACGCGCACGTCCCGGTTAGACTAGAGGTTCTGGGTTTGAGTCCCAGTTGCGACCTTGTTCTCTTTCATATTTTCGTTTAGATTATTATTGTTATCTTCTTCTTCAATGATATATTACCTACATTAATGGGAATAACCTTAAAAAAAATTAAAATAGAGTTTTTCTTATAAAAAATTACATATTAAAGTCTTTTTAAATCAACATTTTAAAAATAAAAGCAAAAAAAACACGCAATATTTCCACTCGTTACGTAAAACAATGATAGATGGCAATGTAAAACAATATTGGTCGTCTTAAACTGTACGAAAATCAGTACCAAAATAGAACACGTACTTTTATTCATCCCGAATCCTTATGAATACACAAACTGGATGAATAAATGCATCGTGTTAAACCAGCTTAATAATGAACCCATAAAAATTACTCAGAGCCAATGAATTGACATCACTTCTTGAATGAATATTAACATTGAAAAATTTATTTCTCATGAGGGTAAAATGATGTAAATTAATGCAGGCACTGAATTTCATCATTTTAGAAAAATCTCATTCATGTTCAATCAAACTGCGGGTACCTTCTGGTTTTGAAATATAGCTGGAACAGTTCAGAAGTTAAATATTTGATTGTGTTTGAGAAATCTATAAGAAAAACATTCGCGTGGAAAACAAAATAGATATCTATATATACACAATATATTTTTATTTTTATTTTTTTATTTTTATTTGTTATCTCAAAAATGGTACATATAAAGTAGTACTGGTCTTCCATTAAAAGCATTTGCTTGTGGATGGAAGAAGAGTTTACATTCTAATATATTTATACATTTAAACAGTCACGTGCGTTACATAAGTAATTAGTGCAGTTAATACAAACACATCGCAATTTTTAACTAAAAGACATCCATGCATTCCGTAAGAGTAAAAACAAGTATATTTTTTAGTGTTACATTCATGTGGAAATAGGGGAAGCAGTCTTCCCGTTGCTGATTTCTTTAAAATGATTTTTGATAGAGTTCGATAATTTTATTTTGTTATTAATGATTCTGATTTCTATGGGTAGGTTGTTAAAAAAGTATTTTCCTTGGTATGAAAAATGATGTTGAGCAAAAGAAGTTTTTAGTTTCGGGCATACAAATACATGTTTGAGTCTGGTACGATTTTCCGTTACGAATGAGTGTTTTTCTTTTTGTTTTACAATTTGTAAGATTGAATTTTTTATAAATAAATTTTTGAATGTTGGGACTTTAAATTCTTCGAATATTCGTTCAGTAGGGAAGTCTGGTATATAATATATACTAGTGATACGTGGCACAGTTTCAGAAATACTTTTCTATTTTATTACTTTTCCGTACATGGTTCTTCTCGCAGTGAAACTTTTGAAACTATACACATACTTGTATGACTGCAGCTGGTAGAATTTTTAGGTAATGGCGAAAGGAGGATCAAATGGATTCAATGCAGTGGAAATGCGGTGCTAGCTGCACTCGATTCTTGGAAATGAAATATGGCATTATTTATATATTTACGTTTATATAGGTATTGCATTCGGCTCTTCGAGATTTTTCTTTGACTTGGAAAATATATTTTTGATTGATTGATATGTGCATTGTCTCTTCTATTCAATATGAGACAACTTGTGAAATATCTTTCATTGGTTCCACTGAGGTTTCTCCCAATAAGTAGTTCGTTCGATTGGTTTCGATTGGTTAGCATTCTTATTAAATTATATTTTATTCAAACACAAAGTTATTGCTACTTACGAGTTTTTTTTCAAAAAACGTAAATGAAAATATCTTCGATGGCACATTTGTTGTTACGATACGATACGATACGATTGTATCCCTGTCCCGATGAGACCAGTACACCAAGGGGCACTGATTTGTTAGGACTTGGAACACGTGCTCTAAGGATGGGAAGGACATTGGAGTTTAATCGACCGGTATACATGGCAATCTAATAAGCCAAAATTGGAATTTAGGATGGGCGGTAATAAAGGAATGGAATGAGTGCGTGCGATGATCTTTTGTCTTTTATAGATGTGTGTGACACCTATATTATGCGTGTATTTTAAACTCGCGCGAGATATTGTGCGTGCGTATCTTTTATAGCTGTGTATGACACCTACATTACGCGTGTATTTTAAACTCGCGCGATGCTCGCGGACGCAATGTGTTGGCGCTCAGTACCTCCCCAACACGCGTACGTATTTGCGTGAAAAGATTCGCGGCGAATTCGCCCCTTCTGAACAAGGTCTAAGTCAGGAATGTCTTTTAACACCCTGTATTCGCGTCTTATTTTCAAATCAATGACAAATAAAAACGCCAAAAAAATTAGGCTGATTTTTTTTATTTTGAAACATTTATTTTTATACAAGCAACGACTTTTTACCGATCCATTAAAACGGTCCCTATATTGAAACCGAGACGGAACGCATAAAAAAAATACAGTCACAAAATGTAAAGCAGTATACAGGACTCAAAACGCTCAGTCAATTATTATTACTGACTATTATCAGGCATGTCTTAATATCTTAACAACCTCACGTTGTTGGACTTTTGGAAACACGCCAAAGGTCATTATACATTTACACACACACATAAGACATTTATTAGGTTAATATGATTTCCCAGATGTGTTTTTCCACCGAATTTCTTAGAATCGAAAATGTGGTAGAAAATATTTTTCTCGTTCGAATTTGGATGATCTAATACAATATTTCTTATAAAAGCAATTCCCAGTGGTAAAAATACACGTGCGTGAAAATCAGAGTATACCAAATTTTTAGCTCCACAGTAACCGATTCCCGTGTGCATGACTCGTTTTCGTTAGAAAAATTATTCATTTCCAAAATAAAAACCAGTAGTATATCTATCTATCGTTCGTTTAACATTTGTTATAGGTTTTTTCAGAACCAACGTCAAATATTATAATAATCATATAAAATTACAAGTACAAGTAAAAAATCATATGAAAGTACAAGTCACGTTATATTCATTGCTTACAGTGAGTATTCCGAAGGATCTTAGCCTGTGATTTCTAAGCTTATTTGGAGGAAAAAATGGATATGTCATTTTGCTGTGCTGATGATATTTTTTTTCATTTAGAAACAAAAAAATGTTTTCCGTCACACGCCGCAACTGATCAGTGGGGTTCGGCCAGCATTGGTCACGAGATGCGCATTCCGCCTCGTTTTAGCAGCACGGTAACAGAAGAGAGAGAGAGAGAGAGAGAGAGAGAGCGGATATTATGTGATCCTGAAGCCACGCTTAGCCGTGTGATAGAAATATTTTTGTTTTGAATTTAAAAAAAAAACCTCGGGCAGCAAAATAATCTACGTTTTTTACTCAATATATGCTCAGGAATCGCTGGTTAAAATTCTTTGGGTACGTGCTATTAAACCCTGAATATATATAATTATATAATTATTATTAAACACCGTAATTTAAGGACCTTCAGTCAAATTTAAACAATACAATAAGCGGGGAAAATTCAAAGGGTAATAAATAACCATGAAAAATTTCCGACATTTTACTAGGAAATTGATAAAGGCGTTAGTAATAAAAATAAAACAATTTGTTTTTCTTTAACAGTACGCATATGGAAATATGGATATAAGTGACTTCAATACAGTTTGATAAATTAGAAGGTGAAACAGCTATTATGTGTAATAATAATTACACAGCAGAACGTATTATAATCAAGTTATTACAATGTTATTGAATATATAAAAGAAAAACTAAAACTAAAAAATATGAGTATCAATGTTGGCCGTGTTTTTTGTTACAGATTTAGTGAAGATCTTCGAAATATTCCGCCTTGGTCTACCAGCCCCTGGAGTCACACGGATCTACCCAGACTAAAGAAGGGCCTCGTTTCTGCACAGGTGAATATTACATCCATATATTTTTAATTTCATCCAAAAAAAATTTGTAAGTACAGTGAATACGTTTTTAGTATTATTTCATCCTAGGATCATCCATGAGTTATAGCGTGTGTAAACACAGATTGAAATTATTCGTAAATGAATACAATTTTTTTTATATGATAATTAAATCAAGAAAATTGGTAAGGTTTTAGGAGCCAAGCAAATGAATTTTCTTTGTGTCGGTTGGCTATAGTTCTGGTGGTTTGTATTTGTACAAGAAATGTTAGCGTAAATTTTATATGGAGTAAAGGTACATTTAAGATAAACTACGATGAAGAGTCGAATGAAAGACTATATTGCCGATCACATGTTGATAAAACGTATTACCATTTTTGGTGCTTTTTGTAAAGGAACAATAATAGTTTGAACACAGCCACACTAAATGACGATGCCGTATGCTAATGGGGATTGGCAACGAGTGGGTAGGTTACAGCGATTATTGATGAATACAAGGAATATATTAGGGCCTGGGATACTTCCTTGTGGGACTCCGAATTGATTTGGTAGAGGGTTATCTATATCTACATTGTTAATTTTCACGGTTTGCAATATACCAGTTAGGTATGAGAAGAACCATTTTAGAGTCTATCCTGTATCCTTGGATCCTATTTGAGATAGGCTTCCTAGAAGCATGGGTGGGAAACCGTCGAATGCTTTTGCTAAGTCTAGAAATATGGCTAGGCAGGAATCACCTTCGAAATATGGCTAGGCAGGAATCACCTTCGTTCGTGATATTCTCGGTCAGATTTAAGATTGCAGAATCTTTATTAATTTTTTTTTGGAAGCCGAAATGATTAGGCCAAAAAACCTTCTGTGTGTAGAAATGGGAGAGAAGACCACGTTTAACAATTTTTGACCAGAAATGGGCCTATAATTTTTAATATATGTTTTAGCGCCACTCTTATACGTTACATATTTTAGTTGGTTTGGGAAAGATTCGCTTTTGAAGCATAGATAATAAACAATATGTTTTAATGATGCTGTATTAAAGTAAAAAAACGTGTTTTAATATGTGTGTGAATTTTTATCATTTTCAGCGACACTATTTGATTTGAAGGAGAGTATTGTGTCGACAATTTCTTTACTGGATGAGGGGTCTATACTTGTTTACTAACTCTTACCTATACTCTATGTTGGCGTGCCCTACCTTTTCTTTTGTCGGAAAGTTAATATTATTCATAATTTTAACTAGATTACAGTGAAAATGAAAAACAAGTTGGAAAAAGCTCAACCAGAGAGGACAATAATGAGATTATGACTGCGAACGTTAATTTTAATGAAAAATACATTTTTATAATAGAGCTACAAGAAATTAATTAAGTAATACAGACCCTTGAAAAATCACGGGATATTTAATCCTAGGATTGATAAGTGCATATTAGGCAAAAAATGCTTAAAAATACGAAATCTGACTTTACTTGTCAAAAATAATCATAAAAGAAATGCAGGTTTCAAATACAGAATTAACAAAAATTTAGGATGGGTTGTTTCAAAAAATTTGATGGATTCATCAAATATTTGAAGTTGATTTTCACGTTCTGTGTAAGTTCTATTCAAGTTCTGTTATTACATTGTTATAGGACAGTTGCTTCACAAAACTGAAATAATCACAGAACTTGAATAGAACTTACACAAAACGTTAAAATCAACTTCAAATATTTGATGAATCCATCAAATTTTTTGAAACAACCCGTCCTAAGAAACAATTTAGATTTTTTCGAAATTCCTCCTTAATGTATTTCTAATTCTTATATTGATAAAATTATACATATTATTTTATTGATAATATTAGACATTTAACCATATTAGTATTCTCATATTGATAATCACCGCAAAACGCCACCGATGACTATCCCTATAGATATATTTTTCATTAAATCAATAAGTTACAAAGTTAGAAGACGAGTGGATCATTGTTACAAATTGAGAATCTTCAAAATCAATTATTATAAAAAAATAGAATGTATTTTAAATTTTATCATTTTTGATAGTTTAATTATTGATCCCACAGTGGATTACAAAAGGTAATTAAATATCAGAAACTAATTAAAACGATTATTTTAAAACAACTGATCACCAGGTGTAGGAGAATCTATGTCTTGAACACTGAGCAATTTTACACCAAAACACACACTATCATATCTCTTCAAATACAGAATTGTTTTAATGTCCAAACTGCCCGTGACATTAGAATGAAGGGACACAATCTCTTACGTATTTCTTTCACCAAAACAACCTTTAGCGGTAGAAATTTTAGATACTTTACCACAAAGCTATGCAACGCCCTTCCACCAGCCATTAATCAGAACATAAAATTTTCTAAACATAAATTGGACGCCAAGTTTTGGATCAACAGCCAAGACAGACGAAATATCAATGATTTTATTAAAACCGGTTTATAAGTATGTATTACCAATAAAATGATGTTGATTGTCTTTTATTTTTAATGTGTATAATTTTGCGAACTGCGATTATGTTGTTAACTAAAAAAAATAAACTTCTGTTTTATTTGTTGCAAACTGATTGTTATAAACTGTTCTTACTCTCAACACAGGATTTCCTAGTGAGACTAGCACTGTACAATGTACATCACACATGTAATGTAATTTATAAAGCTGAAAAAACGTGGTCTAATAAAGTTCCCTAATATTTTTAAACTCATCTCATCTCAATGAAAAAATAGAAATGAATCTGTTCAAAAAACCATGTACTTTGAAAAGGGTGACTCGTCTGTTAATTTCAAGCCAACTCTTTTCAGCTATCAAGTCGTTTTATGAACCTTTGATATCTCCAATAAACTGTAATAAAATTAGACAAATATTAATTAATGACCCGTCAGTGGTACATAACTACTTGTTATCGACAAACAAAAGGATTGTTAGAAAATCATAAGTCCTTTATTTGATTTCTATTTGGAGATAACACCTAATTACGTTCAAACAGGATCCGGAAAGTGTTATCTACAATCGAATGAGGTCGGATGGGTAAGAACACAGGTTCCATTAGGGGAATATTACCCATTCACTGAGAGGCGCTATTCATCAATTCCACCAGTCGACAGTTTGGTTTGGATCAGAATCAGACTTAGAACCATGCAGTCGTTACTCATTATTTTACCTTACTAATTAATTCTGAATATGTGTGAAAAGTTTGTTGCAATCAGAAGGCTATTCATGAAAGGATGAAGTGAATTAATATGGAAAAATTATGTTTTTATCACTTGGGAAGAAGATTAGGTTGCGTTATTTTTTGTTGTCAGCACAAGCAATAGAAGACTAGTGAAGCTCCATATTATTTAATTGAAACAAATCACTTTGTATACATCAGATATTTTGATTTAAAAATATACCAAGTGATTTGTTGTCATTAAATTTAATTAAAATGACGCCACAGAGAGAATTTGCGATTATTAAAGAAGACTTTATATTATTATTTTTATCGTGATACTGCCAAAATGTACCAAATATCTGGAGCCAATGTGATCATGACTACCCTGTTTCTTTGTATCTTTTTTAAATTTTTTATATGAATACCGCACAAGAGTCCCAACTGCTCCCGTCTGCAGCCAGTGAGACTAAGGCACCCCCCAATTGGGATATGTTGTAAGGCGGTAGTGGGGAGGGGAAGGAGATAGGGAAGAGGAATGTGGGGAAGTACCTGGCTATTCAGATCTGGTCACTAAACACGGCTAAAGCCATTTCAAGCAACGTTTCAATTCTTAATGGTGGTCGTACACTAGAGCGATACTGATAGTATCTTCCATATTGGAACGTGCCGAAAATATACTATATATTATTTTAAATTAATAAATTGTGAAATAACACAAATTAATCAAATAAAATTTAAATGCCAAGCCGGGATTCGATCCCGCGATTGCCAGTCAAGAGTCTTATCGCTGGACTACGCCGGCCGTCAAATCTCAATAGCCACTCGGGTTATTCAGATACAGTCTATAAAAATAATACATATTATTTAAAAAAAATATATTTTAATTTTTTTCTTTCAAAATTAAAATAATTTCTTTGTTTCGACCACTTTTAAAGAAATTCTTTTAATTTTGAAATGAAAATGGTGCCACAAATAAATTTTGCTGTAAATGAAGAAGTATTATTTTTTATTGTAATATAAAGAATATGAATTACATTTATACATTTACTTTTTTTTACAAAACATTATATTGAAGGTCATCACTGGTCATTGGTCATGTATATCTATAATCTAGAAAAGAGGAGCTCTTGTGCTTGATAAGGGAGCCACGATTCTTACTTAGGTTGATATCTTAATATATATATTTCTTCTGTCCGTGTGTATGTCAATGAACTCCTCCTAAACGGCTGGACCGATTTCGATGAAATTTTTTGTGTGGGTTCAAGGGGATTTGAGAATGGTTTAGATTCATAAATCAATAATTTGGTCCACTGGAAAATGTTCTTTTAATTATTTTTTATATTTCTAAGGAGTTGTTGATTTTGGAATGTTTTACATTGGATCTGGCAGACTGCGCTACCATCGCAGTATCGAATACTCAATATTATTCTATTTTAATTTTAGTTTGTCCCGACAGTTGTGTACAGGACAACGTCTGTCGGGTCCGCTATAAATAAATAAAATAAATTGTGGAACATTCCAGAACACTCTCGAATGTTGTCCTGAGCGAAGCCGGGTAATCCTAATATTCAAATTAGAGCTGGAATTTTATTGATTTTAGTTCCAGGTAAAGTGGCTAATGTTTTTTTTTTAATTGTTTCAGCTTTTTTAGTCAGGAGGGAAGACGACCTCCAGAAAATTTCTTAAAAAAATACTACTCATTTGATTATTACTGTATATTCCTCCCTCTTCCTTCACACGCCCGCCTATCCCGTATCTCAAGTTGCCATTTCATTACTATTATATTTATTATACTCGCACAACATTACCTAATTATATTAACCTTTTCTCAAATCCAATCAACTGCAAGATATTCTCACCTTCTGTACTCAACTATTATTATGTACTTGTCACATTTCAAACGTCACTCGATAATTTTAATTTGGAGTTCTGTAATACTGATGCGCGAAGGGTGTAATAATATTATATTGGCAGACGATCTTTTTCGATCGCACAGTTATGATAATTACTATTATTTTATTTTTGCAGATAATAATATATTACACCTAACATATTATGCTAACGCATTCTCTGCATATTTTTGTATTGACACTGAACTGAAAAAGAGTCCCTGCCTTTAAGTGTTTTTTATCAGAACGTACGTGGACTGAGAACAAAAACTGACACATTTCTTTGCAGTGTTACGAGCGGTGATTATGACGTGATTGGCATAACAGAAACCTGGCTTACGGATTCTATTTCAGACGGCGAGCTTTTTGACTCAAGATACAACGTATTCCGGCGCGACAGAAGTATCGAAGGTGTAACTTTGGGTGGTGGTGTGCTCTTGGCTGTCAAAAAGGAACTCAATGCAATTTGTAATTACTCATGGTGTTCTACGGATGAAGACGTTTGGGTGACTCTTCGCATCCCACATGCAACTGGATTTATTAGCGTACATCTTTGTTGTATCTACCTGTCCAAAAGCTTCAACTTTAATGCTCAAATCACCGCCTTTTCGAATGATCTAGGTATTAAACTCTTAAATCAACCTGACGACAAGTTTCTTATCATGGGAGACTTTAACCTACCCGATATTACCTGGATTCTTCCTGTGGGTGAGGTTAACTTGATTCCTAGCAACTACGCTTCTACAATAAACTCAACATTTATTGACAATATTAATTACTGTAACCTCCACCAATATAATGGTGTTCAAAATACGTTAGGAAGAATTCTTGATCTCGTTCTCTGTAATTTCTCGGTAAGCGTTGTTACTGCAATTGATCCATTTGTGCCTGAGGATGCTCACCATAAATCCATCATTATTACTGCTGAGTTTGTTGAACCCCCGGTCATAAAGGAAAACTCAATTAAACGGCCCTCATTCCACAAGGCCAATTATGATGACATAAGAGACAGCCTGGCACAAGTAGATTGGAGCATACTTAACTTAACCGATTCCGTCAATCCTGCAGTATCGCATTTTTACAATATTATTGATAATTTAATCTCGGACAAGGTTCCATTGAGGCCTACTGGTAAACATTCCTACCCCCCGTGGTATAGCTCGTCATTAATTAAACTTATTCGTGAAAAGCAGAAATTTCACAGACTATATACTACTCATAAGAACCCTTCTGATTACATTACTTTTTCAAGGCTACGCACCAGACAGAAAAAATGGCATAGAAGTGTCATTAAGACTTTATTAATAATGCTGAAGAGAATATCGCCAAAGATCCCAAGGCATTCTGGTCATATGTTAAATCAAAAAAACTATCAGCATCTATTTCTAGCGTTTTAAATCTTAAGGAATTAAAAGCCGAAGGTGGCCAGGCAGTCTGTGATTTATTTGCTGATTATTTTCATTCTGTCTACGAAACGCCTGACCCTCTGGGGACTTCCTGCGATGACTCTGTAGAGCAGGTTTGTGCGATGGGATCAATTTTTATCGATGCTGACCTTGTATGTAAATATTTAAAACGGCTCGATTCCAGCAAGGGAGCTGGGCCAGATGGTATCCCACCATTTTTCATTAACGAGTGCGCAAATCATTTGTCACTTCCTCTATCAATACTGTTTAATATATCGCTCAAGACTGGTACATTTCCTGATACATGGAAAAGAGCCTACATCACACCAATTCATAAATCGGGAACTAAGTGTGAAGCAGATAATTATAGACCCATTTCCAAGCTCTGCATTTTTTCAAAGGTGTTCGAAAACATAGTCTATGACCAGTTATTCCCTGTGGTAAAGAATTCGATCAATGAATTTCAGCATGGATTCTTTGCAGGTCGCTCTGTTGCTACAAATCTTATAATATTTATAAATTTCTTGTCTGCCTCCATGGATAAACGTGTGCAAATTGATACAATCTACACCGACCATAGCAAAGCTTTTGACAAGATCAATCACAGCGTCCTGCTTAGAAAACTTGCTAATCATGGTATTCATGGAGATCTCCTTCGTTGGTTATCTTCATACGTGACAAATAGGTCCCAGGCTGTGACGGTGGGTGGATTTTCTTCCATCTGGAAAATCATCACTTCCGTTGTGCCTCAGGGGTCCATTTTGGGTCCTTTGCTTTTCTCTATCTATATAAATGATATTACGACATGTTTTCACAACTCTCAGATTTTACTATTTGCTGACGACATGAAAATATACCTTCCTATAAGCTCCCCGGACTGTTCTACGCGTTTACAGGCAGATCTTGACCGACTGACGGATTACTGTCTTAGAAATAAACTTTTTATTAATATTTCTAAATGTTGCAAAGTTACATTCACACGTAACCGTGTGAAAATACTGCACGATTACACCATTTCTGGATCGCAGCTAACAAATAAAGATTATATACGTGACCTCGGTGTTATTTTGGACTCTAAACTTACATTTGAAAAGCACTTTGATAACATTGTCACTAAAGCAACAAAAAGTTTGGGTTTCGTACTGAGAACATGCAAATTTTTCAAAAACACTAAGAATTATCTGATTCTCCACAATTCACATGTTCGTCCTCACCTGGAATACTGTTCACAGGTTTGGAACCCGCGCTATATTGTTTATGTTAACAGGTTAGAAAGAGTTCAGGAGCGATTTCTCAAATTCCTCAATTTTAAATCATTCAACATATACAACTCTGCCGACGAATTCGAGAAACATTTTCGAATCACAAAACTATTCAACAGGAGGCTTGTCGCTGATCAGATGCTCCTGTACAAAATTATTAACTCAAAAGTTGACTGCCCGGATTTGCTAAACAAAATAAATTTCCACACGTCCATTCGATATAGTAGACAAAATACCCTTTTCTATATTGATAGATGCAACACCAATTCCAATCAAAATGAATTTATACAAAGGACATGTAACTACCATAACAACAAATTTGCAAATATAGACACACGTGCTGACGTATTTACTGTTAGTTACTGTCGCTACAGAACTTCACTGTATAACATTTTAGGTGCGAATAAAACATGAATTAATTGTATCTAATATTTTTATATTACTTGGCAACTTTCCCTTATCTCTCTCCTCCCCTTACCCTTCCCAACCCAAATCCCTATTTTGCAGTCTATTTCAGTTATAATCACACTTATTTTAATGTTGTGTATTAGTTTACCATTTGTTGAATTCACATTTGTACTCTTATTATTTTTTTAAATATTCTAGTTTATATTCAATTAGTCTTGTTTCTAAATACCTGTCTGTTTTTTTAATCATCCTCTTATGTTTATTGTATTACTTAGACTGTTAATGTTCCTTAAATAAATAAATAAATAAATAAATAAATAAATAAATAAATAAATAAATAAATAAATAAATAAATAAATAAATAAATAAATAAATAAATAAATAAATAAATAAATAAATAAATAAATAAATAAATAAATAAATAAATAAATAAACAAATAAATAAATAAATAAATAAATAAATAAATAAATAAATAAATAAATAAATAAATAAATAAATAAATAAATAAATAAATAAATAAATAAACAAATTAATAAATAAATAAATAAATAAATAAATAAATAAATAAATAAATAAATAAATAAATAAATAAATAAATAAATAAATAAATAAATAAATAAATAAATAAATAAATAAATAAATAAATAAATAAATAAATAAATAAATAAATAAATAAATAAATAAATAAATAAATAAATAAATAAATAAATAAATAAATAAATAAATAAATAAATAAATAAATAAACAAATAAACAAATAAATAAATAAATAAATAAATAAATAAATAAATAAATAAATAAATAAATAAATAAATAAATAAATAAATAAATAAATAAATAAATAAATAAATAAATAAATAAATAAATAAATAAATAAATAAATAAATAAATAAATAAATAAATAAATAAATAAATAAATAAATAAATAAATAAATAAATAAATAAATAAATAAATAAATAAATAAATAAATAAACAAACAAACAAACAAACAAACAAATAAATAAATAAATAAATAAATAAATAAATAAATAAATAAATAAATAAATAAATAAATAAATAAATAAATAAATAAATAAATAAATAAATAAATAAATAAATTAATTTTATTTATTTGTTCAGGGAGGTTGTCATAGTTTTTGTGGCTTGATAAATATAATGGTTTTTCAATTGAGTTGTTCACAAATTAGGTGTTTTAAATCGATTTCCATTTCTCATTAGTTTGTAAAATTTTTGATATTCTTTGTTATTTCTTCTTTACACGTTTTTATGGAAGATTACTTAAATATGTCGTCGACATTTGGCACTGCAACATATTATTTGCTATCATGTCATATTAGGTTATACAAACTTAAATGGAAACAAAAGTCGTCACTAAGTTAATATCTTTTAGGTTTAGATCATTTAGAACGTGCTATGTCTCTTAAACTTGCCTGCAATCGTATATGGCCATCCATTATCAGTTTTTAGACTTTTGAGGCACGAAATACGTTCACATGGCAATTCTTGTGTTCTTCTTGTCTATGCTCACAACATACCCTATTGGGAATTCCATAATTCAACTGGCTCCAGATAGTTAAGCTTCTTGTTGATTTTTTTTTACATAGATCCATCCACGAATAACTGCATTTCCGTAATCTCAGTCCGGACCCTGAATCAAGTGAATTTGAATCACGCTATTCTTGTTTATTGGGAGCAAATAAGTGGTATTGTACTCCGCACCGAGGCTTCCTCACAACTATGAAACGTCCAGAGAGATAATGAATCGTATTACGTCCGGTGAACTCGGCCTGCGAGGGAAGCCGTACACTTTGATTGTACGGGAAATTAAATGCAAATGTCCGTATATTTCAGATGTTTTCTCATACGTGCAATCTAATGCAGAAACGGATTCTCTTTCGATCAGAGCCGGAATCTAATACCAAAAATAAGGTAAAAATTTCATTGTAGACACCTACTTTAGAAATTATACAAAAAAAAATTTGGTACATATTTATTTCAATTAAATTTGAGATTTTCAAGGTCAAAAGTATTGTCGAGATTTATTTTTGGGTTGCTGTGCGGTGCTGCGCCACTTCATTCTTTAGCTGACGTTTCGGACAACATTACAGAGTCCATCAACAGTACAAAGCTTGTGGTGTGGAAATGTGTGGTTAACTATGTAGATGCGATACCGTGTTGCCAGCTCCAACCCTCTGAGCATTATGAAAATGATTTTCTTCGTTTGGTTTTAGTGATGCCGTTAATTAGCGGATACCAAGAACTATTGAGTTTACTACCCCCTTGTCTTTATTTATATTAATTGGATTTTTATAAATTTTAATTGCCTCCGTGATAAGACATTCTCTGTGCGTTTAAGGTCTTCTCAGCCTTCTTGAAGTCCTAGTCTTCGATCACACTTCTGTCTTAATCTATCCAAAATGTTGGCTAAAGAAGGAGGTAGCACAGCCTTCGACCAAGAGCACAGCACATCATATTAATAAAAAAAAAAAATTAAGATAATGTCAATTTCGTTTGAATTCCTCAAGTATTATATTCCAAACACTTTTTAATCGAGTTTCAACACCGCTTTTCAAACGATTTTTTTATTATTGAACAAACAACATGGATAATTGTATTTTTCTGGCAGTTTTATAAAAAAATTAAAACCTCTACTCTGTGTGGTGAAATGAATGGTCGTTTCTACAACTCGGTCTTGAGTTCAACAACGAACGAACGAACTTTGTGGAACGATTTGCCGGCCTCTGTGTTTCATCCCTCCTATAACAGGGGTCTCTTCAAGACCCATGTTCACTCCTTCCTTTCCTCAAAAAGACCCTCCACTCAGAATCTTCAAAGATGACGTAGGCCTTGAGGGAAATCATTCCTGTGTGGAGTTACTTTAAAAAAAATATCGAATTTCATCACAAACAAACATCAAAATAATACGGCAAACGGATAGTAATTTATAAACGCCTGTTAGGCGTGTGTAATTGCGTATGCACGTAATTTTAATAAATGCACAACAAGCCATTGAAAACCATAGAAAACAACACAAATTTGATAGCCGATAACGCACGGTGGACGCCTTTCGATATCCGATAGATTTTGCCTTTTTGTCTTAATTATCTCGTAACGCCGACTTAACGCAAAAGATAACAAAAAGGTACAGAATCACCCTCCCTTAAGTCATATTCACAATTTTGTAAGGTTTATTGTATTGTTCGCAAGGATGGATGAATTTTTTTTATTAAATTTTGAAATATGAATATTAAATTACATGACAACATTAATTAAATTAACTACTAATTCAAAAACGTTTACCGTCCGAAACTGCTTTAGAATATTACAGATTCTGAATATGTCTTAAATGTCTTTAAATATTAAAGCTTGTATTAAAAGTTACTCAAATATTGGAACGCGTCCAATCAACCCCTGTGATTATAAATGCCTACCCGGAAAAAAATTCTTACCGTCGCGTCGGAATGCTTCTTTGGTCCGAGAATAATAAATTTTTCACTGTAATTTTGGTGTGTTTTGAAAAAAATGTCGTATAAAAATTAAATTTCATCATGAATTTTAATTGTTTCAAAATTAGAAATAATACTAGACTCGTGAAAAATCACGGGATAATACAATTGTAGGATTTGTGTGTTACTATTTTATCTCTTATCCGATATGATTTATACTTATCAGTTCCAAAATCAAAAGTTCATTGAACTTAAATAATTTTTAAAATAGGAATAAAATTTCAAATCACTTCACTTGCACCCATGCACCGATAACCGAAATTGGTGTGTTTAATTCATTTTTATTTATTATTTGATCTATATACCATATATATCTCGTTATATATTATGTTATATCTCTTTAGGTCCTCTTATATAATGTGTTTTATATGTACACATATTTTTTATTGTTGTTAGATTTTATCGTTGTTTATCTAGTTTTTGGTTGATATTCAAAATTTGGGTTTTTTTACCGTTTTAATATTACTACATTCTTATAATATGCAAATATTATTTGTATGTATATTTATTTAATGTGTGTTTGTATATGCATATGAATGTGTGCATAATATGTTCATATACATGTAGAAATAAGTTATTTATACATGTATGTACAAAACCACCTAAGTTTACTACGTTTTTTCAACGTTAAAAGTAGATCTTCCATTTGAAATTCGAAAACACAATTTCGTTTGGAAATATAGGCCAGAATCGGGCCTGTATTTGGAAAGATGAAAGGCCACCAAAGATGCCCATATGGCACTTTTTGGGTTGTTATATATTCTATCTTTGTTACTACATTACAATATTTAAATAAATAAATAAAAAAGGGGCAAATTCAAGTTTCTTTCTGCAAAGTGGATTCGCTATTTGTCTAGAGAACATATTGCTGAAAACGGCTTAATTCTGAAATGAATAAAACAAATAATGCACTTTGCTTGGACAAATAATATGCGCATTGTATGCATTTATGCATACCGCATTCAGATATGAATAAACAGAGAGAAAGCATGCCTCGCTGATACGCTACTGCATTGTCCCAAGTTAAATTGATGAATTTTCAAAGGACAAAAGAGGAAACGTTGAAATTTGGAAACATAACGTGGAAAACACGCTCGTCTGTTCAGCCATGCGTCAACACGGCGGTAATGTGCAATCCACTAGTGACATGCTAGGATAATTTCATTGGTCGTTTTGAAAAGGCTGTGTTTATCATACATAAACTTTGTGAAAATGAAAATGTGTACTAATATTATAAATGCGAAACGTTTGTTTATCACGCTTACACGCATAAACCAGTAAACCGATTTTAAAAATTCTTTCACCAATAAAAAGCTACATTATATGCGAGTAATATAAGCTGTATATAATGGTAAGTTCTCGCGTTATAAAATTATAAATATTTATAACGTTAGAACACAAATCATTGCTGTGAAAACGTTGTTGAAATTTCAGGCGTTGTAGTTAATATCTATCTGAGTAAATGAATAAAAATGAATCTCCGAAATGTTTGTACGCGCAAAACTTCCGAACGACTGCACCAAATTGGATAATTCTTTTTTTACTGGTGAGCTCTGGCATAAAAAAAAGGGGGATTATTGATAAGTGCAAGCGCTACAGTAATTTTCCCCTAATACCATGCGAGTGAAGCCGCGGGCAAAAGCTAGTACAAAATAATTTGCAAACTGGGTGCCACAATTATTCTTAATTATTTATTTATCAATAATATATCTAATATTTCTCTTTTTGATATTGGCGATTCGTGGTGGAATTCCATTATAATAATTTATTAAAACAAATAAATTTTTTTTCCCTCTTAATTTATCTGTGACCGTAACCGATTTCACCCTACTAAGGCCACCTTCAGACTGGAATAATTGTTTCTTAATCTACGGTTTATATATATATATATATAACATGTAGGAGAGGGGGAGGAGGTGGTCTATAAAGATTTTATTCAATTATATGGATTTTACCATATTTGTTGCTATGTCGTCTTTAACTATTATGATGATGTCTTTTGAATAACTTGTTGATTTATTGTTTTAAGGTTATTTTTATATCTAATGATATTTTTTATTTAAATAAAAAAAAAAAAAAAAAGTTTCTTAATGAACATGTTTTGTTATGTAATTATTATTATGCATGATAGCTGTTTCGCCTCCTAAATCATTATAAAATTGCGCTGAAGCCTGTACATCGTCTGTAAGTGGTTTCACCACAGTTTGATATAGCCTTCGGAAGGCGAAACAGCTGTCACGCATAATAATAATTACATAGTAGAATTTGGGTATTAACAAACTTTTTTTTATTCATTCAACGACAATATTAAAGAATACAAAAAAAATTATATTAAAATGGGGGTATTCAAATTAATCTTGATAACTATAAAAAAACTTAATTTAAATATTACTTTTTTTTCAACTATTAATATAATGCAACCAGAATTCTAGGTTTTCGTGTTTGTGTAAAATAGTTTTTGTATAACTAGACTGGAAACTCCGAAATCAATGAAAAAATTAATTACTCCCAATCACATTTTGGGTGTATCAAATAGTAATTTTTATATATTTGTTATTTTTAGATTCTTATACCTGCTCGTTGTATTTTAATTTAGCACGACAGATACAATATCTAAGATCGTTGTTTTATCTTGGCGTTACGTATGTAAGCGTTAGTAAAATTTATTTCATTTTATTTTTTCTAATTTCTTCAAACATTAAATTATATCATCGTATCTTGTGACTACCAAATACATGCTGAAGCGATAGTTGAAAATTCTAATACGTTTTTTGACAGTTTTCCATCGACAGCTTAGTACTATGTACGTACTTCAGTTTTGAGTGACTCGTAAGAGAATTTTTTTATCTAAGTTTGTCTCTCATGTCAAGTTCATCCCCAATCAAACATTAAAAATAAGCTTTGTACCCTTCATCAAAGCATAATTCATGTGATTAATATTGTTAGGATTTGGTAGAATCCCTTCTCCCACAATAAACACTCCGAGAATTTGAACTTAGTTTTTAATTTACAATCTTTTAGATTAAATCATGACTCGACACTTTAACACGTGACAATTAGTCTGCACAACCCGGTTCTCCGCTTAATATAAATAAAGGCAAAACATGCTTTTGTTTATTATTCGATTATTAGCCATAAAAAGATGATGAATTTACAGGAACCGGCTTTTTATCAGCAAACCACCTCTTGGCAACTTGACTGTTTCACCACAAGAGCTATCTGAACGTTCAATAGTAACCTGCATTATCGACATATAGTCTGTCGGTAAATAAAACAGATTAAGATAGGTAGAGGGCAGTAACTACACCATTCAATTATAACTATACCAACAAACAAACCTTTCTGTTCTAATCGTTGTTACTATGTGCGTGTATTTAACTACCTATTACTTTTAAATTAGAATTCTACCAAGCAGCAGTTAACCTTTTGTTTTAATTTGATATTTCATTTGATTCTATCACTTCTTTTTTTTATTCTCTTTTTATTCATATTTATACAAAATATATTATATGTATGCTTATAATATGTAATGCAAACACCATGTATAAGTAAACATACCTATTATTTTATTATTATTTGATAACTATGCAAGCAAAAAGCAGTAATAATCATGAATTAATTGCTTATTTTATTTTATTGTATCTGTTTTCTTTATAGTTCTCATTAGTACGACTATAATATGAAACGCAAACACCAGTTTTTTTTTTTTTTTTTTTTTTTTTATATTAACTCCACACAGGAGGCCCTGAGGGAAATAATTTCCCTCAGGGCCTATGTCATCTTTGGAGATGCTGTGTGGAGGGTGCTGTTGAGGAGAGGAAGGAGTGAACATGGGTCTTGAAGAGACCCATATTGTAGGAGGGAGGAAACACAGAAGCCGGCAAATCGTTCCACAGCCGGGCTGTTGAACTCAAGAACGAGTCGTAGAAACGACCCGTTCTCATGTGACTAATGTCAACCGTGTACAAATGTTGAGCGCGTGTTTGGCGTGTTTCCCGACTATGCACCGGTGCCGGGGGGATCAGTGACGCTAGTTCCTCGGAGCATCTTCCATTGTAATACCGGTAGAACAAGGACAGCATTCCCACCTGACGCCTGTGCTCTAAAGATTGCAGTCCATTTGTTAAGTTAGGAGAATCTATCAAACGGACCGCCCGTTTCTGCACAGAGTCGAGGGTTTTTTTCAGGTATTTTGGGACTCCAGACCAGAGGTGGCTGCCAAATTCAACCGTGGGGCGCACTTGCGATTTGTACAGGGTTAGCAGTTGTGTACTATTAAAGTATCTGCGGGCCCTGTACAGTACGCTCAGTTTCTGAGAGGCTAACTTAACTCTGGCCTCGATGGAGCCCCCGTACCTGAGCTGGTCACTTAGAGTTACACCAAGCATATCAATGGAAGGCCTGTTCGGGAGATTGCTTCCGTTGAAGGAGACTAGATTATCATTCCGATCCCTTTTAGACGTAATCAGACATGATTGGGTCTTTGAAACATTAAATTCGACGAGGTTATTCTTACCCCAAGAGAAAACACTCTCGAGGTAACCGTCCATTCTTTGTTTCAAAGCCCTCCGAGCCATTGGGATTTGTGAGCCCTTTGGGGGCTTGTCAAACAAAAAGAGTTACCTTTATGCTGTAATCATTTGTGTTATTTATATTTATTTTCCTTTTATTTATTATTATTATCATTTTAATAACCATGCTAAACGGACCACGGCTTTTGTATAATAATTTGTTGGTTATTTTATAATAATTTTATTTCTTTTTCTTCTCTTTTTTTTTCTATTTTTCTACTATATTATGCAATACATACACAAGTTATCTATATATTTTAATCCTCTAATAATAATAATAATTGGACAATTTGTAGAGCGTCGTTTTTGTGAAAAATCACCTGTTTTTAAGAACCTATATTTATATTAACTACTATGTTTTAACTTTTGTTACAATGTTTAAACTTTCTAACTTAATTTTTTATTATTTCTCTTCTTTTTATTTCCTCTTTTTTGTACAAATCGTGTTCCATATGTTCACACTAATCCTAATTTGACTGTTCTAAAACGGGAATCATCCTAGTTGGACAGTCAAAACATATCATAAATAATATTTATAAATGTATTATACTATACTAAATAAATAAATAAATACATAAATAAATAAACAACCTCTCGATAACTTGACTGTTTCACCACAAGAGCTATCTGGACGCTTCTAAGATTAAGATAGGTAGAGGGTAGAGGGTAGAAGATAGGTAGTACACCATTCAATTATAACTATACATTCAATTTTACAAATATATAGATATCTGAAGTAGACGCCAATTATTAACATCAATACAAATATGTTCTAACTATTCAATATGTGACGGTTGTCGTGAACCGCTACTTTTAGAGCACCTACATAAAAGAAGAATATTCTGTTGGGACCGACGTGAACATTTTGCAGAGAAAAAGGTAACACGTTCGACGAATAAAAATGACAATAGTCTTTCGTGTTTCTGTAGTAAAGTTGTTCGAATATGGGCGCCGTCTGGCGGTGTAAACGCGCCCGCACAGATCTGTGAAAGCGACTAAAAGACAAACAAATGAACTGTATTTAAGTTCATATTTTTTTTCGTATTATCTAAATAGGAATCTAATTACGGAACGCAGTAGAGCCGATACCTGCAACAACTATTTAATTTCGCCCCACCCCATCCTACCCCGTTCCACCCCGTATCCCATTTCACCCCTTCCGTTTTGTTAAATAAATAAGCCGTCCCACCTATCCCATTTCGCCCCCTCCGTTGTGGTAAATTTTCTGAACCCGTGCCACCCTATCCCATTACACCCCCTCGTTGCGCTATCCGCCCCGGGTACCGCCCGTGCTAGCTAGGCCACTGTGAAGTTAGAAGTTAGTAACATTTGAGTATTCTTTGTAAACCACTAGGGCAAAAATGAGTTTTTCATCATCTTTTTAAAAATACGAACAGATTTTGGTTGTTTTTGGGTCATTTGGAAATCAGGAGGAATTTTTAAAATTTTTAATGAAACTTTGATAAAACTGAAACATAAAATATATTTTATGAATTTCAACGACTGTCTAGTTTTATAACCAGTGGGAAAGGTGAGAGGAAAATGTCTTTTGCTACCAAATTTGATTATCCTCTAGACTTCTAGAGTCAGTCTAGAGTCTAGACTCTAGAGTCTAGACTGAAATCAAAATATGTAAACTTTTCAGTGCACAGCCGTGTAACAACAAGAGTGTAATGTATGATGTATTATGTATGATGTATCTTATAAGTTATAATCAATTTGTGAGGCTGGTACGTGTACCGTCACCCCGGGAACCATTTCATAGCCAACACTTCTGCAATAGTTACCTGAAGTGTTACGCTACTTTTGGTAACTTAGCAGGGGTGCCCGGGTTCATGGGGTGAGGTTTGTCTAAGTCTTGGGGATGGATGCGTTTGCCCACCTGCTGCGTGGCGGGCCGGATCAGGTGAGACTGGTTGAGGGAGACCTTTTGATTTCTCGACTCATCTCGACTTGCGAAATGGATTCATTCCGTCATTACTGAACGCACTGACCCCCCATCCAATTTTCCCTTCCAGAACTTCCTCTTCTACTTTTCCTTCAAAGATCCTCCACACAGAATTTCCTAAGATTACATGCCTCTGTGTGGAGCTAACATTAAAAAAATGGAAGTTATGCAGTTGTCACACGTTTTGCTAGTATTAAAAAATTACATTAAAAAAAATCTTAATGCTTAGTTCACACTGATCTGCGAGCAGATATCTGTTGATTCGCGAGCGCTTATCTTTTGTCCTTTCACACGAGGCTATCAAATATTTCTTCCTGTGGTAGGAGAGGGGGTCAGTCGAATTAGGGAGCGGCAAAGGAACGCATATTTTTTGTACTGAAATCTGTCAACTTGACATCTGTCATCCACGGGTCTAAGGCAGCTCCGTAATTACAATGACCCCCTCTCCTGTTTTAGTCGGAGAAGGGGAGAGTTTTCTTCTGGGATATCGCGTCTGGAGCGCTTACGTCTGAGATGTGTATTGTCTATGATTGATCTGCGCTTAAAAACGCTTAGGTGTGAACGGTCTGAAGGGATTGTATGGAGAGCGTTATTTGGCGTGCTATGATCTTTTATATTTGATAGCGTAGTGTGAACCAGCTATAACACATTTCAAAATATTCTAAAATATCATTTTATTATTCTGCTTCACAGTTTCATAGTGCTTTCACACGAATGAAATATTCAATTCCATCTTAGTCTAAAATTTAAATATAAGAAGCACAGCTTATAGGCGCGGTGCTGCAAAAGGGATTTTTACAAAGCGGTAGACCATTTCGCTTATTTATCTATTGAAAAGAAATACAAAGAAGATGAGTGAAGCTCGTAAAAAAACTTGTTCCATTGCTAAATGTTGCCGATTAATAGGTGTTTCAGAGACCAGTTAAGTTAGTTAAGTTAAGTTAGTTAAATGAAAAAATTGAATTTGGCGCTATCCTCAAACCTTCATCTACAATCTATTGCAATAGTAACTTTCTGCGTCAACAGGTGGCAGCACTGCAGTCGTTTGCAAAATGGCCGATATTAAAGTTCGTATTAGTCGGCACCTGTGTTGAATGCTTGAATGCGGAAGGTGAAACGCCTATTCGCATTCATGAAAGATTGAAAAATGTACACGGTGATGCAACTGCAAAAAATTGTGATCGGAGACGAAACATGGGTTTGATGGTACCTGAATTAAAGAGGCAGTCAATGTAATGGCATCACACAAATTCACCAAGGACGAAAAAATTCAAAACTGTGCGATCGGCAGGGAAAGTTATGGCGACATGGTCAAGGAATGCAGAAGGTTTGATTACGGTTTATTTTTTGGAGCAGAGATGCACAATAAATTCTGTCCGATACATCACAATCCTTAAAAAGCTTAAAGCACGTCTTTTGCCCAATAAAAGCTATGACGGATGGCCTTCGGAAGCAGGACCATGCATTTTACCACTATGGGATATATACCCTTATTAAAAGATGGACCAAAACTTTGGAAATGGACATTGTATTTAAAAGTATTATTTAAATATTGTATTTAAAAGTGACAAATTAATCGCCAATAGTGTGGTTTTCGAAATGTGTAATTGCATGTATTATTTCTTGACAATTAAAGGAGAAATAAAATGTTACATTTACAAGATCGAAAGTTATATTTTTATTCCCATTCCACATTAATAAAATTATATTAACACGCCAAAACCTTGGCGTGATTTTTGAAGCAAATCTCTCTTTCAAATCCCACGCATTGTCTCCCGCGCCAACAAAATGCTTGGATTTGTTCTTCATAATGCGTAATCATTTACTAATGGAATTGCAATACGGAGAACATATGAAGCACTTGTCCGCAGCATCCTGGAATATAGCTCCAGTATTTGCCCCCCCCCCCCCGAACATAACCATATCCTTGAAATAGAAAGAGTTCAAAAAAGGTTTAGGCGTTACCTGTATATGAGGGAATATACATACCACCCATTCCTTTGTTGTTCTTAACAGGAATGCTCGATCTTAATACATTAGAAGCCCGCCGAAAAATATTTCTGGGTAAACACTTTTTTAAGCTAATCTCCGGAATTATGCTGAATCCGCCCATGTTGAAGGAGATTAACTTATATGTCCCTAACGTTTACACTCGTGGGAGATCCCACGCACTTTTTTATGCTCCGAAAGCGAGAACTTCTTCATATCAGAATGCGCCATTAAACAGAGCAATTCAACTGCTAAATAAATCTGTACTGAGCATCGACATCTTAAATATCACCTACAGAGAGTACAGTAACTATCTTCTGACATACGTCACAAGATAGTGAAACTGCCCCAGTACAATTTTTCCTTGAATTTTGTAATCTTCTGCATAATATTCTGTTTTACAACTGTTTTACGGAGAACCGGATAAAATAAATAAATAAACAAATAAAATAGGAAGCATTTCTTTTTGACTGACCCTCGTACATCTAGAAAACAAAGATATTTTCATAGAAAAACCATGTTTCAACTCTAATCCATATTTTGAAAATTTAAGCTCTTTAACTAAATCCATTACTATGTTATAATACTCTTTATTTTATCATCCTCATTCATGCATTCTCCTCCTTCTATGGGGTTAACCTACCCTAACGGGGGGTAAAATCCGCCCACACCCAACAGCCTGTGCCTGGTGGCCGTGGTTTGTGCTGAGATTTATTTGCGGGGAGGCTTTAGCCAAAAATGTGCTAAACCGAATTATTTCATCTAATACAATAATAAAATCAGATTCAGGTGAAGCGGTGTGGAATCAGATAAAAATATGATCAGATTTTTGTTGGTTTTGTATCAGTTGAAAATCGGAGGGGAATTTTAAATTTTTTTATTGAATTTTTGATAAAACTGAAATAATTTTTTTTTGTTCATTTTTAGCACCGCTCCCCAACTTCACCGGAGCTTCAAGCATGTTTATTCGATAATTTTTAAAATATTTAATTGTTTTCTAGGATAATAATAGGGTAACTGAAATAAAATAGTGGGCAAGCTGTCTGTAAAAAGGATGAAGCAGTCATCAGTAAAGTCGTAGGAAAAAATCATGTTTTGTGTAAAAATTATTCCTTGTTAACCATTCAGGTATTTTGCTTTTGTGCAAGCTTTTTGTCTTAAATGAAATGTCAGATTTATAAAAATTTTGTGTTTTTTCCGCCTCATAATTAAAGCTCAATAAATTAAGTATTTCTGAACGTAGCCAAACACTAAAAAATGTTTTTGAAAGATAATGAAATTTAATTTCAAATTGTATTATTTAAAATAAATATTAAAATTTGTAAATATTTAAATTGAGAATGCAAACATAAAAAAATAACTCACATTATGTTTTTATGTGAAAACGGTACTAAAATCACGAATTATGTAAAAAACACACTTATTCTATCGTAAAAATGTATAATAAACAATTTTGTCACCTCGCTTTTTGACCATTTCATACAAAAATATTTAATAAAAAATTAACACTGTCTAAGGGCGCGCTTGCGATTTGGCGTGTGAAAACTAATTCTACAAAATAAGTATTTTTTTATCTATTTCTACGGACATCGAATATATATGTATAGCGTGTTTTATTATAGATATTCTCATTCTTGTTTTATGGTTGTAACTAGAACAAAAATGGAGTTATAACGATTTTTGTGGGAACATACGCGTTAGCTTGAAAACGAGCTTATTGTACTTGACTGCTATCGTTACATATATTGTCGTGTAAACAAGCTTAAGGGTCCAAGTGGTTAAATACGTTCCTGTGAGCACAAAAAAAGACTACATTTTATATAGAAGTGATATATATATATATATATATATTCTCCTCCTTTCTACAACATGAGTCTCTTCAAGACCCATGTTTTCTTCTTCATCTCCTCAAAAAGACCCTCCACACAGCATCTTCTAAGATGACATAGGCCCTTAGATAATTAATTTCCTGAGAGCATCCTGTGTGGAGTTAATGTAAAAAATATGTGTGCAGTTCACATGAGACCGATTATTCTCATTCTCACGCAGGCTTAATCACATAGATGTATGTGTTTGTTTCTTTTTAGTATCACTTTTTGAGTCGCTTATCGAGTTTCAAGTCAAGACGGTGTTAAAGAAGTTTTCACTTAAAAAAAAGTATATAACCTCTGAGGAGCTGTATTTGCTATTTAACGCTGTAAAGTTAGTTATCCTATCTTATAAATAGATTAAACAAGAAAATTTAAAATAAACGAACACTTGAATTTACATATTTACAAATGTCTCGGCTGTCATGCTGGGAAAAGGTTCAGATTTGTAAGATAAACTGCCGGAAAAATGAAAAAGATAAAAAAAAAAAACTACCTAAATTTGAATAATGAAATAAACAGAACAATGGCGAAAAGTGTGTTAATGGGTAGAAAGAGTTCGGGAGCAAAGATATTATATTTAATTTACACTGGATTATAACGGGTGTCATGGAAGAAAGTAATGAAGTTTTAAATTGACTATATAAACGGAAAGACGTTGAGAATTTATTTATTGTTATCAAGTTTAATTTGTAGAACTCCATTTTAATTTCTTTTATATATGCAATAATAATAATATAAAAGAAATTAAAATGGAGTTATACATATTATTATTATTGAATATATAAAATAAATTATTCAATTTATAAAAACAGTTTATTTATAAACAAGTTCTGCTAGGTAATTATTTAATAAATGAACTGACCAATATAATTCACTCACCGTTGTTAGATATGTTCAAACCAATTAAAAAAAAAAAAAATAATTTTGCTAGAAAATAAATATAATAAATAAATAAAACCTCTCAGATATTATCGCATGAACTATGCATTTAATTATATGACCTTTATATAATAAGATAACGCAACAGTTTTTTGCGCATTATCTAGCAAAACAATTTAATTAAACGTATGGAGTAATTGACTAATTAATTATCTTTAGTTTTTATACGCCATCTAACCAAAAGTCATCTCTTTCCTAAAAAACAATAACACTTAAATCACTATGTGACTTTACTCAAAGTCTACCATTGTCTACTTTAAAAAAGCAATTGCGAAAAATTACTAAGAAAAAAAATAAAGCAAATTTTTTTTTTCTTATTTTAAGGCAATTAAAAGATCTGATTATGCCATTATTATTTTCTGATACTTAATAACTCTTGAATGAAACCATAATTATGAAATTAAAAATGTTAATTATTTTCCCTAAATACATACATTTAAAATTGCAACCACAAAACATCAATTTTTTCAAAACAGGCAATTTGTTAGTGATTCTTTTCCACTTCACTTTGACTCTACACGACGATAAGAGGCTATCTTCATTTTATATCTTCTATTAGTTGGATTATAAAGTGTGTGAGGAAATAAATCATTAAAAAAGAGAATAAAGAAAAAGAAGGAGTTTCGAAATTGTATTGTCACCGTAAATTACAAAGAAAAGCCGTTAGTGGAATTACACATGAATTGACTCTAGAACGAATGTCGGAATAGCGGAACCAACGACTTGAATCCGTTGTATAAAAAACAGATTAAGGTTTTTTGATCGTCAAATTGGTTTTCTGCCCAAATATAGTTTTTCCCCAAAAAAAAATAATGTTCTTGTATTTTTTGCTGAAATATTTACAACGTTGTCAATATTTCTAGCAATCAATAATAACAATCTAGAATACTAGGAACTTTGAATACTGTTGAACGTTGATATACGCCAAGTATACGTTAAAACACTACTAAACTACATATTTGACCAAAAAAGCAAATTTCAACAAACACAAAATATCACAAACAGACTACTTAGACAAGCGTACAAAGAAAATATAAAAACTCCGACGGTAAGTACAAGCTTTGGACAAAGACACTATAAATATGCTACAAAAGCATTCAACAGTCTTACACCTGAAAATAAAATTGAGGAAACAAAAATAATTTCAAAAACAAAATTACAAAGATTAAAGAACAAAAAATACAATATTACCGAAAATTTCATAACATGAAAGAATAAAACATGTGAAAAGAATAACACGCAACAAACAAAAACAATATAAAACACACATCACTCACAAACACACAACACATAATATATGCCGATTTTTAAAAATTTAACCCTTCGAATAATGAGAAAATAATATCTTTGAACTTTTGCCTGTCAAGATTTGCGTGCAAAATTCCCGACTCTTGCCATGCATTTTAAATGTTCTTTTTTATTAGTTATTTTGTAACTTTTTTGCAAAAACAAAAATTGTTCTAAAATCAAGATAAAATAATCTTTCCGATGTGTTTATTAGAAATCAATTTTTTTGTTTTTAAACATTAAATTTTTTATATTGAAAATGTAAATTGCCTTGAAAATACGTACCTGGGGATTCCTCAAAAAAATTTGTTAAATTAAATAAACTTAAAATTTTAAATACAGATTCATTTTCATAGAAAAATTTGTAATGAAACTGTCACCTCACTTTTTACAACTTTCATACAATTTTATTTTTAAATTTAGTGTTTGTTACGTCACAAATTGGCGCAAAATAAAATCGTCACTTATGATCGGGTTTGTAAAATATCTAATCAATACAGCTTGTTTATTTCTAAAACAATAAGAAGCATCAATTCTTTCGCTCTCTGACATAAAAGAAATCACAAATTTTTATATGACAGGAAGAGAGATATCTAACTTTTAATAATGCACGGTCGCTCTGGGACAATCTGGGTCTCCTGTTATTATAACGGCATATGATGTTTTGGGACAACTTGGGTCTCCTGTGATTAGACGGGTTAATTTTATATTTTTAATTTTACTTTAATTTTCACATTAATATTACTTTTATCTTTAGTTTAAAGTTATCATAATTTTATTAATTATATTAATATTAATTTTATAGTCACCAACATTATATTATTTTCTTACCAAAATTTGATATGCATAAAATATTTTTTTCTTGTATTATAAAATGGGGGCCTCAGCATGGGTAAGTACTCAGTGAGGCCAACATTACTGGATTATACTTTGAAATGTAAAATATCGCATCAAAATAAATATAAATAAAATCCATACTAATATTATAAATGCGAAACTGCTCGAGTTCGTTTGTGACCTTTTCACGCATAACACAATATAAAGACTTTAATAATTCTTTCACCAATATAAAGCTAAATTATATGCGCAGACTACAGGTTGTATATGATGGTAAGCTCTGGCGTTATGAAATTATAAATATTAATATATTATATTTGTTATACGTTTTCTGTCGCTAACAAAAGCGAGTTTTTGCTAGCGTCAGAAAAAAATCTTTTCTATGGAAACAATGTTGATATATTTTTGGGCTCTATGCTGGTAGATACTCAGTCTACTGGTCAGCTACTACTGCAGAAAATTCAAATATCAGAATTCGTTTTTTTTTTTGGACAAGCTTCTGTTTTGCAATAAATGTCAGATAAGATTTCCTACATTAAAAATATAATTCGTACCGATTATAAAGACTGAATAATAAATAGTGTAATTTTTTAATTATATTAACAAACTTCAAAATATTTAATTAAAAATAAACATCCGAAATGTTTGTGAGCGCATAAATTCCGAACGAATTAACAAAATTGGATAATTCTTTTTTTCTTTGAGCAAGCTTTATGAAATTTAGGTGGCAGGCAAGATGTTTGAAAACTGAATGTAAGGGAATGAATGTATGGAATGCGGGAGGGGGTGGGGGTGAGGAGAAGGGGGGATAATAGATAAGTTCAACCGCTACAGTAATTTCCCGTAATACCATGCGAGCGAAGCCGCGGGGAAAAGCTAGTAAAAATATAAATATAACTATTGGTTATGACATCTTGTTTCAGATTACAGGTAGTATCATTAAAAACATATATTTTTTTACATTAGCTCCACACAGCAGGCCCTGAGAAAAAAAATTCACCTTAGGGTCTATGTCATCTTTCGGGATGCTGCGTGGAGGGTCTTTTTAGGAAAGGAAGGAGACGAAGAAAAATATGAGGGGTTGGTAAATCTGGGAGTCAGTACGTCCATTTAAATCTATCCCTCCCATTGCGGCGTAAGGCGATGTTTTCTGTCTTGCTGTAGAGGTCAAAAGGCCTCCCTCAATCAGTCTCTCCCGATCCGACACGCTACGCAGTTGGTGGGCAGACGTATCTTGAACCCGAGCACCCCTGAACCCGGGCACCCCTGCTAAGTCACCAAACGCAGCGAATCAATTGGGAGTGACCGACAACCTCCAAAATAATGTTTGATTATTATTTATTTACAACAACAACACAATTTGTTTACACTTTCTTATTTGAGATTAATTTATTTATCTATTTCTCTATTTCTTATTTCGAGATTAATATTAATCTCTTATTTACTCTCGGTATTTTAGTGTATAGAATCTATTATTGTTCTTAAACCCTTAGATAGCTGATGATGATGCTGATCTTCGAGTAGATTACTATGAAATGGTATACTCAGGCATGAACCGTTTGGATGAGAGTGGAGCCATTTCTTTAATGTCTTCAAATATCACCCAACATGGCTTGAACAGGATTATTCCAGAACATTTCAGTCAATGAAGTTCTAAGCTGTTCACTATGCGAAAACTTAAATACACAGTTTTTCGTATTTCTTGGGTATTAACTACGTAACAATTTCTAGACATTTTATTTTGAACGAACACTTCACGTACATTTGTTCCTTAAATTTTAATTTTATCTGCTAACGCTTTTGACACATCTGTGTGATTTACTAGCAAACTTAAAACTAACTTAAAGTTTATAATATATAAAGTCTAATCATTTCTGTATACATTTTAAGTAGGTTTTAAGTTGGCTAGTGAATGACACGAAGTGTCGAAACCGGTAGCAGATAAAATCAAAATTAAGTAACAAATGTATAAAGAAATTAAAACTCTTCAAAACAAAATGAATTAAAGCTGTATTCTTAGTTTAGAAAAAAGAACCTTTTTTTTCATAATTCCATAGTTTAGATTTTCGAAAATATCTCTTTTAAAGGATTTTTCGAAATTCACATTATTTAAAAAGTTAAAACCATTTTACTGTCGCGGTTTAGACGGAATCTAACCAAAATATAAAAAGAACCAAACTTTAATTACATTTTTCTCAAAACTTCGACACGGTTGACACGATATCTCAAGTTCTATAGAACCAATTTACTTGAAGTTTGATGTGGACCTTTTCTACACATTATTTTATTGCCCCTACTAGAACTATAACAAATTTTAAATTTTTACTATATTTAAAAAAATCCGAAAAGTCAAAAAAACTGGTAGAACAATGTCTTTTTATTTCAGACAGACGCCATTTTGCGAAACATTCTTTTTTTACTTTTTCGAGTAATTGTCTGAATTAAGAATTATTATTATTTTTTTTTACTAGGAGGGTTGCAATCATGTCAACCAGGGCGCGCCATTTTTTTGAGACCCCTCACTTCAGCACCCTGTAACGTTTTGAATTTATAATTTTTTCGTTTGATTTTTTTGAATGTATTTTTTAATGTTTAATAAATATTTGGTTAAAGTAAAGGCTATTAAAAATATAATAATTTTTTATTGCACCTGCAAAAATACCTTCAATTCATGCTTCTCTAGACTATAATAGCCCCTCAAATAAAAAAAAATGGTACATGAAATCTACTGCTGTAATTGACTGATAAACGATTGAGGATTTTTAAAAACCTTTTTAATGTATTCTAGTTTTAAAAAGTGTAATTAATAACTCACCGCAATGTTTATTACGTCCATATTCATGAAGTTGAACGATAATAATCGCTTAATTGGGATTTTAGTAGCAAACTTTCAGAAGAGGTAACGATCAATTACCAAGACCAATTTGAAATTTGATCAAGGTATTTTGAATTCCGCAATAAATTGATATAATGTACATTGTGTCTAACTTTTGGAAAAGTTATCTTAACTTAAACCTGTGCACCCTTGTTCAATGTTCAAGTCCTTAAACTTCAAAACCATTGAATATCAATTAAACTTCAAAATTATATTCCAAACATAATTATTGTAGGAGAAAATATATTAGATAAGGTGTTTCATTTTGACGGTATGAGAAGTGAAGAAAGGCTGTGCGGTTCTTCAGAGAGAATTATAATTTGATTCCTGGAAAGATTGCTTCAGGGAAAATATTTTATTTTAATTCAATATTCAAATGTATTGGAATGGAGCATTTGGCTGTATAATTGAAAAGGTGATTGGTATTTTTCTTATTTTCTCGTACCATCTGCGAGCTGAATCAATTCCTTTTATGATAACAGCTTTGTCAACTATTTTTAATAGTATAATTAAAATAAATATTGATATTTATGATAAAGCAACATAGATCTTGCAAAAAGATTATTTAGTAGTGTTTTCTACGTGTTTTTCAAAAAGATAAATTATATTAAAATCTTATTTCTTAATATGAAAATTCTACCAGTGAAAGCGATAGTAAAGTTATAGGGCATTGTAATTATTATAGATGTTCCCTTTAAAAACTTAAACTCTAACTTAAGATCATCTTTTAAATAAAAAAATATATATTTTAGATAATTTATTGATCTATTTGACTGCGATTATATAATTTGAAATGTGTGTTGTACAAAACAAAATTTTATATCAAAACTAGCTGACCCAGCAAACGTTGTTTTGCCATATACATTATTTCTAGGAAATATTTTTTTAGTTGCGGGGTTGAAAATGCTTGAATTACTAATTTATTAATTTTTATTTAAGGCGTCGTAGTTAATATCTCTATCCACATAAAAATTAATTTTCGAAATGTTCGTTCCGAACGACTGCACCAAATTTGAAAATTCTTTTTTTACTATTTGTGAGTTATTTCTATCGACCCCCGAAATTGATTGAAAATGATTGAATTACTAATATCGCTATTAAAAAATAGGGGTTGATGGTAGAATAGTGAAAATTTAGGGCTGTATGTATTTTTTAATGCCTCACCGTAAAAAAATAAAAATAAAACATTTTGACCATAAAATAAAAAATAAAAATTCGGGTGGACCACCGTTAACTTTTAGGGGTATGAAAAATAGATGTTGGCCGATTCTCAGACCTACCCGATAAGCACACAAAATTTCATCAAAATCGGTCCAGCCGTTTCGGAGGAGTATGATAACTAACACCGTGACACGAGAATTTTATATATTAGATTTTACAAATCTGCCAAAAACCAGTGGTACAACATTATTATAATAAAAATACGCATATTTTTTCAAAATTTATAACATATCTTTACTAGATAAAATAACAATCTTTCGAAATAAATTTATATTTTTTTGTAGAAAAAAGTCGATACGTCTAGAATTTGATTTTAATATGACATATTTTCGGTTAAGTCTGGTTATTCCCTCTAAGTCTTTCTTCGTCCTTTAATCGTGAAATTTTATTGAGAACTGTTCACCACCGATGTTGCAAAATTAAGACCCTTCTGCATAATATAGCCTTTGTGTAAAATATAACCTAGTTTAAAATATGTCTTAAGGCGCTTACGCCACAGAAAGGACTAATACGATACTGGTTTATATATTACTTAATTAATAATATATAATCTTATTCCAGTGAAAATATATGAAATACACACATTTTTAAATTTATTTTCAGGTCTGCCAAGGCAAATAATATATGGCTAAATATGTATAACAAGCATGTAAACGTTGTAAAAGGCGACTAAAATCCATTTATTAAAATGAAAATAACTCTATAGAACAGTAAAAAATAAAGTGTATGGTTTCCATCCCAACATTGTGAAAGTATACATTAACGTGCTTGGCTAGTTGGGAGAAGCTCGTCGAGTCGTGTGGGCGTCAGTGCTTGAAACCATTGTAAGAATTGCCAATACGTTGCCAAATAAAATTGCCTTCAAATTGACCAGAATATCTAAAATTTTCTGGAATTTACTTAATTTTTTTATTCGTGCAAAAAACGTTCAAAATTATTAATTGTTTCAGTCAACACCAACCGTTTAGGAAGTCATAATGGTATTGAAATCATAATGACTCGTGACATATTGTGAAACATGGCCGTGTTTTTACGAAAGGCTCGTTAACAATCGCACAATGTATAATTAATAGCAAGCCTTTGAATAACATTGCGAAACCAATTTACGGTTACAAATAATATATCTGCATTCTACGGAAAAAAAATTTTTTTTTATTGATAATGGTAAAAGAAAATATATTTTGCAAACATTGTTGTTGAAGCTGCCCCAAGGGCCCAGTGAAACAGATCGTACAATATCAGATCGATAAGCTGTCTAACTACCGGTAATTTTATCCCGTTTTCCCGCCGAGCACGGACGCACTGCTGATAGCCAGACGGATATTGACAAGAAATAAATGAGTAATTAATATACGATAGCAACCCTGGTGGATTTGTCTACGGATTTACGTGCGTAAATGAAAAACGGTTTAGATAAAGTATAAAATACTAATAAATTGACAATTTCGAAATGAAGTACTAACTTTAATATGCATTGGCGCTTTGCAAGTACTTTTTGAGACTAAATGGGAGTTATTTAGTTAATGAGGTCTTAAGTCATATTTTAATGAACGGAATTTTTTTTACGTTCAGCCGTTTTTTACCTCCACACAGGAGGTCTTGAGGAAAATAATTTCCCTTAGAGCCTATGTCATCTTAGAGGATGCTGTGTTAAGGATCTATTTAAAAAAAAGAAGCAGAGGAAGTTCTGGAAAGGAAAATGTATGAGGGGTGTGACGATACACCCTGCCTACGTGCACCAAATCGTGATTGAATCTACCCTGGCTACGCTGTATCAAATATGCTGAGATTCTACCCCTATGTACGATCACGGCACCGAATGCGCTGTGTCGCGCCTACCCTCGTAGCTTTAATTTTCGTAGCTTTCTATCATGATTTATCTAGCCTGTCATTTAGGGTATTTCTAGTCTAACTTTAGGTCATTCGCACTTTTGTGAAGACCTCTTTCCCCAACCTATTTTTCAAACTTCTACATTACTCTGAGCTAATCTAACCCTATTGTTCGCAATCCCTGTGATAATTTCACACAGTAATTAAGATTTTTGAATTTTTTGTTTACATTATCTCCGTATCCTGCGTTGTGTAATTTTTTGTTTTAGGACTTACACCCATACGCGTAATAAAACGCATACAAATGTAAAGAGTATAATGTATGGTTTTGTGGTAACTTCGGTTCTTTAGAGTAAGAGTGAAAGAATTCTTAATTGATTGATTTAAATATCTTCTAACGCGTTTGATAAACTAACCCTGTCTTAGATTCTGCCTATACCTGATATTCGTTTTGTTTATTTCCTCCCTAGCACAGCTTTATTTAAAATACAAATAAAAGAGAATAACAGTTATCAATTTATAACAAACATTTCATGAAAAGTATTTACCTTACCTGCGTGAGATGACCTAATTCTAGGTCTCAGTTTTTCACCTGAAGTCTGCAAGCCTCCACCTAACATGAGTTTTATTTTCATGGTTAGTAAACACTAGATTGTTTGGGGAAGGGACGTGTGTAGGGATTGGGTCAAGGATAAAAAAAAATTGTTTTCTGCAAAGGTTGGCTCCTCCACTAACCAAATAGATTCTGGTGACCGACTTCCGAAAAAGCCTTTGTCAATGCACGGCTACACATACCTAAAGACCGGATTTTACCCTCTTCTGCGGGATTCCTTGCTTCGATAGGAGCTTTACGTACCAGAGATAAGTACCAGGTCTTCCATCGTATCCCAGAACTATCCCAACCTCCTCACCTCCAGGTAGTTTAACTCGACTGATTCTAGAAGGGGTATTTCATTGCATCCCTTATCACGACTCTACTCGCGTTGAATGTGGTGTGCGACTGTTTTTGTCGTATCCATCTCCCACGTGATCCGACAGAATCGCACTCCTGCCACCTCTTAGACCTGCTGCGATTGCGCCAAGGGAGCGTTCCAGTTGGCTCGCATCAAATCGAAGGTCGACAAGACTATGATATACAAATAACCTAGTCTTAAGCGCCGCGCCAGCGTATTCCTCGCATACGTCTCCTTCTACCTCCGCATGCCCACCTTCTTGGCAATACCGTCACAGGGCTTAAGTTTCCCTCGGAAAAGCTGTGGAATTTTCCGAGCGACCCATAATTGCATACAATAATCCCGAAGTCTACTGCGTGGGTAAAATTTTTAGGATTAGGACTGTATGTCTTCATTCACTACCAGTGCTTTTAATGTGGTCACTGAGTCCACGTGTTTAGGTATGAAAGGATAGGGCATACCTATCCTATTAGGTAGGTATAAATGGAGAAGTGAGTTTTTGGTTTGGCTTTATTTTTATTGAGGAAGCCCTCCTCGTGAAGTAGTAGGCATTCACCTAGATAACTAGAAAGACAATGTTATGCAAAAAGTTCTAATTTCAATTTTGATAAATTTAATTTTTAAATTTTAAATTTTCAGACCATAATTGATAAACTTGTCCCTTGATTTTATGCTTGTGGTCTATTGCTTTAAAATTGCACATATTAATTTTCACACATCAACTGAAAGTTCTTTGTCACAAACTATAACTAATTAACTTGTCCCCAAGCACGCTGCTGCCCAACTCGTTCTAAATAACAAAATAAAAGAATGTCAATGTTTTGTTTATCCATGTTTTTTGTTTAACCATGTGTTTGCTGGATGTCCTACTGCCCTAGAATACGTGATTTTTCTAAAAGATTCTTAGATCAATCCGATTACGGAACAAATTATTAAAGTTTAAATATGAAAGTTAAATAGTTCTGTGTATATACTCGTCGTTGCAAATTCGAAGGCCGAAGTTAACAAACTAAGTCATGTTATGTCCGATGGGATTGACCTGACTCCTTGGATAGGTATTTATTTCATAACTCTCGCGCACAGCTATTAGTATCATGCTGTTATTAAAATTATTAGTTACCGACATGCTCTGTTCGCAAATTTTATAAATAAGTATGACTGCTTGCTCTGCATTATCTCCAAGAACCTGTAAATAGTTTAATGATAAAAGACTTACCAAAATTCTGCAAATTACCCTTTTGGTGTTTAAAATTTTAATCGCATTCCTTCAAACTAGATTTTTCCATTATAAAAGAATCGATACTAAAAAAACTTTTACTTGGATGTTTTCGACTATGTCTAAAACCTTCTCCTACTATTGTTGAATTATAAAAACAATTCTATTTAAAATTTCACTTGAGTATTATTAGATTATGTTAAAACCCTTTGATCCTCTCCCTCTTTTAGTTAATCATTTTAATCACTCATAATAAATCCGTTATTATTATTTATTTATCTCATTGATGTTATTTTATTTGTTTTAAAACCAAAGTTTTAATTTTTAAAATTTGACCATCTTATTAAATCTCTATCGCTTTCGAGCAATTCGTTATTATTATTTATTTATTTCAGTGATGTTATTTTATTTGTTTTTAAACCAAAGTTTTAATTTTTAAAATTTGACCATCTTATTAAATCACTATCGCTTTCGAGCAATTCGTTATTATTATTTATTTATTTCACTGAAGTTATTTTATTCGTTTTAAAACCAAGTTTTAATTGTTTTTAAATTTGACCATCTTATTAAATCACTATCGCTTTGGAGCAATTCGTTATTATTATTTATTTATTTCACTGATGTTATTTTATTCGTTTTAAAACCAAGTTTTAATTGTTTAATATTTTGTTAATACACTTTGCGACACTGAATTTCTATAATGTTTAAAGACCACTCTCCAATTATCTTTTAGTCGCACGGAAACACCGAATATAAATTCAAATCATCCAAATATTATCATTATTATTATTAAATTCACTGAATTTTACACTTTGATTAAGGTTATAAAAGAATACACCGAATCGTTCACGATTCAACTCTCTCCAGACCGTCTCTGCTGCTAACTCTCACCCAACTGACGACAAGGGCCGGATTATTTCCCTTCAAACTTGTTAAACGCCTTCTTATGTTTAAAATATTTTGAAATAAATCTTCATTAATTGAATTCTGTTTATATTAGAATTTTTACGTACTTGGTTGTAATTCAATTTTAATGGCCGCACTGTCAAATATAATCGGTTTTCTCTAAAGTAAACTTCTATGTCTGATGTGTTAAACCAAACATGTACTTACGCCTTAATTTTTTTTGTTTTGATTACACTAACGGCGCCCAAAGAGACTCTCCGTTTCCAAGACCCTCTGTTTCCAATGTCACTTATATAAACACTCCTCAGGGCCAATAAACATTCATTTCTTTGTCTTTGATTCTGTTTAAAATAAAGTTCGTTCAACTTTAATTCCTGTGGGAACGAAAATGAAGGTCACCCATCGTGATAAAAGTCCACGTGTCTCTTGTTTTGATTATTAGCCGTTATTGGATGTACCTATAATTTACACGATATTAGAAAAAACTTTGCAGGCCCTCTTGAACGTGAAAATGTCCTTTCCTCCCATAGCGTAGGTGTAGGTAGGCATTACGATTCATCACAGCCCCCCTATAGTTTTAAGTCCAGAGATATACACGCCTCCTAGTGTTAATCGATGGAATTAAAACTAAACATAGGTGATTTTATTTTTTCGATAATTTTTATTTTATACCTTTTTTTTCGAAAATGTTTTGCGCCCCTGACTTCGTTATTCAATACCGCAGAATTATGTTTGGTCTTGGTGTATATCATTTCTACTTTATTCTAATCTTTTTAACTTGAGTTGCCTTGCTCATGTCAAAGGGTTTTTTTTTTCTACCCGTTGTCCTACCCCCCTAAGATTCTTACTTCTATTCCCTCCCCCCTATGATCCTTACTCCCATAACCACCCCCCTAAGACTCTACTTTCATAACATTCCCCTCCCTAAGATTCTTCTTTCGTAACGCCCCCCCCCCCCCCCCCCTAAGATTTTGCTTCCATATCCTCACCGGTATCTGAAATATTTATTAAGGAAAGCACATTGCAAATGGCTTTTAAAGCAAACTTTTCCGTTTCATATTCAAGTTCAAAATCAATCATTAAAGTTAAATGTACTCCCCCCCCCCATGAATCAAAATTTCGAATTGCAATTTGATAAAATTGTCTAGACTTTAGGAATTGTATTTTTTTTTCTCTTTAGTTTATTTCCCCTACAAGAAACGGTAAAATGGAGTGATGATACCGTCCACAATACATCCATCTATCAAACAATACGTGTTTAAATTTCTTTGTCATCAGCAATTTTTTAATTTAATAAGACATTATTATTTAGATAACGAAAGGTGAACCTTTTTTTTTCTCTCCTCCATTATCTACTCTTTATTGCAAACCGAAATTGAAAGGTTAAGTTTTAAATTTGTTCAGCCCGTATCCGTTTTCAAGTTTCAAAATCAATATTAAAACGTTCATTTAAGTCCGTCCCTGCATAATGTTAATATGACAGTATCGAAAGGATTCACTTTTGTTATTATTTTATTATTACGCGCGATGTAATACATTATTTTATTCGTCTTTTGTTCTGTATTTTTATGTTGGCTTTTATTTTTTTGTCACCGTTTTTTATGTAAGATCTATTCAAATTATTCATTCTTTAGACACAATAAACAATAATATACCCGATAGAACTCAATATTTCGTTGTTATGAATTAATGTAAACACGAATCAAATGTTTATTTTTAAAATTCTTCATCGAGACTTACCCAAACTAATCTCTCTCAAATAAATGAATTCATAACAATGTTTTGTCTATTCCGTAATAAAAATGTTCACACTTTACAATAATTCTCTTGCGACAGTGTTTATTTACGCTCAATGGTCCAATAATATTTTGTTTACATTGAGAAGATAAAAACACTGTTTTTATCTCCTCAAAACTTTATCTAAGATAATTTTTCTTTCACGTTTCTGATTTATTGATTAACCACTTCAAATATTTATTTAAAGATCACTGAAGAAATGTGTTGTTTATATTACCGCAATAACATGGATCTTTTGTTTATAATAATGCGCGGCCCTTCAAAATATGAGTCAAGCTAGTCTATGTTATGATTAAGATAACAAAATTTCAATCCTTCGGTTTAAGGCCCGTTTTTCATTATTCGTTTAGATTTTTTTTTGTATTTGAACTTTTATTATTTGTTTTAATATTAAAATTATATTTTTTTTCCAAACTATTTTAATTAAAAGATGCGAGTTTTCGATTTATTTTTCCCACTTGTTATATTTATTATGACGTTGGTTTAATGGCTTATTAATCACTTATTTTTTTATTTTATCATTATTATTATTATTATTTTTTCTATTTTTTGAATTCTTTCAGCTTTTAAATCTTACTCTCCTGGTCACAAGCGCCAAATGTGACGATACACCCTGCCTACGTGCACCAAATCGTGATTGAATCTACCCTGGCTACGCTGTATCAAATATGCTGAGATTCTACCCCTATGTACGATCACGGCACCGAATGCGCTGTGTCGCGCCTACCCTCGTAGCTTTAATTTTCGTAGCTTTCTATCATGATTTATCTAGCCTGTCATTTAGGGTATTTCTAGTCTAACTTTAGGTCATTCGCACTTTTGTGAAGACCTCTTTCCCCAACCTATTTTTCAAACTTCTACATTACTCTGAGCTAATCTAACCCTATTGTTCGCAATCCCTGTGATAATTTCACACAGTAATTAAGATTTTTGAATTTTTTGTTTACATTATCTCCGTATCCTGCGTTGTGTAATTTTTTGTTTTAGGACTTACACCCATACGCGTAATAAAACGCATACAAATGTAAAGAGTATAATGTATGGTTTTGTGGTAACTTCGGTTCTTTAGAGTAAGAGTGAAAGAATTCTTAATTGATTGATTTAAATATCTTCTAACGCGTTTGATAAACTAACCCTGTCTTAGATTCTGCCTATACCTGATATTCGTTTTGTTTATTTCCTCCCTAGCACAGCTTTATTTAAAATACAAATAAAAGAGAATAACAGTTATCAATTTATAACAAACATTTCATGAAAAGTATTTACCTTACCTGCGTGAGATGACCTAATTCTAGGTCTCAGTTTTTCACCTGAAGTCTGCAAGCCTCCACCTAACATGAGTTTTATTTTCATGGTTAGTAAACACTAGATTGTTTGGGGAAGGGACGTGTGTAGGGATTGGGTCAAGGATAAAAAAAAATTGTTTTCTGCAAAGGTTGGCTCCTCCACTAACCAAATAGATTCTGGTGACCGACTTCCGAAAAAGCCTTTGTCAATGCACGGCTACACATACCTAAAGACCGGATTTTACCCTCTTCTGCGGGATTCCTTGCTTCGATAGGAGCTTTACGTACCAGAGATAAGTACCAGGTCTTCCATCGTATCCCAGAACTATCCCAACCTCCTCACCTCCAGGTAGTTTAACTCGACTGATTCTAGAAGGGGTATTTCATTGCATCCCTTATCACGACTCTACTCGCGTTGAATGTGGTGTGCGACTGTTTTTGTCGTATCCATCTCCCACGTGATCCGACAGAATCGCACTCCTGCCACCTCTTAGACCTGCTGCGATTGCGCCAAGGGAGCGTTCCAGTTGGCTCGCATCAAATCGAAGGTCGACAAGACTATGATATACAAATAACCTAGTCTTAAGCGCCGCGCCAGCGTATTCCTCGCATACGTCTCCTTCTACCTCCGCATGCCCACCTTCTTGGCAATACCGTCACAGGGCTTAAGTTTCCCTCGGAAAAGCTGTGGAATTTTCCGAGCGACCCATAATTGCATACAATAATCCCGAAGTCTACTGCGTGGGTAAAATTTTTAGGATTAGGACTGTATGTCTTCATTCACTACCAGTGCTTTTAATGTGGTCACTGAGTCCACGTGTTTAGGTATGAAAGGATAGGGCATACCTATCCTATTAGGTAGGTATAAATGGAGAAGTGAGTTTTTGGTTTGGCTTTATTTTTATTGAGGAAGCCCTCCTCGTGAAGTAGTAGGCATTCACCTAGATAACTAGAAAGACAATGTTATGCAAAAAGTTCTAATTTCAATTTTGATAAATTTAATTTTTAAATTTTAAATTTTCAGACCATAATTGATAAACTTGTCCCTTGATTTTATGCTTGTGGTCTATTGCTTTAAAATTGCACATATTAATTTTCACACATCAACTGAAAGTTCTTTGTCACAAACTATAACTAATTAACTTGTCCCCAAGCACGCTGCTGCCCAACTCGTTCTAAATAACAAAATAAAAGAATGTCAATGTTTTGTTTATCCATGTTTTTTGTTTAACCATGTGTTTGCTGGATGTCCTACTGCCCTAGAATACGTGATTTTTCTAAAAGATTCTTAGATCAATCCGATTACGGAACAAATTATTAAAGTTTAAATATGAAAGTTAAATAGTTCTGTGTATATACTCGTCGTTGCAAATTCGAAGGCCGAAGTTAACAAACTAAGTCATGTTATGTCCGATGGGATTGACCTGACTCCTTGGATAGGTATTTATTTCATAACTCTCGCGCACAGCTATTAGTATCATGCTGTTATTAAAATTATTAGTTACCGACATGCTCTGTTCGCAAATTTTATAAATAAGTATGACTGCTTGCTCTGCATTATCTCCAAGAACCTGTAAATAGTTTAATGATAAAAGACTTACCAAAATTCTGCAAATTACCCTTTTGGTGTTTAAAATTTTAATCGCATTCCTTCAAACTAGATTTTTCCATTATAAAAGAATCGATACTAAAAAAACTTTTACTTGGATATTTTCGACTATGTCTAAAACCTTCTCCTACTATTGTTGAATTATAAAAACAATTCTATTTAAAATTTCACTTGAGTATTATTAGATTATGTTAAAACCCTTTGATCCTCTCCCTCTTTTAGTTAATCATTTTAATCACTCATAATAAATCCGTTATTATTATTTATTTATCTCATTGATGTTATTTTATTTGTTTTAAAACCAAAGTTTTAATTTTTAAAATTTGACCATCTTATTAAATCTCTATCGCTTTCGAGCAATTCGTTATTATTATTTATTTATTTCAGTGATGTTATTTTATTTGTTTTTAAACCAAAGTTTTAATTTTTAAAATTTGACCATCTTATTAAATCACTATCGCTTTCGAGCAATTCGTTATTATTATTTATTTATTTCACTGAAGTTATTTTATTCGTTTTAAAACCAAGTTTTAATTGTTTTTAAATTTGACCATCTTATTAAATCACTATCGCTTTGGAGCAATTCGTTATTATTATTTATTTATTTCACTGATGTTATTTTATTCGTTTTAAAACCAAGTTTTAATTGTTTAATATTTTGTTAATACACTTTGCGACACTGAATTTCTATAATGTTTAAAGACCACTCTCCAATTATCTTTTAGTCGCACGGAAACACCGAATATAAATTCAAATCATCCAAATATTATCATTATTATTATTAAATTCACTGAATTTTACACTTTGATTAAGGTTATAAAAGAATACACCGAATCGTTCACGATTCAACTCTCTCCAGACCGTCTCTGCTGCTAACTCTCACCCAACTGACGACAAGGGCCGGATTATTTCCCTTCAAACTTGTTAAACGCCTTCTTATGTTTAAAATATTTTGAAATAAATCTTCATTAATTGAATTCTGTTTATATTAGAATTTTTACGTACTTGGTTGTAATTCAATTTTAATGGCCGCACTGTCAAATATAATCGGTTTTCTCTAAAGTAAACTTCTATGTCTGATGTGTTAAACCAAACATGTACTTACGCCTTAATTTTTTTTGTTTTGATTACACTAACGGCGCCCAAAGAGACTCTCCGTTTCCAAGACCCTCTGTTTCCAATGTCACTTATATAAACACTCCTCAGGGCCAATAAACATTCATTTCTTTGTCTTTGATTCTGTTTAAAATAAAGTTCGTTCAACTTTAATTCCTGTGGGAACGAAAATGAAGGTCACCCATCGTGATAAAAGTCCACGTGTCTCTTGTTTTGATTATTAGCCGTTATTGGATGTACCTATAATTTACACGATATTAGAAAAAACTTTGCAGGCCCTCTTGAACGTGAAAATGTCCTTTCCTCCCATAGCGTAGGTGTAGGTAGGCATTACGATTCATCACAGGGGTGGGTAGGTATACGGGGTTCAGTGTCCAAGAGTGACAGACGTAAGAATCCATTGCTCCAATTGCGTTGCCAGGCGGTGGATTGAGAAGGTGGAGTCCGGCTGGAAAAGTCAAAAGGATTTCAAGAGGATCAAAAAGTTTCTGGATTATTACAACCACATGACAATAATCTGAAAAGTTTTTAATCATTACAAAAACTCTTACAAAAAAGTCAAAAATGTCACAATTTGAGAACGACATTTCGACAAACATTCAATTAATAAATTTAACTGAAGTACTCAACTATGATACTAACCAAAATCGAATACTTTGAATCTAATCCAGACTTATAGGTACCTTATAGGTGTGTTATAGGTATGTTAGGTACATATATATTATATTATAGGTATGTTAGGTACATAAATATTATATTATAGGTATGTTAGGTACATAAATATTTTATTATAGGTATGTTAGGTACATATATATTATATTATAGGTATGTTAGGTACATATATATTATATTATAGGTATGTTAGGTATATACATATTATATTATAGGTATGTTAGGTACATATATATTATATTATAGGTATGTTAGATACATATATATTATACGTTAGGTACCAAATTTGATTGATTGTTCTTATAATAAACAAAAATGAATGTTTGTAATATATGAAAAATAAAAAATGCAATAGATGGAACAAGAGCTGTTTGAAATCTGAATGTACCGGGACTGAATATATGGAACACGGGAGAGGGGAGGGTAACACGGGAGAGTCACAAGAAGTCGCCACTTCCGTCCACAGGACGCATAGAGACGTACCCCCCTAGGTACAAGTTCTACGAATTTGTGAATCTGGAGAATCTCTCCGGATATAGAAAGATTGACGGTCGTAGTCAGTTATATCAAGCGGCTGTATATTACATATGACGTCATTGCCCGGCCCGGTTACTTTGTCCCGGTGACTAGCAATCACTGGTTGACAGTGGATACGAGGAACGGGCTAATTTTGGAACCAGTTGCTATTGGATTTATAAAATGGTCACTAAAAAACTGGGCGAAGCCGAACCAAAAGCCGCCCGCAGGGTCTAGCAGTAAAAATCTGCGGAGCGGGTTTTTAACTGCTAGTGTTTTATCATTGTTTCAACATCAATTTAAGATGCTGTTTCAAGTATAATCAAATATCTTCGAATGAGTGACGTAGAAAAGAAATCTGATGGAAACGAAAATTTCGGAAAACGCAAAACACGAGAAGAAATGATTGAAATCATTCATAAATAATAATTTTCTTTTAAGATTTACGCTCACTTACGATATTGATTGTTGAAAGAACATTTTAGAATTTAATTTGATTTTATTTTATTTATTTAATAGAATCATGAATAATTCTTCTTAAGAAGCGGTAGTACGAACTTGCCCCAGTTTTATTTGAATTTTGGCTTGAACATCCGGCTTTCAGCCGTATTAAAAATATTGTTTATGGCTCTGTTGTGGTAAACACCTACTAAAACGGCGTTCATATTTCACGTTATGGCAATACTTTAATGTAGGCTTCTTGAACTCGGCGGAAGTAAGATATATAATATGTACCTAACGTGTGTAGGCAATATGATAGAGAAAACACAAGGGAAGCGAAAATATGCGAGATAGCGGATACTATAAAAGTAGAACTACTTAATGTGTCAACAAATTGTGAATGATTATAAATAAAATTTAAACTTCTCTACCTGCTTTCTAAGCAAAATAATGGTTTCTTTTTTTGATACTGACAATTTGCGATAGAAATCCATTAAAATAATATATAAAATTTATTTTAAATTTATATATTTTTTTCATATTTATTGCCATGTCGTGACATTTTTGACGTGATAACGTCTTATAAATCGATGAACACCGGCTGCATGCACGAAAAAGCATGACTCATTGTCACGTTCCGCCTGAGCCGAGCGGACAAACAAGCGATAGAGAGGCACGATCGGCCCAGGCGTTCGGCGAGAGCGCGGAACAAGTGATAGAGAGGCAGGATCGGCCTAAGCGTTCGGCTTAAGCGTTCGACTCGTGACGTTATCACGTAAAATTATCGTCTGTAAAGCGACTTAACAGACAACCAATTTTTTTTTTACATTAGCACCACACAGGAGACCCTGAGGAAAATAATTTCCCTCAGGGCCTATGTCATCTTTGGGGATGCTGTGTATTTTTTTTAAGGGAAGGAAGAAGAGGAAGTCCTGGAAAGGAAATAGATACAAGGAGTGGGTAGGAATCTGGTGGTCAGTGTGTCCAGGAGCGACGAACGTATGAATCCATCCCTTCAACTGCAGTGCAAGGCGATAGGTCGAGGGGTTCTGGCTGGAGAGGTCAATAGACCTCCTCAACCATTCGTCTCTTTCGATCCAGCTCGCCACGCAGTAGATGGGCAGGCACATCGGCCGCCGAGACCTTGACAAATTGGTGCTTTAAATTTGAGACTTTTTTTTTTAAATATCTAAAAATACATAAATAATAGTTATTAAAAAAAGAGTGTCGTAGCCCGTAACTTTTTACAGTGAAAACGAACCGTTTAAACAGTCTTACCGGTGAAACCGCGCCGCAATAGAGTGTCGAAGCCTAATTTAATCTTTTTAATCGTCTTAAAACTACATTGGGCAATTCTCTTTTTAAAAGTACATAGGGTAAGTTATGTTAGTTTAAGGTAAGAAATGGACCGCGCTGATGAGATTTTAAAGCGGATCTCGGAAGATTTGGACCGCCAAATGGCCCACAAGGCACGTCTGGCTGAGATGGAGTATGAGGATGCAGTGGAATTTGCACGTTCGCTGGAGACCACAGACCCTACTGCGGGAACCTCTCATCAATCTCCGGTAAGAGATAAAACTAACTTGGGCTTATCCTTGCAGCTTGCTGATATGATTCCGCAGTCTTCCGATAAGGAGTCAGATAACTTGAGGCGACTTACGGCAGACTTCTCCACTAATGCTAAGGAGGGCGTAGGTTCTAAGTCTCCAAATCAATCAAACAAAAAGCTCCCACGCTCTGAGGAAGCTCCACCCTTCGAAGATTCGCTGAATAAATTCTGGGAAAATCTTGCAAAAATTACAGGTGCTGTCACGGAGGGTAGGAACAAAATGAACAAGGAAGAAAAACAGGTCGTCGCTCAAGCTATCGACGCAATCAAGAGGGACTTAGTTATCCTCGTTGTGGAGAATGCGTCTCTGAAGGCAAGGGCTAACGCTCTCGAGGATGTTATTACCTCTCAAGCAGGCTTAGTTGAAAAAATTGACTTTTTGGTGAAAGATAAACCCATTGTTGTCCCATTTGTCCCCCCCCCAGGTGAGAAACAAACAAATACGTCGTACGCAAGCAAAAGAACGTATGCGAGTGCAGCGGGTGCGACACCTAGCGCGTCAATCTTTATCGACGGACAGGAGCGCGGTTTACCCCCCAAACAGCCGACAGTATTGTTCTACCCCACGGTACCGGAGGGTAAAACGTCGGAGGACACTAAAAAAGTGATCACCTCCATTTTAGACCCGAAGTCAGACGGATTCCAAGCGGTCCGCACTAGAAGTATTAAAGGAGGAGGTTTTCTCCTACAAACTTCCAGTGCCGGGGGGTTGAAAAATATACAGAAGGCTGCGGAAAAACTCACTGCTAGTGGTATAAAAATGATCAGTCCACAGGGCCGCCTGCCCAAAATTGTGCTGTACGACGTCCCGAGGGGTGATGTCTCAAAAGATGCCGCCCTCTTTGAGGAGATCTTTGTAAATAATATCATAGGGAACTGCACTCTCACTAAGGACGACCACCTTAGAACGATGAGGAGGGTATCACTTTTTGGTAGGAGGGATGCCCATACAATGAATATGATTATTACGTGTCATCCTGACTGCAGGAAGGTTCTAATAGACAGCGGACATTGCTACCTTGGGTGGAACGCCTGTCGTGTTCGGGATTACCTGGGTGCCACGAGATGCTTTAAATGCCACTTGTATGGCCACGTGAGCAAATCTTGCACCCAGGAAACGACAACATGCCGCCACTGCGCCGCAACCGGCCATGACTATGAGGATTGCCCCAAAAAGGCACAGGCCGCTGTCTGCGCTACCTGCTCCAAGTTTAAAAAACCGGCGAACCACTCTATGTGATCGTGCTTGCCCTGCCCACAGAGCGGCTATAGAGATACAAGTACGTATGACAGACTATGGCAGGCGCTAAATCCCTCACCATTGGTCAGGCGAACCTGGAAAGGTCTCGGGTGGCCACCCTGGAGACCCAGCGGGTGATGTTTGACCTCGACATAGACATCATGCTTATCCAGGAGCAATACGTGTGGCAAGGCAAAACTCCTGGAATTAATAGTCCAGGTTTTGTGCTGGAGGTGGGAGACTCTCCGGGTGCGGGTGTCCTGGTCAATACTTCCAAGATCAGACCCCTCCTCCTGGAGGGGCTCTCAAACGAGTACCAAACCTGTGTATCCATTAAATTAGCTAACACGGAAATCATCGTGATCTCCGTTTATTTTAAATACGGTAATCCTGTTGAACCGCATATTCTGAGCTTAACGCGAGCGCTTCACAAATTAAGAGGTCGAAACATAATAATCGGTGGAGACTTCAACGCGCGATCGCCTCTCTGGTTCGACTATAACGGAATTCGGACGGAAAGATCCTTTGCTGTCAAAGACCTTATTGCGGCGCAAGGTCTGTTCATCCTCAATGAACCAGGCACGTTCTCTACTTTTTCAGGAGCTGGAGGCGAAAGCAACATTGATCTCACTCTGTGTTCTAGATCTGTTGCGGCTAAAGTATCTCAGTGGACGGTTCACGAGTGCGCATTAGTTTCTGATCATAGACTTATAACTTTTTCTGTGGGTATTCCAAAGACAGAAATCCCACGTTCTACGTGGAATTTCAGAACCACAAGGGCGGATTGGGATAAATTTGGGGAAGCGCTACGTCAATCGTTAAGGGGCTTTCACGACGTTGCAGCTAGGGAACCGGATAATTTGGGGAATTTTTTCAACGCGGCGGTGGTATCGGCCGCTGAAGCTTCTTTGGGAAGAACAAACCCTAAAAAAGCTATTCGGACGCCGTGGTGGACACAAGAGCTGACTTTGCTGAAGGGTGCCTTTAAAAGCGCTTACAGGAATCTCAGTGTGGTCAGGCAGAGCTTGTGCTCGCCCGAAGAAGCTATTGTCCTCCAAGCTCGTTTTCGGGCCGCACGAGGTGCCTATCGCTCGGGTGTCCTATTGGCAAAACGAGCTTCCTGGCATAATTGGGTTAACGAAGTGGGCAACGCCAACCCGTGGGAAATCCACAGCGTCATTGGAAAAACGAGAAAAGGATCTGATAGTTACTTGTCGAGCGTGGTGCTCGGGAACGTTGAGAGTGTCGATGTTACCTCCACTCTTGAGACACTTCTGGGCAAGTTAGTTCCGTTAGACTCAGTAATAGGGGAAAGTGTCCACCACAAACAGATAAGAATTCTGTCACGGCTGCCACCTAGTGCACCCGCCCAGGGGGAGGGCGTGCCATCGTTAAGTCGAGTCGAGGTTGAAGTAATAATTAAGGGTTTGGGTTCAAAAAAGGCACCGGGATTTGACAGATTGAATGGTATAATAGCGAAGAATGTCTGGATCTACGCCAAAGAAGAGTTCTACCAAGTTCTAGAGACGTGTTTGCGTAGGAGAAAATTCCCCACAGAATGGAAGAAGGGCGTGCTCCGGATTATACCAAAGGGCAACGATAAGCCGAGGACGGACATAGGAGCCTATAGGCCTATAACCTTATTGCCAATTCTAGGCAAAGTATTGGAAATCATCATTAAACACCGTCTACGCCTCACCCTAACGCCGCCCAGCGAACTTCAATTCGGCTTTGTCCCCGGCAAATCCACGGAGCACGCCATTAAGCATGCGCTTGAATGGGTGAGGGTATGCCCAAAGAGGTACGTCATAGGCATCTTCTTGGATATCTCGGGTGCCTTTGATCACGCATGGTGGCCGATGATACTTACCAAGCTGAAAAACAGAAATTGCCCGCCGAAACTGTTTGAGATTATTAGTTATTATTTAAATGGTAGGACAGTTATCATTGGGCACGGGGACGTTTTAATCACCCGAAAAGTCAACATGGGTTGTCCGCAGGGGTCGGTCCTCGGACCCGACCTGTGGAACATCTTGTTCGACGACTCCTCCAGGTTACCCTTGCCTGAAGGTTGTACATCGGTCGACTACGCGGATGACAAATTGTATTTGGTCTCTGGGGACAGTAGAAGGGAAGTGGAATCTAAGGCTGAAGAAGGTTTACAAGAGATCCTTGCATGGGGAAAGAGAAACAGGCTGAACTTCGCTCCCCACAAGACCGTGGGTCTCCTCATGAAGGGCATGCTCAGCAGAGGCAGGAACCCTTTCATCAGACTGGGAGACTCATCTATTCGATTTGCAGAAAACACCAGGTATTTAGGCGTCATTATGGATAGATCTTCTTCGTTCCTAGCCCACGTCAAGAGCGTCTCCGACAGGGCCCAGGCCCTGTTTCAGAAACTGAGAAGAATCTCAACAGCCGAGTGGGGATTGCGTTCTCCGGCGATTCGCCTGCTGTACAGAGGGGTATATGTGATGCAAGTCTCGTATGCTGCCTCCGTGTTGGAGCATCGCCTGGATAACGTCTTGATAAACTCCACTCTTAAACGGGGCCAGCGGACTCCCCTGTTGGCGCTCTCGGGCGCTTATAGGACTGTGGCTTCAGATGCATTACCGGTTCTGGCGGGCGTTCTGCCGATAGATCTTGAAATTAGGGAAATATTGACAAAAAAGGAACTTATTAGAGGCAGGGCCGCTATACACCTGGGAGTCGAGCTGACACCGAGAGGAATCGTGGCCCTACCCGGTTTGCTCAAAGCGATGCGTGAAAGGACGCTGAGTGTATGGCAAGAGCGATGGGATAGGTCGACGAAGGGCAGATGGACTTTCTCCTTTTTCCCTTCAGTTAAAGTCAGAATGGAAGGGTCACACATTAAACTGGATCACTACATGACGCAGATGCTTTCCGGGCATGGGGAATTCAGGGGTCGGCTTCACAGCTTGACCCTTTCTCCCCATCCAAACTGTGCGTGTGGAGATACTAACCAGGACGCCAGGCATATACTGTGGGACTGTGATTTGATGAAGGAAGCACGAGAGGAAATGTTGGATGGCTTGCGCGGAATAACAAGACCAGCGTGGAACGCTGACCTTGTGTCGAACAAAGAGAATTTCGAGTGCCTGAAAAAGTCCTGGGTAGAAAGATGGTCTGTACTTAGAGTCGCCGATCTAGACTAAAATCATCTTTGTTTCAGGTGCTACACGTATTGTTCCTGCCTCCCTCGGTATCTTCTCATTACTTTTCAGTTAGTGTACACGCTTGAACAATATTACTCTTGTGACTTGTAAATAACACCTACACATATCCAATATACGCTTTTTTTTTTTTTTTTTTCTTTCTGTTCTTCATGTTTTACTTATCTTTTTGTTTTTGTTTTAGCTTTTGATTTATGTTTAAGCTTTATGATTTATGTTTTAGTTTTATGATTTATGTTTTCACCTCAACAGGTCACGTCCCATCATGGTGAGCGACGATAGTGATGACACCATCGCTCAATATATTATGAATTCTGCTCTCATACTATAATTATGTTTCACATATATATGCTCTTATTATTTTTTACTTTAAATTAGCTTTGGTTTCCGTAATTTGGAGACGCAACTGTACATATATGATGTATCGTCGTCACCCCAGAAAAAGGGGGTGGGATAGACCCCGTCCGTGCATACCTACTGTCAGGCGAACACACACCGGAGCGGTCTTCCTGCGATCCTCCTGCGCCTCCCCTAATGATATGCGTAGGCCTGAGGAACAGCCGAGCGGTCCCGGCGTCCTTCCGCCCCCCCTCCGACAACCCGACGCTCATCTCTCTCATAGGGTCTTCTAAAACTTTTTCTTCTTTCCTACACTTCTTCGAGGCAAAATCGGGGAGCCGGCTAAAGGGCGCGGACTTCGGGTTCCGTCAGCGGTTGGGCCGATAGCCATGCACATTGTCATTGGGACTGCCGGGTGGTTTGTGGAAAACCTATACTGTTATGATTGTAAATACTTGCATTACATGATTACTGTTAAATTATTTATTTTTTTCTTTTTCCATTATTTCCCGTATTCCAGGCTTCCTCAATATTATTATTTTTCTCCTCTCCTCTTATTTTTATTTTTACTAATATCTTTATATATTTTATATAGAATTTCAGAAGAATTATTCCACGGGCTGCCACTTTTTTTGTATTATGTTAATGTAAGTACTTGCATACTGCTTAATAACCCCGTATGCATGGACATTGGAGGGTCTAGAGTCGATTAAATAAATGTAGCTTCGTTCAATAAAAAAGTAGAGTCTTGACGTGTGCGGTGAAGGAGGAAACCATATGTTTCCTTATAACGCCGTGGGAAAGTGGTGGGGTCCCCTCCAAGACCTTGACAAACCTCACCCCGTGAACCCCGGCACCCCTGCTAAGTCACCAAACGTAGCGAACCATTTGAGGTGACCTATGGCAGAGGTGTTGGTTATCCAATAAATGGTTCCTGGGTCGGCGGTACCCATACCCGCCTCCCAAAATGGCATGGCAACAAATAAGGAAAAACCATATAAATTTAATAAAATTCTTGTAGACTACCCCCTTTCCTCCCCCTATATGTTATGTATATAAACTGTAGATTATGAAATATTTGTACCAGTCTGAAGATGGCTTTAACAGGCTGAAACGGTTTACGGTAAAAAAATAAAATAAGCGGAAAAAAGTTTTATTTATAAGTTTAATTATATTATCAGAAGAATGGTAGATCAAAATTACATATAATTTGGACGCTTCATGACAGAGCGGTAAAATGAATGATTCTGTATTAAGAGGTGACGTGTTAAAAACCCAGAGAGGGCAAATAAAAAAATGCTAAAATTATACAGGTTTTCGCTTTTACTTGTTTCCAGAAAAATTATGTTCTCCGTCTCCGAATCTCATCAGTATTGTTCAAATTCAGAGCTGGTTCCAAAAACCATCTCCAAGAGAACTATAATTGAGCATAACATTGAATAAACGATCCCAAATTGATTCAGTGTACACAGATTTCAGCAAGGCGTTCGATAAGGTGTCTCATAAAATTTTAATACATACATTAAAAGCTCTTGGTGTCTCTGGTAGCATGTTAAACTGGTTCATAAGTTACTTGTCATGTAGGAATCTTTCTGTAAAAATTTTAGATTGTATTTCAAAGCAATTTTTGGCTTCCAGTGGAGTTCCACAAGGTTCTCACTTAGGACCTGTATTATTTTTAATATTTATCAATGATATTGTAAATATTTTTAAAGGAGTAAACATACTATTGTATGCTGATGACCTAAAAATTTTCAAAACAATTACCTCCATCAATGATTGTAACATCCTTCAATCTAATCTCGGTCGCTTTCAGGATTGGTGTAAAAATAATGAATTGTTTTTAAATATTGATAAGTGTCAATTTATATCTTTCTGTAGAAACAAAAATCCTATTATGTCTCATTATAGTATCAAAAATATTTCTCTTAAAAAGTTGTCTCAAATCAAGGATCTGGGTATCGTTTTTGATGAAAAATTATCATTTGTTCCACACATTAATGAAGTTATTAATAAGGCTATGAAATGTTTGGGATTTATTTTAACAACAGTAAAAGATTTTTCATCATTTTATTCATTTAAAATTCTCTTCACTGCCTTAGTTAGAAGTGATTTAGAATACAATTCAACTATTTGGTCCCCATACTATAAATCACATCAATTAAAAATTGAAAGAGTTCAACATAAATTTTTAAGATTCATTAATTTCAAACTCTCTATACCCATTGAATAAATTAATTATGATAATTTAATGAAACTACTAAATTTAAGTGACTTATCGTGTAGAAGAACCAAGAGCGATCTGGTACTTTTATTCCAATTAGTTAATGGATCACTTGACGCACCTGACTTAACCAAACTAATAACATTCCGAGTACCAAATCGTGACACGAGACTTCCAGAACTGTTCTTTGTTTATCCGCCAAAAACTAACTTTTTCATTAACTCCCCAATCCAAAGACTACATAGGCTTGGTAATGAATTCAGTTCCGTAGATATTTTCATTTATTCTTTACCAAAATTTATATCACAAATTTTTAAAATTCTGACATAAATTTTTTTATTATTATTATTATAATATTGTCATTTCTTTTTAATTCTATTAATAATTTGTATTACAATGTTAAATAACTTATGTAACTGTAATAACGTGTATATGTAAAAGCCTTCAAGGCGTAAATAAATAAATAAATAATTGTTTTAACTTCTAATCAGCCGAGAAACTGGCCAACCCCTCACTCGACCCTGTCTGTCCAATATCTCTAATTTTTAATGTTTTTAAAATTGAAATTTTTTTTTTTCAATGGAAACCAAAATTTCATTAACATTTTTTATTCCGAATAATATCAGAAATCACTCGTTAAAATAAAGTACGCCCCTTAACACCCTGTATAGATAATGCTAATATAATTTTTAAATTTCTGTTGAAAAAATAAATAATATTATCTGAAGGAGTCTAATGCGTACATTACTGTGATTTGGAATAATCAGTAGTTAATTTTTAGATTGGGGCATATAGAGATATTTGGAAAAATCGAAGTACGTTGCCGAAGCCAAGAACTGCAACCAACCATTGCAACAAAAATATTTTCTGAAAATACCGAGCCATTTCCTCAGCACTATTGCTAGGCTATGAATAGGACGGAGAAACCAATCCAAGATTATGATTTGACTTCAAATACAAATATTTTAGAAAACTTCATGTGATGTAAGAATATTTTAATTTCTTATATAAATACTCTACAATCTACAACTTCTACAATCTGTTGTGATTTAGATTGTTCGATTTTGACTCTCCCACATCTCTGTGTACATTAAGGTGATATTAATTTGTTTTTAGAATAACACCAAAATGTGACAGAGGGTAACGAAGATAAAAATGTAAATGTCAAAATTCGTTCCCCTTTATTTAAATCCTATTTCAATTTTGTGACAGACTTTTCTATGTGGCAACAATATTTAAAAAAAAAATCTTATTAACATCTAGATACCCAACTACAAATCTCGCTATAATTCGCCACGACTAAAAATCGTATTTGAATATTAACCTTACAAATATAATCTTAGTTTGAACCACCTTAAAAATAATTATACGTCTTAAAGATGTAATGATGTTTAAGACTGTATATTTTACATATTATCATACTTAAGTAGTTTAAAGGTAATTGAATAAATAGTGTAGGGTTTTGTACAAATAAAACTAAAATAATTATTAAGAATACATTGTAATTTAAAAAGGTACAAAATGCCGTAAATGTCTTAAAAATTAAATGAAAACTAGTGTCTTTTTTTTATGAAAAATAATGTTTTATTTTATGTTATCGTGTTTTTTATGAAAAATAATGTTTAATTTTATGTCTGAATTGTGTTTTTTCATGAAAAAAAAATCTTTTACTTCATATCTAAATCGTTTTTTTTTTTATTTGCTGTGAAAGTGTAAATGCTAATCAGTCATTGCATTTAAAAATAATAATATTTTTAATAAAATTAAACATTATAAGAAGTCCGAAAGTTACACAACAGAAAATCGTACTTCTTTCGAACGTATGGTTATCTCCGTAATTATTGTACTTACAGCGGTGACACAGCCGCAAGATCTGCTCGGCAACTGAGCTAACTGAGAAAGACGATGCGAAATAAAAAAAGACAGCAATACTTGTGTCCCGCTCACGTCGCAAAGCCGTAGATTATCTTTTTAGGGTTAAACCTATCTTAACGGATATGAGTTAACACTAACGTCCTAATAAACCTGCCTAGATATTAATAATTTAAACCATTAACTAGCGGTAAACACACGAAATACAAAATTCTACGCAGTAACTGAATAATACCCGGCATTATAATTCCGTACCAGAACTTTCGTAGGTGCTCAGAGGCTTTATGTCAGGTAGAGCCAAAAGCTTTGCAATGTCAATCTCTTTATTAATTAAATATTGTAACGAAATTAGGGTAGATTACTTTCCTTGTAAGACTTTCTGCCTCACTTGAATGTGTCCCATTTTTGTGAGGTAAACAAAAGAATAGGAGTTGCTTTGGCAGGTGGATAATTGGATGAAAACGGAGCTTTGGGATGGAAACAGAGCGTTGGGAGGGAAACGCGGAAGTGTTGGATAGGCTTTCAGCTACATTGTATGAATGAAATGATTGTGCTTAAATGAATGGAAATGATGGATTAAGCGTAAGGCGAGGATAATAAATTGGAAGCGAAAGAAAAATATGGATCTAGTATTTTTACCAAACTAAAAGGGTAGGAATGGAAATAATTTATACACAACTAGCTTTTACCCACGGCTTCACTTGCATGGTATTAGGGGGAAATTACTGTAGCGCTTGCACTTATAACTTATCACTTACAGCTGGTCCCCGGCATGCGTTGCAATGACATTCAAAGAAATAAATTGATTCTCCCTGCTTGTCCTTTCCCGTACGTCCCCGTTCCCTTCCGTCTTGCCCGCCTTCCTCCTCCCTTGTCCCTTTCCTTTCTGCAAACCCCTTCTTCACCCTGCCTTTCCTCCCTGCCCTTAAAATATATGAAATACACACTTAAATAAAATATATGAAATTCCAATTTTCATCAACACAAATTTCATAACGCCAGAGTTTACCATTATATATAGCTTATGTTACTCGCTGATAATGTATCTTTCTATTGGTAAAATAATTTTTAAAATCGGTTTAGCGGTTTAGGCATGAAAGCGTAACAAACAAACACACTCACTTTCGCGTTTATAATATTAGTATAGTTTATAACATTAGTACAGATATCATTATGAGTTAAGTTAAACCCGTACAAATCAATGTATCTATTCAATCTTTGAAAAAATCTGGAGGAGACATTTTACAGCGTTTGTAATGAATCCTAGGGGCGATATTTCACAAAAAATGTGTTTTAAAAATTAGCCAAGCATTATTATTACTTATTTAATTAAATTAAGACAATATAAGCGAAACTCAATCGATAATCTGGAAACAGAAAAATCAGAAAAATATATTGGCACCCCTGGGACTCGAACCCAGGACCTCTCGCTTTCCGGGCGAACGCGTTAACCACTGCGCCAAGGTGTCGATATCCAATTTGGTCATTTTTAACTGTATCGTACTTCGACTGAGAACCACCCACACTATCTTCATTATTCTTAACGCATATTTTATTGGCTATATCTTTATGTATGAAAAAAAAATTGCTTTTAAAAAATAAAATAAATTGGAATAATCGCTCTACAAATTTGACAATTTGTAGACCGCCGTTTTTGTGAAAAATCACCTCAAGGGCGCTTGTTGTTACAATTTTACTTTTTACTCATACAGTTAAAATATAAATTAAACATTATTATTACTGTTAGTTGTGATGGAGGGCCACAAATAATTGAATTCACACACAACACATGACGTGGCACAAAACGACGAGTGTGGGACACGATACATTGAAACACTCGCGCACTCGGCGTAAATGACCAAATAATTAATAGGTGAAAGGAACAGGAGGCTTTTCGTATATTGTACCGGACGCACCAACATTTAGGTCGGTAACACTTGAAAGGTTGAATGCATAAACCTTTTGGCTACGTAGGATTTCGTATTCCTGTAAATCACGTCCTTGTTCTGTATTTTTTAGAAGATTGCTTACATTAGTTTCAACACAATTGATTACGTTTAACTTCAAAATATTTGTGTGTTGGTTTCAATGTATTCAAGAAGTCTCAGTAGGATTACAAACTCTCTTGCTTTTAGCCCAGCAATCGATGAAAATTGTCATTTGGCATTTAAAAACTGTTGATTTCTGAAAATGTACAAAACAGCATATTTTATGGCTCGTCACAGAGTAGAAGATGCACCAAGTATGGACTGAGCGTGGTACAACAAACGACATGTTGCTTTAAATGACTTATAAATATTTTGTGACCAGGAATCAGGTCTGTTTCTTACAGATTTATAGATACTTTGAGTATTGCCTTGGTGAAAGATCAAGATTCGCCACATTCAAATAATCAAATAAACAAAACATAACACAAAAAAATCTGATAGTACTAATACGCTAGCGTCTGTACGGTTGAAATGTAAGAACCCAACTTCTAACCCGCGCAGCAGGTTTTTAACTTCTACTAAATTGGGGAGGCTGGAATGGGTACCGCCGCCCCGGGAACCTTTATTGGATAACCAATACTTCTGCCATAGGTTACCCCAAGTAGTTCGCTACGTTTGGTGATTTAACAGGGGTGCCCGGGTTCATGGGGGTGAGGTTTGTCTAGGTTTTGGAGGCGGATGACCAGGACATACTGAATCCCGGATTACTACCCACCCCATAAACCCCTTTCCTTCCCAGAACCCTCCTCCCCTTCCTTTCGTTAAAAAACCCTCCACACAGCATCCCCAAAGATGACATAGGACCTGAGGGAAATTATTTTCCTCAGGGCCTCCAAAAAGACTACGAATATTACGCTAAGTCGGCTGAAAAACCTACTAAAGTGATGTAACGTTTTTTTTTCTCAACATATTTGATTATAAACCGAAAACGACTTTAGAATGAAACTTAAAAATTATTTCGTAACTAATAATCATTTGACACATTTATCCAGCAAATTCAATAGCCAGGTACTTACGAACCTTCCTCTACCTCATCTTTTTTGTTCCCTACTCACCTTAGTCTCACAACATGGCCCTTTTTGGGTCCGAATGACTCCGAACAGTTTTGTGTGGTATTCACATGAAAAAATATATTGATAAAATAAAGTCAAATATCGAAAGCTTCCTTACATCCTCCAGACTCACAAGGTTCCCTAAATTGGGGAGAATGTTGTTCTACTGATTTCGGAAAGTAGGATCTTTTGCAAAATCACATAAAAATTACAGTTTAAATAACAAGCTTCTCTTGTGATATTATTGTTAACCAAAATAGTAAAGGGGGAACGTTTGTTCTTGTTTTGAAAACATTCCGAGCTTGTTGTCTAAAGTTTTAAGTCCATAAACATGCTGAGGTAATCGGAATTAAAGTTTGATAATATTCTAATACCAGACTTACTGAACATTTGTTCTTGTTCAATCAGTTTGCTAAAATAGCTTTATCGACAACGGAGAACCTACAAACTTCTTGCAGACGAAGATATTCACAAAAAAGCACAATATATTGCCAGTCCATTTACTTAAAACGCCAACTTGCTCAATTTTGGCAGCTTCGCGGTTTGTAGGTTTTGTAAAAAATCAAAAAATAGTGCCTACTTGAAAAATAACTATTAAAATAGATCAAGAAAATGTAAATTTCGTGAATACCGCACAACCCAACAGCTCCTAACCGTCTGGAGTCTGTGAGACTTCGGCAAACCTAATAATGGGGTATTTTTTACATTATCTCTATGACTTGATCTTTGTCATCAACGGGGATGCCTTGTGGAGGTTTTTTTTAAGGAAAGGAAGGAGATGAAGTTCTGTGAAGGAAAATAGAATCTTGAGGCAGTGTGTGAACTGTCTCGCCCACTACGGTGCAATTCCTTGGGCAGACACATCCACCGTTGAGATTCGGAAAAACCTCTCTCCGTGAACCCGGGAACTCCTTGTAAATTACCAAACGTATATTGTCACTTTGTGACAATATACGTTTGGTACAATATACGTTTATAATCTATGGCAGTTGGTTATCCAATGAATACAGGGGCGGCGGTACCCATGCCCGCCTCCCAAATTGGGTTTGGTTATATTTTGATCCTGAAGGTAGTGGGGAGGGAAAGGAAAGAAAGTTCCTGTCTATTCAGATCTCGTCAACAAACATGACTAAAGCCTTTTCAAGAAACGTTTCAAAGATAAATGCAGGGCGATACTGAGAGTATCTTCCGTTGTGAACTGTACCTCAATTGTACCAAATGTTATATTTTATCATGAAACAACACAAATTAATAAATAAAAATTACTTGCGCAAACTGTTTGATCCCGCGACCTCAGGATTCGTAATCTATACCATTACCCCTCGACCACGGAGGCCGTCTGGTGAATGTAAATGTATTTCTATTTTTCTCTATCCTTTGCAACTCTGATCCATTCTGGACCAGCCACTTTTTTTAGATCGTCTTCCCATCTTTTCGTTTGTCCACCTTTGCTTCTTTTACCGTCTCTTGGATACCACTCTGTCATTATTCTGGTCCATTTCTTTTGATTTTCTCTCCAGTACATCGCCATTTTAGTGTTCGATAAACAGAATGTGCCTGTTTGAATTGAGTTCTGTTTTTTATTTCTGTTAATTTTACTTTATCTCTTCTATTAACTTCTATTATTTTTATGCTATTTTGACAGACACTTAGTTTATTTGTTAAGGTTTTCGTTAGTGTCCATTTTTAACTACCATATGTTAAACAGGGCAGAATACATGCGTTATAGACTTTTATTTTAGATTTTATTGGCATATCTCCGTCCTTCATAACTTCACTGAGCCACCAGTATTTCTTCCAAATAGGCTTCTTTAATAGTGGATGTTGAATGCACCAAGAGATCACTTTAGACCATTGCAAGCACATAACAGACAGTAGACTGACAATTTTTTATTATCATTTAGTTCACTGGTCCATTGTCGCCAGCTCGTGAACGTTTATGTGGGTATTTAGAATAGGTAGAAATGTAAAGGTATATATAGGGAAAGGTATGTACATTTGCGTCGACAATACACGGTATAGTAAGTGCCTATACTTTTCAAATTAGTAGTAGATGGTGAAAAGGTTAAGCTTGTATCGGAAGTTACTTTCAGTGTGTGTTTATTTAGTACAAAGAATCTTGTGAAAAGTCAAAATGTCATTTTCCATCGACCCTTTCTCAAATAGAATGTTTCTGAAAAGTTCGAGACACCCCCCGCCGCCCAGTAAGTAATTTCGTGAAGAGAATTTAATGAAAGGAGCGTTTTTCAAAATGGTCTCAGTCGGGAATGATAATGCATCAGGCTTAAAAACATTACAGGCTCTCTGGGAGCCCTTTATGCCGCCATCAAAAGATTTCACGGAGAAGTCACACAAAAGCAGTTCAGACCTTCCTAATAAGAAACGTACTTAGTGTCACATTAATGATTGCCGACAGAAGAAAAATAAAATAAAAAAGAAAATGTGGAGTGAAGTAATAACTCAAAGACATTTCGTCAGCATGTTTCGCTTACGGATTGTTTATTTCGTAAAAATACCATTCCAAGAAAAAATAGTATTTTTAATTTTTTTTTTGAAAATTAATATCTTTCAAGCGAATGCTTAAGAGGAAAACGGGCGGCGTCTCGTCCCTGTATTCCCCGATTTTCTGTCCGGAATTTTACACTACCGCATTTATTTTATAATACACATGGTGCGGCAGCATAACTTCCCCGTTTCAAAACTTAATAAAACCCATTGAATGAATCAGAATTTTTTTTGTGATGTTGGCACATACCTTAAGTTTTGTTTTACTTGGTTTTTGAAGATCAAATCAGGTAGGTAACGTCCCTCATTTTCCATGCCCTGAATAAACCAATTTCTGGCGTTTGTCATGACTCTTGCCAGCATATCGGGCGTTATCTTGGCAATTTCTTCTTGAATGTCGGTCTTCAAACTTGTAGGGTCCTTGGACGGTTCACATAAACACGGGATTTAAAAAAAAATAGAAAAAAATCACAAGGGAATAAATCGGGAGAGCGGGCCGACCGCTCCAAATCGCCCACCATGTTTGCGCGCAGAACGCTATGGTGATCGCAACATTGAAGATCTCACTACCTCAATGATCTCAGGTGATCTAATGGGACGAGGGACTCCAGTTCTTCCTTTTGTCGCACTTGCAGTTTGTTTGTTTTGTCGCACTTGTAGTGACCCATATAACAATTGCTTTTCAGTCCGGGACAGGGGCCAACGGGGCTAAATTGAAGCGATTCCGAAAGGCGCGCTGGGTTGCGATCACAGAACATCCTGTTAAAAAAGTAGGCCTCAACGGCAAACGCACGCTCCTCACAGTTCGGGACAAAACTTTATAGTTTCGCCTTCTGAACGAGAACACTAGCGCTCCGCTACGACATCAACCGACTGAATGGCGCACATTTTATAAAAGGAAGTTATGCTGCCGCTGTATTATATAGATATCGACCTTAAGCATAATGCACCGACATATCTTCTTCTAATACAGATAAATATTGTGTTTGCCATATTTCGCCAAATTCATGTTGTAGATGTATTCAAATTACATTTTTATTTTGAAAGAGTTAGGTATCTATTTAGTTTATGCATTATTTCCTGCTAAGCATTCGTTTACCAAAAAAGAGAATAATTTTGACTTGGTATTTGAATACCTAATGTAAACATTTTTAGGTTTCGCGTTCTGAGTATTATTTTACTCAAATTGAATTGAAAGTTTGAATTGTGGAAAACATTTAGAACGGGTTGTTTAAAAAAAATTGATAGTTTCATCAAATATTTTAAGTTAATTTTCACGTTCTGTGTAAGTTCTATTCAAGTTCTGTTATTATACCATTATAGGTCAGTTGCTTCATAAAACTGAAATAATCACAGATATTGAATAGAACTTACACAGAACGTGAAAATTAACTTCAAATATTTGATGAATCCATCAATTTTTTTGAAACAATCCGTCCTTATTAATTTATTAAAGCTTTTATCTAAATTGAAGACCCGATAGATTAAATGACCCAAAAATTAGATAAATGATCCGAAGATCTCGATAGACGCTACCAAATTAATGAATATTCATAAAAAAAATCCAGTGATTAAAGTATGTTTAAGAGAATATGAAATTGAACAAATAGAAAACTCTTACAACAAATTTGAACCAAAATCGTTTTGGAGGCGGGTATGGGTACAGCCGCCCGTGGAACTATTTATCAGATAACCGACACTTCCGCCATAGGTCACTTCAAGTGATTCATTACTTTTGATGACTTAGCAGGGGTGCCCGGATTCATGAGAGAGTCCTTCTCCTGCCTGACTCTCGACCTGTCTCTTGCTATGCAGTGCGAGGAAAGGATTCAAACTCACTCAAGGATACCCCAGATTCCTACACATTCCTCATTCATTTTTCCTTTCCAGAACTTCCTCACCTTCTTTTCCACAAAAAAACCTTTAAAAATAAAATAAAATTATTACTTAGCGATTTCTAAAAAGCTAGATTCACGCAAGGCTTTCGTTATCATATATTTTTATTTATTTATTTTGGTAAAATATGAAACAAGTTATTTTCCAGTCCTTACTGATTTTTTGTCGATACAGGCGTGGTAGGTATATAAATAATAGGTGCAGGTACTTAAATAAAATAAAGTTAATTACAGTCATAAATAATTCATGTAATAAGGAAAATTTTAGTGAGTCTCTAAAAATTATAATTTAATTAAGATCTACAAACTTTAATTTTACCGACTTGTGTACAGCTGATTAAATTAAAATTATTATTTATTGAGCTTAGGGACGTAATTAAAAAATATATAAAATTAACACTAATCTTAACGCCGTAAAAATATCTCGGTAATTCCCTCTTTTGCATTCTGTGAACATCATAAAAGCAATATAACCGTCATTTTCGCATTAAATGCTAATATGCAAACACCGCTTTATTTATGCATTAAATAATTAGTCGCTAATTAAAAAAATAACGACGCAGGTTGCTGCCAGCCACCCCCTTCTTCTTAATACCTCTTCCTACAATACACCTAAATTAGGGTCAACTGCTTTGGCTCGGGTTCCTAGTTACAGCGAGTCGATAAGAGAGCTCCGGCAGCCAGTTGCTTTTAATGTGTATTTTCCCGGTTTTATTACGTTTTGAGTTATCAAGGCAAACCAACGTAAACTCATAACGTTACTGCACCAACTCCTGTGAATATTGTTCTGAATTAATTGTGAATTTCACCCCATTTCAGCCCATTTAAAGGTGAGCGGGTACCTGTGCAAGGAGTAATTAGTGATTTTAATTGCTTATTTGCGAATAAACTTTTTACCATAAATTAAATTTAATATCCATAAAATTAGCGAGGAAATTAATAATGGACTTTTATTTTTGTTAATGTTTTCAGTATTATTTTATACAATTAAAATGTGAAGTTTATTTCAACAAAATTACAAATTAAATACCTATTGCTGCTAGGTACTCACGTAACGACTATCAATTATTAGAAATAAATAATAAATATGTTTTTAGCACTCATACCAACCTCCCAAATTGGGACCAAATTAATATCGGCGCCCTGGGAATCATTTACTGGATAACTAACACCTCTGCCATAGGTCACCCCAAGGGGTTCGCTGGGTTTGGTGACAGGGGTGTCCGGGTTCGTCGAGTGAGGTGTGTTCAGGTCAGGCCGGATCGGGAGAGACCGGTTTGGGGACACCCTTTGACCTCTCCAACTGGTTTCCCTCGACCCATCTTCTTGTACTGCAGCGGGGAAGGGATGAATTCATACGTCCGTCTCTCCTGGACACTCCTTCCTTTCCTTAAAAAGACAGAAAATATAACACAGGGAAATAATTTTCTTCGTGTGTGGGGTTAACTAAAAGAAATGTTAGGTGAAAATTTGCCTAAAATTCTCATTTAGTAATAAAAGCACAAATCAAAAATAGAAACAGGTTTCTCCAATAAAATGTTTAAATCAAACGAAAATAACCACTTTCTTTGTGCCACCATTTTTAATTAAAAATATCAACATGTCCGTATCAAAATTTAACGCTTCTTTATCAGGAAACAAGGTAAAAGTATTTTTGTTATTTGTTTTTGGGGTGTTATGCTGTGTTGCACTACCTCCTTCTATAGCCAACGTTTCGGACATTGTAACGCTGTCCAAAACGTTGGCTAAAGAAGGAGGTGGCGCAACAAGGCATAACACCCCTAAAACAAATAACGAAAATAATTTTGTCAGTAAAAATCTAAAATCGTATCGAAGGCATAAGTAATAAATTGAAAATTACCTATTTATTTAAAATAGTAGTGTAAAAAAGATGGTTATTTTCATTAATTAAAAATTATGCCATAATTTTTAATTTTTTTTATGAAATAAAATATTTGGTTGATTACATTAAAATTATTACAACGTTTAATATGTGTGTGTGACAATTGTTAGTATTTATGTAAAGTTTTCTGTACTTTAAAAAAGAAGGCTCATTTCTACGAAATAAAAGGATCAATTTACAAACATTGATTACCTTCCCGGATAAATTCCAGGAAAATTATGGAAACAACAAGTTAAAGAATAACAAAGTTGCCGGAAAGTTTCCCCTTTCTTGTATCCCATAGTTAATCCTTCACGCGAGTATAAAGTATAATTGTTTCACTTTCAGAGTCTATCGATAAACTCGCTGAAACGTGTTAATATAACATGAAGTAGATGACTCAAGTTCCAATTGTTCAAAGTTTCACTGTTCATATGCGAAAAGTATTATTCGTACAAATTCCGCAAAGCTGTTTAGGCAATATTACCCTTTCAAGGGCTTTATGGCAGTATATACACTGCCGAAATATGATGATCATTTCGCAAACTCACAATTTGCCTTGGGGTTCTAGTAAGCTTTTATGCAAACCGAATTATGCTTCTTTAACGAACAGTTGCACATTCACTCGTAAAATTGATCCTTTTTTATCCTCCATTGTTACTCGATAAAAGCGGGGAATAAACATTGTGGGATATTTCGAATAAAAGTAAAAACATAAAAGATTACGATAATACGATCTTTTACTGAATGTCGTATCGTTCTCCGCCACATTTCGAAAGAAAGAAAAAGGAATTTCGAAGTTTAAAGTCCTCGAGAACGCGTTTAAGATCTCTTTTCCAAAATCCATCTACAGAAAAATCGAGTTGTATTTGAACAGAACGTTCCCGGATTAATTGAACGCTTTCATATTTACCGTGACGACTCACGGTAATGGTATCGTGACGGCATAAAAAAGGCAATAAACATACGTTCCTTATTACAATATTGCTGCAGCTCTTTCAAAATATGTGATACACAATGTACGTAGGTCTGTTCCCTTCAAAGGAAAAAAAGGAAAAATTCAGAGTGCGTAATTCACACGCGTTAGAAGTGAAACTAGAAAGTCGCTAGATGTTGCTTTCTATTCTTTTGCTTGTTTTCTTAAAGTGGTTTGAAGATTGGATATTGATTTCACAAAATAAAAATGTTTTTTTATTTTTTTTATTTCGTAGGATTCGAACCCTCGTTCGCTTGATGTCTGTCTTTATCGCAGCTGAGATTTGTCAGGCACCTTGCCAACTACGCTATGGAAGGCAAGCGCCGAGGTGCGAATTTACGGCGTTATATTAGAACCGAGTATTTGTGAAGAACTAAGTTGTGACGCACTTCCGTTTCACCAGAATTTCGTCTCCGTAAACCCCTACTAACACTACTTGCCATGATAATTGCCGACTGACGGATTACTGTCTCAGAAATAAACTTTTTATTAATATTTCTAAATGATGCAAAGTTACATTCACACGTAACGGTGTGAAAATACTGCATGATTACACCGTTTTCGGATCGCAGTTAACAAATAAAGATTATATACGTGACCTCGGTGTTATTTTGGACTCTAAACTTACATTTGAAAAACACTTTGATAACATTGTCACCAAAGCAACAAAAAGTCTAGGTTTTGTACTGAGAACATGCAAATTTTTCAAAAACAATAAGACTTATCTGATTCTCTACAATTCACATGTTCGTCCTCACCTGAAATACTGTTCACAGGTTTGGAACCCGCGCTATATTGTTTCTGTTAACAGGTTAGAAAAAGTTCAGTAGCGATTTCTCAAATTCCTCAATTTTAAATCATTCTACATATAAAACTCTTACGACGAAGTCGAGAAACATTTTCGAATCACGAAACTACTCAATTGGAGGCTTGTCGTTGATCAGATGCTCCTGTACAATATTATTAACTCAAAAGTTGATTGCCCGGAGTTGCTAAACAAAATATATTTCCACACGTCCATTCGATATAGTAGACAAAATACCCTTTTCCAAATTGATAGATGTAACACCAATTCCAATCAAAATGAATTTATGGAAAGGACATGTAACTACTATAACAATACATTTGCAAATATAGTCACACGTGCAGACGTATTTACTGCTAGTTACTGTCGTTACAGAACTTCATTGTATAACATTCTAGGTGCGAATAACACATATTCTTCATGACGATTAAATTAATTGTATCTAATATTTTTATATTACTTGCGCGGCAACTTTTCCCTTATCCCTCTCCTCCCCTTTCCCTTCCCAACCCAAATCCCTATTTTGCAGTCTATTTCAGTTATAATCACACTTATTTAATTGTTGTGTATTGGTTCATCATTTGTTGAATTCAGATTTGTACTATTATTTTTTTTTTTAATTGCTGCTTAGTTCTGTTTTTCTTTCATCTTTCTTAAATATTCTAGTTTACATTCAGTTAGTCTTGTTTCTAATACCTATCTGTGAACGTTAATAATTGGTCTCTTTTTATCATCCTCTTATGTTTATTATATTACTTAGACTGTTAATGTTCCTTAAATAAATAAATAATAATTTTGAAAGTATGGAATAGTTACAAGGATAATATTGAAGTGTGAGTGGATTCAAAAAATTCAAAAAAGTCAAATGTCATCGCGCGGATGGTTTTGCTTTTGTTCTTAAACATATAATGCTGCAGCTCTTTCTTACATACTAAAAAATAACGATCGAAAATGAGACAAACGATGAATGTATATCTGCACCCCCCCAAAGGAAACATACAGTCATTTTCATACATCTCCGTCACACGTATAAAAAAAATGAAACGCAAATCCCGTCGCAAAAAAGTAGTACTTTGGAGGAAACAGTCACAGTATTTTGTTTGTCTCACCATTATTTAATGTGTAAGAAAGAGATGCAGCATTATTGCGATTAGGAACGTATGTTTATTGATTTTTTTTGCCGTCACGGTACCGTTGCCGTGAATTGTCACGGTAATTATAAAAGCCCTCAATGGATGTACGAAATAAAAAACGTCTGAATAAATCTCAAAAGGAAAGGTTTTAAATCTGAAGTGATGCCGTAATCAAGTTTGTAAAAGATTTCTGACGAAAAATTGGTTTCGTTGAATTTATGTAAAGGTTTGCATGGGAACTACTGATAACTGAATTATTCTAAAAACGTAAAAAAGGATCGCAATAAATATTTACATAATATAATACAAACAGGGTAAGAGAAAATTAACCTAGAATAAAATGCGGTTTGAGTAAATAAATGTGAAAAGATCTCAGTTTTTATTCAGAACAGAAATCTTCGTGAACATTTTCTTAAGATGAAGCTACGCGAAATGTGAATGAAGACATTTATAAAAGTCTGCTTTATTTTCAGTGGATGGTTGAACTATTCTCGTGTTTTACAGTCTTTTCAATTATGCTCGATGAAAAATATTTTTATACTTTCTCTATGAATATTTTAAACGGTTTTGAAAGCATTCATGGAATGGACTGCAGTTTTGTATGCAACAAAACAACCGTCCAATTTCCGGGAAAAACAGAATTTATGTTTTAATAGGCCGGTGAATGATTTCAATTTATTCCTTCGTAGATAAACAATGTCTATTTAAATTGAGGAAAGTCACAAAAAACTAATGTGTTCAATAATATTTACCATTTTAAAATACACGAAAAAAGCATATTTTGTGAATTGAATTAATCAGTTTGAATTAATAAATCACTAAAATATTATTTTGACGGAATGCTTATTCTGAATATCGATTTTGTGATGATATGTGCTGTTTATTACATAACAATAAATTGTCAATAATTTTGTGGATTCATATACTCACCACTGTACTGTTCTGAACAGCTAGGCAATAGAACACAACATAACATTAGCACTCTGCAATTAATTCAAAATGTTTTAAATAGTTGATATATTAAATACAACAATAAACATACTCTATTTACTCCACCAAAGAATCCATAATCTTGCGAATTAACATTGTGAATTTATAGATTTATTTAGTTTTGAATGTTTCAAAAGTCAATTAATTTCGATCTTGTCTGCTGATAATTAACTTTTATTATTTTTTTCATTCAAAACCTTACCAGTAAAATATATCCTTATTTTATTATATTTTTTCTGTTCTATTTGCAGTAATAAACACAAATAATTGTTTGTTTATACCCTAATACTAACTAGCTCTTATACATTAAACGTTGTTTTATTTCAGATCTTATTATTGATAATATGTATATATATTTTAAGCTAAATTGTATTGTTTTTTTTGTAAGTACAGTTCATACTTTTTCATTTCTTTTAATCTCTGTTATAATATTCTATACCTAAAGAGTTGATTGCATTCTTATTTATTCTGTTTTATTGATTCTGTTATAATATTCTATACCTAACGAGTTAATTGAATTCTTATTTATTCTGTTTTATCGATTCTTTTATAATATTCTATACCTAACGAGTTAATTGAAATCTTATTTATTCTTTTTTATTGATTCTGTTATAATATTCTATACCTAACGGGTTAATTGCATTCTTATTTATTTCTGTTTTATTGATTTTGTAACACACTATATATATATTTTGGTACCAAAATAAAATATCAGTAATCACAAACCTTTTCAATTATATAAATTAATAAATATTCAGGTGAATTAAAAATATCTATTTCCTATGTTAAATCATTCATAATTTTAATAATTAACTTTATAATTACCCATATGTACCTTAAATTAACAAAATAGAAACATTCATATATAGAAACAATGTTGTGTACCCCTGCCTAAGTTTGTATAAATGCCATAGCATAAGAATTTCAACTACCAGTCTGAAAATGTCCGTAGTAGGATGAAACCGGTCCTGGTGTAAATAAATTTGGAAAAAAGTGCAAAAGTGTTTTAATTTCAATTATAACACTATAAAACCAATATAAATTTCCTTATTTTCATGTAAAAGCCCACTAGGGCGTAATTAAATACAAATAAATAAATAAATATTTAGTAAATAAAATCGAAGCAGCAAAATCATGCGGTAGAAGTAAACCTTCACCCACACAATCTCAACCAATAGGAGCCTTGAAAAGTGAGCTCATAATCAAAGCGGCCAATGCGTGCAGTTTGGAAAAGCGCGCCGCTACGTACGTTCTGTACATAGGTAAGGTTTCATTCTATCTCATTCTCTCCCAGGCTAAATACTATATATGTAAGTGATTGTTTTTTTTAGTGTCACTCATTTCATCGAATTTCAAAACACAACGATGCTAAAGAAGTTTTCAGTTCAAAAGTAAAATATTTTTATAGTTTACAAGTTGCCTAGATAGCTTAGTGACTTAGAGCAGTCACGCGGTTACTAAAAGTCCTGTCTTCGCAGTGCTGATTGCAGAGGTTACCGATCATGGCAAAAACATTTTAGAAAAAAACAAGTTTTTTTTTTTTAATACAGTACATCTATTTTCAATTTTCGATTTTATTTTTTAATTTTATTTGTTAGCGTTATAAACAGTCATTACAAGTTCATATATAACAGTGTTAGAGATAGTCATATCATTGACCAATAAAATAACGACATAAAAATTTGAGACCATAATAAAAAGAAAAACAAACAAAACAATATATGTATGTAATATAAACAGTTCTGAAAAAGTGCATCTACTCACTTAAATCTACAAAAAATGTATTTTCAAGGGTAATATATTATACTGTAATACTTTTTGAAGAGGTTATTTATTGCAAACTGCTGAAATCAAAAAAGAAAATGTAATGAAAATGAAAAAAAAAAATATGAAAATGAAAACTGAAAAAGAAAGATTAGGAATTAATGAAACATTAAGTTTTCCGTTGAATATTACTTTTTACGAATTTTATGAAGTTAGCAAGGTTCGTGTTAAACATGTCAATGTCTGTGCATAATCTATTGAAAGTGCTACAGCTTCTTCTTATAAACACATTTTGAAGATAATTAGCATTGCTCTTAGGAATATAAAATATGTCTGGAGATCGAGTGACTCTTATTGGACATCTGAAATTAATATTCTGTAATAGGTAAGGGCTATCAATAAAATTGTGGATTATCTTATAAAGCATTACTAGGTCTCTGATATCTCTGCGTTGATCAAGGGTTTTGAGGTTCATAGAGACATAATTTACATCATTTCGCATGCGAAACGAAATATATTTCAGAAACTTTTTCTGGACTCTTTCTATATTTGATTTATATGTAGAATAATGAGGGTTCCATACTGTTGAAGCATACTCTAGGTGGCTTCTGACGTATGATATGTAGAGAATCTTAAATGTTTGTGGATTTTTGAAAACAGAACTTACTCTAAGTATAAATCCTAGCATTTTCAAAGCCCTAGACGTGATGTGCTCGACGTGAGATTGAAAAAGAAGCTTACTGTCTAATAGAACTCCAAGATCTCTAATTACATTTACCCTATTTAAAAGATTGTTTTTAATTAGGTACGGATATAGTATAGTGTTTTTCTTTCGAGAATAAGATATGACGGAACATTTATCTGCATTCAAAAGAAGGCGGTTTTCTAAACAAAACACATTGACCAGGGAGTTCAGGTCATCCTGGAGCTCTATACAATCCATCTCAGATTTAATGATTTTGACAATCTTTTTGTCATCCGCATATAGGAACAGCTGAGAATTACGAATAGTTTTGTTGACATCATTCATAAAAATGTTGAATAAAAGGGGGCCAAGGTGAGATCCTTGGGGAACTCCTGAGGTTACGGGGACAAAGCTAGAGCAGAACCCCAGTACAGTTACAGCTTGCGTACGATTGTCGAGATAAGAGGCTAACCAACGAAGGAGGTCACCGTGTATTCCCATTGCTTCGACTTTCTCAATTAAAATGCTGTGTGGGATTTTATCAAAGGCTTTGGAATAGTCTGTGTAGACTACATCGACTTGAAAACCGTTATCCACAGCAACAAGGACTGTGTCAACAAATTCGCATAGATTAGTTTCTGTTGATTTTCTGTTCACGAAGCCGTGTTGATTCGAAATGATGTGTGGTCGTATACAAGGAAAAATTATATCGAAAACAATCTTTTCAAAAAGTTTACCCATTACATTTAATTTAGAGATCGGTCTGTAATTTTCTATGTTGTGTTTGTCGCCTTTTTTGAATATAGGTACAATATATAAACTTTTTCATTCTAGTGGAAAAATACCAGAAGACAAAGAAGTTTTGAATATTAGACTTAGCGGATAACATAAAACATTAGCGCAATTCTTTAAAAATACCGGGTGTATACCATCAGGCCCACTGCCTTTGGTAGGATCTAATGATTTGAGATATTTACAAACTAATTCAGTGTCTATACAAACATTATTAAGACTTAGTACTGAGGTGTTTGGATTATATATTCGATTGGTAGACGAGTTGGACGGGGCGGGGGATTCAAAGGAGGATTGAAAATGTATGATGAATAAGTTACTTATAGCTTCCCCACCCGATACACGCTGGGAGTTAAGAAACATATTGTTAGGTAGTTCAGAGCTTCTTTGCTTAGATTTAACAAAGGTCCAGAAGTGTTTGGGATCGGTATTGATATTAATTTCGGCCATATTAATGAAATTATCATAGCACACCTTCTCCATACGCTTTTGTCGTTCTCGG